>BQMB01001399.1:0-645929 GCA_027943415.1 Closterium sp. NIES-67 | reverse complement strand
GCCAGGCGGCGGTGTCGTGCCGGTCCCTATCTTTCAGGGTTGTGCCCCCGCTCAGTGTACCTTCTCCGACGGCTCTGCCGCAGTGGCTGAGACTGCTGCTGCAGCGCAGGCCCGTTCTGGGAAGGGCCGCCGCCCCAAGGCTGGGCGCGGCGGAGGGGGCGGCGGGGGTGCGGGCGGGGGTAGTGGTGGGGTCGGGTCGCCTGGTGCTGGAGCGGACGAGGGGACCCTGCCCAGTCCAGCTGAGTCGCCGCCCCTGCAGTTGCAGCAGCCGCAGCAGCCGCCGCAGTCGCAGCCTTCGCAGCAGCCGCAGCAGCCGTCGCAGACGCGGCAGACGAGTGTTCTCCCGCCAGGGTGGCCCGGCGCTGGCGGTGGACGGGCGCGTGGTGGTGTGCCGCGTGGTGGCTCTGCCGGCGGGCGTTGTCAGTACCAGATCCAGACCGGTCCTCGCCGCGGTTTCGTTTGCGGTAAGATCGGTCACTCCACTCCCCGCTGCTTTCGTCGCCTGGACGACCTCTTTCGTCAGCGTTTCGGCCCGTCGCCAGACCTCCCGGACTGGCACAGTTTGCTTAGTCGTCAGATTCAGATCTTTGATATGGACATGGATGCCATTGTTTCTGCTCTGCATGTGATGTATGCTGATGACTCTAGTGTGCTTCCGACTTATTACTCACTGTTGCCTAGTGTAGGTGTGCCTAGCTTAGCCTCCCCTGCTGTGTCAGGCGTAGGATCCCCTGCTTTGTGTAGTCTTGGTGCTTCTGCCGTCGTTCCGTCGCCAGACCCCTCGGCTTCGCTTTCCTTCACCTTGGACTCTGGCGCCTCTCGGTGTTTCTTCCGCGACTCCACCACCCTGACGCCGCTTCCTGTTCCTGCTGCCGTTTCTCTTGCTGACCCCTCCGGCGGCCCGGTAGTCGCCCGCAGTTCCACCACCCTTCCCTGTCCGGCGGTTCCTTCGGGCTCTCTTACAAGTCTGCATATCCCCTCGTTCTCCAGGAACCTAGTTGGTGTCGGCTGCCTCCAGGACCTTGGCGTCACCACTACGTTCCCTGGTCACGAGCGGTATGCTGTCTGTACCGAGGCCGCCACTGGTGCCCCCCTGTCCACGTTCCCCCGGGACCCGGTGTCCGGCCTGTTCACTCTGGACACCGTGCCCCCCCCGGCTGGAGCGCCCCCTCAGGTGGCTGTGTCTACCCAGGTTGCTGCTGCCTGCTCCTGTCGCTCCCTCACTCACCCGACCCTCCTGTGGCACCACCGCCTAGGTCACCCTGCGCTCCCGCGTCTGCGTCACATGTCCCAGCACGGTCTTGTCCTTGGTCTCCCAGGTTCACTCCCCGCGTTTCCCTCCTCCCCAGCTCCACCTTGCACGCCCTGTGTCGAGGGTCGGCTTCGCCGTGCCCCTCACTCCTCCTCGTTCTCCCCTACCGCCGCGCCGCTGCAGACCCTGCACCTGGACGTCTGGGGCCCCGCCCCCTTCCCTGGGCCGCGTCGCGAGCGCTACTTCCTTGTGCTTGTCGACGACTTCACTCGTTACACCACAGTCTTTCCCCTGGAGCGCAAGGCCGACGTGCCTGGCGCCCTCATCCCCTGGCTTGTCTCTGCGCATGTCCACCGCGGTCTCCCTGTCTTGCGTCTTCACTCAGACCGTGGTGGCGAGTTTGCCTCAGGTGTCCTTGGTCGCTTTTGTCGTGCGGAGGGCATCACCCAGACGTTCACCCTACCGGACTCCCCACAGCAGAATGGGGTCGCTGAGCGACGCATCGGCTTGGTCATGGAGGTCGCTCGCACCTCCATGGTCCATGCCGGTGCACCCCATTTTCTGTGGCCGTTCGCTGTGCGCTACGCTTCTCACCAGCTTAACCTGTGGCCGCACCCTCAGCAGCCGCAGGTTTCGCCGACCCGTCTTTGGACTGGGTCCCCTGGTGACGCGTCTGCGTTCCACGTCTGGGGCTGCCTTGCTCATGTCCGTGCCTCCGGCACGGACAAGCTCACTGCCCGCACCCTTCCCTGCGTCTTCCTCGGTTTTCCCCTTGACGCGTCCAACTGGCACTTTTACCACCCGCCGTCTCACCGCTTCTTTCACTCTCGTGACGTCACCTTTGACGAGTCCGTCTCCTACTACCGCCGCTTCCCCCACCGTGGTCCCCCGGTTACCCCCCCCCTGTTCCTGGTCACCCCTTCCCCGGTAGTCCCTGCCCCTCCTCCTCCTCCTCCCCGTCCTGCCCCCTCTGGTGTCTCCCATGTCACCCCCCTTCCGTCCGTGCACCCGGTTGAGGAGTCTTCTGACTCTGGTGGCCCTCCGGTGCAGTCCTCGCCGGCCTCCCCTCCCCAGTCCCCTCCTCCGCCGTCCCTGCCGCCACTGCAGCCGTCGCCGTCGCCGCCGCCGCCGCCGCCGCCGCAGTCGCAGCCCCCGTTCGCTGACTCTGGGGGTGCTCGTCCCGGTCGCCCTGAGGGTGGTCCCTCTGGGGGTGCGGGTGTGGAGAGTGCCGGTGGTAGCCGAGGAGCAGCTTGCGGTCCAGGTGTCGCCGTTGTGCCGCCGCAGCAGCAGTCCCCGTTGGTGTCCGCCCTTCGCCTGCTCGGCCTTCCGTCCCCCGACCCTGCGTCGGTTCCTCCCCGACCGTCTCCTCCTCTTCCTGTCTACGGCCCTGTTTTCCCTCCGCCGGACTCGTCCCCGGCCCGTCTCCCCCCTCGTTCCCCTCCTGTGTCCCCTCCCCTGTCTCCTGACCCGACTCCTCCATCGCACGTCTGGTCTCACCGTCCCTCCCGTGCTCGTCCTGCCTCGCCTGTCCTGCGCTCCCACCCTATGTTGCTTCGTTCCCACGCGTCTCGTCCTCCCCTTCTGCCGTCGCCTCCTCCGTCCTCCCTTGTTGTTGCGCCCCCCCCGCTGTCCGACTACCTTCGTGCCGCTCGTCCTCTCGTTCCTCGGGTCCTTGCCTCTCTCGTTACCGACCCGTCTGTTCCAGTCTCGTGCCTTGACGCTCTTGTCGCTGCTGTCGCTGACTTCGCCTCTACCCGCCGCCTTGACTACGCCACCGCTCTGGTCTCTGACCTTGCCTGTCCTCCGTCTGTCGGGGGTGCTCCTGCCCTTGGCAGTGACGTCCTGGAGGACCGCCAGTTCGAGCTTGCTTTCCTCTCCGAGGCTGCTCCCCATCTCTGTTCCATGCTGCTAGTCCCTGAGGGTGACCCAGACGCTTTCGACATCCCGACCCCTCGCACTTACGCTGAGGCGACTTCGGGACCCTGGGCCTCGCAGTGGATAGCTGCCATGGAGCAGGAGATGGCATCTTGGAGATCCACCGGCACCTTCGTCGACGCAGTTCCCCCACCTGGGGTGAACGTAGTCGATGGCCGCTGGCTCTTCAAGGTGAAGCGCCCTCCTGGAGAGCCGCCTGTCTTCAAGGCGCGCTATGTGGCTAGAGGCTTCAGTCAGCGCGAGGGGGTGGACTTCTTCCAGACTTTCGCTCCGACCCCGAAGATGACTACTCTTCGGGTTCTGTTACACCTAGCTGCTCAGCGTGACTACGAGCTTCACTCCCTCGACTTCTCCACTGCCTTCCTTCAGGGCAGCCTACACGAGCAGGTCTACCTGCGCTGCCCTCCGGGCTTTACTGGCACCTTCCCTCCTGGGACCCAGTGGCTCCTGCGGCGCCACATCTACGGCCTGCGCCAGGCTCCCCGTGAGTGGCACGACACTCTGCGTGCTACGCTTGCTGACCTGCAGTTCTTTCCGTCTTCTGCAGACCCTTCACTCTTCGTTCGTGCTGGCCAGACTCCTTTCTACATCCTCGTTTACGTCGACGACCTGGTCTTTGCCACAGCAGACAGGGACGCGCTGGCGTCCGTGAAGGCAGAGCTGCTGAAGAGACACACCTGCACTGACCTTGGAGAACTGCGCCGTTACCTTGGCTTGCAGATCTCCAGGGACAGAGCTGCGCGCACCATCACCCTGACTCAGTCACACTTGGTGCGCCAGGTCCTTCAGAGGTTCAGCCTTCAGTTCTCCTCTGCATAGCCCACCCCTCTGCCTGTAGACCACAGGCTCTCCGCTCCAGTGCCTGAGGAGTTGGTAGAGCCCAGCGGCCCCTACGCAGAGCTGGTGGGTTGCCTCATGTACCTGATGACTTGCACTCGCCCAGATCTCGCATACCCTCTCAGCATCCTGGCTCGCTTTGTGGCCACAGGCAGACACCGACCGCAGCACTGGTCTGCCGCTAAGAGGGTTCTGCGTTATCTTGCTAGTACATCGGGCATGGGGTTAGTGCTAGGAGGACGCAGGCCAGCGGTCCTTACTGGGCACACAGACGCTTCGTGGGCAGACGACGCTGAGACACTCCGGTCTACCCAGGGCTACTGCTTCAGCCTTGGCTCAGGTGCCGTCTCGTGGAGAGCTACTCGCTCCTTGTCTGTTGCACAGTCCAGCTGTGAGGCTGAGATCTACGCCGGTGCCATGGCGGCACAGGAGCTCCGCTGGCTGACCTTCTTGCTCACTGACTTAGGTGAGCGACCTAGCTCTGCCCCGGTCCTGTTCGCTGACAACAGGGCCATGATCCTCCTGTGTCAGGAGCCTCGACTCGAGGGCAGAGCGAAGCACATTCAGCTGCGGTACTTCCTCCTGCGTGAGCTACAGCAGCGATGTCAGGCTCGCGTAGTACACTTGGCCTCAGGTGCCAACACGGCTGATATCTTTACGAAGGCGCTTGCGCCTAAAGATCATCAGCGGCACTGTGTACAGCTTGGTCTAGTTCCTGTAGCCTCTCACTTGCTAGGACCTTGACTTTGTACTGTCCTTTATATGTATACTCAGACTGGACTTGTGTCCTCTCCCAGTGGCTGGACTAGTAGTGCCGCCCTGCTCTTGTGCTTGCCTTGTCTGTACTCCTTCTGACCGGTCGCTCAGACCCTTGTCTCAGAGGTTGGACTAGTAGTGCCGCCCTGAGCTGCTTGTTTAGGGTATTCCCCTATGCAGTCTAGGGGGTGTGTCAAACATGTGTATTTGTCATGTTTGTATAGACTGTATAGAGTCACCTCTTAGAGGATACAAAACTTAGATATATTTGTGTGTACTCTCACTTTACCATTATTCAATTATTTTGATAGGGGGGTGTCATGATATACGCTGGGGTTGCCCTTGGTCCTCGGTGGTGCAGCTCGCTATGTCGTATTGCATTGCTCAGAGCAAATGATGGGATACGAAGGTGTATGTGACGCTGCTCTTTTGGAGATGAGACCTGAAATAAGAATCAAATCTCATTTAATGAGAATGAAAGAGGCACTGGAGTTTAAATATCATTGCATGGCAGGCGTGGGCCTGATTGTTGTAGTACGATTCATGATGCATCATGATGAACTTATTGACATTGAAATTCCCTTGACTTACGTGGAATGCATGAGGACAGGGGGTAGTGCGCACATGGATCGACACAGCATGGGCAGACATAGAATTTGGGAGACCACCATCGAGCCTGTGCCCCCACATAAGCATTGATGATCTCAGATTCGCAGGGATTGATTTGATCGGCTCACAGTCTCAAGGTTGACTTGATTGACCCGTTGTCTCAGGGTTGACTTGATCAACTCATGTTCTCAATGTTTACTTAATTTGGACATGGAATCATGATTTACTTGTTCGTCGTGCAATTTCATGGTAAAAGATTACGTGAGAGTATGGAAAGAATGAGGGACTGAGCATCGGTTTGAGGAGGTTGAATGCAGTACTGACTCTGCCTTGCACACACGAGCCACAATGCACATGCGAGATGATTGCAAGCTGGCGGAGAAAATAAAATGATTATGTCGTGCTCGTTGACTGAATTGTGGAAATTATGCACTTCACCAAGGTTGAGCAAACTGCCCAGCAGTTTATGATGTGCATCTTTTGCATCCACAAGCTATCATCCACACTGATACGCGGCCGTGATACAATTTTCACTTCCAAACGATGGTGCCACCTGTGGGACCAATTTGCCACGTGTCTTAAGTTCTCATCCACCTACCATCCACAAACAAATCGACAGCTTATGCAAGTTGAACAAACCATAAAGCACTTCATTTGCACCACTAACACCCACCCAAAAACCTAGAGAGAGAGAGAGAGAGAGAGAGAGAGAGAGAGAGAGAGAGAGAGAGAGAGAGAGAGAGAGAGAGAGAGAGAAAGAGAGAGGGAGAGAGAGAGAGAGAGAGAGAGAGAGAGAGAGAGAAGAGAAAGAGAGAGAGAGAGAGAGAGAGAGAGAGAGAGAGAGAGAGAGAGAGAGAGAGAGAGAGAGAGAGAGAGAGAACGTTCACCGCAGTAACGCTAGTTTTGTTACGACAAACGCTTCCCCGTATATCCTTGTTTGTTTAACAAAAACCTGTCCTCCATACTACACCTGATGTTGATACTCTAGTGCCTCATTTTAATTATTTACTGAAGATATCTGGTAGCTTGCAAGAAAGCACATTGACATCGTTCGCACTGCCAAATTGGTCACCAGACACAACGCTTACTGCAATTGTCAAGAAGTACTGTTCCAATAGGCAATCTCGTCCCATCCAGCATTTGTCACTTGCAATTTCCACGGTCAAACAACATCTGTTTACGCTATTGTGGTTCCTTTTAGATTGCTCAAATGGTGACACGTATCACCACAAATCTCCTACTCTTCGATGATTGGTGTGAGCACCTTGCCTTCTGCATTAGCCTCCTTCAACTTGTCGCCCCCAATATGACGGACAAGGTGTGTTAAGGTCGATTCCCAATCATGCCCCCCCATTGCCAAACTCGTTGTAAAAAGTCCTCGCCATCTCGTCAGCGTGGTGCAAAACTGACGAAGGTTCCCCATGAGAATGAAAGTTGGAGTCCACTCATGGTTTAGAAGCACATACAGTTCCAACAGAGTATAACCGTTTTTGGAATGTTTCTTATGCAAGCGGTCTCATTTTGGAGAATGGGATAGTGTAAGGAGTTACATAATACTTCACTGGTTTACATGTCGAGAGATCCGTTGGGGTTGCCCTTGAGATCCTCGAGGAAGGGCTACAAGCCTCTCTGCATGGGGTATTGTGGCCGCACGGACAAGCTACTTAACACGCCCTTTTAGCTCAGTGGTTAGTGACTGAAACCTGACATGGTATAAGAGTCGAATGACTGTGAGAGTACAACCCCGTTACACCACTTGGCCTTTTCTTCTTTCCTTCCTTTTTCATTTCTCTTTTATTCCATCTCATTTGGTTTCCTATTCTTCCTTTTCCATTAACCTTTGGTTTATCCTGCTATTATCATTATATCACCGACCAGGCTTGGGATGTACTGGTGCGCTCTATCTAGCGTAATCCTGCTGTAATCCCTTAAAGCCAATAGCCTCGCGTGGCTATACACAGGGTGATTCTATCTTCTAGAAGGGTCTATTCCCCTAGGATAAGATAAACCTGGTTACCTGATGTACTCTGGAAGTATAAAAGCGCCTTGTACTGATCGATAGTGCAATCTTTCCTCGACACATTCGATCCTGTGACAATGACTCTAGTTCAATTCCCAGTGCCAGTGCTGCAGAGGTTCTTGTGTCTTCCGCCTATCCCAGCAAGGGGGAGTGTCGAGAGACCAGCTGGGGTTGCCTTTGAGATAATCGGGGAAGGCCTACATGCCTCTCTGTCTTGGGAGTTGTGGGCGCACTGACTCGCGACTTAACACGCCCTTTTAGCTCTGTGATTAGTGACTGCGTTCTGACATTACATGCAATCGGATTCACCCGAACTCTTGGTTTATAATTCCTTTATAACACATCGAGTTGCATTAGGTTTCCATTTCAACATGTCAAAGGAGCTCCTTCTGACTAGCATAAGTTCGCCAAGAGCCACTTCTCCATTTGGTAGGAACTAGGGAAGGCGTAGCATTCGCGGATACCTATGGTTCTTCCTCTAGCTTTAGTAACATAATGATTCTCTTTCGTCTCATCACTAGCTACCACCCTAGCTACCACCATCAATGCTTTTGGAATTTCAACAATAAGGTAGGCGAGTGTTACCTGGGCCAATCCACATGTCCAGGTCCCCATTATCCATGAACTCGTACACAATGATCTGCTCCATGCGCTCTCTCTCGTAGCTCATGTCAAAGCAGTACCCCAGCAGTTGCATTAGATTCAGATGGCTCTTAGTTGCCATCTCGTTGATCTGGTGGGAGGCAGGGGTGGATTGGGGCAGGTGCACCAACATCTCGCAGTTTGGGCATGCTAATGGCCGCAACCAGTAATGGATTCGTTGAAAGTGAATTGTGTCCTTTGACAACTTGCAATGCCTCACCTCTTTCATAGAGCCCAATTTGGGAGTCATTGTAAGCACACTTACATGAACTCACATCTCAACTTGCAAAGCTCATCATGTGAGTATGAGGACATCACCTCTCGCTTGAAGTCGTTGGTGAGCACGCGAGCTCGCTTCACAACCCATATCTCTTGGGGTTTTCTCGGATTCACACCCTTGTACACGTCACCAAAGCTGCCGCTGCCAATGCGGTTGCGCTCAGCCCACTCCCCCGTGGCCCGTGCTATCTCCTCCAGCGAAAACTGCTGGCACACGCTTGGCCCGGCAATCGCTGCAGCTGAAAAACGTGGCCTTGCTGCTGGTACAGCCACCGCCGCTGCTCTTGCTGCTGCTCCCACCATCGCTGCTTCTTCTGTTTCCTTTGCTGCAGGTGGTGCTACAAACCGTGGTTATTGTGTCGATGCTTTGATAGTTTCCTTGGCTGCTTCTACCTATGGAATTGCTGGTGGTGCTACTACCATGGTAGATGCCGAGGGTATCTTGGCAACCACCTATTCTAGTTCTACTCCACCCCCCGCCGCTGCTGTCCTCTCATTGAATTCCTGGCAAAGCTACATCGCGAAAATCGTAAGTGCAAGAAGTGACGCAGCCATTCCTTTCCGGTGATTTTAGGGTGACCTGGTCATGGTTGCGAAAAGGTTGAGGTGTAAAGTGACTTCGGCCAAGGTACCAACAGAGTTGCAGAAAAGTGACAGTAGGGGCGACTTCACAACGAAATCCAAGCCGACAAGCGCAGCTTCCCAGCGACCCCAGGTATACACGTCACCATCGTCGTGGCGCAAACACGCAATAGCAAAACCGGCATGTGGCCCGGTGTAATGCGGGGGTCTAAACATGACAGGACGGGAGCTAAAATGATGCATCGTAACTGACCTGGACAAGATCCGGGTACCAAACGGGACACATGCCACGTGGCGTGTCCATGCACAAATGTACATCTAAACAGGCAGCTGAAGCCAGAGCGTGCACCCACATCGCACGGCCTAGTGGAGGTGGGTGGTATCAAGAGGGTTGTGCACCTCTGCCGCTCACACAAAAACCCACTAGAACTACTGCTCAACAAGTTTTTGTTGAGTGCATGAGCATGTATACGCATTGGATGATGGCTCCTTTCATTTGGGTAAGTGATGGTGTGGTAGTGTTGGATCATGACACCCCGCTGCACATGTGCAGTAGTGGGTCATGAAATTGTATGTCTCGTGTTCTAAGCAGTTTGGTCGTGGGCTATTTGCCACCCAATACGTGTCATTTTTTGTAGATGTCTGCTAGGGTCTGACGTGCGACCTTATGAGCTACCAGTACAATAACAATCCTTTTTCATCATGCAAATAAATGTGCGTACACAACTAGGCATGTCGTAGATCGGGAAACACACCCTAACACTTCAGATAACTGTTGTCTGCTGGTGCGCACTTTCAAGGTCCAGACAAACACCACTATATCGCGAACACTCACACGTCGCGTTGCAATTTTACATCGTAGCTCAGAACCACGCGATGCGGTTGGAGACGCGCACATGTCCGATTCCAAAATGTTACGCCCCAGTCACTTTGCATAGTGCATGTACACGTGACAGTGGCGTCACATTGGACAAAGTTTGTTTTCCGCAAATGTTCGGGGCTTCTGGGCTGAAATTAGGGCACAAAATTAACTTGGCCGACTTTTTGCGCCCAAACTTTACTTCGATGTAGTTTCTCCAATCATTGTCGTAATTTGACATATTGAATCCCAAAAGCAATTGAACGAACCTTCTGCTGCAAATGTGGATGACTTCCAATGTAACCCGTTCAACGCTTAAACTAAATATCTTTAGTCGCTGAAATCGAGTCTTCACGTGGCACGTTTTGACTGCTCATTTGAACCGAAAATTTCAGAGGTTTTAGAGGTGCACAAGTCTAGTCGACAAAGTGCTTGGCTGCTACCTGTAGGAGCAAGTAATAGCTACAAGCTTCGTAAAACTAGGGTAGAGGAAGGAGAGAAAGATTGAATTAATCTTGAAGAGAGCATGAATGGAGCAATTGAAAGCAGGTTTAAATAGGGAGAAGCCTAGGTGTCGACGCAGATACACAATAAGAAATCACTTGGCGAAAACTGTTAGAGTAGCGGGAAAAATTGTGACTAGGAAGAGGGGAGGGGAGATACAAGTACATGAATGTTGTACCCTCTAAGAACTGACCTAACTAGGTTATAACAAGCATATCTAAACCAACCAGATATATATAGACAAGACAATATGTTTTTTGACACACCCCCTCGCCTAGGTAGTGGCGGAGTTTAACAAACCAGGGCAACACTACTAATCGGGTCTCTGGTGAAGGTAACAAGACAACTCAGGGCAGCACTACTAGTCAGACCACTGAGACAAGGGGCCACAAGGCCAGTTAGTAGGTGTAGCAAGACATGCAGGTATAGACATAGCAAGTACAAGACGGTATAGTAGATATTAGGATACATGGAGTGGCGCTACTACTGAGACTAGACCAAGCTGAGTACAGAACCGCTGATGGTCATGAGGCGGTAGTGCCTTGGTGAAGATATTAGTAGTGTTGGCCTCTGTGGCCACGTGTACTACTCGACCCTGGCCGTTCTGCTTCAACTAACGCAGCAGGAAGTACCGTAGCTGGATGTGCTTTGCACTGCCCTCAAATCGAGCCTCCTGACACAGTAGGATCATGGCCTTGTTGTCAGCAAACAGGACCGGGGCAGACCTAGGCTGCTCACCAAAGTTCATTGAGCAAGAACGTCAGCCAGCGGAGCTCCTGAGTGGCAATGGCCCTAGCCTAGATCTCTGCCTCACAACTGGACTAAGCTACAGAGAATGACCTCGTGGACCTCCATGAGACTGCACCAGCACCAAGACTAAAACAATAGCCCTGAGACGTCCTGAGCGTCTCCACGTAGTCAACCCACGTGGTGTCTCTATGTCCATTGAGCACCACGGGCTCCCGTCCTCCTAGCACAAGCCCCAGTCTCGATGTACTCGCCAGATACCGCAGTACACTCTTTGCAGCCGACCGGTGAACTGGTCGGTGCCTGCCTGCTGCAACAAAGCGAGCCAGGAGACTGAGAGGGTACGCTAGATCTGGTCGAGTGCAGGTCATCAGGTACATGAAGCACCCCACCAGCTCTGCGTATGGACCACTAGCCTCAACTGGCTCAGCCGGAACAAGAACAGAGAGCTTGTGATCCATAGGCAGAGGGGTTGGCTGTACTGAGGAGAACTGGAGACTAAACCTCTGGAGGATCTGCTGCACCATATGGGATTGGGAGAGTGTAATCGTGCGAGCGGCACGGTCACGAGAGATTTCCTAGCCCAGATAGTGCCTCAGCTTCCCCAGGTCTGTACAAGTGTATCTCCTAAGTAACTAGGCCTTCATTGAGGCCAGTGCAACTCTGTCAGGAGTAAAAAATATAAGATTGTCTATGTACACTAGAATGTAGAGCGGTGTCTGACCCGTGCGAACAAAGAGAGAGGGGTCATCAGAGGGCGGAAACAACTGCAGCTCAGAAAGAGTGGTGCGAAGTGTGTCGTGCCACTCATGGGGTGCCTAACGAAGGTCGTAGACAGGACGGCGCAGGACTCAAAGAGTGGTGCGAAGTGTGTCGTGCCACTCATGGGAAGGACTCAAAGAAGCCTAGAGGGCGTCGGAGGTAGATCTGCTCATGCAGACTACCCTGCATGAACGCTGTGGAGAAGTCGAGTGAGTGAAGCTCGTAGTCAAGCTGCGCGGCTATGTGAAGAAGGACCTGAAGTGTAGTCATCTTTGGGGTTTGGGAGAAGGTCTGGGAGAAGTCCACACCCTCACGCTGACTAAAGCCTCTAGCCACGTAACGCGCCTTGAACTTCGGCTGCTCTCCAGGTGCGCGCTTCACCTTATCAATCCATATGCCATCGACTACGTTCGCCCTAGGAAGGGGAACTACGTCGACGTAAGTGCCTGTGGATCTGTATGGTGCCATCTCAGCCTCCATGGCCTATATCCACTTGGCTGCCCAGGGCCCCGACACCACCTCAGCGTAAGAGCGCAGAACAGGGATGTCGAGAGTGTCTGAGTCACCTTCTTGGGATACAAGCATAGAGCAAAGATGGGGAACAGCAGCAGCAAGGTTTAGGCCTAACCTCTAGCACGTCATTGCCAAGGGCAGGTGCACCCCTGACGGATGGAGGATGTGCAGTACCAGAGACCAGAGCGGCAGCGTAGTCAAGGCAGTGGCTCGCAGCAAAGTTAGTGACAGCAGCACAAGCGCAGAGACAGACTCAGGAGGAGCAGTAGGTTCAGTGACAAACAACGCAAGCAAGCGCGAGAGGGTGAGAGGAGCAGTGTGAGCAGCGTCGGAGCGAGGAGGGGCGGGACGACGGGAGCAAGGACGGAGGCAACGAAAGGACTGTAACTGGAGGAGCATGTGAATGAAGAACCATAGGGTGGACACTAGGACGGGGAGAGACAGGACGACCACCAGAGGGGCGACGGACCCAATGGGGAAGAACTGGGGACTAGGGACGAGGGGGAACAGGGGACAAGTCAGGGAACGGAGGGGAGCGCGGGGAAAAACGAGTCTGAGAGGAGTCCAGAGGAGGGAACAATGGCATGTAAATAGGGTCACGCACCGGAGGGGGATCGGGCGGGCAGACAGGGGAACCTGGAGCAAGTCCAAGGAGACGAAGGGCAGACTGCGGCTGCTCCTGCGGCGGCGGCTGCGTCTGCTGCTTCGACTGCTACTATGGCTGCTGCTGCAGTTGCAACTGCTCCCTGTCCTCTCCAAGACCTCCAGCGGCACCGCGGCTGCTAACGGCACTCTCCGAAACAGCGACAAGGAAGAGAGGAGGAGGAGGCACAGGAGTGCTGTGGTGTGGGAAGCGCCGGTAGTAGGGGAGTGTCTCGTTGAAGGCAACTTCAGGAGGGTGGAAAAAGTGGTGGTGTGACGAATGGTAGAACAGCCAGTCAGAGGCGTCAAGCGGAAACCCCAGGAAGGCACAAGGAAGGGTGTGGGCTGAGAGCTTGTCCGCGCCAGTGTCGCGGATATGAGCAAGGCTGCTACTGCGGCTAAGGCCTTGGCCAGAGAGCCCGGAAGTAGATGTCGAGGTCGTGGAGCCAGAAGCTAAGGAGGTAACTAATGTGATCATCTAGGAGCGTGCAGTCTCGGAGCGGGCTCACCAGCTGTAGACGGTGAGCGAGAAATTGGAGAGCGGAGGGAAGTGCCCGGCGGTCTAGCCGAGAGACTGACCCAAACGAGGCCATCATGCCGAGAGGAGAGGCATCGAGAAACTCAAGAAATGAGGAGGAGACTAGTGGGAGACACTAGGTGCTACAAGAGCACTAGCGAAGGTAGTAGCAGTGGCGCCTGTGGCCGGAGCCGTGGCAGCGAGCAGGGGGCAAGTAATAGCAGCGACTAGCTGTAGGCTGACAGTAGCAGGAGCGAGTGACAATATGACGGCAGTGGCGCTAGCTGGTAGCGGGTTGTTAGCAAGAGGCGGCAAACTGGGATCACTGGACAGCGGCTTGTTAGCGGTTTGAGGGAGGCTAGGAGCTACAAAGAGGAGTAAGGAGCAAACGAGAAGGAAGTATGCGCGAGTGGAGCTTCTAGGAGCAGCATGCCGAGGAGCTAGCTAGGAGTCACTAGGACTGGCAGCATAGGGCGAATGACAGTCCACAGGGCATAGGGGACTCAAGAGGCTGGCAGCCGACTCGCGACTGGCGGCTGGTGGCCGACTGGCGGCTGGCGGCTGATTGCCGCTGGCGGCTGGTGGTTGAGGGCTGGCCGCGAGTGGTGGCAGCTGGCGGCTGACGGCTGGGGTTCGGCAGCTGGTTGCCGGCGGTCAGCTGCTGGCGGCTGGCGACTGGTGCTGGCTGCTGGTGGCCAGGCTGGTGGAGGCTTATGCTGACGGTTGGCAGCAGCAGTGGCGACAGGAGTGGCAGCAGCGGCGGCAACGGCAGGAGCGGCAGCTGCAAGGGCAGTGGCGGCAATGATGGCAGTGGCGGCTGCAAGCGCAGCGGCGGCAGCAGCAGCTGCAAGGGCAGCAGTGGCAGTGGCAGCTGCACGGGCAGCGGTGGCAGTGGCGGCTGCAGCTGCAGCGATTGCAGCTGCAGCGGGCGGTTGCAACTGCAGCAGCTGCAGCAGTGGCAGCGGTGGCAGCACAAGCTGTGGCAGCGCAAGCTGCGGCAGCGGCAGCGGCAGCAGCGGCAGTGGCGGCAGCAGCTGCAACAGTGGCAGCGGCGGCAGTGGCGGCAGTGGCGGCTGCAAGGGCAGCGGCGGCAGTGATGGCCGCATGGGCAGCGTCGGCAGTGGTGGTTGTAAGGGCAGCGGTAGCAGTGGCGGTACCAGCTAGAGGAGTGGCAGCGGCGGCAGCGCAGCTGCAGCGGCAGAGGCAGCAGCGTCAGTAGCGGTAGCGGCTGCAGCAGTGGCAGAGGTGGCAGCGCAGCTGCAGCAGCAGAGGCGGCAGCAGCTGTGACAGCAGCAGCTGCAGCAGTGGCAGCGGCGGCTGCGGCAGCGGCAGTGCCTGCAGAAGTTGCGGCAGTGGCTGCAGCGGTTGCGGCAGTGGTTGCAGCAGTTGCGGCAGTGGCTGCAGCGGTTGCGGCAGTGGCAGCAGTAGTGGCGGCAGCGGCAGTTGCAGCAGTAATGGCGGCAGCGGCAGTGGCACAGGTGGCAGAAGTGGCGGCTGCAGTGGCGGCGGCTGTCTGGCGACTAGCTGGCAGCAGTGGCTGGCGCAGCAGCGAGCTGGCCAATGACGAGCTGGCAGGCGCTGCTGGCGAGTAGCTGGCAGGCGCTGCTGGCGGCGAGCTGGCTAGCACTGCTGGCAGGGCGCTGGCTAACGCGGCTGGCGAGCTAGCTGGCTAACGCATTGGCTAGCTGGCTGGCATGTTGGCTGACGTGCTGGCTAGCGCACTGGCTAGCGTGTTGGCTGGCGTGCTGGCTAGCGCGCTGGCGGGCGTGCTGGCTAGTGTGCTGGCCGGCGCGTTGGCTGGCATGTCGGCTAGCGTGCTGGCTAGCGTGCTGGCTGGCATGCTGGCGAGTGTGCTGGTTAGCATGCTGGCTGGCTTGCTGGCTCGCTGCTGCTGTACGAAACAGCGTGAACGTTAGGGGGGGGGAGGAGTCGAGGCTACGGAGCGCAAAATTGGAGGGCAGGAGGCGCACGAAATTGAGAGGGGCACACGCGGGAAGAAGAAGAATAAAAAAAAAACTACAGTAACGGCCGAAGGGTGAGTAACGGCGGAAGCGTGAGTAAGAGCGAAAAAAAATCTAACCTAGCTCAATACCATGTTAGAGTAGCGGGAAAAAGTGTGACTAGGAAGAGGGGAGGGGAGATACCGTAATCCTCCATATATAACACCCGCCGGAATAGTCACTCCATGGGTGGTTAATACGGGGGGGAGCTTATGATATGGTTCATTTTTTAGAGTACCCACTTTTCAGGTGACGAATTATACATAACGCCCCCCCCCCCCCCCCCCCCCCCCTTTTATTGCTTGGAGTACATTGAGCCGATTGTACAATCAACCATATGGATCCTATCCCTACAGCAATGTTACAACACGCTTGAATTCCTACTCATTGTTGCCTACCAGAATAGCATCCAGTGACTAGCGCAAGGCCTAGATCATGTCCTTGTGTTTTCAGTTAGCAATAAGGGGCATCATTCACTACCTAATACTCCTCGTCATCCTCATCTCCAGCGTGCCAAGCCTCAACGTCATCATCGTCAGATGCAATATCGTCCCAATTGGACTCTTCAGTCCAACGGGAGGCAGCCAGTCCAGCAAGTACCTCTGTCGCTGGCGCCATCTCTGCGGAGTCCACATCGCTACTCTCTGTAGTGTCAGCCGCTTCAGCCGCATTTGCAGCCGCTGCTGGAGTTGTCGATGCTGATGCTGCAGCTTCTGCAGCGTTAAGTTGAGCCTACGGCATTGCAGAGGATTCCGCCACGTCGGTCGTGCCAGGTGTCGTTGGTGCATGCTGCGGCAGGTCGACGTCGACAGCGACATCACACTCCTCGTCCTCCGAGAGCTCGTCGGCGGTCGGCTCTACGAACTCGGCTTCGAAGAGGGGGTTCGTCTTCTCGCCGGTCGTCTCAACATCCGTGTGAACATCGTCCATGACCTCCAGCTCCGCCTTGTCGTGCTTGTGGGCGAGGATGAGGTTGTCTTCGAGGCCATCGAGGTCGTTGGAGATGCCGCAGGTCTTGAAAGCCTTACGGATGAGGTCGGCGGGGACTGCCTCCCATGCGGCCGCGATCCACTGCAGCACCACCTCCGCCGGAGGCTTCTTCAGACTTCCTCAAGGGCGGACAGCGTTGGGTGGAGATTACAGCGCGCATTATGCAAACTGAAGCGAGAACTGGATCGACACGTCAAGGCATCGTAAAGCAAACGCTAAACAAGAAAGTATGAAAAACAGAGGTCAAGAGTGAGAAGGGATTCACCTGCTTGAGTTGTCGATTCACAGCCGAACTCCTCAAACCAACCTGAGTAGGACCGGCGGACATGAGCCTTCAAGCATCAATTCACAGCTACGTCGAGAGGTTGGACGATCGGGGTGTAGCCACCACGTATTACGGCACGTGAGAGTTTGAGGAGACGCATCAACGTCGCCACCCCCTTGGTCAGATGGCCTTTGTAGGAGTCGAGGACGACGAGAGCCTTCTACCGCCCGCCACGGTGCGCAGGAAGTTGCTTCAGAAAGGGGACAAGGACAGTCATAATACAGACCTTCACGTGGTCCTCATCCATCCATCACTTCTCCTGTGCGCAGATGACAATTCCTGCATGCAATAATGAAAGAACCATATAGCGTAGTGTTAGTTTCTAACTCTGGTACATGTAACACTTAGTCACATCAAGACCCGGTCGATACTGACCTGGCGGGACTCGAATCTTCGGGAGTGTCTTGCGCTTGAAGATCACATACGGCTTGAGCTTCTACCCGCCAGCAGTGACCGCCCGCATGATGGTCAACCGCTCCATTTCGTAGCCAGCAGTGCGAACATGTACCGTCGTTGAACCGCGGACTGCCAGTGTAGTCTGTTGGGGCATTTCCAGGAACAAGGGCGTCTGATCGGCGTTGATGATCAAGTCGTCGGCATACTTGTTTACTGTGCGCATCTGGCGTACGAACTCCCAGAACTTCTCGACTTTAGCCTCACAATCTGCAAAATGAGGAGACAACTTACGATGTGAGTGTACATGCTTAAGTTCTTACAGCTCAATGAATGGGAAACCGCAAGCGAAATTGCTACAGAGCTCACATACAAAAAACATAATGCACCGCTGGTTAGGCGCTGGCCCATCTTTGTTTTGACGCGCCGTGTCAATCCCCAATGGGTGCGGAACAGGCAGGTCCAAGGGGATGACGCATGCCAGTCGACACTGGGATGGCTCTTCCGCATGAACTTCCTACTCCACTTCTGCAGACAATTGACGGACACCGCCAAGCCGCACGCACGGTGTGAGAGGAAGCGGTTGTACATCTCCTTCTCCATGTCGGGGAACTTTGCCTTGCGTCCAACACCGATGAGACAACGCCTGCATCCTGCCGCCGCCGACAGCCGCGCCTTGTTCTTCTTCCAGTCGCGTATCTGACAGGGTTGTACCTTGGCCATCTTCACCAGCTTGCGATTCGAAAGCTTCGGGTCAGAGTCAAGATGGGCCAACCAGTACAGCTTTTCCGCCGCTGTGCGCGCAACTCTCTTGCGCCTGGTCCTGCGATTTCTAGGGGAGGGAGGTGCAGCATCCCGGTTAACTCGCGACATGTGGGGACGACGAATGGGCTGAGGGAAAGATGGAACAATAACACGCGGAAGTGTCGGGGCTGGCTCTGGCTCTCCATCGGCAGCATCTTCCTAGTGTAGCTCATCATTCGTCCTGCCGGTCATTGTCCCACTCCTCGGGACGACTAGCAATCGGAGACGATGGATAGGGAGGTGCGGGAGGAGCAGGTGGGGCAGGAGGTGCAGGAGGCGCGGGAGGCGCAAGCGGTGCTGGCGGCGCAGGTGGTGCTGGAGGAATCGATAGAAACAGACGGAGAAGAAATTGACTACCGTAGGGAGGACGATGGGTTCGCAAAACTAAGAGGCCGCTAATAGCACGGGCCGCCATGGCTGAATCTCTGCCTACAAAATCGCCTCGGCGGACTAGTGCCCGAGGCTCTGTTAGAGAGCTTGGACATCGCGAGGGGTTTTCTGCTGGGAAGGCAATACTGGAACACTAAAATGACGCGGGGACAAGAAACGTGGGCCGACCCCCTTCCCGAGCCGCGCACGGTTCTTGACAGCCAAAAAACACCTTCGCATGCTGGCATGCGATGGTCTGATCAAGAACCTTCCATAGGGCATCTTGATATGCCAGATTCTGTCGCAGGTGTTGCGCTGGCTGCATCTAGTGCACCTAGCTGTGCACTCGCAGCGCTGGCAACCGATGGCAGCAATCTGCTGGGTGTTGGCAGTTGCGGCTGTCAGGGATTGGCCACAAATCCTATAGCCCATGCCGAGTTCGATACGTTGGCATGGCCATCCTCTCATCCAAACAGCGCAAAACTCCCTAACTGAAACCCAATGCAAGTCTGGAAACAATCAGATTCAAAATGAATTATACATAACACATGGGCGTTATGTTTTTCCAAGCCGCTGTCATAAAAAAAAAAAAACAAAAAAAAACAAGAGGCGACGAGATCGTCTTAGGGTTGCGGAGCATTTCATGATGAGACTTTATTATACATAATGTTTTATTTCCATCGCAACAAACATTTAATTTTTATTTCACAAACTTGAAAAAAAAACCAGCCCGATCGATTGCAGTAGGTTGCTCCGCAACCCAAAAAAAAAAAAAAAAAAAAAAAAAAAAAAACAAGAGGCGACGAGATCGTCTTAGGGTTGCGGAGCATTTCATGATGAGACTTTATTATACATAAAATGTTTTATTTCCATCACAACAAACATTTGATTTTTATTTCACAAACTTGAAAAAAAACCAGCCCGATCGATTGCAATAGGTTGCTCCGCAACCAAAAAAAAAAAATCAAAAAAAAATCCACCATAGGGTATTATATACGTGGGATTACGGTAACTCCATGTGGATGAGCTGGCATCTGGCTGCTGACGACGACAGCCAAATGAAGTTGACGACCTTGACGGAAACAGAACGACCAATGTAATATCCATAGACTAACATATGTTGACACTTTATACGCTCACCAAGGATAATAATATCTCATAATGCTTTGTGCACATAAGCTAACGCCGCCTAAATTGTGGGCAACGTGTATTGCCTTCAATAACATGAAGACGGCTGTAATGTGGGACTAGTGCATGTGCAACTGGTACAAGTCCTTTGACGTCGTCGCACAAGACTTCATGCAACTGCTAATTGCTCAGCCTTCTTCAGCTCCTGCTCATTGGAGATAGCGTTCAGATGAAGAAACGTTTTGTCAGCATTGAGCATGTGAAATACACAAGAGGATGTGAAGATGGGGGTGGGTGACAGGACTAGTGACAAGAGAGAGGGAGAGAGGGAGAGAGATTGTGCAGGCAGGAATAGGCGAGGGTGGGCCACATTGGGTCATATAGAATTTCGCTACACGAAACAAATCTGAAGATGTCCTGAGCACTCGCCTCCAGCTGTCCCTGAGCAACCAGGACAGGAAGCAAACTTCTCAGCACTAGCTTGCGGATGTATTGTTCACGGCATTGGAAGATATTCACCTGAGCCCATTTGCCACCTGAGATATGACTCACTTGAGACAGAGCAGCCCATTTGTCGAGCACGTGGACGGCCTTGCCGCTGCGCTGCGCCTCCTGAGCCATGGCTATGCCCTCGCCCACGTCCTTGGCCACCCCACACGCTGCCAGCCCCGTGCCCGCGTTCAAGACCTGCAGGGGGGAGACGGAGAGGTCGTGCAAGGAACAGGCGCAGGCTGAGGGAGAGGCAATTCAAGTATGTCCTTGGCCACCCCACACGCTGCCAGGCCCGTGCCCGCGTTCAGAATCTGCTGGGAGGTCGAAGGAGAGAACGTGCAAGGAACGCGTGCAGGTTTAGAGGAAGAGGAAAGTGATGGCTATGCCCTCACCCACGTCCTTGGCCCCCCCGCACGCTGCCAGGCCCGTGCCCGCATTCCGGACCTGGGGGGAGGGAAGGCGAGAGGAAAGAAAGGGGTGGATATGTGAGGCAATGAGGTATGAGGCGTGGCTGGGGCTATCATAGGGCCTTACTGCCCCAGATCCTGACTGCAGGGACAGCAGGGAAGGGGAGAACAGAGGCGAATGTGTGCAGGCATTGAGGACGAGGGAAGAGGGGATTCGTGGGGCATAGGGAGATGAAAGAACGGGGAAATATGTAAGGCAGTGGCAGGGCCGAGCGCAGCCCAGGCCCGTGTTTGAGGTGCCTCAATCGTCTCAGGCAGTGCAGGGCCGAGCCCAGACCCATCATTCCTCATTCACTTCCCCTGCCGCCCCTTCCACTCACCAGCGCATCAGCTATCGCCCCCTGCTGCCCTCCGAACGCCTCTCTGAGCAGCCGTGCGTTGAGAGCCCTGTCTCCCCCCTTCAAGTCCTCTATAGTGCAACGAGCTATGCCGTAGTCCACTGGTCAGGGGAGGGGGTGTGACGTAGGGCACAGGGGAGGGGGTGAGACGTAGGGCACAGGAGAGGCCGTGAGAGACAACAGTGGAGTCTTTCAGACATCTCTGGAATGTGCCCCCTGCAGGTCATGTAAGGCGCAGTGCGCAGCCATAGTCCACAGCTCAGAGGAAAAGGATGGGATAAGAGGGTGTAAACAAAACTGTAGCCATGCGGCTTGATTGTAACCCCCCCCAGGTCCTCCATGGTGCAGCGTACAATGCCAGAATCCATGGTCAGGGCCACAATGAGTGCTATAGGTTACAGGCAAGGCCGTCAGAGACTGCTCCTTGCACTAGGACAAGGCAAAGTCACCTCACGGTCTGTGACTGGGTGGAGACATGGGGTCAAGGGAAGGAGAGGGAGTAGGCAGGGTAGAGGGGCCAGAGCGCAAGCCACCTCCTATGAGGCGCCTTGAAGGGAGAGTCAGGTGAGGGGAGGAACGGGCAGGCATTCCAAAACAACCGTGCAGGTCCCAGCAAAATGAAAGTTTCAGAGAAAGTGGAAGTAAAAGAGTGGGGAAGGCAACAGGGGAGGGCGAGGCAATGAGGCTACCTGATGCAACACAGAGGAGGTTGATAGGTGATTCTTCAGTCAACTCACAAACCACCCACGGCAACAGAGGAGGACGAGGCAACGAGATGCAGCGCAGAAGAGGTCACCAAATGAGACAGGAGGAGGCACTCGAGCTGACTCAGCATGGCATGGCATGTGTGTGCCTGGGCTGGTAACACGTGGCATGACAGACACAGAATGCATGTGGAGTCGGGGCAATCTTACATGGGTCAACGCGGAAAGGGCGCACCGAGTCCGGGGTGACTTCAAGCATGTCCGCTGGGCCTGTGGGAGTGAGTGGGGAAGTTGGGGGGGAGGGGGATGATGAGGGCATGGGGGGGAAGAGTGAGAGCGGAGAGGGGGGGGGAAGGGGGAAAATGAATGGTGCTGTCAGGTGTTCCACCATATTAGCAAGGCAGCAATGGGTTATGCATTGCAAGCTATATGATTCTTGCTTCATACTACTGTCCAAAACTGACCCATGGGGGAGATTTCATCGAGCCCCTTGGAGTGCACGACCAGCGCTCTGCGGATGCCCAGGCGCTGGAGAGAGCGAGCCATGAGGTCTACCTGATGGGTGCAGAGGGGTGCAGAGGCGTGAATATGGGTGCGTTTTGAGACGGAAAGAACCAGGGGGAAAAGGGATCAGGCAGCCGAGGATGAGCGCAGAGGGGTGCAGGGGGGACCATTGTGAACTTTGGCGCAAAGGGATGGTTGCAAGCAAAGGAACTTCCAGTTTCCAGATCCCCTTTGCCAGCAGTTTAGGAATGAATGTGCATTCAGGGCTGGCTTTGACTCACGGTCTCGGGGTTGAAGACCCCAACAAGGGCATATGGAGCGAAGGAGGGGTTGAGCATGGGTCCGAGGAGGTTGAATGCGGTTCTGACTTTGAGGGCCTTGCGCACGGGGGCCACGATGCGCATGGCGGGGTGGAAGCGAGGCGCGTACATGAACCCCACGCCTGCCTCCTGCACGCACCGCGCCACTGCCTGGTGGGGAAACGAGAGAGATTATGGGAGTATTGGAAGGTAGTAAAGCGGGATGTTTGATTTCACTCTGAAGGAGTAGCAGCGAGGCGCATACATGAACCAAACACCGATGCTGCTGAAAATCGCTCAGAAAGGGTTGTAAGCGAGGCGCATACATGAAACCATCTCCTGCTCCCTGCACGCAATGCGTTACTGCCACAAGATGAGGGAAGGAGAAAGACGGCATGATACAGTTTGAAACTATTCAATAGTGGTGGGAGCGCGGGATGCACATAAAGACCATACCTGCAAGGATCCTGCACATAAAGACCATACCTGCAAGCATCCTGCACATAAAGACCATAACTGCAAGCATCCTGCACATGAAGACCATTACTGCAAGCATCCTGCACATAAAGACTATAACTGAAAGCATCCTGCACTTAAAGACTATAACTGCATGCATCCTGCACGTAAAGACCATCCTGCATGCATCCTGCATTTAAAGACCATACCTGCATGCATCCTGCACGTAAAGACCATATCTGCATGCATCCTGCACATAAAGACCATACCTGCATGCATCCTGCACGTAAAGACCATACCTGCATGCATCCTGCACATAAAGACCATACCTGCATGCATCCTGCACGTACTTTGCCATGTGCGTCACTACACTCCCTGATGCACGCCATGCACACCCTATCGCACATGATCACCACGCATCAAGCTCTCACCTCTAGGCCAGGGTCCACCTCCAAGGGGAGAGCCAACACAACACAGCACATGCCGCACATGACTGAGCACGCTCTCAGGCATCATGATTCACGAGTCTCTCTGGACCAAGCTTTTTCTTAGGCGCCTCAAAAATCACCTCCAATTGGAGAGCCAGCACAGCACATGCCGCACATGACACGGCTGAGCACGCTCACAAGCATCACGACTCTCCCTGGACCAAGCTCTCACCTCTGGGCCAAGTGCACCCCATGGCACAATATCACCACGCATCAAGCTGTCATGCGGCCCAAGGTCCACCTCGACCTGGAGAGCCTCCACAGCACATGCCCAATGAGACCGAACACACCCTTGAGCATCATGCGCATGAGTCTTACCTCGGGGCCAAGGTCTCACCTCGGGGCCGAGGTCCACCTCCACATTGAGGGCCTCCAGCACGTCCGCACTGCCACACGCGCTGGACACAGAGCGGTTGCCGTGCTGCAAGGAGGGGAAGATGGGGAAGGGGGTGGGATGATGAAAGAAGCTCGTCAAATCAGGAGTGAAATATCAATTCCGCGCGCACTTGATACCGAACGGCTGTTGCGCTGCAGGAAGAGGTGTGGGGGTGGGATGGAGGGGGTGAAGGCGTTGGGGGGTAGGGTAGGTATATGAGAGGAAAGCATGGGACCTGTTACACGCAGAATCAGCAATCCTACCTAGATGACCTGGTCACAGAATGGATAGGAGCAGGGCAGGTCTTACTCTCCTCGTGTACCGTTACCAAACTCGCCAATCCTCTTCACCAAACACACGGCCGACAGCACTGGAGTTTATAATGTCTAAAGTTCCAACTGCCTCACTGTTCTCGAGGGTACGTGCCTTTGCCACATGTGCCCCGCATGCTGCAGCGAGCACACATGCGCCAGTGCTGATGTTGACTGTATCGAAGCCATCACCCCCCGTGCCCACGATGTCCAGCGTGTCGTCCCCTGCCGCCACCTCCACACACATGCTCCTCATTGCCGCTGCCAGCCCCGCCACCTGGACATGGAGAGAGGGGCGTGGACGAAAGGAGGAGAGGGAGTCCAGAAGAACAAGAATCTAGTCCCAGCACGAGCAGTGTGTCGTCCCCTGCCGCCACCTCCACACGCATGCTCCTCATGGCCGCTGCCAGCCCTGCCACCTGGAGATGGAGGAACAGAATACGCAGGACAGGAACACAAGAATTTAATCACACCAAAAGGAGCTTGTTCTGCCCTGCTGCCACCTCCACACTCGTGCTCCTCATCGCCACCGCTAGCCCTGCACCTGGAGACGTAGAGAAGGGCGTTGACGAAAGGAGGAGAGGGAGTCCAGAAGAACAAGATTCCAGTCCCAGTAGAAGCTACGTGACTTGCCCTGATGCCATCTCCACACACGTGCTCCTCATGGCCCCTGCCAGCCCTGCCAGCCCTGCCAGCCCTGCCACCAAGCTACGTTTCCTTTCCCCTGGTGCCTCCCTGCTCACCTCCTCTGGCGTCTCCCCCTTGGCGCGCAGCAGCACCAGGAAGGCGCCGATCTGCGCTGCCTCTGCTCCGGCGATCAGACCCTCCATGGCGGCCTGCGCCTGCTCCTGTGTCAGGTCCTTGCGCTCTATCAGCTGCTGAATCACCTGGGAGATTATGCATGGGAGAGTATGCAGGGGAGAGTATGCAGGGGAGAGTATGCAGGGGAGATTATGCAGGGGAGAGGGGACAGACGAAGGACAGAGCATGCGACAGAGAGGGGTCGTCGCTGTCTACCGGCTGCTGCAACGCCTGGAAGTGGAAAGGAGGGGCCTGGAAGTGGCTGGAAGTGGAAAGGAGGGGACTTGATAGGACCCAAGGCGCCAGGAACATACTTTTTAGGGCCATCTACAGAAAACCAGTCTGCTTCTTATAAACTACTCTTCAAATTTGATCCGTGTTAGACCTTTCCTTCTCCTTCTCTTTCTTCTCCTGCCCTCACCTGCTTCAGATCGGTGGCGACGGTTGCTGTATGCACGAGCGCCGCTTGCCGTCTGCTGCTGCATGCTTGCTGACGTGTCGTCACTTGAAACGGGCGACTGAACGCGGCGCCAGATGGTCTCTGACGGACCGAAACGCGGCAGAAGGCAACGTCCGTTTCGGGCGCAGAAGGGAAGATCGCAGAAGTGAGGGACGAGGCAATCGGGAGGCCTAGTCGCGAACACGCTCAGATAAATCAGGCGAGAGAGCTACGTAAAGTACTTTTCCAAAGAGCACGAAGCGACGAGCTTGAGCACGCATTGCACTTGCTCCTGTGCAAATAAGAAGGACCCTCAAATTTACTGACTGACTAAGCCTCCGTAATCAGTGAGTGTGGAGCCCAAGCGGAACGCACCTGACGGCAAGATGACCCGCCGCTGCTGCAGCTTACGCTAGGAGACTCTGACCGAAGTCTAAGAGCAGCTGCTTGGGAGGCGTGGGAAATCGCCGCCATGTTTGGGACGAAGCAAAACGACCAGCAACCCAACACTAGAAGCTGAATTCTGCTCACAACCTGATGACCGGACCCTGCAGAGTTCTTCCTGCCAGTGCCTTGGGATTGCTGTGCTTTGGGATTGTCCTGCCTTGAGATTGCCATGGCTTGAGATTGCCGTGCCATTGGATGTGCGACAAGGACTCTGGTAACCAGTGAACCAGACCTAAGAATTTGGCCAAACAAGCACAGCCAGTTGGCATTCAGCCTGCGATCGTGCGACCGGTGCGGGGGGGTGAAGAATCTGACGGCTTGCGTTTGCTCTCCTATCCGTTCACCCAGTTCGCCATCGAGAATATTCGCTCTGACAACGTTTTGAGTGTACTGCAACAGTTTCTCATGCTACGCAAACTGCAAATAGGCTGAAATGACATACATAAAGAGTAGCATATTCCATAGTGGGCTTGGATATTGACACCCTCAACTCAATCATCCACAGGATCAAACAATAGAGGCATGCCTTGTTTTGCATAAAGCGTTATACCTAGCGACGGCTCATGAACATATGAAGGGGAGACACGCCATTGGAGAGAGTTCAATAGATGGCAAAGAATTATCTTGGCTTCTGCAAACGCAAATGCGTAGCCAATGCACTTCCTTGGACCCACAGCGAATGGGAGGAAGGCTAGAGGGTCGGAGCATGCGCCATCCACGCCATCTGAGAGATGTGCATAGAAGCAAGAACAAAGAAAACAAGATGCAAACAAGAAAAGAGATGTTAGAAAGGACGTGAGCTACAACAGTGCACATGATACCATCCTCATACAACCATCACTCAGCTGCTCGTACACTCAGGGTATGATTCAACCATCCATACCCCAGCCCAAGCCCTCCACCCTTTCATCCCAGCCTTACTTCTGAATCTCTCGGGGTTGAAGCAGTGTGCATCCTCCCCCCACCACCGTGTGTCCCCATGCATGAAGCCCACTGCCAGCACCAGCTGAGTGTTGGGCGGGAAGCTGTAGGGTCCCACCTCCACAGGCTGTGCGAGGAGGGAGATAGGAAGAGGGGGCAGGGGGGAAGGTGCCAGTTGGGGGAACAAGATGGCAGAGGGAAACCATTCGGATGGGAACATGGCTAGCTGGTGATATGACAGGCTGGCCAGGGGCTCGCTCGCCAGAGGCTGACGGCTGGCCAGGGGCTGACAAGGTGCTGGCCAGAGGCTGACCAGGGGCTGGCTAGGAGCTGACTAGGGGCTGACTAGGGGCTGACTAGGGGCTGACTAGGGGCTGACTAGGGGCTGACTAGGAGCTGACTAGGGGCTGACTAGGGGCTGACTAGGGGCTGACTAGGGGCTGACTAGGGGCTGACCAGGGGCTGGGCAGGAAACTAGATACAGGGCTGCGAGAATTGGGCTCCAGGATGATTGATTAAAGAATGAGCAATGACCGAGTTGAAACCGGAGGAGGGGGGGGGGGGGAGAATCTGAAGGTCAGGAATGAAAGTGTGCACGCTCTTACATCACCAGGCTGGCTCTCAGCCCGTGTGTCTGACCTTGGTGCTTTGGCGCATGAGCGATGGCACGGGAGGGAAGAGCCTGACGCTCTCATGCAGCACCATGCCCATCTCCTCCAATGCCCCCACATGCTCCCACCGCACACACAGCCGCCCCCCTCCCCCATCTTCTTCTCCTCTTCCCTCCCCTCCTGTCCCCTCCCCTCCCTTCTTTCTTGTGCCCTCTTCGCCCTCCCCTACTTGTCTTTCTCCCTGTGCTCCCCCCCGCCCCACCACGCGCCACACCTCCCGCCTCAGCCGCTGCTGCCACGTGGGATGGCGGGCCAGCAGGAACATGGTCCACATCAGCAGCTTGGCGGTGGTTTCGTGGCCTGAGCAGGAGAGGAGGGAGGGGTGGAGGCGATACCCAAAGGAGGCCCGCAGGAAGAAGTGTTAGAATGAACAACCAAAGATTCCAGCGGATGCTGAAAGCCCAATCACCCCCCTTTTGTGTAACATTAAAAAACCCAACACCAGAAGATGAGAGCGTCACAGCAAGCAGCAGCGCACCAGCAAAGAGGAACGTGATGCACTCATCCACAAGCTGCTGATCTGTCATCTGCTCATTGGTCTCGTCGTCCCGCGCTGCCAGCATGGCGTCCAGCAGGTTGTGGCCCTCCCGGCCCTGCAGAGTATGAGCGGGCGGCACGGAGGGAGGCATGGAGAGCAAATGAGAGATTAGGCATGGAGCAAGTGAGAGACGAACGGCGGATGGGACGATGCAATGAAGGTAAGAGGAAAGAATAATGGTGATTGAGGGAGATGAGAAGGAGCATAAGGATGATGAGATAGAGTGTGGGAGCGATGAGATCATGGATGGAAGGTTGCAACTTGCAGTCAGCCTAAACGCCCGAGACTCTTTCCAGTCACTGTCTTTCCCTCTCCCACCCTGCCTCAACCTTCCCACCCTCCCCACCTCCCCCCCCTCTCCCTCTGCCTTTATGGCCCACCTCTTTCAGTGCAAGCCTCCTCCTCGCCACCAGGCTTAGAGCCAGTGCCTTGATTCGCTCTGATGCAGCTGCTATGGCCCTGTTCTCCTGCGTTGGCAACCAGCTGCAGTTGGGGCAGAGGGGAGGAGAGAAAGAGAGGAAGGGGAGGAGAGGAGGGGGGTGAGACAGAGAGGGAGGAAGCAGCAATGGCCCTGTTCTCCTGCGTTGGCAACCAGCTGAGGAGAGGAGAGGGCAAAGGGATGGGAGGAAGAGTGGCGAGAGCAAGGAGAGGGAGGGAGATAAACGCACGGAGACATTGGCAAGAGGAAGGCGAGGGCAGGGGGCAGGCGTGGCGGGGAGGAAGGCAACAACGCAGCTTGGAGGCACAAAAGGAAGGCGGAAGGCCAGCTCTAGGGAGCAAATTCATGCGCTTGTCACATGAACTAGATTGTTGAGCGGCAAGATTCATTCTGCGCCATACCATGATGCCATGCCGTGGCAGCGGGCGGGCGGCACGTACGTGTAGAGAGGGATGAAGGCACGGCCCGAGAAGACCCTCTGCATGCAGCGCTCGCTCAGCTCGCTCACTGCCATGTACACTGCCCGCGAGTCAACCCCACCAGCCCGCGATTCAACCCCACCAGCCCGCGAGTCAACCCCACCAGCCCGCGATTTAACCCCACCAGCCCGTGAGTCAACCCCACCAGCCTGCGAGTCCAACACATCCGTGTCCACCAGACCATCTCCCTCTTCTCTCTCGTCCCTTCCCCTCACCCCAACCATCCCGCCCCCCTCCACGCCTTCATCCCCCACGGCCTCCCCGAAGGCAGTGAGCCCAATGATGTCGAGGGTCACGGCTGACAGCGCCTCCTGCACGTCCACCTCATGCCCCCTCGCCCAGCCCCCAGCTCGCCCCGACGCATGGCGTGTGGCAGCATGGGCGTGCTGCTCCTCCTGCACGCCCACCTCGTGCCCCCTTGCCCGGCCCTCAGCTCGATTCGACTCATGGTCTTTGGCACGGGCCACGGCTTGGGACCACCGTTGTGCTGCCAGGCGGGCCTGCTGGTCCATGGTGACTGCCATGCGCTGCAGGGAAGTGGAGTATGCCCGGGGTGACTTGAACCAGATACAGCAACATGCACAGAAGAAGCCAACAATGGTGCGATGTGTCCAGAAGATACAGCAAGTGAAGGTGAGAAGACGGCGTCATCAGCGTGGTCCTGAGCCAGATCAGGCGAGTCAGTCGTGTGCAAAAGATACAGCAAACAATGGGCCGTATCTTTTGTTCAGTCAAACCCTGGCCAGTCAAACTTAGGTCAAGGCTGTAACCGAAGGAAGCACCTGGATGCAGAGGGGGGCAAAGGCCGGGTTGAGCATGCGGCGCTGGCGAGCCCAGAACTTGCCCTCTGACAGCGGCAGCCCGTTGCCCAGAAAGCCAAGAATCTGCCGAGAAGCTTCAGTCTTTGAAAAGGAGGCGGCCTTGGTGATAAGGACCTTAAATCGGCAATGTAGAGAAAAAGGTCAGATACGAGGGAGGGAGTGAGGCAGGAACGGAGAGAATGAGGGGGAGCGGGGGGAGAGAAGATGGAGGGAGGGAGTGAGTGATGGGGGGGGGGGAGAAAAGTGCAAAGAAGTGATGGTGGAGGAGAGGCAAAGCTCAAGGCAGAAACAAAAGCAAGATTTATCCGCACTACAAAACAAGGGAAGACCCTCATTATAAATCACGACACGACACCCTGGGTACTGGACGACCTACAGGTACAGTACCTGCTTGACAAGGCTTGGCTCGGCGATGAGGACAGTAGGCGAGGGGCCTATACTGAATCCCACCACGGTGCCGTGCTTGCTGATCCACTCGCACAAGAGGGGGCTGTGCATCCTGGGACCGTACGCCACGCTGGGAGCAGCCTCTGACTCCATCCCTGCCGCTGCTGAGGCTCCATGATCGTCCCTGGTTCTAGACGCTTCGGCGGGAGTTTCTGATTCGTCGAGCACGGGAATGATCGTCGCCTTGGGGTCGCCTGAAGATTTGATCTCGGGTATCTGGCCAATCAGCGGCCTGCCTTGTGGCAAGAGCGTTTTCGCAAGGGAATGAGAGAAGAGGGAGGTGAGAGCTGCGCCTGGCATGTGGCTTGTCAAGAGCACAACGTTGTCAAAGGACAAAGGTGGTCCCCCATCGTGTACGACGGCCAATCAAACGACTCCTTACTATGTTTGGTATCTTCGAAAGAGACCAAGCTCATCAGAGGGTGGAAAGAACTTAACATAAAGGGCAAGAACGGGGAATCCCGCTGAAGGGAAAGAGAAACCAAACGATTCGCACCCGATGACAATAGTGAAAGATTTGAACCAGATGGCAGTATTGAAAGACTTGAACCAGATGACAATAGTGAAAGATTTGAACCAGATGGCAGTATTGAAAGACTTGAACCAGATGACAATATTGAAAGACTTGAACCAGATGACAATATTGAAAGATTTGAACCAGATGACAATATTGAAAGATTTGAACCAGATGACAATATTGAAAGATTTGAACCAGATGACAATATTGAAATATTTGAACCAGATGACAATATTGAAAGATTTGAACCAGATGACCATATTGAAATATTTGAACCAGATTTCAAAACCCTCCTCTACCTAAAGAGAAGGAACAGAATCCCTTACCTGAAGGGACGGAATCCCTTACCTGAAGGGAAGGAACGGAATTTCCCACCTGAAGAAAAGGAACGGAATTCCTTACCTGAAGGGTAGAAACGGAATCCCTTGCTTCTTGCACTGTCGGATGAATCGGTAAGGAGAATAGACCAGACAGTAGAGGCCTGTCCCGGCCACCACGACGAGCACAGCGCCAGCAGCGGCGAGATGTAACGACGAGCTATGTACAGATGATTCCGTAGGAGCCATGGATGGCGGTGACGTGGTTGTCGCGGTGGTTGGAAAGCGGACTCGCAGGAACGAGCTCACGTGCAACGCAGGCGATTCGCAGCGTTTATTGCTAATCAGCTCGCGCGGGGCGAGGTTACTCGCTTAGGCTAATAATGCCTAGAATCTGGTTCTAGCAAATCCGCCAAAAGTACTCCTCGCTAAGGTGAAGAAGAACGGTGTGCTTTGCTGGCTGTGTTTTGTCAGTCTAAGAACCGTTAGACAGACTACAATGGAGTTCAGAATCAACTATCGGGTTCAGTTACCGAGCTCATTATGTAACACTGGTTCAGCCTGTTGCGTTAGTTCGTTTCGCAACTCCTTTCAACACAGGTTTATGCGAAAACCCTCAAACCTTGTCCTTCGATCTACCTACAGAACCACCAATTGCACACGCCACGTTTGGAGCGCGCTGCGGGAATTCAGCGCTGGTCAACCTGAGATTTTGCCAGCGTGTCTAGCGGAATCCGCTGCAGTCGCACGGGTCTGACGATGTGTCGCACAGCCATGTCGTGTCAGCAGCAGATGCCCAATGCGCGTGTACGTTTGCTCCTGTCGTCGCCCACCGAAAGTCGCAGTTTGCGACCTCACCACCCCTGTGCGACGTCACTTGCCCCTCGCAGATTTCCAATAATTTTCGCGCAGTAGTTCGCCTATCATAGGTAGGCACCAAAGCAATCAGCGAAGATCCACTCCTCTGTTACTCTCCACCACCCCTGTGGAACAGCAAGGACCACGCAGATCCTTTCTCACTACTAGTTGTGATCTAGTCTTTCCCTGATCTCACTCTTAGCTCTCTGTAGGAGGTCGGGCAAGTTCGTCACCTCCTAACGCCAGCCCCAACACTCCGCGTAGTAGGCTCCTTCGCCAGCGCTCCCGTCTCATCTTCTGGAAAGAAGAAAAGTTGCGCGCCTGTCCCATTCTCGCAGTTGCGTGGCCTCGGCGACAGATACGGCGACTCTTCGCGAACGTCGCCGCGCAATGGTAACCAGCGCCGACCCGGGGTCAGTCAGCAGCACCGGGCTCGCGTACGTGTTCGACGCGCATTCGCTCCGATGGCGGTGCTTCAAACTCCGAGACCCACTCGGCGACAGCAACGCAGACGGTGACGCCACCAACCGCCGCAGCTGCCGCCGCAGCCGCCGCGTAGCAGAGCCATTCTGCCCGTCGCGGGCGAGACTGTGGACGACGGATAACGTGCCGTGCGTCGAGACGTACGCGGCCCTGCCGTGCCGTGAGAGGCGTCGACTTGACGCACCTGCTCCTGCGCTGTCAGTCGCGAGGGACTCCGACCCTCACTCCCCCTCGCATTCGCCTTGGGTAGCAGGCGAAACCCCAGCGGCAGCTGGCGAAACCCCAGCGACAGCAGGCGAAACCCGAGAGACAGCAGGCGAAACCCCAGCGACAGCAGGCGAAACCCGAGCGACAGCAGGCGAAACCCCAGCGACAGCAGGTCCGTTCCTAGGCGACGATCTGATGGGCATGGAGCCTCTGGCCCGCGTGGTGAGCGGCAGCCGCGATCGCTGCTGCTCCTCCCGCCATTCCCGCCACAATCTGGATCCCTATTCCGACTCGTTCCTCTCCTTCGAGCATCAGCATCAGATCCGGGGCCGTGTGGGTGCGTGGGAGCTTCATTCGCGTTTAGAGCAGCTTCCGTACCGGAACAATTGGCACGTGGTTTCCCTCCACATTCCCGTTCTCAACAGCTCGGACATGAAGTTCATTCGCGGGGCTAGCTCGTGCCCTGGAACAGATGAGGCAGCTTATAACGGATTGCCCGCATCTGCACTCACTACACTTCAGCCTCAATAACCAATACCTCGTTATAGCCGAAGAGGTCGCCACTCTCCTCTCCCGTCTCTCCCACCTCTCCCTTCCCCTCTCCACCCTCCCTCCTTACCTCATTCCCCACCTCCCCTCCCTCCGCTCCCTCTGTCTCTCCCTCTCTGCGCCCCACCATCCCCTCCTCCTCTCCGGCCGCCCCTTCCACTCTCTCTCCCTCCTCTCCCTCCTCCACCTCTCCCTTGGCTCTCCCACCTCGCCACTTTCCGAGCCTCTCTCGCCGGACGTGTTTTCCGGGCTCGGACCGAGCCTGCGGTCGTTGACTTTCCTGGTGTGCGCGAAGCAGAAGGGGAGGGGCGGGAAGAGGAGCGCGGTTGGTGGGGGGTACGGGGAAGCGTTGAATGGGAGGAGCGGGAGAGGTAAGGGGCAGAAAAGGAGAGGAGGGAGGGGGAAGGAGAAGGAGGAGGAGGTGGAGGAGGTGGAGGAGGATGGCGGATGGGTGGGGGACGCGTGGGGTCGCGAGGACGAGGTGGTGTGCTGGGTGCCTGGCTCGGTGTGGTCGCTCTCTCGCCTGCAGCAGCTGACCACCAACGTGGGAGGCGCGTGTGATAGCACGGGACTCAATGCCCTCTTCCCCCCCCATGCCTCTCACTCAACCCCTCCCTCCTCTTCCTGCTCCTTCCTGCTCCTCCCTCAACCAGTCTGTGCCAGTTCTTGCGTGCGCAGTGGCCCATAGTGCCCCATTTTGTTGTGTATTTCCTTAATGATCCCTATCCATCCTCTGGGTGCGATACCCGCTTCCATCCATCCTTTGTCTTCAGCTGCAGCTGCCCCTGATACCCCTCCCTCCTCTTCCTGCTCCTTGCCTCCTTGAGAACAGGGGAGATATAGCATTTGGGTTGTACCCTCTAAGAACTGGGGCGGCATGTGATCTGCAGGAAGGACAAGGGAGAGGGAGGTGAGGCGAGGGAGGAAGAGGAGGGAGGCGGGGAGGCGGGAGAGGGGGAGGGAGAGAGCAGTGAGTTGCGGGCAGCGGTGGAAGAGGTTGGCAGGGAGTTTTAGTCTGTTGGCGAGATTCTCCCCCTGCACATGCAGCTGCTGCAGTCCCCGGCACCTCTTCACCACCGCAAACAGCCCTCTCTCCACCTCCCCGTTCGCCTCGCCCCACCATCGCCTCATCTCCCTCTCCCTCTCCTTCGCTCCCAGCTTCAGCCATTCCTCCCGCCCATACCCCCGCTCCCAGTAGTCCCTATACCCGTCCTCCAGCAGCACGGACAGCGAGGAGAGGGCGGGCTGAGCGGCGGCAGCGGAGAGGAGAGGGCGCACGTGGGAGGGGCGGAGGGGGCGGGCAGCGGTGGAGACTAAGGGCAGGACGAGTGCAGAGAGGCTGGGGTAGAGGGCAATGGTCCGGGCGAGGGAGGCGGGCGAGGGGAGCGAGGCGAACCAGACGGGGGAGAACCAGATGGGGGACAAAGGACGCCACCTGTGCAGCAGGTGTGTGAAGCAGGTGGAGAGGGAGCAGGGGGCGATGGGAGGGGGGATGGTGAAGGGAGCGGAGGAGGAGGGGAGCAGGGAGAAGGAGCGGGTGGAGGGGGGGGAGTGGATGACCCAGAAGGGGGAGTCAGCGGGGTGCCATGGGGAGGAGAAAAGGGGCGGACCGTTGAGACTTGTCATCCCGTGCTCGCGCCTCCTGCTGCCGCTTCTGCAGACTAGATTAAGAGAGAAGGAGGAGGAGGTGGAGGAGGAGGAGGACGAGGAGGAGGGGGAGGAAGGAGGGGGTTGGAGCAGGGCGAGGGGAACCCAGGACAGCAAGAGGGGGTGGAGGGCAAAGGCGAAGCAAGAGGTGTGGAGGCGGTACCAGCGGCGCCACTCGCGGCACACACCGCTCACTCGTGCCTCCTCCATAGGCCCCTGCAGCCGCTGCAGCACGGCCTGTAGCACCTCTGCTGATAACTGCGGCGGCGGCTTGCCATTGTTGGTAGTGCTGGTGCTGGAGCTGGTGTTAGCGCTTCTGCTGCTCATGCTGCTGCTGTCATGCCGCCCATGCTGCAGCTCCTCTGCTGGTAACCGCGAGTGGTTTTGCGGGTCTTGATTCGTGCCATGCTGCTTCGTCGTTATGGCTCTCAGATCCACCTTCTGTGCCCCTCGCACCAACTTCGCCCCCTGCTCCGCCTGCTGCTGCTGCTGCTGCTGCTGCTGCTGCTTGTCATCCTCCTCTCCTCTTGCACCCTGATGCAACGACTGGTACCCTCCCTCCTCCTCCTCCTCTTTCCCCACCTGAATCCACCACTCCCTCTGCTCCTCCTTCTGCGCCTCACTCAACGATGACTCCTTAAACACACTCTGAAACCGAATCCTCCTCCTCTCCTTTGCCCCCATCCACTCCCTCCTCCATCTCCTCTCTTGCTTCTCCATCCCACCCCACTCCCTCCACTCTCCCTCCTCCTTCTCTTGCGCCCACCTCTTCCCCTGGAGGTACCCTTCAAGGCCCATGGGCACAACCACTGGGTGATAATAGTCATGGTCGAAGGAGAAGTGGGCGAGGGAGGAGAAGGCGGAGAGGAAGGAGGGGAGGGCGCGGAGCGGCACACACTGGAAGAGGTCGAGGCGAGTGAGGGAGGAGAAGAGGCGGAGGGAGTCGGGGAGGAGAGGAGTGTCGGAGTGGCAAATTTGGAGGCATTTGAGTGAGGGAGGGCAGGAAAGGGCGGAGTGGTAGTTGTGCATGGAGAGGTTGAGGATGCGGAGGGAGGAGAGGGAGGGGAAGAGGGAGAGGGCGGAGAGGAAGCGCGAGGTGTGAGGGTACGACCCGACTATGAGCGCTCGCAGCTTAGGCAGCACGGGGAGGGGGGCAGGTGGGGGGGAGTGGACGCGGAGGAAGGTGAGGTTGGGGAGGAGGGCGGGGAGTATGGTGGGGGCGTGCAGGGGGGGGTGGGAAGTATCTTCGATGGCCAAGTGGGTTAGGCAGGGCAGATGGCCCATGAATGCAAGAGTATGCGCCTGCTGGGCCAGCTGCTGCCGCCGAGCCGGCTGCTCTGACCCTGCCTGCCCATGGCTTTTCACACTGCGCAGCACAAGCTCCTCAAGCAAAGGGAAGAAACACGCTGCTGCACCACCTGCACCACATGCGTCCTCCCCTTCACCACATGCGCCCTGCCCCACATCCCCCTCCCCAGAATGCTCCCCCATCTGCTCCCCCCGCCCCTGCACCGCCACGTGGGGCGAGCCATGGATCTTGAGCGTCTGCAGCTGGGGGCACAGGCGTCCCCATACAGCCAATGGGATCACGCCAGCTGTCCCCGTGAGGGTCACGTGGCGGAGGGAGCCGGAGAAAGGGACTGCTTCGCGGCAGAATGGAGGCTCGGCGAGACCAGATTCGGGTTCGGTGGGGCCCTCACCGCACACGTGCAGGTGAGTCAAGCGGGGGCAGTGGGAGAAGAGCGCGAGGGAATGGGGGGACAGGAGAGGGGCGGCGAGGGGGATGGAGAGGTGAGTGAGGGAGGAGAGGGAGGAGAGGCACGGAGGGAAGGTGCGGTGAGAGGGGAGGGAGAGAGAGGTGAGGCTAGGAAGGGAGGCTAGGCACTGGTGGTGCTGCTGGTGCTGGTGCAACGAAGAGGAGGAGGAGGAGCAGCAGCAGTAGCAGGAGCAGGAGGCGGAGGGAGGGGTTGAGTGAGAGGCATGGGGTGGGAAGAGGGCATTGAGTCCCGTGCTCTCCCACGCGCCTCCCACGTTGGTGGTCAGCTGCTGCAGGCGAGAGAGCGACCACACCGAGCCAGGCACCCAGCACACCACCTCGTCCTCCCGACCCCACTCGTCCCCCACCCATCCGCCATCCTCCTCCACCTCCTTCCCACTCCCTCCTCCATTCCTCTGCCCCTTTCCTCCCCCATCCCCTCCCCCATCCCCTCCCTTATCCGCTCTCCCATCACGGTATTTTCTCCTTTTCTCTGCGGGCCCTTTCTGCTTCGCACACACGAGGAAAGTCAAGGACCGCAGGCTCGGTCCGAGCCCAGCAAACAGGTCCGGGGAGAGAGGCTCGGACAGCCCCGAGGCAAAAGAGCCAAGGGAGAGGTGGAGGAGGGAGAGGCGGGAGAGAGAGTGGAAGGGGACGCCGGAGAGGAGGAGGGGATGGTGGGGTGCAGAGAGGGAGAGATGGAGGGAGCGGAGGGAGGAGAGGTGGGGAAGGAGGCAGGGAGGGAGGTCGCAGAGAGGGAGGGAGAGGTGGGCGAGATGGGAGAGGAGCGGTGCGACTTCCTCACTTATATCGATGTAATATCATGGATTTTAGTGCTGTGAACACATCCACTATGTGCCCCTCCCAAAGCGTACCACCATTAAACATTAAGAGTTTACGTACAGTGGTTGGAAAGCCCAAAAACCCTAATTAGTGCAAAACATCCGGACAATTGTTTCCGTCACTGTAGCTCCATGCAATCCTCAATAGTGGCTTCCCCACCCGCCCGTCCCACTATTCCAGCCCGTTACGGTTTTCCTCTTTCACCCTCACTCGCATTTACAAACATGTACATTGTATACAATACTGCCCATTTCAGCCAGCATTTCTTTGCGGCCACCATCCGCCTAGAAATTTTGACAGCTGCCGTCTCTCTCTGCCCTGCTTCCCGACTGCACTGAGCTGCCTTGCTCCTGTCATTCTTCCTCTCCTCCTGTCTTATTCTTACACCTCGCCTCCCTTGCCCTTCGTGTGCTTCTATCCTTTCCTTTGTGCCCCTCCCTGCACCTCCTTCTTGCTCTGGTTCGGTTCAACCCTCTCTTGCCCGCTACTGTGCTCTGCTGCCGCCCTTGCTCGAGTCACGGGACCCTGGTAGTCCTTACCGCCGCTTGCCGGACCAGCTGTCTCCCCTTCAGCCAGTCTTGAGAACCCTTTTCCTGCCCCGGCAGCCGGGCCACATTTGTGGCATGATCCTTTCTCATCTTCTAGTACAATCACCCCTGACTCGTGCACGTCTTTCACTCTCCAGCGCTGGTGGGTCACACCCACGTCTTATGTGTCTCCTTTCGCTCTCCGCATGTATACTTCCTCCTCTACCTCCAACGCAGGTGCCTTTCCTTTTCCTTCTTGTCCCTGCTGCTGCTTGTAGCGATGAATGTCCTGCCGCTTTGCCACCTGCAGGCTCTCCAGTGCCGCAGGCAGCAGGCCTTTCAGGTACTGAGCCCTTTTGAGGCGCCTCAAGAGCCCTAGCGTCTGCCACGACGACCTAGTTCTCTGCCGTTCCTTCTGTCACGGTGTCAGTCAGCAGCTTCGGAGCTGCACCCGGCAGCACTGGCTCCTTCCCAAAGAGCAAATAGTAGGGGGACATGTCCCTCAAGGCTTCCTGTCTGCTGAACTGGTACCCCGCCATCACCCAGGACAGCTGCATGTCCCAACCCGCCTTTCTAGCCTCCCCATACGCCCTGAGCCCTTTCTTCAGTGTCTGCACCAGTCGCTCCATAAGCTCGTAGTACGATGTCACCCTGTGTTGAACCCGCACTGCGTCAGCAGCTGCTGGAACTCTCCCTGGAACTCCTAGTAAGTCACCACCTCCCCACACGCGCCAAATTGAGTCAGCACCATCTCTTCATAGGCTTCTGCTACTCCTGATGCCACCTTGCTCACCAGTGCCTTCGCTTCCGCCCACTTGCTGGTGTGCTCTATCATCAACAATATGTACCTTCTGCCCCTCATGCTGACTGCTCACGCACCAGGTCTATGGACTATCGGTATCCCAGACCGACAATCAGCAGTGGGCTGAGTGTTGCTTTCTCGTGCTCCAGCTTTACTCGGTTCCTGATGCACGCCTCACACAGCTCCACCTAGTCCCTGATCTCTTTCCTCCGTGCCTCTCCTCCCTCTCCTCCCTCACTCTCCTCTCCATCCCCCTCGCCGCCCCTCTCCTATCCCCCCACTCCCTTGCGCTCTTCTCCCACTGTCCCAATTTGTCTCATCTTCACGTCTGCGGAGAGGGTCCCACTGAACCTCCCTTCAGCCCCGAATCAACCCATACCTCAGGCTCCATGCGCCACCTCACTCTCACGGGGGGAGCTGGCGTCATCCCATTGGCTGTGTGGGGCCGCCTTTGCCCCCAGCTACAGTCACTCAAGATCCAAGGCTCGCCCCACGTGGCAGTGCAGGGGCGGGGGAAGGAGCGTGGGAAGGAGTGCGGAGAGGGATGTGGGGAGGGTTGTGGGGAGGGCTGTGGGGAGGCGGATGTGGGGAAGGGCGCATGTGGTGAAGGGGAGGGCGAATGGGGTGCAGGTGGTGCAGCAGCGGAGGCACCGGCGTGCTTCTTCCCTTTCCTTGAGGAGCTTGTTCTGCGCAACGTGAGACGCCATGGGTACCAACAGGCAGGGTCACAGCAGCAGCAGCAGCAGCAGCAGCAGCAGCAGCAGCAGCAGCAGCAGCAGCAGCAGCAGCACACTCTTGCGTTCATGGGCCTTCTGCCCAACCTAACCCACTTGGCCATCGATAACACCCCATGGCCTTCCCATCCCCCCCTGCACGCCCCCACCATCCTCCCCGCCCTCCTCCCCGCCCTCCTCCCCGCCCTCCTCCCCGCCCTCCTCCCCGCCCTCCTCCCCGCCCTCCTCCCCAGCCTCACCTTCCTCCGCGTCCACTCCCCCCCACCTGCCCCCCTCCCCGTGCTGCCCAAGCTTCGATCCCTCATAGTCGGGTCGTACCCTCACACCTCGCGCTTCCTCGCCGCCCTCTCCCTCTTCCCCTCCCTCTCCTCCCTCCGCATCCTCAACCTCTCCATGCACAACCAACAGTCCGCCCTCTCCTGCCCTCCCTCACTCAAATGCCTCCAAATCTGCAACTTGGCCACTCCACTCCTCCCCGACTCCCTCCGATTCTTCTCCTCCCTCACTCGCCTCGACGTCTTCCAATGTGTGCCGCTCCGCGCCCTCCCCTCCTTCCTCTCCTCCTTCTCCTCCCTCTCTCACTTCTCGTTTGAGTGTGGCCCAGTGGTGGTGCCTGTGTGTCTGGAGGGGTATATCGAGGGGAAAACCTGGGCCCGAGAGGAGGAGGGGAGGAAGGGGTGGCGGTTTCAGAGTGCATTTGAGGGGTCGTCGTTGAGTGCGGAGCGGAAGGAGGAGCAGAGGGAGTTCTGGAGGCAGGTAGGGGAGGAAGAGGAGGAGGAAGAGAAGCAGCAGGTGGAGGAGGAGGTGGGGGAGCGAGGGGCGTGGGTGCTAGGGGTCCAGGAGGTGGGGCTAAGAGGGTCAACCAAGAACCGGAATGGCAAGAAGCTTTATCCTCCCAGTCAGTCTCAGTCACCACCAGAGCTGTTACCACCGAAGGTGTTATCACCAGAGCTGTTACCACCAGAGGTGTTACCACCAGAGGCGTTACCACCAGAGGCGTTACCACCAGAGGTGTCACCACAGCATGGTCAGTACAACAGCAGCAGTGCCAATGCCAGCACTCCCAGCAGCGTGCAGCTGTTGCAGCTACCACCAGAGGTGGTACAGCACGTGTTGCAGCGGCTGCAGGGGCCTTCAGATCAGGCTGCAGTGAGAGGTGTGTGCCGCGAGTGGCGCCGCTGGTGCCGCCTCCACACCTCCACCTTCGCCCTCGCCCTCCACCCCCTCCTGCTCTCCTGGGTGCCCCTCGCCCTCATCCAACCCCCTCCCGCCGCCTCCTCCCTCTCCTCTTCTCTCTCCCCTCACTCCTTCTCGTCAGCCCCCTCTTCGAGAGTGGTCTGCAGAAGCGGCAGCAGGAGAGGGCAGCACGGGACGACGAGTCTCAACACTTCCCCTCGTCTCCCCGCCTCCTCATGGGACCCCGCGGAATCCCCCTTCTGGCTCATCCACTCCTCCCCACCCACCTGCACCCTCTCCCTGCTCCCCTCCTCCCCGCCTCCCTTCACTTTCCCCCATCCCTTCACCATCCCCCCTCCCATCCCCCCCTCCTCCCTCTCCTCCTGCTTCACCCACCACCCGACCCGCTGGCAACCTCTCTCACCCATCTGGTTCGCCTCTCTCCCCTCGCCCTCCTCCCTCGCCCGCACCCTCTCCCTCTACCCCGCCCTCTCTGCGCTCGCCCTTCCCTTGGTCTCCACCGCTGCCCTCCCACTCCACCCCTCCCACGTGCGCTCTCTGCTCTCCGCCGCTGCCGCTCAGCCCGCCCTCACGTCCCTCTCCCTCCTGCTAGAGGACGGGTTCAGGGGAAGCAATGACTGGGGGTACGGCCGGGGGGAGTGGCTGGGCTATCCTGGGGAAGCGAGTGACAGGGAGAAGGAGATGAGGCACTGGTGGGATGAGGCGAATAGGGAGGTTGAGGGAGGGTTGCTAGCGGTGATGCAGAGGTGCCGGGGACTTAAGGAGCTTCACCTGCAGGGGGAGACTCTTGCTAAGAGGCTCAGGCTCCCCCACTCTCTCTTCCGCCACTGCCCACAACTCACTGCGCTCTCCCTCCCCCTCTCCCGCCTCCCCTCCTCCCTCCTCCACCTCTCCCATCTCACCTCCCTCTCCCTCGCTTTCCCTCTGGACCACATGCCGCCCCACTTCGCCTGCCCATCCCCGTTCGCCCACCTGCGCTCGCTGCGCTCGCTCTCCCTCCACGTGCGACACATCCGCACCAGCTACGAGCGGGACAGCACGGACGGCAGCAGGTGGAGAGGCGTGTCGGACGATCTCTTTCTCGGGCTCAACGCCTCGTCCCTCGCGTCCCTCTCGCTGGACCTCCCCACCGGCATGCCTGCGTCCTTCTCGTGCCTCACTGGCCTCAGCAGCTTGAACGCGAGCCAGGGGATTCTGGGACTGGAAGAGATTGAAGAGGGAGGGGTAGGTGAGGAGGAGGAGGAGGAGGAGGCGGAGGGGGAGGAGGAGAGGGAGGAGGAGGGGGAGGAGGAGGAGGGGGGGGAGGAGGACGACGATGTCAAGCAAGGGTCTGATTGCAGCAGCGGGCTGGGCAGCACAGACATGGCGTCACGACTCAATGACGAGCGGCTGCTACCTCTCTGCAACCTCACGTCCCTCTCCCTCCCCCACTACCACTCCTTCCCCCCTCTCGTCCGCCACCTCACCCGCCTCACCTCCCTCTCCCTCCCCTCCCTCAACCTCCATGACCACCACCGACACCCCAACGCTCCCCCACTCTGCTCTCTCCGCCACGGCCTCTCCCGCCTGACCCGCCTCCAAGAGCTCTACATAGGCTGCAGCAACGTCTGCGAGGGCTCCGAATCCGCCTGCCTTCCCCGCTTGCCCCGCCTGCGCCGCATTCGCGTGCAGTGCCCCGATGAGACGGTCAACATTGGGCGGCTCATTGCCAAGGTGGCGGGGTCCCTGGAGCAGCTGGACGTGCAGGCCGACTGCCGCAACTACTCATCCGGAAATCTCACTCGCACGGTACAATGGTGGGGGGGGAACAACCATGGAACCGGCTATGGAAACGGCGCTGAATGGACGTGTCCGGTGTTTCGGAAGCTCAAGGTGCTGCAGCTGGCGACCTCCGGCCCGGCCTCTCGAGTGGACATGGCTCTGCTCCCTGCCCTAGAACACATGGCGTGTGCCCGCAACCGCAGTGTGGCGTGGGGGGTGGAGCACGGTTTCTCTGCCAACCTCCGCTTCCTGCACTTGGACAGTGCGAGGATCAGTGGGTACGACGGCGACCCTCAGCTGACGCAGCTGACTTCGCTCACCACGCTCGTTGTCGAGAATGCTGACTGCCGGGACTTCCTTGCATGCCTCTCCGCCCTCTCCTCCCTGCGCACCCTCCGCCTCTCCAACCTCCTCAGGGGATTTTCCGAGCCCTACCTCACCTACCCCCCTCTCCTCGCCACGCTTCAGATTTGCCGCTCCGACCTGCCCTACCTCCCAGCCTCGCTGGTTAAGTTTGCCTGCCTCACTCGGCTTGATTTGCTGCACTGGCGCTGCCTGCACTCGCTCCCGCCCTTCCTCTCCTCCTTCACTTTGCTCCGCCACTTCAGGGTATCCTGCAATGGCCCTAGGCCCAGCGTGCCTGCCTGCCTGGGTGACTTTCTCAGGGGTAGAGATTGGTATGAGCATTCAGCATGTGACGGTAGCTTTTCGAGTTGAAGTCAAGCCAGGTCAGGCCAGGCCAAGAGAGAATGGTGCTGCTGGTTGGGACTGGGTTGAGTCACGTTGTTCTTCACACCGGGTAGTGCGTTCTTGACTGGGACGGAGCACCTCTGCAATCAAGGAAATACAGAACCCACTGAATCTACATCACATTGCATTACTCTATATAAATGCTGCAAAACAAATGACACCTGTTATGGAAACGCTTCCTTCCCTCCTTTGATCTCCCTTTGCTGCTTCTGTCTTTTAGATTTCGTTGGCTTCTCTCCTTGGTGGTCTCCTTGTTAAAGTAAGAACTGAATAATAGAACTAGAAGTGGAAACCTACAAGTACTAGTTGGTTGTACTCACTAGAAGCATACCTCAGTCTAGCCTATAACTTGTACACAGCTAACATCTATAAGTTGACACACCCCTTAGGCTAGACCAGGGGTGAAGCTAAGCAAGAAGCAAACAGCTCAAGGTGGCACTACTAGTCCAACCACTGAGGCAGGGGTCTGGAGACCAGTCAGCAAGGGTACAAACAAGACTAAAGCAAGCCAGGGCGGCACTACTAGTCCAGCCACTAGAGGTAAGGCCACAAGGCCAGTCTGACAGGCATATATAATAGAGAGTACACAATCAGGATCCTAACAGGTGAGAAGCTACAGGAACAAGACCAAGCTGTACACAGTGCCGCTGATGATCTTTAGGCGCAAGCGCCTTAGTAAAGATATCAGCTGTGTTGGCACCTGAGGCCAAGTGAACTACGCGGGCCTGGAGGCGCTGCTGTAGCTCGCGCAGGAGGAAGTACCGCAGCAGGATATGCTTCGCTCTGCCCTGAAGCCGAGGCTCCTGACACAGGAGTATCATGGCCCTCTTGTCAGCGTACAGGACCGGGGCAGAGCTAGGCCGCTCACCTAAGTTTGTGAGCTAGAAGGCCAGCCAGCGGAGCTCCTGTGCCGCCATGGCACCAGCGTAGATCTCAGCCTCACAGGTGGACTGAGCCACAGACGACGAGCGAGTGGATCTCCAAGAGATAGCACCCGAACCAAGGCTAAAGCAGTAGCCCTGCGACGACCTGAGCATCTCAGAGTTGTCTGCCCAAGAAGCGTCTGTGTGCCCAGTAAGGACCACTGGCCTGCGTCCTCCTAGCACTAACCCCATGCCCGATGTACTAGCAAGATAACGCAAAACCCTCTTAGCGGCAGACCATTGCTGAGGTCGGTGTCTGCCTGTAGCCACGAAGTGAGCCAGGATGCTGAGAGGGTATGCGAAATCTGGGCGAGTGCAAGTCATCAGGTACATGAGGCAACCCACCAGCTCCGCGTAGGGGCCACTGGGCTCTACGGGCTCCTCAGGAACGGGAGAAGAGAGCCCATGGTCTACAGGTAGAGGTGTGGGCTGTGCGGAGGAGAACTGAAGACCGAACCTCTGAAGGACCTGACGCACCAAGTGTGACTGTGTCAGAGTGATGGTGCGTGCTGCTCTGTCCCTAGAGATCTGCAGGCCAAGATAGCGACGCAGCTCTCCAAGGTCAGTGCAGGTGTGTCTCTTCAGCAGCTCGACCTTCACAGAGGCCAGTGCATCCCTGTCAGCAGTAGCGAAGACCAGATCGTCTACGTAGACAAGGATGTAGAACGGGGTCTGGCTGGAACGCACAAACAGCGAGGGGTCAGCAGAGGACGGAAAGAACTGCAGGTCTGCTAACGTGGCATGCATCATGTCGTGCCACTCGCGAGGAGCCTGACGCAGGCCGTAGACCGAGTGCCTGAAAAGCCACAGGGTCCCAGGGGGGAAGGTACCAGTGAAGCCCTGTGGTCGGCGCAGGTAGACCTGCTCGTGTAGGCTGCCCTGAAGGAAGGCAGTAGAGAAGTCGAGGGAGTGAAGCTCGTAGTTGCGCTGTGCAGCCACGTGTAGTAGCGCCCGAAGAGTGGTCATCTTCGGGGTCGGGGCGAAGGTCTGGAAGAAGTCAACCCCCTCACGCTGGCTGAAGCCTCTGGCCACGTAGCGCGCCTTGAAGACAGGTGGCTCTCCAGGGGGGGCGCTTCACCTTGAAGAGCCACCGACCATCGACTACGTTCACCCCAGGCGGGGGAACTGCGTCGACGTAAGTGCCGGTGGACCTCCAAGATGCCATCTCCTGCTCCATGGCAGCTATCCACTAAGAGGCCCAAGGTCCCGAGGTGGCCTCAGCATAGGTGCGAGGGGTCGGGATGTCGAAGGCGTCTGGGTCATCCTCAGGGACTAACAGCATGGAGCAGAGATAGGGAGCAGCCTCAGAAAGGAAAGCAAGCTCGTACTGCCTGTCCTCTAGAACGTTAGTGCCAAGGCCAGGAGCACCCTCGACAGACGGAGGACGGGCAGGGTCAGAGACCAGAGCGGTAGCGTAGTCAAGGCGGCGAGTAGAGGCAAAGGCAGCGACAGCAGCGACAAGCGCGTCAAGGCGCGAGACAGGAACAGCAGGGTCGGTAACAAGAGAGGCAAGGACCCGAGGGACAAGGGGACGAACAGCACGGAGGTAGTCAGAGAACGGAGGAGGTGCAACAGCAAGGGACGAGGGAGGAGGGGACGGGAGGAGGGGAGGACGAGACGAGCGGGAATGGAGCAACATAGGGTGGGTGGGCAGGACGGGAGAGACGGGACAAGCACGGGAGGGACAGCGAGACCAAACGTGAGACGGAGGTGTAGGGTCAGGGGACAGCGGAGGGGACACAGGAGGGGAATGAGGAGGAAGACGGACCGGAGACGAGTCCGGCGGCGGGAACACAGGACCGTAGACAGGAAGGTCAGCAGGCAGTGGGGGAGACACCGGCGCGCGGTCCGGGGAGGGAAGGCCGAGCAGGCGGAGAGCGGAGACCGGCGGCGACGGCTGCTGCGGCTACTGCGACGGCTGGGCCGGAACCCTCGGACCGGCAGAGGCAGGACGACCGTCGGCAGAACACTCAATAGCACCACCCCCAGAACCAACACCCCCAGAGCGAGAACCCCCTCCAACACAAGCGACACCCCCAGGAGGCGCAAGACGAACACCCTCCTCAACGCAAGCACCCCCAGGGGCCAAGAGCGGCGGCGGCAGTAGCGGCGACGACATCGGCGGCGGCGGCAGCGGCGACGGCGGCGGCGGTGACGGCCGCGGCGGCGGCGACGGGGTCGGCGACTGCGACAGTGGAGGCGGAGACACCGGGGAAGGGGGACACGGGAAGGACGGGCCGGGGGTACCACTAGAGTCAGCAGACTCCTCAACGAGGACAACCGACGGGAGGGGAGTGACGTGAGAGACACCAGACGGGGCAGGACGAGGCGGGAGAGGGGTAGGGGCTACCGGGGGAGAGGGAGCAAGGAACAGGGGGGGGGCAACTGGGAGACCTCGGTGAGGGAAGCGGCGGTAGAAGGAGACAGACTCGTCAAAGGTGACGTCATGAGAGTGGAGGAAGCAGTGAGACGGCAAGTGGTAGAAAAGCCAGTCAGACGAGTCCAGGGGGAAACCGAGGAAGACACAGGGGACAGTGCGGGCAGTGAGCTTGTCCGTGCCAGAGGCACGAACGTGAGCAAGGCAGCCCCAGACGTGGAACACAGACGCGTCACCGGGGGACCCAGTCCAAAGGAGGGTCGGCAAAACCTGCGGCCACTGGGAGCGTGGCCACAAGTTAAGCTGGTGAGCAGCGTAGCGAACAGCGAACGTCCACAGAAAATGGGGGGCATCGGCATGAATCATGGAGGTACGGGCGACCTCCATGACCAAGCCGATGCAGCGCTCAGCAACCCCATTCTGCTGTGGCGAGTCTGGCAAGGTGTACGACTGGGTGATGCCCTCCGCACGACAGAACTGTCCAAGCCGACCAGAGGCGAACTCGCCGCCACGGTCAGAGTGGAGACACAACACGGGGAGACCGCTGTGAAGACGCGCAGCTACAACCTACGGGAGAAGAACGTCGGGCACGTCGGCCTTCCGCTCCAGGGGAAACACCGTGGTGTAGCGCGTGTAGTCGTTGACGAGCACAAGGAAGTAGCGCTCACCTCGCGGTCCGGGGACGGGGCCAGGGCCTCAAACGTGCAGGTGCAGGGTCCGAAGGGGGGCAGTAGCAGGGCGCAGCGAGGAGGAGTGAGGAGAACGACGGAGCCGGCCCTCGACGCAAGGTGTGCACGGTGGCGCAGTCGAGGGAGGAAGGGCAGGGAGCGATGCAGGGAGACCTAAGACAAGACCGTGCTGGGACATGAGACGCAGACGTGGGAGTGCAGGGTGACCTAGGCGGTGGTGCCACAGAAGGGACGGGTGAGTGATGAACCGATACGAGCAAGCTGCAGCGACCTGGGAGGACGCACCAACCGGGGGGGAAGCGGTGTCTAGGGTGAACAGACCGGACACCGGGTCCCGGGGGAACGTCGCAAGAAGGGAACCTAAGACAGACTAAGAACAGACAGCGAACCGCTCGTGCCTGGGGAACGTGGTGGTGACGCCGAGGTCCTGGAGACAGCCGACACCAACCAGGTTCCTCGAGAACGAGAGAACGTGGAGACCTGTAAGGGAGCCCGAGGGAACTGCTGGACAGGGAAGGGGCGTAGAACTGCGAGCGACGACAGGACCCGCAGAGGGGTCAGCGAGAGAGACAACAGCAGGCGTAGCAAGCGGCGTGAGCGTGGAGCGGTCGCGGAAGAAGCAGGCAGAGGCACCGGAGTCGAGAGTGAAGGACAGCGAAGCATCGGCGGAGGCCGGGAACGGAGCCGGTGCAGAGACTAGGCTAGGCAAATGAGGCAGTCCTACGCCTGACGTAGTAGGGGAGGCTAAGCTTCACAATGGGGCAACACCTAAACTAGAGTACACAGGGTAATAAGATCCAGCAACACTAGAAGCGTCAGAATATAAGGCATGCAAAGCAGCACCTATCTGATCCATGTCTAACTCAAAGATCGGCACGCCCTGGCGGAGCAGGCTGTGCCAGTCGGGGAGGTCCGGGGCCGGGCCAAAGCGACGACGAAATGATCGTCGAGGCGGCGGAAACAGCGGGCGGTCGGGTGCGGGCGGCGGCACAGAGTGCCGCGAAGAGGCCCCGTTTGAAGCTGGTACTGGCAAGTGATTGCACCGGAGCCGCCGGTAGACACCGAGCTGCGCGGGCCGCCACCACGGCCACTACCTCCGGAGGTGCCGGGCCAACCAGGCGGGAGACGGGCCCATGGCTGCGGCGGCTGCTGCTGGGGCTGCTCCTGCTGCGGCTGGGGCTGCTGCTCCTGCCCACCGGTGGTAGTCCCCTCAGGCGGACTACCGTCACGACGACGACCACCAGCACCACCTGCACCACCACCCCTACCTCCCTGACGACCACGGCCATTGCGGCGCGAGCGCTGCTGCGGGTGGACTGCAACAGCCGTCTCGGTGAGAGGGGTCACCATGGCGACCGCAGCCGAAACGTCAGTGAACGTGCAGTGGGAGGGGGCACAGCCGTGAAAGATAGAGACTGCCGGCGCACCGCTCGACTGAGCGATAGTGAGGGTATCGACAAAGGCGGTGAGGGTGAGGTCACCCGGGTGCTGGCTAAGGAAGTGATCGCGAGCACTAGCGAGGCGGTCTGGCAGGCGCATGGCGATAAAATATAGCGTCATGCAGAAAGGGGGGGGGAGCGCAGTGAGCTGCGCAGCAGTGCTGGCAGTGCAATAGCAGGTCTCTAGGGCACGCAGGTGAGTGGCAAAGTCTGCGACGGTAGGGAAGGCTGCAAGGTCTGGGAACAACATCGGGAAGAGCAGGCGGCCAGCAGAATCAGACGCGGGTGTGGAATAGCGAGCAATAACGGCGTTGAAGTAAGCTTTGGCCGTCTCAACAGTAGCAAAACGCGAGCGCTCAGACACAGGGAGGGCATGGCTAATAGCAACCTGAGCGACTGCATCGCGGGAGTCCCAGACCGCACAGGCAAGCGCAGCAGTAGAGAAGGTCTCACGGTCATCAGAGGAGGGGTCAGCAGGGAGGGGAGCAGTTGCGGGGGGGCGGGGGAGCAAGCCATTGACATGGACAACTTAAGAGTGGCCATCCTGGCGTTGACCTTTAAGGTGGCGGCGGAGATCGGAGAGCCAGGCGGCGAAGTCAACCGCATGGCCCTCGGCGTCCAGTCGGAGCACGAAGTCAGCCATCGTGCAGGGTCAGCGGCACAGCTCCACAGCTCCGCATGAACACAGCGACGCAGGGACACGGTGGCGGCACTCTCCAGCACGGCGGCTGCGAGGCTCCCCAGCGCTGGCGAGCAGAGTAGACGGAGCCCGAGGTGGCACGGCAGGCCGAGCAGGCACGGAGAGGGCCGGGGCGAGAAGTGGGAGAGGCCTGGCAGACGCGGCGGCGCCAGTCAGGCGCGACGGGCCAGGAAGGCGCGGCGGGGCCAGGGAGGCGCGGCGGGGCCAGGCAGGCGCGGCGGGGCCAGGCAGGCGCGGCAGGGCCAGGCAGGCGCGGCGGGGTCAGGCAGGCGCGGCGGGGCCAGGCAGGCGCGGCGGGGCGAGGCAGGCGCGGCGGGGCGAGGCAGGCGCGGCGAGGCCAGGCAGGTGCGGCGGGGCCAGGCAGGCGCGGCGGGGCCTGGCAGGCGCGACGGGGCCAGGCAGGCGCGGCGGGGCCAGGGAGGCGCGGCAGGGCCAGGCAGGCGCGGAGGGGCCAGGAAGGTGCGACGGGGCCAGGCAGGCGCGGTGGGGCTAGGCAGGCGCGGCGGGGCCAGGCAGGCGCGGCGGGGCCAGGGAGGCGCGGCTGGGCCAGGCAGGCGCGACAGGGCCAGGCAGGCCGCGACGGGGCCAAGAGGGCGTGGCGGGGCCAGGCAGGGCGCGACGGGGCCTAGCGGGCGCGACGGGGCCCAGGAGGGGCGTGACGGGGCGAGGAGGCGCAATGGGGCCCAGGAGGGGCGCGACTGGGCTAGGAGGCGCGACGGGGCCCAGGAGGGGCGCAACGAGGCTAGGAGGCGCGACAGGGCCCATGAGGGGCACGACGGGGCCCAGGAGGGGCGCGACGGGGCTAGGAGGCACGGCAGGGCCCAGGAGGGGCGCGTCGGGGCTAGGAGGCGCGACGGGGCCCAGGAGGGGCGCGACGGGGTTAGGAGGCGCGACGGGGCTAGGAGGGGCGCGACGGGGCTAGGAGGGGCGCGACGGGGCTAGGAGGCGCGACGGGGCCCAAGAGGGGCGCGACGGGGCTAGGAGGCGCGACGGGGCTAGGAGGCGCGACGGGGCCCAGGGGGAAGCGGCGGGGCCTAGCTAGGGTACGGGCGGAAGCGGTAGGTGGGGAATTCTAACCTACGCGTGATACCATGTTAAAGTAAGAACTGAATAATAGAACTAGAAGTGGAAACCTAGAACTTTGGTTGTACTCACTAGAAGCATACCTCAGTCTAGCCTATAACTTGTACACAGCTAACATGTATAGCTTGACACTCCTCAATCTTGTTGTCAACCTTGGTCATGGAGGAGCTAGATGGGCTTGCTGGCCCACTTGAAAGATCAATTATCATTAAACACCCAAACTATCGTTCCTTTTCTCCCCAGTGTTCAGGATGCTAAAATAAATTAGAATAGTTAGAATGGTTTTGTTGAAGAAATAAAATGTACAGTTGTTTTGGTGATTAAGCATAGTGCGTAATTTTAGATACCGCTAAGATCCGTTTTGAAGTGTAGTTCAGAGCTCCAGTTTCTGCTGTGTCCTGACTACGGAGTGGTTGGTGGAGATCGTCCTTGGGAAAAAACGCATGTTCCCAGCTGAGGGCGAGGAGAAGGAAGAAGGCAGAGAGGAGGACTAGGGAAGGAACTGATACCGTAGTAGCAGATTCTGCTGGTCTGCTCTGCATCTATCAGTGTAGCCTTAGCTATCAACTTCATAAACTTGATCCTCCTGAAGACTGTTATGGTCGCAACAGGTGGATCCTTCCTCCTCGAAGAATGCCTTTGGTGTTAATCAGGGAATGATCAGTCTGGACCTGCAGGCTTTGCCGCTGATTCCTCGGCTTTTTTCATGGATGGCCCCAGCAGCGGCTTCGAAGTGGGTTGCAAGCTCAAGCTGAAGACGACCCTAGGGGAGCAGCTGGAAGGGGAGGTCCTCGCGTTCGATGCCTCCACGAATTGCGTCATACTTCATATCCTTTCAACAATCCTCCCTTTCACTTCCTTCTCTCCCATTCCACTGCTTTTCGATTCCGTTTTGACGCATTTGAATTGCTCCGGATCTTGTCGTTTGCAGAAATCGCTTTCTCCTCGTTGTTCCATCGTTCTAGGGTTTCGTCCTTAACTCGTTGCACACAAGATCTAAACAGCCGGGGACCGAAGAGGAATATTCGATTCATCAAGGCTGATCGGATCGAGGAGTTCTCTGTTTTGGGCAAAACAGAGGAGGTCGTTTCCCTTCCTCTGCCTTACGTAGACCTAGCAGTATTGCACGCGAAGGAGGACGCTGCTGTCAGGTAAAACCTGGATAACTCTCAAAATCCAAGGGCTTTTGCTGCTGCATTTTGGATCCAGCCTGGATCGAATCCTGACCAGTATGCCTGTGACATTATGACAGGAAAGCGGAGGGTGAGGCCGAAAGAATAGGAGTCGGGGTGACTGCAGAAGCTCAAGATATTTTCTTCGCTCTCTGTAAAACGTGAGATCCCCTCATAAACCTTCAGTGCACGACGCATTTTCTTTGGTAGGTGAACAATATGTTCCATCTTTCCGGTTCCGCATCATCTTAACCCATGCTGTAATGTGGATGCAGGTTGCCTTGCAAATGGGACAAGACAAGAATCATTGTCATGGACGAGGTTCAGGTTCCGAATCCCTATAGGCCAGAGAATGTGACTGGAGGCTCGCCAGAAGCCAACGAGCGAGTGAGGAAAGTGGTACGTACAATGCATTGCATCATCAATTGCCATAAGACTAGGTACATTTCCGCATCCCCTGGCCTCAGCCTGTCACCGTCTATGAGGATACTGTGGATCCCCAAGAAACTTGGACGGCTTGAGTTGCTGGAGAGCAAGCAGGACTGAAAATTCGAGGATAAGTTAAACCCTGAGAATGAGGGCAAAGCGGCCAAGGTTTGGATGGGGTACATGAATGGAAAGAGGGGCAGGAAGATGGATTGAGTGTGGAACAGGGTGGGGGCTTGGGAGTGGTGGGTGAAATGGTCTGAGGCTAGGGAGGAAAAAGGGAGAGGGAGGAAGGGTGAGATCGATACAGGGAGAGAGAGAGGGGGTGTGAAGAGCGAGATGGAGGGGGTATGAGAGTGTGAGAGGAAGAGATTTGCCTTGAAAACCACATGTGTGTACTGCCCCCCTCTCCTATCTCTCTCCATCCCTCCTCGCGTCTGCCCTTCTTACCAGTCTATCTACCCCCACGCATGCACTCCTGCAGCTTCTATTGCTCGTTACCCACCCTTCAGTGCCACCCCATTCTGTTATTCCCGTTCCTGTTCAACACCATTTTTTCAACAGCTTGCAAGGGAGAGGGAGCGGTTGCAATCAAGACTACAACAAAGTACATAGTCTCGCCACTGCTAGAAGTGGTCGTGGCTGCCTGTTGATGCGTGCTGTATTGTATCAAATTCGGCCTTACCAGTAGATTGTTTCCGATCAACCACTGAATTGTGGTGGCAGGGAATGACAATGGAGTGTCACATGACTAGAGATGCCAATTTTGACCGATACGGGCATAAAATGCCAAGGAAAACAGCATTTGCTTGCTGTAGTGAAGTCTCTGATGTGTGACAGGAGCATGTGACAAATAATCAGACCTGATACGCCATGCAGGCAGGATGTTCCAAGTGTTCTTCTCATTATCAATCAACCGACCCTTCATTTGAGACTGCTGCAAAAGTCAGGCAATTCCAAAATCTGGATACGGGGAATCTGAGTGGCCTCTTGCCTCTCCATCTCTGTGTTGTAGCCCCATGTGCCTGCAATGAAACAGGGTTGCACGTGAAGCACGAGTTCAGAGGCAGAACAACAGGCACGCAGAATGACCGAGTGGCACACTGACTGCATGATGGATGGAGTGTGTGACAGTAGTCAGACAGACAAACCCTTGCACAGAGAGAAAGATGACAAAACAGAGCAGATAAAGTGCGGGCATAAAGCAAGGGGCCCGCTGTACCTAGGTAGAGATGCCATGCGTCCAGCTGTGGTGTGTTGATGACATTGCGCAGAGTGGCCAGTCGGTCCTCCACAAAGCTGACAGGCACAGACGCAATGCCACAAGGGGAAAGAAGCACGTCAGTGGTGCAAGGGGACGAAGATTCCGCTGCTGAGGAACCGAAGGTCAAAAGGTAAGAGATAAAAAAGAGAGGTCAGTCTTGAACATTTGCGATCCATGCACATATGGATAATGGAAGTAAGAGGAGAGAGGGGGATCACTGGAAGGAGCAGCCTTGGTGTTGAGGGAGTGACTGGAGATGCTGCAGCGTCTGCACTTTTGGCCTGAGGAAGAGGGGAAACACGGCAGGGGCAGCGAGGATTGGACGATCAGGTGAGCACGCTTGGGGTGTGAGGCATGTGGACAGGACACCCGTGCATGGGAGGACGACAAGGGCACGGCAGGAAAGTCAGGGTGCAAAGAGAGGGCATGGTGCAAGGATTGGGGAGGGTTGGGGTTGGGACACACTACCTCCTGGTTGACCTCTTAAGCACGCACGCCCTCCACAGAGCTTACACAGGACCCATCTGTACCAATAAAACCTACCCGGTACCAAGCCCGAAAACTTTGTCTTCAGGAAAATCAACGCCCGCTAATTCGCGCAGCAGCACGAGGGCAAAGCGGGTCTGGAGGCACACACACAGAGGACGAAGGGATCCCAGGAAGGTTACAAAGGGATCCCGGATCCTAGGAACAGAGAGGTGTGGCTTTGGGGGATGTGCACAAGAGACTTCGGATTGGAAGGTTACTTCACCAGCCAATTCCACGAAAAAAGGCAGGGCAAAACGGGCACAGCAAGGGAGTGCTTGAAGACGTGGAATCACGCACAGCAAGGGAGTGGCAATGTGGGGGAGCGTGGACGTGTGTGTGAGCAGAGAGGTGCTGCCAGGGGGCAGACAAAGTACAGCGGGAGTGGAACTTGTGAAGTCATGGCAGAGAGCAAGGCTACATGCACACCTGTTTCGTTGTGACTATGTACAGCGGCGACGCTGCCTTTTGCAGAGCTGCTGGCACTCCCTCGTACAGGGCATTGGCAGCAATCCACGAGGGCAGGTCGTCTCGGATCCACTCGTCTCTCACCGCTCCAAACAGCTCCACCAGCTGCTCTCTGTTTCCCTCCTCGCCCCAGTCTGCCATCACTGCTGGCTTCACATCCTTCTCCCACCCACTCAAAATGGTTCCCAGGGTTAGTCTGCCAGACTTGGACAGCTGGGAAAGGGGAGAAAAGGTGTCGAGGGGGAGGCAGGGGGGAGGATAGGGCGTTGGCAGCAATCTGGGAGGGCCGGTCGTATCCGATCCACTTGTCTCTCACTGCCCCAAACAGCGCCACGAGCTGCTCTCTGTTTCCCTCCTCCCTCCAGTCCGCCATCACTGCTGGCTTTATTTCCCGCTCCCACCCGCCCAGGATGGTTGCTGGGGTTAGTCTGCCGGATTTCAAAAGCTGGTGGGCGGTTACTGCAGGGGCAGGGGCAGGGAAGAGTGTGGCGATGAGAATTATGCGGAGCGGAGGTATTTTGAGTCGGCTTTTGAGTTGACTTTTGAGTTGACTTAAGAGTTGACTTTTGAGTTGAATTTTGAGTTGACGTAAGAGTTGACTTTTGAGTTGACTTTTGAGTTGACTTTTGAGTTGACTTAGGAGTTGATATTTCAGTTGACTTTTGAGTCGACTTTTGAGTTGACTTTTGAGTCCACTTTTGAGTTGACTATTGAGTCGACTAAAAAATTATTGCGGGGAGCGGAGGGGAGGAAGGTGGAAGAGCGTGGGGACGAGTATTGTGCGGAGCGGAGGACGCAGCACGCATATTTCCTCCCCGCCTCGCTCCAATCCGCTGACGCTGCAGGCTTCACATTCGGCTCCCACCCGTTCAGGATGGTGCCTAAAGTCATTCTGCCAGTCTTCGCTAGCTGCAGCGGCCAATGGGGAGAGAGAGAGGGGCATGGGTCCGTCCGTGGGAGCACAGGCAGGGGGAGGTTTGGGAAAGAAGCGAGCGATGGTGAAATGAGAGTGACGACAATAGCATCTATATTTTCAAATGAGCGAAGCACAGGTTTGCATCCCTTTGTCTGTACTCTTCACACCCAGCAATAGCATCTATATTTTCAAATGAGCTGCTCCCTGAATTTTCACCTGAGATTGAAGTCTGTACTTTCCACCTAATTGAGCGTTCTGCTCTTCTCACCTGGGACTGCCGCTTGTCTTCACACGCCATTTCCAGCAGCAGCCGCACCAGCAGAATGTTCTCATACCCCGTCTCCACCACTGGCCGCACCTGCCAGCACATCCAATCACGCATTCATCGAAGCACACAAGCGAAGTCAATGCTATTTCAACCAGCAGAATGTTCTCGTAGTCCGTCTCCACCACCGGTCTGACCTGCGAGCAAAAGGGGGGGGAGAGGGAGGGCACACAAGCACACACGCATTCTCACCATGTGGAGCAAAAGAAGCAGATGTGATCCAGCACTGGCTGCACAGGGAATACACGAGCAACAAGAGATGCTGAAACTCATAAGTCCAAGCCCATTTGACTTCAGCACACGGAAAGGGGATTATAGCGACAGGTCACACTGGGTACCTGAACCATTCAACAAGCCGGGTGCTCAAGCCAATCACAAGACAGACAAGTCCTCAGCGAGAATCACGTCTGGTCCGCTGACTCTTGCTCGACTGACTGCTTCGTGCTTCACCCTTCCCCTCGCCTCACCCCACCTCGCCTCACCCCACCTCGCCTCACCCCACCTCGCCTCACCCCACCTCGCCTCACCCCACCTCGCCTCACCTCTCTCATCTGCTTCAGGATCGTCTCCTCCACGTCGGCAGGCACGTCAGCAAAGAGTGACGGCCACCGCACCTTGGCAGCCTGTGGTGAGCACGTGGGATTTGGAGTGTGGGCACTGGGCGAGGGAATGAGGGAGGGGTGAGCTTCGGAGAATCGATGGGAAGCTATGCAGGACAAGGTAGCGAATCGTTCCAGTCACCTCATATTCTGTCCCTCTCATTTGTCCGCTCAATGAATTGCCTCACTCACGTTGCCTCACTCACGTTGCCTCGCTCGCCTCTATCTCACCAAATAATAGAGGCGAGGCAACCTGAGCCTCTATCCGTTCATTTTCCTTTGAGTCGACTCTCAAGGCCCCACTATTTCACCATCTGGTCTCTGATTCTCTTCGCCTCATCTTCACGGCCGGCAGCGAGCGTCGTGTGCTGCCGCTCTTTATAGTCACACCGTTTGTCCCACTCGCCTCACCTTCACGGCCGACAACGAGCTCTCCCCGCAGCTGTCGCACAGCACGCCGTCGAAATCCAGAGCGTACACGTGGCGATCCATGGCTGGATCGCCGGCTCGCGAGGAGCACTGAGCTACTCCGCGGCGGGAGTGACGGCTCGGAGCGGAAGAAACGGCGGAAAACGAGGGAGGCAGGGGATGGGGAGTGGAAGACGCAGCGCGGATAGCGGAACGATGCGACCTCGATACGCACAGACCCGTCAATGCGGCGCGATCAGGAACGCGTGATCGTGATCGTGAATGCGAACCGCAAGCTGCGGCAGCGGGCGGCGGAAACGCCTTCCCGGCGCAAACTGCGCTGGCTGTTCTGAGCATGATCGCGGTCAGGTCAGAAGTAACCACTGCTTACCGTGTTTCAATCAACACAAACAACCACAAGGCAGGAGCGAGCAGGGAATGATGCCTCGTAAATTCCGCGGCCTTGGGATTGTCGGTTGTGCTTTTCCTGGTCTCAAATTTCGGTTCATTTCGCCCTCCTGTCCACCTCGTTTGGGTGTCAGGGGGTTCCGCTCCTGACAGGACCAGGTTTTGCTTTGCGGTTATCAGGTGGTAACCCGATTAACCAGATCTGAACTCTGAAAACTCCGCTGTAGTGAAAACGAGGACTTTCTAGCACTTGCTTCAGCCAGCTCCTCAAGGTTTCCAGAAACCTTGATATTTGTTGCGCCATCAGATCCCAAGCCTTGGAATTGCCCCTCAACTTTCCCTGGATTGGCCCTTTCCCGCAGTTACTTGAGCGCGACGACGGATGAAACGCTGTGTGCGAATAACTGTCAGCTGTATCCCGTTTCTAAAAATCGATATCTACTCCTCAGAGCCAACGACACGTTGTCGAGGGTGAAGGTTTCACGGTTTCACGGTCGCGGTGACGTGTCGCTGGGATGAGCAGCAGCGACGGCAATCAGGCAGGCGGCGGGGCGGGGCGAGGAGGAGGAGGAGGAGGGCCCGTGCCGTCGCAGGGCTTTCCGTCTGGCGGCAGGGCGATGGGAATGGGAGCGCCGCCGTCGACGTCAGGCTATTCGAGCGCGCCGCCGCCTCCCATGGGGATGCGACCCATGCCGCCGCCAGGTATTACCGCCGCGATTTATTCTCCGTGTGTTAATATCCACGTCAGCTCGACTTAGATGTGTAGGATGCTTTGCGATCCGTGTAAGCGTGATTGCTGAGGATTCAGTTTCTGCCAAGCAGGAGACGGGAACCCTAATTTGGGGAACGGAGCGATGCTCTTTTCTTTTGCACACAGTCGCGCGTCCGTTTGGATGAGCGGGTGATGCTGATGGTGCCATGCTGCCATGCTGAACCTCCCCTTTCAACTCCTTCAAACCCACAACCTGGTACGCGTTTTAGGCAGATCGCCTGGTTCCGCTGTCCCTCCGCTCCCGTCTCTCGTGTCCCTCCCATGGCGCCTCATCGTGTCCCTCCCATGGCGCCTCATCGTGTCCCTCGCTCTCGTATCCCCTCATCTTTTCTAAACCGCTCTCCTCGCTTCCCTTGTCCCGGCCTAGCCTCCTCTCGTCGCCGTGTCTTCTTTTCTTCTCCTAGCCTCCTCTCGGCACCGTGTCTCGTTCTTTCTTACGCGTCCCGGAGCGTCGCCACGTTAGGTTTCAGTTGGTAATGAGATTTCGTTTCCTCGTAGAGTCGTTTCCCGGAGAGTTCTGTAGACAAAGGCAAAACATGGGGTCCCTGCAGTGTGCTTAGACTCGGCTACAGTGGTCGTGGTGCGCGTTAGAGAACAGCGAGTTCCAGCCTCCAGGCTGCATCTAATGCGGTCAGGAGCCAAGTACGATTGCCGGTTACATATTTCTGCTTGCAAGCAACGCGAAGAGCCGTCTACCTACCAGCCCGTGACAGGCAAGCGCTGGCAGGCACACCAGCAGGCTGTGAGACGGTCGCCCTCTCTAACGCTCCGGTAAGAGGGGTTTCATGCAGGGACGGGGTTTGGGAGATTCTAGCACTGTGGTTTTGTGTGAGCAGTGGGGTTTTCTGAGCTGCACGTGGGGAAAGCCCTTGCATGCACAGAGGAGAGTGGTCCAGCCCATGACAGGCACTCAGGCGGGAACAAGCAGGCAGGCAGCCGTCTATCCTCGTTAATTATCCGGTAAGAGGGGTTGCGTGGATAGGCCTTATTGTGTGGGGATCATGTGCACGTGGTAATTAAAAAGTGCATATGGTGTTGCTCATATGCATACGGTATTGTGCATGTGCATACAGTATTGCGCATGTGCATACGGTATTGCTCATGTGCATACGGTATTGCTCATGTGCATACGGCCTTGCTCATGTGCATACGGTATTGCGCATGTGCATACGGCCTTGCTCATGTGCATACGGTATTGCTCATGTGCATACGGTATTGCTCATGTGCATACGGTCTTGCTCATGTGCATACGGTATTGTGCATGTGCATACGGTCTTGCGCATGTGCATACGGTATTGCGCATGTGCATACGGTCTTGCGCATGTGCATACGGTCTTGCTCATGTGCATACGGTATTGCGCATGTGCATACGGTATTGCTCATGTGCATACGGTATTGCTCATGTGCATACGGCCTTGCTCATGTGCATACGGTATTGCGCATGTGCATACGGTATTGCTCATGTGCATACGGCCTTGCTCATGTGCATACGGTATTGCGCATGTGCATACGGTATTGCTCATGTGCATACGGCCTTGCTCATGTGCATACGGTATTGCGCATGTGCATACGGTCTTGCGCATGTGCATACGGTCTTGCGCATGTGCATACGGTATTATCCATACGCATACATACGATACAGTTCTACCCATGTGCATACGGTATTATCCAAAGGTGTTTCTGAGTTCTAATTCTCCGTCATACCTTGGATTTATGTTTCCTCTCTCTTTCCCTCTCCCCTTCGCCCCCGTCCTACCTCTCTCTTCCTATCGCTGCCTTCTTCCTGCTTTCCCGTCCCTCTCCCCCTTTCCCTCCGCTTCCCCCCCCCCCCAGGCATGCCCATGCATCACTTCATCTTCATGCGTCCGCCCCCAGGCGCCCCCATGCACCACTTCCGCCCTCCCCCCGGCGCCTCCCCCCTCCCCTACCCCTTCCCGGGCATGCCCCGCGCCCCCGGTCCCTTCCCCCACGGCCTGGCGCGTCCGCCCTCCCTCCCCCCGCCTGGCCTGCGCCTCCCCGGGCCCCTGCATGGGGGGGGCGCGGGGGGAGGGGGAGGTGCGCCACTGAGCTCGTTCTTGGCTGCTGCTGCGTCCAAGGGAGGGGCGGGCGCAGGGGGGATGGGGGGGATTGTGGGGGAGAAGCCGCAGACGACGGTGTATGTGGGGAAGCTCGCTCCCACCGTGGATGACACGCTGCTGGTCAAACTGCTGGAGGTGAGGGCCGCTTGGGGGGAAGGAGCGGGGGAGGGGGAAGCAAAAGGGGGGGGAGGGGGAGAGGGGTAGGGTGGGGAGAGAAGGGTGCGGGTGGCGAGAGAGCCATGCGGTACCTACCTTCGTCCATCCTGTCTTCCTCTTCTCCACTTCCACACCGCTTGTGGGGGTAGCTGGGGCTGGGGCTTGTGGGGGTAGCCGTTTCTCAGGAGCTGGGAGCAGCAGATCCCATCCACGGCACAGGCAACTGCATGGATTACTTTTGAGTGGGTTCAAACATCAACATTCTTCCATCGTCCCCTCTACCCCCTCCTCTCCCCCCTCCTCTCCCCCCTCCTCTCCCCCCTCCTCTCCCCCCTCCTCTACCCCCTCCTCTACCCCCTCCTCTCCCCCCTCCTCTACCCCCTCCTCTCCCCCCTCCTCTACCCCCTCCTCTACCCCCTCCTCTCCCCCCTCCTCTACCCCCTCCTCTCCCCCCTCCTCTACCCCCTCCTCTCCCCCCTCCTCTACCCCCTCCCCCTCCCTCCCTCCCTCCACTTCATCCCCAAACCCCCTGCCTCCTCATCAGCTGTGCTGCCCCCCTCAGAAGCTGCAAGCGAGCCTCGGACCCTACCACAGGCAGTCCCAAGGGTTACATTGTGGTCTGTGCATCCACGTAACAGAGTCTTGTCCCCCCACCACACATACCCCCCGCCCCCTCCCTTATCAGCTGTGCTTGCAGCTCCTCCCTTCTCAGCTGTGCGCCCCCCTCAGCAGCTGCAAGCAGGCCTCAGAACCGCCACGGCAGACAGCCCCAAGATTTGTACTCTTCAGTCGTTCAAGCTTTCAACTGTTCCGGCCCTCACCCTCTCCCCGTCCCCTCCTCCCTCATCAGCTGTGTGGCCCCCTCAGGAGCTGGAAGCGGGCGTCGGACCCCACCACAGGCAGCCCCAAGGGGTTTGGGTTCTGCGAGTTTGAGGCGGCGGATGGCGTCATGCGCGCTCTCAGGCTGCTCAACAAGCGCGAAATCGATGGCCAGAACCTGCTGGTGAGCGTGGCGTGCTGGCAGGGTGTGATGGCAGATGTGATGGCAGGGTGTGATGGGTGTGCTGCTATGTTAGAATACACGCGTATTGCGTTTTATACACCAGCGTATATTTGCTTACGTATGTACGCAAAACGCATGGGTTTGGGGTCCAACACGGCAGGAATACGCATGCCCGGGCAGGCTAAAAATTTTGCCCGGGCAGGGAAACAAAATCAGGGGGCAGCAAGGAAGCCACGATGGGGGCGGCTAGGCTAGGGTTTCTGAAAACGCGACTCTCAAATGAGAGGCGTTTTCTGGGGGGTTGAATTTTGACCAACCGATTCCCTCCCTTTCATCGCGTATTCCAAGTGTATCAGCGTATTGCATATATTCGCAAGCGTATATACACAATATGCAAAGCCTACAGAGCGTATATTCCAACATAGGTGTGCTGGCAGGGTGTGTGATGGGTGTGCTGGCAGGGTGTGTGATGGGTGTGCTGGCAGGGTGTGTGATGGGTGTGATGGGTGTGGTGGCTGGCAGCACAGGTGAGGTAACGCCCACCTTAGCTCGCCCATTATTGTTCCAGTGACTGGTCCTCCTGTGAGTTTCGGATGGCTGACGGCATCATGCGCGCGCTGCGGTTGCTCAACAACTGCGAGATCGACAGCCTGCCAGAACCTGCTGGTGAGCGTGGTGGCAGTATGGATGTGAACCTGCTGGTAGGGTGCTGCTGACTGACCGTTCGCGTGGGTGTTATCGCCCTGTGGTAGTACCCCGCTAGTGAAGTGAGCATGCACATTCCTCCGACCACTGGTTTCTGGGCAACTCCTAGCCGACAGCTGAGTTTGCGGTGCCTTCACTTATTCGACCTCTCTTTGTTAAGCATTTCTCTGAATCCTGCCAGCAAGCACCATGCCTCGTCCCTTAATCACTTCGTCTCCTCTGCCCTCCCTGTCTGTCCTCTCCTCCTCCTCCCCCCTTCTCAACCTACCTGGGCTCTCCTGTTTTTAGTTAAACGTGAATGCGGCCACGAGGGAGTATCTGGAGCGGGTGGTAGCTTCCAGGAAGGCCTCCTTTGCAGCCCTCGAAGCTTCCAGGAAGGGGATATCTGACGAGGGCAAGAAGGAGGGAGGGGAAGGGGAGGGCGAGGGAGAGAAGGCGAATGAGAAGGATGAGAAGAGCGAAGAGGGCGATGGGGCAAAGGCAGGGGCAGGGGAACGGGAGACGAAGGAAGAGGACAGAGGGGGGGAAGTGGGGGAGAAAGAGGAAGCGAGCAAGGAAGAGGGGAAGGAAGAGGGGAAGGAAGAGGGGAAGGAAGAGGAGAAGAAGGAAGGGGAGAAGAAGGAGGAGGATGCGGCGTCGTTTGGACTGGTGACGCCTGACGACAGGGACAAGGACGAGGCCGCCCTGGCCAAGCTCACTGCCATGCTGCACGATAGGTGAGGTGCCCGGTATGGTGGGGGGGGGCACATGGGTGGCATATGGCATGCATCGAGAGGTGAGGTGCCCAGTGGTATGGTGGGGCCCACATGGGTGCCAATGCCGTATGGCATGCAGCAGGAGAGGTGAGGGGGTGGGTGCAGGAGATGAGGATGTAATGATGATGAGCATCATCCAGTGTCGATGGACGGTGGCAATCTAATGACGAGGCATGGCTACGATGAGATGATTGTCTCATCATGTTGATGCTCATGCTGCAGTGGTTGTGTGTTGGGGCCCAGGTCACCATGCCGTGCTGTCGCTGTCATTGGCACTGTAGCTGTCTTAGTCTGTGCCTGTCATTGGCACTGTCGCTGTCTTAGGCTGTGCCTGTCTGTGTTTTTGCTGCGTTCCCGTCTCCCCGTGCTGGTCGTGCTGCAGTTGTCTGTTTGTTTCCTGACTCCTTCGCCTCCCTCCCTGGCCTGCAGGGCGAAGCTGCTGCCACCACCGCCGCCGCCACCGCTTAAGGACAGCAGCAAGGAGAGAGAAGATTCTGCTGCTGGTGGGTGCACTGTCTAGGAAGTGAGTGCGTGTGTCGCATGCTCGAAAGACTGTTTGTACATGTGTGTGTGGGAGTGTGCATGTGTGTGTGGGTGCATTGTCTAGCGAGTGACTGTTGCGCACAGGAAAGAGTGTGTGCACGTGCATGTTGTGTGCATCCATGTGTGGGCATTTATGTTTGTGCATGCATGCACCTGCGTGCGTGCACATGCACATGTATGCGTGTTGCTGGTGTATTCTGTGGCTGTTCGCCAAGCTTACCTTGCCACTATGCCGTGTCATTGACTCCTTAGTAAATGAGTCGAACTTCTTCCTTCTCATTGCCTGTCCCTGCATGGTTCCACGGATGCATGAACACGTGATTGCATGAACACGTGATTGCATGAACACGTGATTGCATGAACACGTGATTGCATGAACACGTGATTGCATGAACACGTGATTGCATGAACACGTGATTGCATGAACACGTGATTGCATGAACACGTGATTGCATGAACACGTGATTGCATGAACACGTGATTGCATGATTGCATGATTGCAAACTGCATGATTGCATTGCTGCATGCTTCGCACTGGCAGAAACAAGTGAGCGAGCAGGTGCCAGTGACGGGCACAGGAGGGAGAGCAGGAAGCGAGACAGGGAGGAGGATGACGATGATGATGATTCAAGCAAGGAGCGGACAAAGCACAGGGAGAGGGATAGGGAGCGAGAGAGAGAGCGGGACAGGGGTCACGACCAAGACAGAGAGAAGGAGAGAGACGGGGAGAAGGAGAGGGAGAAGCCTCGGGAGCACAAGAGCGCCAAGGAGTGGGAGAAGGAGAGGGAGCAGAGGGAGAAGGAGCGGGAGGAGAGGGGCAAGGAGCGGGAGTACGAGCGCTTGGAGCGGACGCGGGAGCGAGAGAGGGGGCGCAGGGAGCGCGACAGGGAGATGAATCTTCGAGAGCTGGACCGACTTAGTGAGCAGAGAGAGAGGGAGCTGGACAATAGGGAGAAAGAGAGGGATCGAGCGAAGGCATATGAGAGGGAGAAAGAGAGGGAGGCGGAGCGAGAGAGACGGGCGCTGATTCGGCAGCAGGAGGAGGAGGATAGCGAGGAGGAGGAGAGGATTTATAGGCGGAGGGCGAGGGAGGGGTATTGGGAGGAGAGGAGGAGGGTGAGGGCGAAGGAGGAGGCGGAGGATGCGAGGGACAGGGAGAGGGAGGACAGGGAGAGGGAGGAGGCCAAGGAGAGGGAGGCGCAGCAGAAGCGGGAGGCGATGGCGTTTGTGAGTGAGGCTGTGGGGGAGGTCAGTGCGCTGGTGGGGGGAGCTAGTGGACTGGTGGGGCAAGCTGCTGCTGCAGCAGCAGGGTTGGAGGGTGCAGCAGCAACTATGGGTGAAGGCGGGGGGGTTGCAGTTGCAGAGGCGGAAGGAAGGGTAGAAGGGCCGATCAAGGCTGAAGAGACCAATGGGTTCCCCGCAGCAGAAGTGGATACAGAAGCTGCTGCTGCCGCTGCTGCTGCTGCTGCTGCCGCTGCTGCTGCTGCTGCTGCAGTGGCACCAGCACCTGCCCCCCCACCGCTCCCCGAAGTGAAGGTCTCTCTCCCCAGCCTGGCAGACCTGCTGCCCTCCCTCCACCCGCCCTCCTCCGCCCCCGCTACTGCGGCTGCGTTGCCTGGTGGGGCGCAGGCAGGGCAGCAGGGGGCGGCAGGAGGAGCAGGAGAAGCAGCAGGGGGGGCAGGGAGGGCGGAGTCTGAGGTGGCTGCGCTGGTGCGAGCCGTGGCAGCGCATGCCAAGGACAGGGAGGGGCGCGCAGGTAGGGTGCAGAAGACAGCATGGTAGGGGGTTGGTGGCAGCCTGGTTTGCTGCCTGCATGCTCACACTTGTGGTGTATCTGCCCCAACTTGCATTCTTCCACTTATTGCACACGTTTCTCTATTCTGACGTCCCTCCTTCACCTCTCTTCCCTTCCCTGTCTTCCACCACTCGTCCTTCCCCTGCTGTTTCTTGAATAGCAGCAGGCCATGGTCAATCCAGCATGACCCCCCCCGCAGCAGCCCCAGCTGAGGTAGCTGCAGCAGCACCGCCACCAGCACCAGCAGCACCCGCACCTGAACCACCAGCAGCAGCGTCGCCAGCGGAACCAGCAGCAGCATCGCCCGCGCCACTCCAACCAGCCACCGCTGCCGCTCGACCCTCTACCGCGTCCTCCCGCCCATCAGCAGCGCCGGCAGCGGGCAAGAAGTCGCGCACGCTGGCGTCAGTGTTTGGGGCAGAGGAGGACGAGGAGGCGCTGGGCCGCAAGAAGCTTCGACCGCTCGTGCCCATTGACTATGAGGATGGGGGCGCGGATGGGGGCGGTGGTGGCGCTGCTGGTGGGTATGGCGGTTCCTCCTCCCCTGCTGGTGGTGGTGGTGGCGGCTTATCTGCCAGCATTGCTGCAGCTGCTGAGTTCGCCAAGAGGCTGTCGCAGGGAGGCGGGGGAGGGAAGGAGGAGAAGAGGAGGAGTGGAGGAGGAGGAGGGGAAGGAGGTGCGGGGGGGGGAGGGGCGAAGGCGAAGCCAGTGGTGGATGTGAAGTCGCTGATCGACTCCATCCCCAAGACCAAGGACGAGCTCTTCGCCGTGCCCATCAACTGGACCGTCTATGACGAGGTGAGACTGCCGCCAGGTGAGGCTGCCACCAGGTGAGGCATCGTCGCATTTGCAGCCTACTGTTCCGTCTCCTCAGTTGCCTTCTCTCTCCATGCACTCTCGTATCTCCTGTTCCCCACTCGTTCCACAACTCCCCCGCTCAACGACCCATCACTCGTTGTCGTCCAGCAGTGCATGAGCCCTTGGGTGACCATGCTTTCGCAGACTGCCCTGCTCACATTCCCTGCCTCCACTTCTTCCCACTTCTCCCCCTGGGAGTGCCTTGCAGCGCGAGCGTGGGCGATTATCACCCTTCTGGCCCGCCATTCCCACATTCCCTCGTTCCCATCCCCAAAACCCTAAATCCCGACCCAAGAACTTCCTTCTCAGAGCGCCCTCAGCAGCACATGACTATCCTTGTTCTTGCCCGCCTTTCCCGTGTTCCCTGCGTCCCGTTTCCTCTCCCTCCCCTACCGTGAACTCTGCTCTTCAGAGCGCCCTGCAGCAGTGCATGCGGCTGTGGGCGTCCCGTAAGATTGGACGGAGCCATCAGTTACGCATTCCCTCCTGCGTCTCCCCCCATCTGCCCCCTCTCAAAGCCCCCTGCAGCAGCGCATGCGCCCATGAGTGACTATCCTTTCTCATAGTGCCCTCCCAATTCCATTTACCCACTCCTACCTCCAACTCCCTCCCTCATCTCCTGCTCCCCTCAGGGCGCCCTGCAGCAGCGCATGCGGCCGTGGGTGGCATGCAACATTCGGCAGGGCCGCACATCTTCACAAATCTGCGACTCCCCCCATCCATCCCCCCCGCAGGGCGCCCTGCAGCAGCGCATGCGGCCGTGGGTGGCGCGCAAGATCCAAGAATTCCTGGGGGAGGAGGAGCCGACCCTGGTGGACTTCATCCTGTCCAAGACGCAGCAGCATGTGGGCGGGGCGGCGCTGCTGGCGCTGCTGGAGCCCATTCTGGACGAGGAGGCGGAGATGTTTGTTCTCAAGATGTGGCGCATGCTCATCTTTGAGATCCGCCGCGTCGAGATGGGGCTCACGGGGAAGGCAGGTGGGAAGTAGATCGTGGGTGGGACGATTTTGTTATACTGTTCCTGAGATGGGAAATGCACGTGTTGGATGAATTCTGTAAGCATTGTGCTTCTCTGTTGAGGAGAGAGTGTTGGTGCAAACGTAGATCTCACATTATAACTCAAGCAACCTCTTATTCTCGTCTAGTGTGCCAGTGGTCTAGTGGTAGAATAGCACCCTTCTTCCCCTCACATGCAGCTTTCTGAGACTGAGTGGCGCATTGCTGCAGCTATTCGCCTTGGCCTCCCCCTTCCTCACCTCTCATCTGCCCAGACCTGCACTTGCAACTCTCCATACCCAGACCCTTCCATCCATTCTCACGTCCTTCGCTGCCCTACTACCAACGAGCCTACCAAGGTGCATGATGCAGTCAAACAGGAGGTCCACCGCATCGTCTTGGAGCTTGGGTTTTCCGCGCAGCTAGAGGATCAGCATCGCTTACCTGGTCGTCGCTCTGACATCACTTGTCGCGATGTGAGCTCGGGAACCACATGGGCCTTGGTTGTCTCCGTAGCCGACCCTCAACATGGATTCCCACACTCAAATGCCGCTACAGTGATCGGCACGGCAGTGGCCACCCGCGAAGCCGAGAAGACATCGGCCTACTCTTCCTCCCTTCAGGGCCGTCCAGACGTCAAGCTCCTCCCCCTTGTCATTGAGACTTTTGGCTGCTTTGGATCCTCCATCCACAACTTCCTTCGAAGCTGCAGCCGGCGAGGGGCTTCTCATCTTCGCGATATGAGTGGAGCCACTGATACCCTTCCTCTTCTTTCGAGAGTAACTTCTACAAACGGATTTCTCTGGTCCACCATGTCAAACATGTGTATCTCCTATGTTTGCATAGACTATATAGGGCCACCTCTTAGAGGGTACAACACTTAGGTATATTCATCTGTACTCTCTCTCTACTCATCATTCAGTTCTCACTTTGATATGGTATCACGCGTAGGTTAGGATCCCCCACCTACCGCTTCCGCCCGTACCCTAGCTACGCCCCGCCGCTTCCCCCTGGGCCCCGTCGCGCCTCCTAGCCCCGTCGCGCCCCTCCTGGGCCCTGCCGTGCCTCCTGGCCCCGTCGCGCCCCCCTGGCCCTGTCATGACCCCCTAGCCCCGTCGCGCCCCTCCTGGGCCTCGTCGCGCCCCTCCTGGGCCCCGTCGCGCCCCCCTGGCCCCGTCGCGACCCCCTAGCCCAGTCGCGCCCCTCCTGGGCCCCGTCGCGCCCCCCTGGCCCTGTCGCGACCCCCTAGCCCAGTCGCGCCCCTTCTGGACCCCGTCGCGCCCCTCCTGGGCCCCATCACGCCTTTTAGCCCCGTCGCGCCCTGCCTGGCCCCGTCGCGCCCGCTCGGCCCCGTCGCGCCCTGCCTGGCCCTGTCGCGCCTGCCTGGCCCCGTCGCGCCCTGCCTAGCCCCGTCGCGCCCTGCCTGGCCCCGTCGCGTCTGCCTGGCCCCTCCGCGCCTGCCTGGCCCCGCCGTGCCTGCCTGGCACCGTCGCGCCCTGCCCAGCCCCGTCGCGCCCTGCCTGGCCCCGTCGCGCCTGCCTGGCCCCGCCGCGCCTGCCTGGCCCCGCTGCGCCTGCCTGGCCCCGTCGCGCCTGCCTGGCCCCGCCGCGCCTGCCTGGCCCCGCCGCGCCTGCCTGGCCCCGCCGCGCCTGCCTGGCCCCGCCCCTCCTGCCTTGCGCCCGTCCCAGCCGGCCCCGCGCCCGCCCTCGCGACCTCCGCGCCCGTCTGCTCGGCCCTTGCGCCCGTCCCAGCCGGCCCCGCACCTGTCCCGTCGACCTGGTGCCCGCTGCTTCTGGCCCCCGCGCCCATCCTGCCCCGAGCTGTGTGCGGCCCCCTCGTCGTCCCTGCCCCGGCCCTGCATCCTCCCTGGTATGGTTCCCCATCCCTGCACCGCACTGCACCGCACTGCACGGTACCGCCCTGCACCGCACTGCACCGCCCTGCACCGCACTGCACCGCGCTGCACCGCACTGTACAGTCCTGCACTGCTCCTGATGGCGGCGGAGCTTCGCTTCGACGCTGAAGACCAGCCTCTGGAGTTCGAGGCGTGGCTCGCCGACCTCCGTCGCCACCTCACTGGCCATCGGCAGGATGGCCACCCGCTTTCCGCACACCTTGACAGTACGCTCCCCTGCCCAGACCCCCCTGCTATTCTGCCCGCTGACCCCACACCCGCTGAGTGCGAGTCTACTGCAGCCACTGCCCTTGCGCGCTCTGTCTGGCTTTCCCGAGACGCTGTCGCTCAGCTTGCCATTAACAATGCCCTTCCCCCGTCCGAGCGCCCTTGCTTTAGGTCAATCACTACCGCCCAGGGTTACTTAGATGCTGTCATCAAGCGCTATTCCACCCCTCCTGCTGCCTCGGTGGGTCAACTGATCCTCCCGCTGCTCTTTCCCGACCTTGCATCTTTCCCCACTGTCTCTGACCTAGCTGCCCACCTGCGCTCGATAGATGAGACCTGGCACGCTGCCTGCACTGACACACAGCTTAGAGCCCACCAGGCGCCTGTTACCTCTACCCTCTACCTGCTTGCCACCCGCCTCCCTGACCGCCTTGCCACCGCCCGCGACCGCTTCCTTAGCATCCACCCCGGTGAGCTCACCCTCACCGACTTTGTAGACACCCTGACTGTTATTGAGACCCGCCACCGCTCCATCGCCCAGGCGAGCGGTACCGTCGCGGTCCCTATCTTTCAGGGTTGTGCCCCCGCTCAGTGTACCTTCTCCGACGGTTCTGTCGCTGTGGCTGAGACTGCTGCTGCAGCGCAGTTTCGTTCGGGGAAGGGCCGCCGCCCCAAGGCTGGGCGCGGCGGAGGAGGTGGGGGTGCAGGAGGGGGTGGTGGTGGAGTCGGGTCGTCTGGTGCTGGAGCGGACGAGGGGACCCTGCCCAGTCCAGCTGAGCCGGCGCCTCCGCAGTTGCAGCAACAGCAGCAGCAGCCGCAGCAGTCGCAGCAGCCGTAGCCAACGCAGCAGCCGCCGCAGACGAGGCAGGCGAGTGTCCTCCCGCCCGGGTGGCCTGGCGCTGGAGGTCGTCGGGCGCGTGGTGGTGTGCCAGGTGGTGGTTCGGGAGGTGTGCGTTGTCAGTACCAGATCCAGACCGGTCCTCGCCGCGGCTTCGTTTGTGGTAAGCTCGGTCATACCACTCCCCGCTGTTTTCGTCGCCTGGACGATCTGTTTCGTCAGCACTTCGGCCCGTCGCCCGACCTTCCGGACTGGCACAGTTTGCTTAGTCGTAGGATTCAGATTTTTGACATGGACATGGATGCCATTGTTTCTGCTCTGCATGTGATGTATGCTGATGAGTCTAGTGCACTTCCCGCTTATTACTCACTGTCGTCTAGTGTAGGTGTGCCTAGCTTAGCCTCCCCTGCTGCGTCAGGCGTAGGATCCCCTGCTTTGTTTAGCCTTGGTGCTTCCGCCGTCGCCCCGTCGCCAGACGCCACTGCTTCTCTTTCCTTCACCTTGGACTCTGACGCTTCCCGGTGCTTCTTCCGCGACTCTACTACACTAACGCCGCTTCCTGTTCCTGCTGCCGTTTCTCTTGGTGACCCCTCCGGCGGTCCGGTAGTCGCCCGCAGTTCCACCACCCTTCCCTGTCCGGCGGTTCCTTCGGGCTCTCTTACAGGTCTGCATATCCCCTCGTTCTCCAGGAACCTAGTTGGTGTCGGCTGCCTCCAGGACCTTGGCGTCACCACTACGTTCCCTGGTCACGAGCGATATGCTGTCTGTACCGAGGCCGCCACTGGTGCCCCCCTGTCCACGTTCCCCCGGGACCCGGTGTCCGGCCTGTTCACTCTGGACACCGTGACCCCCCCGGCTGGGGCGCCCCCTCAGGTGGCTGCGTCTACCCAGGTTGCTGCTGCCTGCTCCTATCGGTTCCTCACTCACCCGACTCTCCTTTGGCACCACCGCCTAGGTCACCCTGCGCTCCCGCGTCTGCATCACATGTCCCAGCACGGTCTCGTCCTTGGTCTTTCTGGTTCTCTCCCCTCTTTTCCCTCCTCCCCAGCCCCACCTTGCACGCCTTGCGTCGAGGGTCGGCTTCGCCGTGCCCCTCACTCCTCCTCGTTTGCCCCTACTGCCGCGCCGCTGCAGACCCTGCACATGGACGTCTGGGGCCCCGCCCCCGTCCATGGGCCGCGTCGAGAGCGCTACTTCCTTGTGCTTGTCAACGATTTCACTCGCTACACCTCGGTCTTTCCCCTGGAGCGGAAGGCCGACGTGCCTGCCGCTCTCATCCCCTGGCTTGTCTCTGCTCGTGTCCACCGAGGTCTCCCTGTCTTGCGCCTTCACTCCGACCGTGGTGGCGAGTTTGCCTCAAGTGTCCTTGGTCGCTTTTGTCGTGCAGAGGGCATCACCCAGACGTTCACCCTACCGGACTCCCCACAGCAGAATGGGGTCGCTGAGCGACGCATCGGTTTGGTCATGGAGGTGGCTCGCACCTCCATGATCCATGCCGGTGCACCCCATTTTGTGTGGCCGTTCGCTGTGCGCTACGCTTCTCACCAGCTTAACCTGTGGCCGCACCCCCAGCAGCCGCAGGTTTCGCCGACCCGTCTTTGGACTAGGTCTCCTGGTGACGCGTCTGCGTTCCACGTCTGGGGCTGCCTTGCTCATGTCCGTGCCTCCGGCACGGACAAGCTCACTGCCCGCACCCTTCCCTGCGTCTTCCTCGGTTTTCCCCTTGACGCGTCCGACTGGCACTTCTACCACCCGCCGTCTCACCGCTTCTTTCACTCTCGCGACGTCACCTTTGACGAGTCCGTCTCCTACTACCGTCGCTTCCCCCACCGCGGTCCCCCGGTTACCCCCCCCCTGTTCCTGGTCACTCCTTCCCCGGTAGTCCCTGCCCCTCCCCCTCCTCCTCCCCGTCCTGCCCCCTCTGGTGTGTCCCACGTCACCCCTCTTCAGTCGGTGGTCCCGGTTGAGGAGTCTTCTGACTCTGGTGGTGCTGCGGCGCAGTCCTCGCCGGCTGCCCCTCCCCAGGCGTCCCCTCCTCCACCGCCTCTGCCGCCGCTGTCGCCCCTCCTGTCGCAGCCGTTGTCACCTCCGCCGCCGCCGCAGCAGTCGTTGTCGCTGCTGCCGCCGCCGCCGTCGCAGCACCCGTTCGTTGACTCTGGGGGTGCTGGCGTTGGAGTGCGTACTAGTCCCGGTACCCCTGGGGGTGGTACCAGCCCTCGAGGGGTTTCGGGCCCTGGAGGTGTTCCCACTTGGGGTGCTGGCGTGGAGTGTGCCGGTGGTAGCCGAGGAGCAGCTTGCGGTCCCGGTGTCGGCGGTGTGCTGCCGCAGTAGCAGTCCCCGCCGGTGTCAGCCCTTCGCCTGCTCGGCCTTCCGTCCCCTGACCCTGCGTCTGTTCCTCTCCAGCCGTCTCCTCCTCTTCCCGTGTACGGCCCTGTGTTCCCTCCGCCGGACTCGTCCCCGGCCCGTCTCCCTCCTCGTTCCCCCCCTGTGTCCCCTCCTCTGTCTCCTAACCCGACTCCTCCGTCTCACGTCTGGTCTCACTGTCCCTCCCGTGCTCGTCCTGCCTCGCCTGTCTTGCGCTCCCACCCTTTGTTGCTTCGTTCCCACGCGTCTCGTCCTCCCCTTCTCCCGTCGCCTCCTCCGTCCTCCCTTGTTGTTGCACCCCCACCTCTGTCTGACTACCTTCGTGCCGCTCGTCCTCTTGTTCCTCGGGTCCTTGCCTCTCTCGTTACCGACCCGTCTGTTCCGGTCTCGTGCCTTGACGCTCTGGTAGCTGCGGTCGCTGACTTCGCCTCTACCCGCCGCCTTGACTACGCCACTGCTCTGGTCTCTGACCCTGCCTGTCCTCCGTCTGTCAGGGGTGCTCCTGCCCTCGGCAGTGGCGTCCTGGAGGACCGCCAGTTCGAGCTTGCTTTCCTGTCCGAGGCTGCTCCCCATCTCTGTTCCATGCTGCTAGTCCCTGAGGGTGACCTAGACGCTTTCGACATCCCGACCCCTCACACTTACGCTGAGGCGACCTCGGGACCTTGGGCCTCGCAGTGGATAGCTGCAATGGAGCAGGAGATGGCATCTTGGAGATCCACCGGCACCTTCGTCGACGCAGTTCCCCCGCCTGGGGTGAACGTAGTCGATGGCCGCTGGCTCTTCAAGGTGAAGCGCCCTCCTGGAGAGCCGCCTGTGTTCAAGGCGCGCTACGTGGCTAGAGGCTTCAGTCAGCGTGAGGGGGTGGATTTCTTCCAGACCTTCGCTCCGACCCCGAAGATGACTACTCTTTGGGTTCTGTTACACCTAGCTGCTCAGCGTGACTACGAGCTTCACTCCCTCGACTTCTCCACTGCCTTCCTTCAGGGCAGCCTACACGAGCAGGTCTACTTGCGTCGCCCTCAGGGCTTTACTGGCACCTTCCCTCCTGGGACCCAGTGGCTTCTGCGGTGCCCCATCTATGGCCTTCGCCAGGCTCCCCGTGAGTGGCATGACACGCTGCGTGCTACCCTTGCTGACCTGCAGTTCTTTCCGTCTTCGGCAGACCCCTCACTCTTCGTTCGTGCTGGCCAGACTCCGATCTACATCCTTGTTTACGTCAACGACCTGGTCTTTGCCACAGTAGACAGGGACGCACTGGCCTCAGTGAAGGCAGAGCTGCTGAAGAGACACACGTGCACTGACCTTGGAGAACTGCGCCGTTACCTTGGCTTTCAGATCTCTTGGGACAGAGCAGCGCGCACCATCACCCTGACTCAGTCACACTTGGTGCGCCAGGTCCTTCAGAGGTTCGGCCTTCAGTTCTCCTCTGCACAGCCCACCCCTCTGCCTGTAGACCACAGACTCTCCGCTCCAGTGTCTGAGGAGTCGATAGAGCCCAGCGGCCCCTACGCAGAGCTGGTGGGTTGCCTCATGTACCTGATGACTTGCACTCGCCCAGATCTCGCATACCCTCTCAGCATCCTAGCTCGCTTTGTGGCCACAGGCAGACACCGACCGCAGCACTGGTCTGCCGCTAAGAGGGTTTTGCGTTATCTTGCTAGTACATCGGGCATGGGGTTAGTGCTAGGAGGACGCCGGCCAGTGGTCCTTACTGGACACACAGACGCTTTGTGGGCAGACGACGCCGAGACACTCAGGTCTACCCAGGGCTACTGCTTCAGCCTTGGTTAAGGTGCCGTCTCGTGGAGAGCTACCCGCTCCTCGTCTGTTGCCCAGTCCAGCTGTGAGGCCGAGATCTACGCTGGTGCCATGGCGGCACAGGAGCTCCGCTGGCTGACCTTCTTGCTCACTGACTTAGGTGAGCAGCCTAGCTCTGCCCCGGTCCTGTTCGCTGACAACAGGGCCATGATCCTCCTGTGTCAGGAGTCTCGACTCGAGGGCAGAGCGAAGCATATTCAGCTGCGGTACTTCCTCCTGCGCGAGCTACAGCAGCGACGCCAGGCTCGCGTAGTACACTTGGCCCCAGGTGCCAACACTGTTGATATCTTTACGAAGGCGCTTGCGCCTAAAGATCATCAGCGGCACTGTGTACAGCTTGGTCTAGTTCCTGTAGCCTCTCACTGGCTAGGGCCTTGACTTTGTACTGTCTTTTATATGTGTACTCAGACTGGACTTGTGTCCTCTCCTAGTGGCTGGACTAGTAGTGCCGCCTTGGTCTTGTTCTTGCCTTGTCTGTACTCCTTCTGACTGGTCTTTTAGACCCTTGTCTCAGAGGCTGGACTAGTAGTGCTGCCCTGAGCTGCTTGTTCAGGACCTGCCCCAATGCAGTCTAGGGGGTGTGTCAAACATGTGTATCTCCTAAGTTTTGCATAGACTGTATAGGGCCACTTCTTAGAGGGTACAATACTTAGGTATATTCACCTGTACTCTCTCTCTACTCATCATTCAGTTCTCACTTTGATACACCAGTGGGAGCAAGCTCGCACAGTGTGTCGCCGAACTCAAACCCGTTTCAACGAGGGTACCTACCAACCGCACACCTCCCGAGTCGACTCTTCCTTCGATGGCTGACTTAGCTTACTTGGGTGTAGACCATTGAGACCGTTGTGTCTCGTCGTAGCTAGCTCTTCTGTTTGTGCCTTTTCAGATTAGCTTTCTTAGTGTCTTATCAGATGTATTGGTACAATATACAATATCATCAATAAAGTGGTAGCATAGCACTTTGCCACCAGAACGGCGGAAACCCGGTTTCAATTCCCGGCTGGCTCAGGGACTGCTTTTTGTGTCAGTCTCCATTGCCTCCTCCATCTGCGCATGAGCTCTTTCTGGCAGTGCTCTCCCCGCATTTCACTTTCGAACGAGCATCGCGTCTACTGTCAGTCGTTAAAAGGCATAGGCGCGGTAGCGGCATGATTTTGTACTCTTCCTCTTTTCCCATTGGCGTCATCCGCATCTCGCGTTTCCAGCGTTCGCCTTCTCTTGTAACGACCGAATAAGTGAAAGCCAGCTAAGCGCCACTGAAAGCGCGTCGACTGCCCCGAAGCAGCTGAGTCGGTCTAACGCGTTTACTCTTTATCGCGTACATTGCAGCCGATCAAGCCTCCAGATGGTGAGTCTCGCCGTGGAATGCGAAGTGCAGCGACCTGTGGATTGTCGTTCCTCCCTCCCTGTCGCGCCTTCTGCCGTGGCTAGGTAGTGCGTGCGACGGTCAGTGCGTGCGACGGTCAGTGCAGGCTACGGTCAGTACGTGCGACGGTCAGCCCAGTCATGCGAAAGTTCCAGCGCAAGCTGCCCCTCCGTCCATGCTCCCCCCCCCGCCACCAATAATCCACTTCCCCCTCCTCCAGTACCAATCGCACCATCTTGACTTCGAACTTACTCCATAATAATGTGGCTTACCGCCCTGTGTCGGCAGGTGTACCACTCGTCGTACTCGCATCTAGAGGAAGTGGAGTTCGCATGCGGCTGCCCCTTGCTGCCGCTTAAAGCCACTGCTAGAGGGCCCACGCATAACGCCTCCACTGGTACGCACCTGCTCATAATGCTTTCCCCCAGGTAAGCACTCCTCTTTCGTGGCATAATGCCTCCACCAGTACCCATCTTCTCTCCTCTATTCTCCGCCTGCAAACCCTCCGAAACGCTTCTGCATTGTGCCTCCCCTGGAGCCCCCCACCCCACCCCCCCCCACCACACCTTCCCCCCCTCCCCCTCTTTCTCCGCTGCTGCTTGCACCCGTTGCAGTCGTTCGTTTCCTGTCTGCCTGACTTCGGTCTCCTGCTGCTTATGCACCCATTGCCGTCGCTTCCTCGTTCATCTCTTGAATCACCTTATCACCTTATTCCGAATCACCTTATTCCGAATCACCTGTTTCCGAAGCACCTTCAGGATCTCAGCACATGACATACGCTCTTTGATTCGAGTTCAGAGTGCAGCAGAGAACTCGCAAGCCACGCCCCCTCCCTCACTATATCCATACCCTGCGTTGTCTCCGATGTGCCTTCTAGGGTCTTCTTGTGTTCTCTACTCTCCTGTCTCTTGTCCCCCACCCATCCAGAGGAGACTGACTTTGTGAGCGAGCCCTTCCGCTCCAACGTCTTGAGAAGAGACCTCTCAAGTTCATCAGCCATGAATCCATCCTTTCCGTCCCCTCTGCCACCCCGCCCCGCCGCCGAATGAGACAGGTATTGTTGACGAGGCGATTACTCTCTTCCTCGCGACTGTCTTGCAAGCTCTCACCAACTGTTTGCCTTATTCCTATCTTTCCTCCAACACCCCACCCAACCTTCCACTCTCCAACACCCACTCCCCAGAGGAGACGGACATTGTGGACGAGGCCATAACTCTCTTCCGCGCCAACGTACTGTTCCGCCGCTTCGACATAAGGGGCCCCGCGGACAAGCTGCTGGTATACCTGACGCTCTACATCAACATGGCTCTCAAGCGCATCGACTCCTGCCCCTCCGAGGCCGAGGGCATTCGCCTCCTCATCAACCTCGGGCTGGAGCCCTTCCCCATCCCGGGAGACCCCGGGTTCCCGCTGGCGGGTTTGTTCGCCACGCCCACCAGCCGCCTGGAAGCAGGTGAGCGAGGTGGCCGGCCGGCAGCCGGCCGTTGTGTGACTGAGAGGAGATTGGGTGTCGCTCCTGCAGCTGCCTGCACGTAGCTGTGTCTGCATGATATCAGGTGGTCGTGGCTTTCCTTCTTCTCTGCTTGTTTTGGCTCTTCCCTTATCTCCTTTAGGGGCTAAGTGTGATTTGTTTTTATTCTCCCATCCCATCCTTCCTTGCACCTGCACACGTGTCCCTTCTGCCACAGAGACGCTGCGGACGTACTTGCAGAGTGTGAGGGAGGAAACGAGTAACCGGCTGCTGCAGGTGGTGTACTTGCCTGATGGCTCGCCCAACAAGTGGTGGCTGTCCTTCAGCAAGCGCAAGTTCATGAATGTCGCCATGCCCTTGTGACCATCAAGGGCGGGCTCATGCACGCACAATGGTGTCTGGTTGTACAAAGAGGGGGTTGAACGTCCTCTAGCTCCTGGAACGGCTTTCTCTCCTGTACACGTTATCAGAATAACGAATTGACTAGACAAGAGCATACAGGGTATGCTTGGGTGTTGTTGTTCAAATTATATAAGTTATAATTTAATATAGGCTTGGTAGGTTGTTACTGAACCTTTCTGTAGGGGGTACAAACCCCTCCTTGTACTCCCCTCTCTTCTAATCCAACTCTCTTTTCTCTCCTCAACTTTCCTAGCACCTAAAACCTCTCGCCATTCTCATGGCTCCTCCTAGCTCCTAGCTAAACCTTGTGCCATTCTATGGCTTCCTAGCTAAGCTAGTCTTTTGACATGGTATCAGAGCAGTTCGTTCCGTGTGGGCCTGCTCCTCGCGTTTCCGCTGCGTGCTCGTTTCTCTCTCTATCTCGCGCTGCCATGGCGGCCGCGTCAAGCTGCTGTGGCCGCGTCGTCGTGCCGCGGCGCCGCCGTCGACGTCCATGGCGCCCGCGTCCAGCTGCTGTGGCCGCGCCGTCGTGCCGCAGCTCCGCCGTCGCGTCAAGATGCTGTCGCGACGTGACGGCGCCGTCACGCTGCCGCGGCGTCTACGCGACAGCGCGCGGTCGGCGTAACGGCGACGTCGTGCTGCCGTCGCAACGTCGACGCCCCGCTGCGGCATCGACGCCGCTCCATGACGGCGTCGTCGGGCTGCAGCCGGCCGCGTGACGCTTGTGGCGCCGCTAGACCGGCCGCCCGCATGTCAGCCTGTGGCGCCCCCCCCCCCCCCACCCCCCTCCTTCCCCTGTGCCCTCTTCCATTCCGCAGACGACGGCTGACTCCCGCCGGCCGTCCCACCGTCGCGGGGCCTGGCCACGTCACCGAGAGGTGCGGGTGCCGCCGCCGCTGCCGCTGTTGTCGAAGCCGCCGCCGCCGCCGCTGTCGCCGCTTGCGTCGGGGCCACGCAGCCGCACGCCGCCGCCGCCGCCGCTGTCGACACTGCCGCCGCTGCTGCCGTCGCCGCCGCAGCCCCTGCGGTCGACGTCGCCGCCTCGCGCACCGTGGGTCGACCGACCTAGAGTCGCTGTCACTGTGGCTGGAATGGGGGTGCTAGGTTAGGGGGTGTGGGTGTGTGTGGGCATGTGACTACCAAGCCTAGGGGGTGTGTTCAAATTATATAAGTTATAATTTAATATAGGCTTGGTAGGTTGTTACTGAACCTTTCTGTAGGGGGTACAAACCCCTCCTTGTACTCCCCTCTCTTCTAATCCAACTCTCTTTTCTCTCCTCAACTTTCCTAGCACCTAAAACCTCTCGCCATTCTCATGGCTCCTCCTAGCTCCTAGCTAAACCTTGTGCCATTCTATGGCTTCCTAGCTAAGCTAGTCTTTTGACAGTTGTACTCTCTAAGAGCATGCAACTGTCTGGCCTATAACTACAAATATATATAAGTTGACACGTGTCTCCTTGTGCTCAGCGCGTCCTGTGCCTATTTTGCGCACGCTGCTTACTCTTTATTAGCACACGATAGAGTTATTCTCACGTATCAATATGGTTTTTGGCAATTGAAGATTATGTGCAATCATGCTTGGGAAGCGCACCCTTTGCTGCACACCACCCGTTCTCATTGGCATCATAAAAAGCAACTCTTTAGGACTTATAAACAATGCATGAATTTCCGCTTCTTCCTGCTGTTCATAACACGTGTGAAGTGCAATCCCGCTCCATTTCAGTCCCCCCCGCCGCTCTGCACCGAACCTAACCAGAACCGGCCAGGTTCGGAGTTGCGTTTTGCGGGACTGCTTGTCAAACATGTGTATCTCCTATGTTTGCATAGACTGTATAGGGCCAACTCTTAGAGGGTACAGCACTTAGGTATATTCACCTGTACTCTCTCTCTACTCAATCATTCAGTTTCTCATTCTAACATGGTATCACGCGTAGGTTAGGATCCCCCACCTACCGCTTCCGCCCGTACCCTAGCAAGGCCCCGCCGCTTCCCCCTGGGCCCCGTCGCGCCTCCTAGCCCCGTCGCGCCCCCCTAGCCCTGTCGCGCCCCTCCTGGGCCCCGTCGCGCCCCCTCCTGGCCCCGTCGCGACACCCTAGCCCCGTCGCGCCCCTCCTGGGCCCCGTCGCGCCACTAGCCCAGTCGCGCCCCTACGGGGCCCCGTCGCGCCCCTCCTGGGCCCCGTCGCGCCTCCTGGCCCCGTCGCGACCCCCTAGCCCAGTCGCGCCCCTCCTGGGCCCCGTCGCGCCCCCCCTAGCCTCGTCGCGCCCCTTCTGGGCCCCGTCCCGCCTTTTGGCCCCGTCGCGCCCTGCCTGGCCCCGTCGCGCCCTGCCCGGCCCCGTCGCGCCCGCCTGGCCCCGTCGCACCCTGCCTAGCCCCGTCGCGCCCTGCCCGGCCCCGTCGCGCCCTGCCCGGCCCCGTCGCGCCCGCCTGGCCCCGTCGCGCCCGCTCGGCCCCGTCGCGCCCTGCCCGGCCCCGTCGCTCCCGCCTGGCCCCGTCGCGCCCTGCCTAGCCCCGTCGCGCCCTGCCCGGCCCCGTCGCGCCCTGCCCGGCCCCGTCGCGCCCGCCTAGCCCCGTCGCGCCCGCTCGGCCCCGTCGCGCCCTGCCCGGCCCTGTCGCGCCCGCCTGGCCCCGTCGCGCCCTGCCTAGCCCCGTCGCGCCCTGCCTGGCCCCGTCGCGCCTGCCTGGCCCCACCGCGCCTGCCTGGCCCCGCCGCGCCTGCCTTGCGCTCGTACCAGCCGGCCCCGCGCCCACCCTCGGGACCTCCGCGCCCGTCTGCTCGGCCCCTGCGCCCGTCCCAGCCGGCCCCGCGCCCGTCCCGTCGGCCTGGTGCCCGCTGCTTCTGGCCCGAGCTGTGTGCGGCCCGCTCGTCGTCCCTGCCCCGGCCCTGCATCCTCCCTGGTACAGTTCCCCATTTCTGCACTGCACTGCACCGTCCTGCACCGCACTGCACCGCACTATACAACGCGGTACCGCCCTACACCGCACTGCACCGCGCTGCACCGCACTGTACAGTCCTGCACTGCTCCTGATGGCGGCGGAGCTTCGCTTCGACGCTGAAGGCCAGCCTCTGGAGTTCGAGGCGTGGCTCGCCGACCTCCGCCGCCACCTCACTGGCCATCGGCAGGATGGCCACCCGCTTTCCGCACACCTTGACGGTACGCTCCCCTGCCCAGACCCCCCTGCTGTTCTACCCGCTGACCCCACACCCGCTGAGCGCGAGTCTACTGCAGCCACTGCCCTTGCGCGCTCTGTCTGGCTTTCTTGAGACGCTGTCGCTCAGCTTGCCATTAGCAATGCCCTTCCCCCGTCCGAGCGCCCTCGCTTTAGGTCCCTCACTACCGCCCAGGCTTACTTAGATGCTGTCATCAAGCGCTATTCCACCCCTCCTGCTGCCTCGGTGGGTCAACTGATCCTCCCGCTGCTCTTTCCCGACCTTGCGTCTTTCCCCACTGTCTCTGACCTAGCTGCCCACCTGCGCTCGATAGATGAGACCTGGCACGCTGCCTGCACTGACACACAGCTTAGAGCCCACCAGGCGCCTGTTACCTCTACCCTCTACCTGCTTGCCACCCGCCTCCCTGACCGCCTTGCCACCGCCCGCGACCGCTTCCTTAGCATCCACCCCGGTGAGCTCACCCTCACCGACTTTGTAGACACCCTGACTGTTATTGAGACCCGCCACCGCTCCATCGCCCAGGCGAGCGGTACCGTCGCGGTCCCTATCTTTCAGGGTTGTGCCCCCGCTCAGTGTACCTTCTCCGACGGTTCTGTCGCTGTGGCTGAGACTGCTGCTGCAGCGCAGTTTCGTTCGGGGAAGGGCCGCCGCCCCAAGGCTGGGCGCGGCGGAGGAGGTGGGGGTGCAGGAGGGGGTGGTGGTGGAGTCGGGTCGTCTGGTGCTGGAGCGGACGAGGGGACCCTGCCCAGTCCAGCTGAGCCGGCGCCTCCGCAGTTGCAGCAACAGCAGCAGCAGCCGCAGCAGTCGCAGCAGCCGTAGCCAACGCAGCAGCCGCCGCAGACGAGGCAGGCGAGTGTCCTCCCGCCCGGGTGGCCTGGCGCTGGAGGTGGTCGGGCGCGTGGTGGTTTGCCGAGTGGTGGTTCGGGAGGCGTGCGTTGTCAGTACCAGATCCAGACCGGTCCTCGCCGCGGCTTCGTTTGCGGTAAGATCGGTCATACCACTCCCCGCTGTTTTCGTCGCCTGGACGACCTGTTTCGTCAGCGCTTCGGCCCGTCGCCAGACCTCTCGGACTGGCACAGTTTGCTTAGTCGTAGGATTCAGATTTTTGACATGGACATGGATGCCATTGTTTCTGCTCTGCATGTGATGTATGCTGATGACTCTAGTGCGCTTCCCGCTTATTACTCACTGTCGTCTAGTGTAGGTGTGCCTAGCTTAGCCTCCCCCGCTGCGTCAGGCGTAGGATCCCCTGCTTTGTTTAGCCTTGGTGCTTCCGCCGTCGCCCCGTCGCCAGACGCCTCTGCTTCGCTTTCCTTCACCTTGGACTCTGGCGCTTCCCGGTGCTTCTTCCGCGACTCTACTACACTGACGCCGCTTCCTGTTCCTGCTACCGTTTCTCTTGCTGACCCCTCCGGCGGTCCGGTAGTCGCCCGCAGTTCCACCACCCTTCCCTGTCCGGCGGTTCCTTCGGGCTCTCTTACAGGTCTGCATATCCCCTCGTTCTCCAGGAACCTAGTTGGTGTCGGCTGCCTCCAGGACCTTGGCGTCACCACTACGTTCCCAGGTCACGAGCGATATGCTGTCTGTACCGAGGCCGCCACTGGTGCCCCCCTGTCCACGTTCCCCCGGGACCCGGTGTCCGGCCTGTTCACTCTGGACACCGTGACCCCCCCGGCTGGGGCGCCCCCTCAGGTGGCTGCGTCTACCCAGGTTGCTGCTGCCTGCTCCTATCGGTTCCTCACTCACCCGACTCTCCTTTGGCACCACCGCCTAGGTCACCCTGCGCTCCCGCGTCTGCATCACATGTCCCAGCACGGTCTCGTCCTTGGTCTCCCTGGTTCTCTCCCCGCTTTTCCCTCCTCCCCAGCCCCACCTTGCACGCCTTGCGTCGAGGGTCGGCTTCGCCGTGCCCCTCACTCCTCATTTTCCCCTACCGCCGCGCCGCTACAGACCCTGCACATGGACGTCTGGGGCCCCGCCCCCGTCCATGGGCCGCGTCGAGAGCGCTACTTCCTTGTGCTTGTCGACGACTTCACTCGCTACACCTCGGTCTTTCCCCTGGAGCGGAAGGCCGACGTGCCTGACGCCCTCATCCCCTGGCTTGTCTCTGCTCGTGTCCACCGCGGTCTCCCTGTCTTGCGTCTCCACTCCGACCGTGGTGGCGAGTTTGCCTCAGGTGTCCTTGGTCGCTTTTGTCGTGCGGAGGGCATCACCCAGACATTCACCCTACCGGACTCCCCACAGCAGAATGGGGTCACTGAGCAACGCATCGGTTTGGTCATGGAGGTAGCTCGCACCTCCATGATCCATGCCGGTGCACCCCATTTTCTGTGGCCGTTCGCCGTTCGCTACGCCGCTCACCAGCTTAACCTGTGGCCGCACCCCCAGCAGCCAGAGGTTTCGCCGACCCGTCTTTGGATTGGGTCCCCTGGTGACGCGTCTGCGTTCCACGTCTGGGGCTGCCTTGCTCACGTCCGTGCCTCCGGCACGGACAAGCTCACTGCCCGCACCCTTCCCTGCGTCTTCCTCGGTTTTCCCCTTGACGCGTCCGACTGGCACTTCTACCACCCGCCGTCTCACCGCTTCTTTCACTCTCGTGACGTCACCTTTGACGAGTCCGTCTCCTACTACCGTTGCTTCCCCCACCGCGGTCCCCCGGTTACCCCCCCCCTGTTCCTGGTCACTCCTTCCCCGGTAGTCCCTGCCCCTCCCCCTCCTCCTCCCCGTCCTGCCCCCTCTGGTGTGTCCCACGTCACCCCTCTTCCATCAGTGGTCCTGGTTGAGGAGTCTTCTGACTCTGGTGGTCCTGCGACGCAGTCCTCGCCGGCCGCCCCTCCCCCGCCTCTGCCGCCGCTGTCGCCCCTGCTGTCGCAGCCGTTGTCACCTCCGCCGCCGCCGCCGCAGCAGTCGTTGTCAATGCCGCCGCCGCCGCCGTCGCAGCACCCGTTCGTTGACTCTGGGGGTGCTGGCGTTGGAGTGCGTGCTAGTCCCGGTAGCCCTGGGGGTGGTACCGGTCCTCGAGGGGTTTCGGGCCCTGGAGGTGTTCCCTCTAGGGGTGCTGGTGTGGAGTGTGCCGGTGGTAGCCGAGGAGCAGCTTGCGGTCCAGGTGTCGGCGTTGTGCCGCTGCAGCAGCAGTCCCCGCCGGTGTCAGCCCTTCGCCTGCTCGGCCTTCCGTCCCCTGACCCTGCGTCTGTTCCTCTCCGACCGTCTCCTCCTCTCCCCGTCTACGGTCCTGTGTTCCCTCTGCCGGACTCATCCCCGGCTCGTCTTCCCCCTCGTTCCCCTTCTGTGTCCCCTCCCCTGTCTCCTGACCAGACTCCTCTGTCTCACGTCTGGTCTCACCGTCCCTCTCGTGCTCGTCCTGCCTCCCCTGCCTTGCGCTCCCACCCTATGTTGCTTCGTTCCCACGCGTCTCGTCCTCCCCTTCTCCCGTCGCCTCCTCCGTCCTCTCTTGTTGTTGCACCCCCCCCCCTGTCTGACTACTTTCGTGCCGCTCGTCCTCTTGTTCCTCGGGTCCTTGCCTCTCTCGTTACCAGCCCGTCTGTTCCGGTCTCGTGCCTGGACGCTCTTGTACCTGCGGTCGCTGACTTTGCCTCTACCCGCCGCCTTGACTACGCCACCGCTCTGGTCTCTGACCCTGCCTGTCCTCCGTCTGTCGGGGGTGCTCCTGCCCTCGGCAGTGACGTCCTGGAGGACCGCCAGTTCGAGCTTGCTTTCCTGTCCGAGGCTGCTCCCCATCTCTGTTCCATGCTGCTAGTCCCTGAGGGTGACCCAAACGCTTTCGACATCCCGACCCCTCGCACTTACGCTGAGGCGACCTCGGGACCCTGGGCCTCCCAGTGGATAGCTGCCATGGAGCAGGAGATGGCATCTTGGAGATCCACCGGCACCTTCGTCGACGCAGTTCCCCCGCCTGGGGTGAATGTAGTCGATGGCCGCTGGCTCTTCAAGGTGAAGCGCCCTCCTGGAGAGCCGCCTGTGTTCAAGGTGCGCTACGTGGCTAGAGGCTTCAGTCAGCGTGAGGGGGTGGATTTCTTCCAGACCTTCGCTCCGACCCCGAAGATGACTACTCTTCGGGTTCTGTTACACCTAGCTGCTCAGCGTGACTACGAGCTTCACTCCCTCGACTTCTCCACTGCCTTCCTTCAGGGCAGCCTACACGAGCAGGTCTACTTGCGTCGCCCTCAGGGCTTTACTGGCACCTTCCCTCCTGGGACCCAGTGGCTCCTGCGGCGCCCCGTCTACGGCCTGCGCCAGGCTCCCCGTGAGTGGCACGACACGCTGCGTGCTACCGTTGCTGACCTGCAGTTCTTTCCGTCTTCCGCAGACCCCTCACTCTTCGTTCATGCTGGCCAGACTCCGTTCTACATCCTTGTTTACGTCGACGACTTGGTCTTTGCCACAGTAGACAGGGACGCACTGGCCTCAGTGAAGGCAGAGCTGCTGAAGAGACATACGTGCACTGACCTTGGAGAACTGCGCCGTTACCTTGGCTTGCAGATCTCCAGGGACAGAGCACCGCGCACCATCACCCTGACTCAGTCACACTTGGTGCGCCAGATCCTTCAGAGGTTCGGCCTTCAGTTCTCCTCTACACAGCCCACCCCTCTGCGTGTAGACCACAGACTCTCCGCTCCAGTTTCTGAGGAGTCGGTAGAGCCCAGCGGCCCCTACGCAGAGCTGGTGGGTTGCCTCATGTACCTGATGACTTGCACTCGCCCAGATCTTGCATACCCTCTCAGCATCCTGGCTCGCTTTGTGGCCACAGGCAGACACTGACCGCAGCACTGGTCTGCCGCTAAGAGGGTTTTGCGTTATCTTGCTAGTACATCGAGCATGGGGTTAGTGCTAGGAGGACGCAGGCCAGTGGTCCTTACTGGACACACAGACGCTTCGTGGGCAGACGACGCCGAGACACCCAGGTCTACCCAGGGCTACTGCTTCAGCCTTGGTTCAGGTGCCGTCTCGTGGAGAGCTACCCGCTCCTCGTCTGTTGCCCAGTCCAGCTGTGAGGCTGAGATCTACGCTGGTGCCATGGCGGCACAGGAGCTCCGCTGGCTGACCTTCTTGCTCACTGACTTAGGTGAGCGGCCTAGCTCTGCCCCGGTCCTGTTCGCTGACAACAGGGCCATGATCCTCCTGTGTCAGGAGCCTCGACTCGAGGGCAGAGCGAAGCATATTCAGCTGCGGTACTTCCTCCTGCGCGAGCTACAGCAGCGACGCCAGGCTCGCGTAGTACACTTGGCCTCAGGTGCCAACACAGCTGATATCTTTACGAAGGCGCTTGCGCCTAAAGATCATCAGCGGCACGGTGCACAGCTTGGTCTAGTTCCTGTAGCCTTTCACTGGCTAGGGCCTTGACTTTGTACTGTCCTTTATATGTGTACTCAGACTGGACTTGTGTCCTCTCCCAGTGGCTGGACTAGTAGTGCTGCCCTGGTCTTGTTCTTGCCTTGTCTGTACTCCTTCTGACTGGTCTTTTAGACCCTTGTCTCAGAGGCTGGACTAGTAGTGCTGCCCTAAGCTGCTTGTTCAGGACATGCCCCTATGCAGTCTAGGGGGTGTGTCAAACATGTGTATCTCCTATGTTTGCATAGACTGAATAGGGCCAACTCTTAGAGGGTACAGCACTTAGGTGTATTCACCTGTACTCTCTCTCTACTCAATCATTCAGTTTCTCATTCTTACACTGCTACCTGTATGTTTGGAGTCGCAGTGTGTTTCGGGACTAAGTTGGGTTTCACCCAAGTATTTGTTTAAAGCGCGGATCCCAAATCCCCCGAAGGTAAAGTCCTAAGTTTTTTAGATCCAACCTCCGTTCACAGGGTTACCCGTTTTGCCGGGCGACAACCCAAAATCCAACGAGAACGCCACTGATTGGCCCCCACTCGACACACACCCCCTCCCTGCGACAATCCCGCCTCTAATCCGTCGCTCACTCATCTGTGCATGCTTGCATGCTCACTCATCTGTGCATGCCTGCATGCTCACTCATCTGTGCATGCCTGCATGCTCACTCATCTGTGCATGCCTGTGTGCCTGTGTGCGTTTATGTGTTTGTGGGGGGGGGGAGGGGCTGGGGTGTGTGGCAGGTCGTTTGAGCACCAGCTGCATCTGAGGGACTTGGAGTAGTGGATGTCGCAGCGAGACATTCCCCGCGACCTGCAGAGGTAAGGCACAGTCCCTCGCACCTCTGCCCAGGTGCCCGCACTCTGTGCACGCAACCCTGGCAACCCGGTCCCACCCATTGCACCCGCACTCTGGCACTCACCCCTCATGACCCCCACCTTCCTCCGCTCATGTTCTTGTATATCCTCCTCTCACCCCCGCGCCCCTCACCCCCACCCCTTACCCCTCTCCACCGCTCCTCTCCACCACTCCCCACCTCGGCCCGGTCACCCGTGTGCCTGCGTGTGGTGCCAGGCGAGTGCGGTAGCTGGAGCGGTACTTGTGGACAGTGAACCAGGGCGTGAACGAGGAGGAGGTCATGACGTCGCTGTCCAAGGACATCCAGAGGGACGTGTGCCGCCACCTCTCTCTCGAACTCATCACCAAGGTAACTCTCTCCTTGCCTTAGTGCTCCTCCTCCCTGCTCCTCCTCACTGCTCCTCCTCACGGCTCCTCCTCATGGCTCCTCCTCACGGCTCCTCCTCACGGCTCCTCCTCACGGCTCCTCCTCACTGCTCCTCTTCACTGCTCCTCCTCACGGCTCCTCCCCATAGCTCCTCTTCATGGCTCCTCCTCACTGCTCCTCCTCACAGCCCCTCCTGACTGCTCCTCCTCACGGCTCCTCCTCACTGCTCCTTCTTACTGCTCCCCCTTGTGCCCCTTCTTCGGTCTCTTGTTCTTTCTGCACCGTTGGGTCATGCCTTGCTGCTCGCCACATGCGTCATGGCGTCCTGCCCACAGTTCCTTTCCCCAATGCTGTCGGGGCACTCCTTTATTCCCCTGCCCCCTCTCTCTTTCCCCAGTGCTGTCGTGAGGAGGGTATCACCCAGTTGTACACCCTACCAGACTCCTCAAAGCAGAATAGGGTCGCTGAGCGACGCATCGGTTTGGTCATGGAGGTAGCTCGTACCTCCATGATCCATGCCGGTGCACCCCATTTTCTGTGGCCATTCACCATTCGCTATGCCGCTCACCAGCTTAACCTATGGCCACGCTCCCAGCAGCCGCAGGTTTTGCCGACCCTTCTTTGGATCGGGTTCCCTGGTGACGCGTCTGCGTTCCACGTCTGGGGCTGCCTTGCTCACGTTTGTGCCTTTGGTATGGACAAGCTCACTACCCGCACTGTTCCATGTGTCTTCCTAGGTTTCCCCCTTGACTCGTCTCACTAGTACTTCTACCTCCCGCCGTCTCACCGCTTCTTTCACTCCCGTGATGCTACTTTCGATTAGTCCGTCTCCTTTTAGAACCGCTTTCCCCACCGAGGTATCCCGGTTTCCCCTCCCCTGTTTCTGGTTCCCACTCCCCCGGTAGCCCCTGCTCACCTCCCTCCCCGTCCTCCTCCGTCTGGTGTGTCTCACTTCACTCCCCTCCCGTTGATTGTCTCGGTCGAGGAGTCGGCTGACTCTGGTGGCCCCACAGCGCCGTTCGCATTGCTTGCCTCTCCCCCGGTGTCTCCTCCTCCGCAGTCGCAGTCGTCGCCGCAGCAGCTGCCGCAGCCGTCGTCGACACTGCAGCAGCAGCAGCAGCCGCCGCAACAGCCGTTCGTGGACTCTGGAGGTGCTAGTCCTGGAGCTCCTGTCATGGCTTGTCCCGGTGGGCCTGGGGGTGGCACTGGTGCTAGAAAGAGGTCTCACTCTGGGGGTGCTCGTTCTGGAGGTGCTGGAGTGGATTGTTCCGAAGGTAGGTGCACTGCAGTTGGTGGTCCAGGTGTCAGCATCAAGCAGCAGCAGCAGCAGTCGCTGCCAGTGTCCGCCCTTCGCCTGCTCGGCCTTCCCTCCCCTGGCCACTCGCCTGCGCGTCCCTCGCCGCCTCCTCCTCTTCCTGTCTACGGCCTTGTGTTTCCTCCTCCAGACTCGTCTCCGGCTCCTCTCCCCTCTCGTTCCCCTCTAGTGTCTCCTCCTCTGTCTCCTGACCTGATGCCTCCGTCTCACGTCTAGTCTCGCCGTCCCTCTCGTGCTCGCCCTGTCTCTCCTTTTCGGCATTCTCACCCTATGTTGCTTTGTTCCCACGCTTCTCGCCCTTTCCTCCATCGTCGCTCGTTGTCACGCCTCCCTCTCTGTCTGACTACCTTCATGGCGCTCGTCCTCTTGTTCCTCGGGTCCTTGCCTCCCTCGTTATTGACCCGTCGGAACCTGTCTCGAGTCTTCACGCTCGTGTCGCTGCTGTAGCTGACTTTGCCTCTACTTGCCGCTTTGACTACGCAACAACTCTGGTCTCTGACCCTGTCTGTCCTCCGTCCGTCAGGGGTGCGTCTGCCCTTGGCAGTGATGTCCTAGAGGACAGACAGTACGAGCCTGCTTTCCTGTCTGAGGCTGCTCCCCATCTCTGTTCCATGCTGCTAGTCCCTAAGGGTGACCCAGACGCCTTTGACATCCCGACCCCTCACACTTACGCTGAGGCGACCTGGGGACACTGGGCCTCTCAGTGGATAGCTGCCATGAAGCAGGAGATGGCATCTTGGAGATCCACCGGCACCTAAGTCGACGTAGTTCCCCCACCTGGGGTGAACGTAGTCGATGGCCAGTGGCTCTTCAAGGTGAAGCGCCCTCCAGGAGAGCCGCCTGTGTTCAAGGCGCGCTACGTGGCTAGAGGCTTCTGTAAGCATGAGGGGATGGACTTCTTTCATTCCTTTGCCCCGACCCCGAAGATAACTACTCTTTGGGCGCTGCTACACGTAGCAGCACAGCGTGACTACGAGTTACACTCCCTCGACTTCTCCACAGCGTTTCTCCAAGGCAGTCTACACGAGCATGTCTACCTGTGCCGGCCGCAAGGCTTCACCGGTACCTTCCCTCCTGGGACCCAGTGCCTCCTCAGACGCCCGGTCTACGGCCTGCGACAGGCGTCCGTGAGTGGCACAACCCGTTGCGTGCTACGCTAGTTGACCTGCAGTTCATTCCGTCCTCTGCAGACCCCTCGCTATTTGTTCGTGATGGCCAGACTCCGTTCTACATCCTTGTCTACGTAGACGACATGGCCTTCGCTACTGCAGACAAAGACGCGCTGGCCTCCGTGAAGGCCGAGCTGCTAAGGAGACACACCTGCACTGACCTAAGAGAGCTGCGCCGCTACCGTGGCCTGCAGATGTTGCAAACCCCTGTGGCGGCAGCTGTTGCGAACCCCTGCGGCGGCAGAGCACCGCGCACCATCACTCTCACACAGTCACACAGGTCCTTCAGAGGTTCGGTCTTCAGTTCTCCTCCGCATAGCCCACACCTCTGGCAGTAGACCACAGGCTCTCCACTCCAGTTCGTGAGGAGTCAGTAGAGCCCAGTGGTCCGTACATAGAGCTAGTGGGTTGCCTCATGTACCTGATGACTTGCACTCGTCCAGATCTCGCATACCCTCTCAGCATCCTGGCTCGCTTTGTGGCCATAGGCAGACACCGACCACAGCACTGGTCGGCCGCTAAGAAGGTTTTGCGTTATCTAGGAAGTACATCGGGCATGGGGTTAGTCCTGGGAGGGCACAGGCCAGTGGTCCTTACTGGCCACTCAGACGCTTCGTGGGCACACGACGCAGAGACCCTCAGGTCCTCTCAAGGCTACTGCTTTAGCCATGGTTTGGGTGCTATCCCGTGGTTGTCCACTCGCTCCTCGTCTGTTGCCCAGTCTAGCTGTCAGGCTGAGATCTACGCCCGGTGCCATGGCGGCACAGGAGCTCCGCTGGCTGACCTTTTTGCTCACTGACTTAGGTGAGCAGCCTAGCTCTGCCCCAGTTCTGTACGCTGATAACAGGGCCATGATCCTCTTGTGTCAGGAACCTCGACTTGAGGGCAGAGCGAAGCACATCCAGCTGCGGTACTTCCTCCTGCGTAAGCTACAGCAGCGCTGCCAGGCCCGCCTGGCCTCCGGTGCCAACATAGCTGATATCTTTACGAAGGCGCTTGCGCCTAAAGATCATCATCGGTAGTGCTTGCAGCTTGGTCTAGTTCCTGTAGACTCTCACTTGCTAAGACTAGCCTTGTGGCTTCTCTTCCACTGGCCGGATGAGTAGTGCTGCCCTGGTTTACTCCTGGCTTGTTTGTACCCTTGCTGCCTGGTCTTCGAACCCCTGTCTCAGAGGTTGGAGTTGTAGTGCCGCCCTGAGCTGCGTGCTTCTTGTTCAGCACTACCCCTTATCTAGCCTAAGGGGTTTGTCAACTTATACATATTGTATGTAGAAGTTATAGGCTAGATAGGTGTGTGTTCTTAGAGAGTACAACTCCAACCCTATATCTCCCTTGTTCTCTCTTGTTTCTATTTATTCTAGTTTTCTAACATTATGCACATATTAGTCTAGGCAGGGTAAGCACTTGGGTGAGCGAGGTGAGGGAGGACACACCTGTGTTCAGCGCCGTGTTCAGCGCGTGGGGGGCACAGCTCGGATTCACCAGCTCCTTCACGTGCAAGGCTGCGGGGGATTGGTATGGGTGGGGGGAGGGGGGGATGGGAAGGGAAGAGTTGGTTCTGGGATGCATCAGGAGGTGAGCTGCGGTGAGCTTGGTGGGGAGGGGGAAATACATGACCCACTTGGTCGAGCTACTTGTGCAGCGTGCGCATCTTCTCCACATAGCTGTGATCGCCGTGCTAGGTGCATCTCAGTCTACCAAACACCAGGCGCGCTTCCAAGTCAACAATTCCTTGACCCACCTAGTCGGGGTACTTGGGTAGCGTGTGCATCTGCTCCAAGTAGCTGTGGTCCTCCATGGGTAGAGTGATCGGGCGCGCCTCCGCCCTGGGCCCCTCAAATTGGATGGGGCCGGGTTGCGGTACAAGTCGTCCAACAGCCAGCTCGTGGCGTTGGCGTGTAGCACCCTGGGAGGGGTGGACGTTTGAAGGAGGACAAGGTGGGGAGGAGGGGAGGAGGTGGGGAGGAGGTGGGGAGGAGGTGGGGAGGAGGTGGGGAGGAGGTGGTAGAGGAGTTGGGGAGGAGGCATGGAAATGGATAGAAGGTAGGGCGGGGGTGAGGAGGAAGGTTAGTGTAGAGGGAGCGGGGGAGCTGGGGAGCATGGACAAGCGCATCAGACCAATGCTAAGGTTGCGCTACCAGTGGTCTAGTAGACAGCTAATAACACTGGCAAACAAAGCCCTGACTGGCATTTCAAAGAGTTGAAACGGAGCAAGACACGCATGTGGGTTGTGGCAGACAGAAGGGCTGTGGGAGACCAGGTGCATGAGGGCATGCAAGCCTTGTCTCATCATGGGCCGCCTCGACTTGCCCCACCTCAGTCGAGTAGCTTGTCTTCCATGAGATCTAGTGGCGGTGCGGTAAACTGCCTAGGGACAAATTGCAGCCAAACTAGCCCTAGGTGGCGGGCCGTCAAGATCAAAAATATAGGTTGCGGATGGTTTCAGGTTGAAGTGTGTGATGCCACGTGGATTCCGTGTCCACTGACTCTTGACACTATTGCACCTAAGGTTCGTAGGTGAAAATATGTGGGCACTTGCAGGTGCCTTTTGGAGTAAATGTCGGGCGACTTTCAGGTGTAATTTGCTGGTGAAAATGTGGATGTAGGTGCCACTCGTGGGAGAGTGTGGCTGTTGTGACATTGATCTTGTGTCGCAATATCTGAGATTTTTTTGTGTGGTTCTAGCTAGTGATTAGTGGGCTGTGTCCTTTCGCATTTGGTGGGTTGTTGAATAGTGATTAGTGAAGCTGCACGCACCAAGGCTCTCGCTAAGCCTTTTTAGTACTTTGTTTCTCCTGGAAACCCCCCCCCCACGCGGTCTGTTTCGTCTGGATTTGGGGGTTCTTGATTTCTGTTTCATCCGGATTTGGGTGAAATGTTACTTTGGGCCGAGTTGCGCGTAGGGTCTACTCGGATCGCTTGCCCAAGGTTCCCTCGCAAGTGTCACTTCACTTCGGGTCAGAGATTCGACAGCTTAGATCAGCACGCGTCAGTAAATGTGGTGACGTGTAGTAACCTTAGCCGTAAATGACTTTGTGTCAGGAAGGCTCTTACTACCTTGAGTCAAAACAGGGTAATGTCGAGGCCAACCCATGTTTGGTAGAGTAACTTCTCTGCCGACTCTGTTGGCAACCGTGAGATTTTTCCCGAACCCCGTTCTCACCAGTGCTGTTTTGGTGTGGACTTCGACAAAAGTTCAGGAACGGAGTGAGATGGGTGCGGGAGAGATGTCTCGGACAGTGAGGAACTTAGACTAGTTTTCTGGGTGATGAGGGGTGTGGGTCGAATGTCTCTGGCTATGAAGGACTTGGCCAAAATTTCGTAGGCTGTCGAATGTCTAGGGCTGTGTGGGGCCAAAAATTCGAGGTTGCAAGGGATGTGGGAGTGATGTCTCTGGCTGAGAGGGACTTAGTCAAAATTTCCCCGTCGGGGTAGAAGGGGGAGGAATATCTCTGTCTGTTACGGACTTCAATTTTTTGCGTCAAAGGGGGGATACATAGAATTGAGGGGAGGAGGGGGGGGGTTTGTCCCTCTAGCGGGGTCGTACGGAATGCTCCCCGGGGCAATTTTGATTCGTCCGGAGAATGCCCCTCGCCCACTTGTATAAATTCCGGGTTCCAGGGAAGCATTACCTGTTAAAATTCTGGAATCCAGCCCAAAGTTACTCTTGATGATTTTTATTCTAGGTAATTACCCTTTAAATCTGAGCCTTGGCACGCGCCAACCCCGATAGCTGAAACAATCATAGTAGAGCGTGAATTGGCGTCCTTGCACCCGGGTGAATGGGAGCCAATTCAGCCAGTTCTTGACAAGATGCGGGAAATGTATGCTAAGCTTACTACCATAGGCATCACCTACCCCAAGAAGACCAAATATTTAAAAAAAAGTTGTCATTGCTGCCGGAATCATAGGTGCAATTCACGTATGGCCTAAGTTTACTGCAAAACGAAGGCCTTAGGACTTTAGAGTGGGTGTGTGCTCGGAACCTAGAGGAGGACTTCAGGAGGAGGCATCTGGGGATCAATGATGAGGAATATGGAAGTTATGGCGTATGGGGAATGCGGGTGGAGGTAGAGGTCGGTTCAATGTTGGACGCAGCTGTAAACGAGGTTATGAGAATAGGAGGAAGTCTAGGGATCAGCACGAGGAAGCTGACCAAGATCGTGAAGAACGAGGTGATTGATTCAAGGGGTCTTGCTGGTACTGCAAGAGGCTAGAGCGCACGTGACTTAGGTGTTGGAAGCAGCCAAATTGGTGGACCCCAGAGCAAGAGGCAAGGGATGAAGATAAGGATCAGCCAGATGGGGTTGGTCATGTAGCACTGACCTCAACAAGAAGGAGAAATGAAAGTGAGCTGGCTCGTGGAAATTTGCTCCATGTGCAGGAGAAGGAAGGGAGTGAGAAAGCACATGCCAAGGCAGATGCAGAGCGCCATCCTCTCATCACATGGATTCTTGACTCTGAAGCTACATATCACATGACCTCATGGGCGGACCTGCTAGATGGAATTGGTTCTGCAACCATATCTGAAGTGATTTGAGGATGTGGCAATGAAATGAAAGTAGTGGGAGCCGGTAAAGCGGCCTTCAAAGGAGCTGATGGAAAATCAATTATTCCGGAAAACGTGTTGGAAGCCATGGGGGTTTTGGTGTTAGCATTGCAACCCATGAGGCTTAAACGTTCAAGAGGAGCTTGGATGATCGAGTGCTGTGGGATTTACACGAGGGCAAGGACCTCTACAATGACATGTGGCGTGCGCCAGTGCTGCCATAAAATAAAATAGCAATTAAAGACATACGAGGAAGGTGCAGCTGCTAGGGGGAGTACATTACCAATGCTAAGAAGCAGTGAAGGAGCTGAAACTAGTTGTTGAAGGTGTGGTAAAGCAATTGTACCAAGTCACTTGTCGTTTTGAAGCTGCTGAGAAGGGAAAGGCAGAGAATGCTGATGAGGATAGTAGTGTATACTCTTGAGGGAGTAAGGTTGCTGATGCTGCCAACGGAAATATGGAGTCCGCAACATTAATGGCTAGTGCAACTATCACCCAAGGGAATCATGTGAAGATGACGACTTAGGTGCAAGCCAAGAGAGGTCTGGTTGTGCATGGAAATCTGGTGCTACAGAAGCTCTTAGGCTTGGCGCCCGATTGACATGCTGTAAAGGGAGAAATAAAGGTACAGATGGGCTTGAAGGAAGCTAAAAAGATATTGGTGGGCAATGAGGAGGCAGTTGCATTGGAATAGCTTCTATCTGCAGCAGAGGCGGGACGTAATGAGGTTCGTGCTGACAAGAAGTATCAACAAGGGGTAAAGAAGCTGCAAGGGAGAGCGGAGGAGTCACTTCCCCCATGATGGATTTCGGGCATCCATCCAAATGAAGATGGTAGACAAAGGAAACAAGGGGATAAAAGGAAAGGCGGAGCGGACAAATGATTCAGGTGCTGGTGGAAATTGTAAAGAATGTTGGAGTTGGCGACAACGAATCAGGAGTTTGCATAGCCGCTAGGTTGAGGTGAATTTTGTTGCCCAGCGGTCAAACTCCAGTACACGTCACAAAGGCCATCCTTAATCGTCTTCCCATGCCGCATCACGAACACAAGGATGATAGCATTGCTGCAAGGATCCAAGGCCGGGGTGATGCCGATCAGGTAGAGGTACATGTCTGGCACTTGGAGAATTTTTATGGTGACCCTGCGAGCGAGGGTTCGGTGTGTGAGCAGGGACATGGCTGTCAGCAAAAGCGCCCGCTGCAAGCTTGGTGATGGCATGTTAGCGGGTCAGACCTATGCATCCATATCATGTTGGATGAGCGACTCCGAGAGAAGGTTCTTGAATCACTCGATGTACGTTTCGTTGACTGAGCCACGATGGCGGTCCATGCAGTTCTTGCGAGTCGGATAGAAGGTGTTGATCGGGCGATGGAGCAACGTGTCTAGGAAGAATAAGAGTGGTGCCTCACCCGTGATCCAACCCGACCTTAGTACTCAATACTCACTGTATGCCGCGTTCAACCTGGTGCCAGTGCACAATTCGGATCCACATCCTGAATTGTGCGATGTTATCGAAGCGGGTGGTCTCTAGGTTGCACAACGTCACCAACAGTTTCATATGTTGCATCAGCATTGTAGTACTGTAGGTGTGGATGGTCGAAGCGACTTGTGGCAATTCATCCACTGGTGGCGGCCTATTCAGGCGTCTCTTGTGAGAGATAGTTGACGTACGCGAGTACGCGGTCCTTGTTCGCAAGCAGAGCGTGCAACCAGCATTCCGGCCTCAGGCCACGCAACCACCTTTCCCCTGTGTCGTGGCCGATCACTATGCCCACCTCGTCCGCAGCTGTGATAACAATTCTGAGGGAGCATCCCTCGAGCTCCGCAGGCGGCATGTAGTTGTGGCAGGACCATTTGTACTCCCAAATGGGCTCGTATTACTGCTCGGCAGTCATACCAGCCTCCAAGTTCAACAGATATTGCATGGCCCCAGCAATCCTGCTTGGCCATTTCATAGTTAAGAAGGTCACAATATTCCCAGCTGGCTCCCCGCAGCCGCACAGTCAGTCCGCGATGCCATCCTCTTCGTCTCACAAGGCTTCCTTGTCTTGCGACACGCATCATAATAGATCAAGGAGGTCTTCTAGCACCGACGACAGCCCTACGTTTCCATCGTCACCACCACAGAGCTCATCATTGATTTCCATGTTGTTTGTCGCGCCCATAATGGAGCATCTCGCTCACGCTGTATGTTCCGGTAGAATTTTGGGAGGCTAAATGTAAAATGTCAAACCCGAGAGGTCCAATTGACGCTCCTTATGTAGCGACTCAATTTTTACCCCGTGTCCGGCCTTGTCATGATGCAAATGAGTCAAATGTTCTCTCGTGTCACGAAATTCTCGTCGTCGCAGTGGTTCGCATGCTGCATGTGGTTCACTCAGCCACAATTTTCACTCGGGGCACTGCGAGGCTCCATGCATTGTTCGACGATCGGTTGCTTTACGATGTTTCTTGTGGCAGTCATGATGCTATGCATGGTTTGTGTGAGGCGCGCACAACTACGTGAGTTCCGTTCCTTTTTGGTGAAATTGTTGTCGCCTACGCTAACGGGAGTCGTGTTCTTTTCCACCATGCAACAGTGCGCGGGCACCTTTCGTGCGCTGGAGGATGTTCTCGGACCAGCCTGCATCCGTCACTAGCATACGATAAGCCTCAACGCAGCGACGCCCCTTTGAAGGTCCCTACCGCGCTTGTTCCGAGGTTGGTGCTTCTCATAGTGGTATTGCGCGGCAACATTCCATCTCACGTATTTGAAAGCAATGTAGGGTGCTTGGATGTTTGGGGTGAGGCTGTCGTTCAGGCATCTTGAGCTTTGTGGGGTGCACCATTCATTGTCATTTGGCAGTGGTATGTGGTTACGATATGACACGGCCTTTAACGAGCCGACCACACTGCACGTTGGTGTGTCATGTGACCATTGTTTGCGTGCACATCAAGCGCGTATGTAGTGTCGACTGTCAACTCAAATATGTGGTAACGCACTATCCAGAAAACCTTTTAGACGGCTAGTTTGAACACGCTTGTGTAATGTAGTTGGTCAAACCACGCACCGGCGATATACGGTCTTCGTGTCTTGCACTCCAGGCTGTTTGTCATGTTGTCGTCCTTGTTCAAACTCCGAGATTGCACATGTATTCCCAGCACAGGAGTCATATCCCATCGTGGCATCTAAAGTCACGCGTACAGGATGCCTCGAAGTGTATGGTCTAGTCATAGTTTTGGTGTTCGTCTGAATAGTGTCGGTGTTTGTGGGCAGCATGACGCCTTTTAATGCGGTTTCAATACCCCCCCAGGTCGCTAATGATAGGTTGGAGCAAACCTGGTTTGCTCCAACACTCGAATCAGCGCGTTCTTGCATGCTGCGTCAGAGTTTCCGCCTACACCCTTTCATTAAGAGCACCCATTTGCTGTGCGTACCCTCTATCACAAGATCAAATGAGGTTAGCTCAATGCTCCACTATTCATTGTACACGGTGCTTTTATACTTTCAGAGAACATCAGGTAACCAGGTTTACCCTATCCAAAGGGAATAGACCCTTCTGGAAATAGAATTACCCTGCGTATAGCCATGCGAGACTACTGGCTTTAAGGGATTATGGCACGATTACACTAAAAATAGCGCGCCAGTACATCCCGAGTCTGTTCGGTGACATAGTTATAATAACAGGATAAACCAAAGGATAATGGAAAATGAGGAATAGGAAACCAAATGAGATGAGATACAGACCAAATGATTCAGGATAAAAAGATGAATGAAATCAAAGGGAAATATGGTAAGGGGAAAACGGTGGATCGGGGTCGTACTCTAACACTTCCCCCCTCAAAGCTGGGTGGTAGAAGTAGCACCCTTCTTGACAAGGTAGTCGCGAAGAGGACGACGGGAGTTACCCATGTCGAATTCAGAGACGCTGCCGTAGAAGGATCATAACCCTTCCAGCACAAAAGAAGCTCAAGAGTGCCATTCTGACAATGACGCTGTCCAAGCACGCCGTTGTCCCCATGTTTAGATTCATCATGGACGAACATCGGCAGTGACGGTGGTTGGCATTCGGTGTAGAGCGTGTTTGGTCCCAATAGGGTTTAAGAAGCTGGTATGGAAGGCATTATGGATATTCTAGGTGGTTGTTAGGCGTAAGCGGAAGGTGACTGGAGTGGCCTCTGCTTCAACGAGGATAGACCCACAAAAGCAAGGTTGAAGCCTGGATGGAAGATGGCTGATGTCGAGATGACGGTGTGGATAACTGTATTGATGAGCGGCCTAGAGCTTCTGCTGCTGTTGGATGTCCAGAAGGCATGTCTAGTCTTAGAGCTGATGGACAATGGTGATGAAATGGAATTGTGGATTATTGTGGTGTGAGCAGGTTGCGTGTGTAGCAAAGATAGAATTCTAATTGTCATGTTGCAATCGAGGTGGCGTTGATGTAGACGCACTCCCATATCAGCAGCATTGTACAGAATTAGTTCAACAATCCAATTGAGCCACACTGTATGTCCGTCGATCTGTAGGTGGTACGTAGATGGTGTTGATCGTGGTTGAGATATTATAGCGGAAAAGTGGATGTACTGTAATTTGGTGGGTGCTCTAACTGGCACACTGTAGCATGCGTTGAGTCTCGGGTGGCACATCCTGGCGTTACTCGCATCCCGTCCACGTATGAAGATGACTAAGTTTTGGTGGTATTGCAGTCGTGGCGTAGCACTGCTTCTGTAGGAGCGTTGTATCTGATACATACAGCTTCTGTTGAATGCTGGTCCATGCCTTAGTATTGTTACGAGTCCTACCCTCTCAGCATCGTGCGCGCATGTAGTTTATCCGATGGCTACAAAGTAGATCTCCACTGCCACGAATCAATTCATGGCGTGTAGTTGTCAACAGCTGCGATGCCAAATTATGCTACGGGGTGGCAAGCAAAGTCACTCGCAGTAACTCTGTTCACCACATGGTCTGCTAGTCACATTGCTTTGAGTACAACAGTGCATGCAAAGTGCTGCTCGGTGTATCCCTTGTCTTCAAAACCATGCGAGGAGTTGGTACCTTAAGCGCGGTGCTGGTAACTTCCAGAATCGGCGCCAAAGTAGTTTCCCTCGGTGGTTGCTCAAGCAAAAAATCTCAGCTGCATAGATATCCCATGGTGATGGGTTAGGACATCTGGGAATGTTATGGATATTCCCAAATATTCCTCTCCCATTTCCAAATGGGCATTGCTGATAGCCAATCCAGTATGATCTCATGCACTTCCAGTTTAGCATGGAGGTCATCGGTAGGCATCGGTGTTTGGGTGTACATATTGGAGTAGGTCTGCTGGCACCATCATGTGTTGACTCATTCTGTCACTATCCTTGTAGTAGCTTTGATGTCGAAGACGTCTCGGCTACTCAGCATCAGTATTGAAGTCTGCTCCATTTTGGCAAATAGGGGTGTTATTGGAGATACGCGGAGTCCACTATCCGGAGTGGCGTCGACCCTCCATTTCATGCCTATCTGCTTCCGTGGAGGTGGTGCTGGTGATGGATTGGTTGTGACACATTTTATGACTTTAAGGAAAGCCATAGGTCATGAGGACTTGTATATCGGTAGAGTACCTTAGTCCTCCCCATCCTCATGAGAGCAAATCTTTTGCTCTTGAGGGTATACGACATTGCCATAGCTATTCCAGTGCATAGTGGTACTGTTTCTCCATCCCACTAGCTGAAAATCGATGTTGTGCCTGGCCAGGACTTTAAGATCATACTGGAATGTAATCAAGCGTTATTTCTATTGAGCGGAGAATCATCCCTCTGGATTTGGTTGTGACTGCTGTGTCGAGTCTTCTGCTGCGACGGCGGTGACGGTAGCGACGATGGCGATGGCGGTAGCTGCTGCAGAGAATTCTCTCAACTCGTAATGGTTGAAGGAGAATCCATCAACTCCCTCTTCCCAGTAGAGTGTCCTGATGGGTGTAACAGGCATAACTACCAGGAACACGTGCACATTTGTATACATGTGTTGCTTAATTGCAGCCAGGATGGTTTCATTTGAGGGTATGAAGAGAAATTTGCTTCTCCCCATGTATCCAGGGGTAGCAATTCCCGGTATGCTCATCCGTGCCTCTGATGTAATGTCAGTAGAGCGCATGATCATGTTGTAGTAGTACGCATCTCCCTCATTTGTTGCCACCTCATATTGCTTGGCGTTCTCCTGCATCGTCGATTTTATGCTGATGCTTGTAACGCTTCGTCTTCTGGTAGAATCGCCGCCAATGCATCTGCCGTAGGGTCGCTAGCGAATGAATACTTGCCGGATTAGAGGTTAATTACTCCTCAATATGTCAAGCATCGTGACATGCACGGAAACAATTCCATGAAGGTCATTAACTCTTGGAATCATGATGCATGATTGGCGCGTCGCCTCGTGAGGTTGATGTTGAGACTGCTCGACTCAATCAGTTCGGATGGCTGAGATTCTTGATCAGCTCCTGTTATGAAGTAGTGTCTCGCTGGCCTTGACGAGACGGGCTCACTGCGTCATCGTTGCATGCAAAATTTGCTCCTTCGCAGCAACTTGAGCTTGGGAGCATTGCAAGAGAAAACTAGTATTTCTCTGCAATCTCTGAGTTAATCGATCAATTTTTGTGAAGAAGTGTCTCGTGGGTGGAGAACATGTGTTCACGCAGCTTCATTGTTTTTCCTGGGTGAAGATCCGCTGTATTAATAGCGATCCAATGTTAACGAAGATGACTTCATCACAATAAGTAAAGTGACGGAATAAATTGTTCACATATGACCCTTTGTAATGTTAAAATGCGTGTGTATTTTCTACACAAACTCTTTTGAACAACTGGCTTTAATTGACTAGTAGACTGCCACCTAAGCAAGAAGATCACATGTCAACCAGCCTAAAAGGGCATGCTTATGATTCAACACCAAGAATAATATTCACCAAGAAGTATTCGAACAGTTTTGGCCATATTTAAAGTAAGCAATTTACAATCCCAAATCAGTACAGGGTCCATCTCCCTTTAGCCCTAACCACTGCCTTCACCCTCCTCGGCATACTGTCAATAATCCCCCCTACACACATCTGCCCCAATCCTGTCCCATGTCTCTTGCACCCGCTCCCAAGTCTGGAGCATCCCTGTGGGGGTGTGCTGATACTTGGCAAGCTCTCTTTTGAGGTGTGCCCACAACTGCTCTATGGGGTTGAGGGCTGTGTTGTTCGTCCCGTTCACGTTGCCATTGATCCTACAGCGGCCGAAGGGTGGGACTGTATGGAGGGAGTGGGGAGTGTGATGTGCAATACCTCAGACCCACACCGTTTTGGACTTCGATTGGCCAAGCCTCTAACCTTGCTGTTGCATCTGCTCGAACGCAAGGCCACACCTCACTCCTCCCCATGCTGGTCCAACCTTTGGCCTCGGTAGTCCGTGAGCATCCAATTCACAGATTGGGAAGTTGTACTGCAAACCCACCAGCGCCCGATCCTCTCGCTGTAGTAGGTCAGCGACTCTCTCATAACCTCCCGCCACACGCTTCTTGAAGGTGCGGCCGTACGCCTTGCGGTGCATATCGCCCACCTCAGCCGCTTGATCTTGCCATGAGGACCCCCTCAGGCACCTTTCTGCACGTTTGCCTATCATACGAGTATAGCGGACCCTGCCGTGACTCACCCGCACTCATGGCCGCTTCGATTAGTCATTTAGTGGCATTTGGAGCGGCTTCCTCAAGAAAGTAGAGGACATTGTCTGGGGTCGCCAACATCTTTGTGCTCGACAGCAAAAGAGACACCGACGCGCAAAGCACATAGTAGTCGCTGCATGTTCACCGAGATATTTACGGATCCTTTCTTGACATCCTTGAGGGATTGAACAGCAGGTTGCTCTCCAGGGGCTGGAGGGGTGCACGGGTTGGCCTGTGTCTGAGGCCTTCGGGATGGGTAGACATATGGTAGAGGGGAAATGTATTACTGTAGTTGCCTGCCCGAACATGAAACAATAACATGAGTTAGGCGATTCCATAGTGCGCTACAGTGATCGATGTTGAGTTTTCCATAAAGGGAGGGTAGGGGGAGGGGAAGTATACATTAGGAGCAGGGGGGGAGGGGCATAGAGGGGCGATAAAGGGGAATAGTTTGGACATGTGAGAGAAAAGCGTTGGGCTGAGTGAGACGGGGAGAGCTGCTGGGAGTATCGCACATGGTGGGGAATTCGGTGGGGAATCGGGTGGGGGTAGGCGGAGGGGGAACGAAGCGGGGTATTGATGACGGCGGATCCAGAGACGTCGCAAGGGGGGATAGTAGGTGGCAGTCAGCTGATGGGGTCTGCGGGTGAGGAGTCAAGGTTTGGGGGGGGGGGGGAGGAAGACGAGGGAGTGCAAAGGGCGGAGTTCTACAGTGAGAGGGAGTGTAATCTTGCAGACGGCTTACGTCTAGCTGATTTATGCGTTGAAGAAAGGTGGGGCAAGGAGGAGGGGAGAAGAAGGGGGATACATTTGTGGAGGCTATAGAAAAGAAGGGCGTGGAGAGGGTGACAAGGGGCGAGCAGGAGACCCTACATGAGGCTAAAGAATGGCCATCATATAGGGGTGTAACATGGTATAGTGGCAGTGGGCTGGTACGCAATGCACACTTTGGGAGGATTAGCGGTTCACCAAAGATCGTTGCGGGGGGGGGGGGGACAAGGGGGAAGGGGAGGGAGGGGAGTGTTTGAGTGGGGTGCATAGCGGGGGATAGGGAGTGCTGTAGCTGCCAGGGCTGTTTCCCTTGCATGAAGAATGGGTTATAGTGCTGGATTTGTGGGTAAGGGGAATGGAGGTGTTTGCTAGCAGCCGGGGGGGTTCCCACCTCGCAGGCACGAGTCCTGTGGGTGCGTGGAGGTTTCAGCTGCTAGGCTGAATCTGTCCTCTGGCCTGCGGTTTCCCCTCATCACGGGTATCGAGTGCCCACCAGGACGGAGCCCGTACCGCGTTTCTGCGCAACCGTCGTACCCTCTGTTAAATCCTCAGGAAGATGCCAACATGGGGCATGTGAAGCTAAGAGAACAAGGGAATCAGGATAGGAACGGTGCAAAGGAGTGTAGCGCGGGTGGGTGCAGGGCGATGGCGAATCCAACACCATCTACGTACCACCTACAGACCGACGGACATAGAGTGTGGCTCAATTGGATTGTTGAACAAATTCTGCACAACGCTGCTGGTATGGGAGTGCGTCTACATCAACGCCACCTTGATTGCAACATGACAATTACCATTCTACCTTTGCTACACACGCAGCCCGCTCATACCACAACAATCGACAATTCCATTTCATCACCATTGTCCATCAGCTCTAAGATCAGACACGACAATTCCATTTCATCACCGTTGTCCATCAGCTCTAAGACCAGACACGCGTCATTGTCAGAATGGCACTCTTGAGCTTCTTTTGTGCTGGAAGGGTTATGATCCTTCTACGGCAGCGTCTCTGAATTCGACATGGGTAACGCCCGTTGTCCTCTTCGCGACTACCTTGTCAAGAAGAGTGCTGCTTCTACCACCCATCTTTGAGGGAAGGAAGTGTGAGAGTACGACCCCGATCCACCATTTTCCCTTTTCCATATCTTCTTTTGATTTGATTCATCTTTTTATCCAATATTATTTGGTCTTGATCTCATCTCATTTGGTTTCCTATTCCTCATTTACCATTATCCTTTGGTTTATCCTGTTATTATAACTATGTTACCAACCAGGCTCGGGATGTACTGGCGCGCTATATCTAGCGTAATCCTGCCATAATCCCTTAAAGCCAGTAGTCTTGCATGGCTATACGCAGGGTAATTCTATTTCTAGAAGGGTCTATTCCTTTTGGATAGGATAAACCTGGTTGCCTGATGTACTCTGGAAGTATATGAGCACCTTGTACTCATGGATAGTGGAACATTGAGCAAACCTCATTCAATTTTTTGACAGAGGGTACGCACAGCAAATGGGTGCACGTATAGGTTCTAGGCGGAAGCTCTGACGTAGCATGCAAGAGTTATAATCACAATAGGCTCAGATGTGCCTATGATGAGAGATATAGAGCACAGTCGGATTTTTGTCAGACAGCTTCAAATATTGATAACGATCTTCTCGCTGACATTGTTGTTGTTGTTGTTGTTGCTGCCATATCCTCCATTACCACGGCCTCCATTGAAGTTACTGCTGCCAAATCTGCCTCCTCGCCCTCTGCCCCTTCCACGGCCGTGCCCACGGCCCATGCTTGCAACTCCGGCACCATTGTGACCCGCCAATTCGCGACGGCGAAAATCTTCTTGTAAGATTTCCCACTTCACATCTTCGAGTGAGAGACGGGGCAGATCTCGATTTAGGTTGATGATGAGCGAGGACCATGAGTCTGGAAGTAAGGCCAGCAGCTTGGTCTTCTTTTGAAGGTCACTGTAGTTCAGGTCAGCTCCTTCGAGCTGTGTCAACAAGTCGAAGAATTTCTGCACTCCTTCCTCCACCGGTTCGCCTTCGTCAATTCAAAGTGCCGCCATTTGCCACTTCAAAACCACAGCCACTGCCGCTGTTGCAGGAGTGTGTACACCCTTGAGAGCAGCCCATGCCTTTGGTCCCTTTGCTGGTTCACGCTGAAAGGCTTGATATGACGGATTTGGCTGCTCCCCAACGCTTGCCCAAGTAGAAGGTAGCCTTGTGCGCTCTTCCGCACCCACGGGCTCTTCTCCGGATCGTTCTCGGGGCGCTTCTCCGTTCCTTCCATCACCTCCAGCAGATCATAGTGGTCAAAGATGTTCTCCATTTTGAATGACCACTCAGCAAAGTTGTCACCGTTGAACTTGTCACGGCCAAACACTCTAGGCTCATCCCTAGAGGGGCCAAGGCTAGGTTGCACGGGAGCAAAGGGTGGAACTTGGTGTTGACCTTGTGCTTGGGCGTCTTCTCTACCTCCAGCACCTCTGCCACCCCCTTCCTTAGGTCTATGCATGGTCGAAATGGCTCCAAGGGGCTCTGATACCACTAGTTATAATCACAATAGGCTCAGATGTGCCTATAATGAGAGATAGAGAGCACAGTCAGATTTTCGTCAGACAGCGTCAAATATTGATAACGATCTTCTCATTGACTGAAACGGTGATTTATAAGTTGGATCTGGAGCGCGTTGCTGTCATCTATCAGCAGCAAGTTGAATCATGAAATTCCATGAAGATTTGACGACGCTATGACGGTTTTACTGGCAGGAGGTATGGTAGCCACTATATCCTTAAAGGTACAAACTTAGCAAGAAGAATCGAGATTGAGATGGTTCCCAGCCTCTACATACCCCAAGAGCCGAGGTCCAGGTTGGTGGCAAACCACCAGAGAGTCCCCAACCACGAGGAGACTCGAAACAAACCCAGCAAGGGGCTACACCAAGTGAAATGTAACACTACACGAAGTAGCATTACTATTTTCACTATTTTAATATTTATCCACGTCCCTTGGGCTTGAAATCTTTAGCTCTTGGTCTTGGTTCTGCAAGATAAATTCTTCTTGAGTTGATGAGGGCTGGCTGCACACACCTGCGACGCGATGGACACCTTACGCACGACAAAATAGAAAAACACATGCGACATGCAAACGACGACTTGACATGCGAGTAGTGAAAACTCGCTAATGTCTTGACCGACACACACCACATTATGATACACCATTCAAGCACACACACAGGCACTAGATAGCAATGACATAGACTCACAAGTCACTCCATGCCATGCATGCACACATACGACCAAGGACGACAAGCCGAGTGCAAGCCAAAGGGTAACACCAACAGGAAGGGCGCACTAATTCGCCTATTGGAGCTGTTGGGCTGAGAAAAGCCCTTAGGATCTTTTGCAGAGACTAAGTCCCAGCTTGTAGAAACTTGAGACTTGGAGTAGTGCAGCGGAAGTTGAGACAGTTGAACCCTTGTACTAGTATATGAGAACAAGTGATTGATTAAAGAAACAAGCATACAGCAATATATAGAAGATAAGAAAGCAGTTGCAGAGTACAGTTACAGGAACGGTTTATCGAGTCGCATAGCGACTCGATTGCCGCTTCGGTTACCATCCGTGATGCTGTAACGGTCAGTCGCAACCTCCAGTTGCGACCCTTTGAGTCCCAGACCCTTCGTGTTCTTTGTCCGCCCCCTCGTGTAACCTCCGTTGACTCGCGTACCCCTTGCAATCTTCCTCGAGTGTAGTGTTACACTTCAGAAACGCTTAAGTCTTTTGATGTACTTTCAACACTCCCCTTCGTTTCTGGAGTGCTGACTTGTTCAGGTCCGATGACGTTTGTTTGTCCGGTCAGCACCATGCAGTAGTCGAATTTTGCCTTCGCCAATTTCTTCGTCAAATAGTCTGCGGCCATTTCTGTCGTCGGGCAGTAACTGAGTTGAAGTCTCCCCTTCGCGATTTCATCCTTGACGAAGAAGTACCGCAGGGCGATGTGCTTGGTTCGGTTGGCGAAGCCGTCCTTGTTTGCGATTTTGATCGCAGATTGGTTGTCGCAGAAGAGTGAGAAGGCGGGCAGGGTCGCGATCTTCGCTTCCTCGAGTAACTCTCGCAGGTAGAGTCCTTCCTTGGTCGCGGTACAAAGGGCGATGTACTCTGCTTCAGCAGAGGATAGTGCGATTAACTCCTGCTTGCTCGACTGCCAGGAGATAGTTCCGATGGGTTCTAGTCGGTAGATGTAGCCCGTCCTAGATCGTCGATTTTCCCTATCTCCCGCGTGGTCGGCGTCGACGTATCCGAGTAGTTGTACGGACGATGTTGTAGCTTTGCTGTAGGTAAGTCCGATCGTCGGCGTGGAGATGAAGTAGAGTAGTGCCCGGTTGAGCTCCTCGAGATCCTCCTGTTCCGGTTGCTTCAGATGCGTCGCCAGTTGACTTGCACTATAGGACAGGTCGGGTCGGCAGGTTACTGCTGCAAATAGTAGGCAGCCGAGCTTCTGTTGATACTCCTGGATTTGCTTCGCGGGGAGTTTTGCGGAGGCGCTGTTGTTGTTTCCGTAGCGGTAGGGAGTTGAGGCGGTAGCCGGTGTTAGTCCGAATTTCTTCGCGACAGTGCCTGCGTACTTTCCAGCGTGTAGGTAGAACGCCGAGTTGTCTTCGACGATATTTAGCCCCAAGTACTGGGTCACTGAGTCGGACACTGTGAGCGTCAGGTCCCCTTTCAGCTCCCCTTCGAACCGGGTGACGATGTCGGTGGTAGAACCGATGTAGAGCAGGTCGTCGACGTAGACGATGAGCAGAATGTAATCTCTTCCCTTCTGCAGTCGGTACATGCCTTGGTCATGTGGTAGCTGTAGGAAGCCGATTTTTACGAGACGGCTGTGAAGATGCTGCTGCCAGAGCCGCGGGGCTTGCTTGATCCCGTATAGGGATTTTGTCAGTCGGCATATTTTCGTGGGGTCGTCGATGAATCCGTGGGGTTGTTCGACGAAGATCTCAGCGTCCACAGGTGCGTATAGGAACGCATTCGCGACATCGATTTGGCGTAGTGGTAGTGTTTTCGTGGCCGCGACGGCGAGTAGGATGCGTAATGAGGTGTGACGGGAGACTGGAGCGAAGGTTTCTGTGTAGTCGGTTCCGTATCGTTGATCGAAGCCTCGTACGACCCATCGAGCTTTGAATCGTTCGATGGAGCCGTCTGAGTTGGTCTTGATGCGGTACACCCATTTCCCCGAGAGAACGTTCTTCCCGTTGATGCTCGTTGCAGGTACCAGTTTCCATGTTTCTCGGTCTTGCAGAGCTTTTAACTCCTTTTCCATTGCTTCCTTCCATTTTACCTTATGTTCCCCCCCCAGAGCCTGCGACAAGGTTGAAGGCTCACGCGCAGAAGGCGGCGGCGGATGCTGGACGGAGACCCAGAGGCCTAGAATCTGGAGTCCCGTTGGTGTGTGTCGAGGGGAATTGTCATTCCCGGAATAAGCTGCTTCGTCACCGTCTTCGGGGTCAGGTAAGGAATTGGGGCCGATGCGTTCCGAAATATTCGTGTCGACGGGGTGAGGTGTAGCGTAACCTTGGTCGGCGAAGTGGTAAAAGGTGTCGAGGTTGTTGCTATCGAGGGGATTATCTTCATCGAGTGGAACAGGTACGGAACAGAATGGGAGTGGCCCGGCAGCTTCCGAGGCTCCAGGTACGTCTTCTTCTGCTGCGTCAGCTTCGGCAGCACGATCGGCAAAGGAACGAAGTCCCGAGAGGCCGTCGGTGGGGTCTTGTGTGTTGGCAAGGTTGTCCAGGTAATGCTGCAGAGTCAGTCGTTCGTAGAAGATAACGTCTCGTGATGCCACCGTGTTTTTGTCTTGTATGTCGAGAATTTTCCACGCGTGAAAATGTTTCGCGATGCCGAGGTGGAGTCCCCACCGAGCTCGTTGTGTGAAGCGTCCTGCTCGGGCTGTGTGGGGTCTGTACTGTACCATGCAGCCAAAGACTCTGAGTAATTTTGTGCTGCCCCTTTTTCTTGTCCACAGCAGGTGCGGTGATGCGTTGTTGGGAAGTGATGACGAGGACAGCAGGTTGTGCAGGTGAACAGCATGTGTCATCGCGTCTGGCCACAGTGTGGTTGGCAGTCGCATCCCCTGAAGCAGTTTTCGCAGCGTCGTCTGCAAGGTCCGATTCATGCGTTCTGCTACCCCCTGCTGTTGGTGAGCATAGGGCAGGGACACCAGGCGTCTGATTCCCCTTTCCGCCAGATAGGTCCTGAAGCGTTGTGACTGGTATTCCAGTGCACCGTCTGACTGGAAGCTCTTGAGTTTGAGTCCTGATTCTCGTTCGGCGATGGGGAGCCATGTTGTGAAGGCTTCGAAGGCTTGGTCGCGCGTTTTGAGATTGAAGTGCCAGACATATCTGGTTGCGGCGTCGATGAAAGTGATGACGTAGTTAAAGTCGGCTTCTGCGTCGTCTCGAGGCATGTTTAAAATATCGCTGTAGACTTTTTCCATCGGAGCGTAAGTAGGTGCGCTTGGGTTGTGATGGGATGAAAAAGGTTGATGAGGAAGATCTGCTTCGGGGCATGTGAAGCACCGTGCGCGTGGTCGTCGAAGTTCTTGACCGCTCGTCGTCAGAAGGGCGTTGCGTTCTAACACCTCTGCTTGGATTGTTTGAAGTATTGTGCTGTTTGCAGGGTGTCCGAGGCGTTGGTGCCAGATGTCGTCGGGAGCACGGTGACCGGGCGAGCGGTGGTAGATGTCGGCGTTGGAGAAGAACGCGACGACCGAGGCGGGACTTCGACAAGCTTCTCGTGTGGCGGGCATAAGTTGGTCTGCTTCCGTTGGCGGTCCTCGTGTTGATGGTGGTGGTACTCGGCTGGGTCCTGCTGCCGATACTGCAGGTGATGGTTTTGTTGGGACACTTGCGGGTACTTGTCTTTCTTGTCTGATAACTGCTAATGCTCGTGTTCTCTCTGCTGCAGGTATGGTGTTGGAGTGCCAGAAGCCGTCACTGTCGAAGTCGGGATCAAGATCCGGCGGGTGAGTCCAGGCGGCGAACGATACGATACCGTCGCTGTCGGCAGTACCGCGGTCGGGGACGAAGTCCAACACGAAGACGCCGGACTTCAAGAGGGCACGACCGATGAAGAGGCCGCCCTTCCCGTGGTAAAGCCGGAACTCGTTGGAGTAAGAGTCGCACTCCAGGTGAATCCCTTTGGCCATTAGTTGGCTTACGCTCAGTAGATTGTATCCCAGGTTGTCGACAATGAGCACTTTGTTGAGCTGCAGTATTACGTTTGTTTCCATGGATTGTAGCTGAACCACGCCTTGTCTGTTTGTCTTCAGGTTTTCGTTGTTGGCGACTGTGATGACGACGTCGCGGTTGAGTCGTTTCTCCTGTTGCACGAAGCGTCCCGAGGAGCACATGTGTTGACCGCAGCAGCTGTCCAAGAACCAGGTGTTTCGCCCGGTGGGTTCGGCGTTGGCGACTGCAGCGTATGTCGGGTTAACCTGAAGTCCTTGCGAGCGCGGTGGCGGGAATTCCTCTTCGTCTGGTGCGTAAGTGGGTGGTGAACCGGGTGCGCAGTTGTCGATGTGTACCATGCAGTTGATGATGTTGGGTGTTTGTTGTGCAGATGTTGAAGAGCGCCTTGGAGGACTTGCTTGAGTGGAAGCGACTTGTGGGTCTGCTGCACGGTAAACGCGAGGGCGGTTGCAGTTGACTTTGGAGTGCCCGGAAGTCTGGCAGTTGTGGCAGAACGGCGGTACGATGGTGAGTCCTCGGTTGTCGCGTTGATCTTGCTTGCTGCGTCGGTTGTAGTTGTTGTCATTTCTTCTTTGAGTGTAGAAGACTAACTGCTGTTGCTTCCTTGGTTGTCTTTCCTCGAACAGATCCATCTCCTGTTGTTCACCGTGAAGCTCGGCGCAGAGGTGCATCTCCGAGATTCTTCCGTGGGCTCGAAGAAGTGATCGTATGGTTCTCCATTCTGGCCCGAGCCCGGCGAGGACAAGTGTCACGAAGCTTTCTTCAGTGATTGTTCCTCCGCACCGAAGCAGGCGGTCGCGGAGGGTCTGGCAGCGACTCATATACTGCATCGCCTTTTCCCCGGTCTTCATTTGTATTGTTGTCAGCTGTTGCATGAGTCTGCTTTGTGTCACGCTGTCGTTTGCTTGGTAAAGGCACTTGAGGTGGTGCCATGCGAGCTCCGCGGAGTTTCCATAACTCCGGTACGTTCTGATGCTCTGCTGCTCTTGTGGTGACAGGTTTCTCAGGAGTACCGTGTACGCCAGCAGCGACTGATATGTGAAGATCTCTTGTTCCTTCCCAGTGCCGTTGCTTGGGAATGGCAGGGACCCGTTGAAGTATCCCAGAAGATGCGCGGCCTCCATCAGCAGCTCGAACTCGAAGCTCCAGGTAAAGAAGTCGTGTCCGTTGAACGGTGAGGATGTCTGAAGTTTGATCACGTGTGAGAACTGCGCCTGTAAACTTAAGATTTCATTCGGTGTTTGTTGTGATGCAGCTGCTGTTGGCTGGGCACGGGGCGGCATGAATTCGAACGTCCCCGGCGAAGAATGATAAGGCGCAAAGGTAGGCGCTTGGTTGTGTCGCCCGAAGGATGAGTTGTCGAGGCTCATCGGCGCTAATCCCATATTCCCTCCATTGCTCTGTGTTGAGTGCGCAGGTGTCCTTGTCTGCTGCAGCTGGTCGAAGTGTGACATGAAGCTGAAGAATCTCTCCATGAGATTCGGGTCCACACTTGAAGAGGGAGACGGAGTCACCATCTCTGGTACTCTTCCCGTTGTTTCTTGAGCAGTCCCGGTCTCTGTCTGCAGTCCTGAGGTGTGCAGACCAGAGTTGCCGTGTTGAGTTTCTTGGGCGCTGGGTGAGCCCGTAGAGACTTTCTTGCCCTTGTTGTCCATGTCTTGCAATCAATGAAGTCGTTGAATTGAGTTGAGTTGCAGGCTGTTGATAGAACGTAGTTGCTGGGAGTTTGGTCTCTGACCAGCTCTCATACCATGTTGGGCTGAGAAAAGCCCTTAGGATCTTTTGCAGAGACTAAGTCCCAGCTTGTAGAAACTTGAGACTTGGAGTAGTGCAGCGGAAGTTGAGACAGTTGAACCCTTGTACTAGTATATGAGAACAAGTGATTGATTAAAGAAACAAGCATACAGCAATATATAGAAGATAAGAAAGCAGTTGCAGAGTACAGTTACAGGAACGGTTTATCGAGTCGCATAGCGACTCGATTGCCGCTTCGGTTACCATCCGTGATGCTGTAACGGTCAGTCGCAACCTCCAGTTGCGACCCTTTGAGTCCCAGACCCTTCGTGTTCTTTGTCCGCCCCCTCGTGTAACCTCCGTTGACTCGCGTACCCCTTGCAATCTTCCTCGAGTGTAGTGTTACACTTCAGAAACGCTTAAGTCTTTTGATGTACTTTCAACAGGAGCAAACCAAGTTTGCTCCAACCTATCATGTTCGGACTGGGGGGGGGGGGGGGGGAGGGGTTGAAACCGCATTAAAAGGCATGGTGCTACCCACAAACACCGACACTATTCAAACGAACACCAAAACCATGACTGGACCATACACTTCGAGGCATCCTGCACGCGTGACTTCAGATGCCACGACGGGATATGACTCCTGCGCCGTGAATACATGGAGTGCGTTAACATTGGCCCTGCAGCCACGTCGCATCAACCACATCGCGACATCTCATAGCCATATGCGTACGGTGGAGCCAACAACCGGGGCTCGCCAGCATCAAGTGCAATTTCGGAGTTTGAACAAGGGCCACAACATGCCATACAGCATGGAGTGCGGAACACGTAGACGGAATATCACCGGTGCGTGGTGTGACCAACTACATTACACAAGCGTGTTCAAACTAGCAGTCTAAAAGGTTTTCTGGATAGTGCGTTACCACATATTTGAGTTGACAGTCGACACTACATACGCGCTTGATGTGCACGCAAACAATGGTCGCATGACACGCCAACGTGCAGTGCGGTCGGCTCGTTAATGGCCATGTCATATCGTAACCACATACCACTACCACATAACAATGAATGGTGCACCCCACAAAGCTCACGACGCCTGAACGACAGCCTCACCCCAAACATCCAAGCACCCTACATTGTTTTCAAATACGTGAGATGGAATGTTGCCACGCAATACCACTATGAGAAGCACCAACCTCGCAACAAGTGCGGTAGGGACCTTCGAAGGGGTGTCGCTGCGTTGAGGCTTATCGCATGCTAGTGACGGATGCAGGCTGGTCCGAGCACATCCTCCAGTGTACGAAAGGTGCCCGCACACTGTTGCATGGTGGAAAAGAACACGACTCCCGTTAGCGCAGGCAACAACAATTTCACCAAATACGGAATGGAACTCACTTAGTCGTGTGCGCCTTGCACAAACCATGCATGGCATCATGACTACCACAAGAAACATCGTAAAGCAACTGATTGCGTAACAATGCATGGAGCCTCGCAGTGCCCCGAGTGAACATTGTGGCCAAGTGAACCACATGCAGCACGCGAACCACTGCGAATACCAGAAATTCGTAACTCGAGATAACATTTGACTCATTTGCGTCATGACAAGGCCGGACACGGGGTAAAAATTGAGTCGCTACATAAGGAGCGTCAATTGGACCTCTAGGGTGTGGCATTCTACATTTAGCCTCTCAAATTTCTACCAGGACATACAGCGTGAGCGAGATGCTCCACTATGGGCGCGATAGACAACATGGAAATCAATTATGAGCTCTGTGGCGGTGACGATGGAAACGTAAGGCTTTTGTCAGTGCTAGAACACCTCCTTGATCTATTACGACACGTGTCGCAAGACAAGGAAGCCTTGTGAGAAGAAGAGGATGGCATCGCGGAGTGACTGCACGGTTGCGGGGAGCCATATGTGAACATTGTAACCTTCTTAGCTACAAAATGGCCAAGCAGGATTGATCGGGCCATGCAATATCTGTTGAGCTTGGAGGCTGGTACGACTGCCGAGCAGTACTACGAGCCCATTTGGGAGTACAAATGGTCCTGCCACAACTACATGCCGCCTGCGGAGCTCGAGGGATGCTCCCTCAGAATTGTTATCACAGCTGCAGACGAGGTGGGCATAGTGATCGCGCACGACACAGAGGAAAGGTAGTTGCGTGGCCCGAGGCCGGAATGCTGGTTGCACGCTCTGCTCGCGAACAACGACCGCGTACTCGCGTACGTCGACTATCTCTCACAAGAGACGCCCGAATCGGCCGCTGCCAGTGGATGAATTGCCAAAAGTCGCTTTGACCATCCACACCTACAGTACTACAATGCTGATGAAACTGTCGGTGACGTTGTGCAACCTAGAGACCACTCGCATCGACAACATCGCACAATTCAGGATGTGGATCCGAATTGTGCACTGGCACCAGACTGAACTCAACATACAGTGAGTATTGAGTACTAAGGTCGGGTTGGATCACGGGGGAGGCACCACTCTTACCTTTCCTAGACACATTGCTCCATCGCCCAATCAACACCTTCTATCCGACTCGCAAGAACTGCATGGACCGCCATCGTGGCTCAGTCAACGACACGTACACCGAGTAATTCAAGAAGCTCCTATCGGAGTCGCTCATCCAACATGATATGGATGCATAGGTCTGACCCGCTAACATGCCATCACCAAGCTTGCAGCGGCCGCTTTTGCTGAAAGTCATGTCCCTGCTCGCACACCGAACCCTCGCTCGTAGGGTCACCATAAAAATTCTCCAAATGCCAGACATGTACCTCTACCAGATCGGCATCACCTCAGCCTTGGATCCTTGCAGCAATGCTATCATCCTTGTGTTCGTGATGCGGTATGGGAAGACAATTAAGGATGGCCTTTGTGACGTGTACTGGAGTTTGACGGCTGGGCAACAAACTTCCCCTCAACCTAGCGGCTATGCAAACTCCTGCTTCGTTGTCTCCAACTCCAACATTCTTTACAATTTCCACCAGCACCTGAATCATTTGTCCGCAACGCCTTGCCTTTTATCCCCTTGTTTCCTTTGTCTATCATCTTCATTTGGATGGACGCCCGAAATTCATCAAGGGGGAAGTGACTCCTCCGCTCTCCCTTGCAGCTTCTTTACCCCTTGTTGATACTTCTTGCCGGCATGGACCTCATTACGTTCCGCCTCTGTTGCGAATAGAAGCTATTCCAATGCACCTGCCTCCTCATTGCCCACCAATGTCTTTTCAGCTTCCTTCAAGCCCATCTGTACCTTTAATTCTCCCATTACAGCATGTCAATCAGGCGCCAAGCCTAAAAGCTTCTGTAGCACAAGATTTCCGTGCACAACCAGACATCAACGGCAACCCTGAGTCCGATTCTCCCTATTAGGACATCAATGGCAACCCCGTGTCGCTGCCGCAGTACAAGGACAAGGTCGTCCTCGTCGTCAACGTCGCCTCGGCATGGTGAGCATGCCCCCCCTTTGTGTCAATGGATGCTCCCAAGGGTGAGCATGCTTGCTTTCGTGGACCTCAGAAGCGCGGAAGTTAATGCTGGGGAAACCGTATTATGTTTACATTTGTGGTAGTAGATGCAGTCTTTGAGACGTCTTAAAACGCAATCAGTATCACATTAATCTCACATCAATCGGTACTGATGGCGGTTTTTCGGCCGCCTTTCGCCGGTCGTCTAACCCTACACTTACGGCTTGCGACGTTGCACAAGTCGCACACTTCTTACACGTCGCATACGCTCTTGCTCCAGGCTGACGTTACTTTCTTTCGTGAACCTTTCGCGCCCATTCCCGACAGTGGACTCACCGATTCCAACTACAAGGAGCTGCAGACGGTGTACGATAAGCTCAAGGACAGAGGTGAGTTATAATTCAGAAGCTATTACTCTTTTTTCCAGTCGGCTTGAGCGGCGCCTGGGTGTACGAAAAGCTTGAGGGCATGGCCGAGGGATTTTTCGTTGACATGCGGCCCCCGTTCGTCCGTCTTCCCTTCGGCCCTTTCCTCCTCCTCTCCCGTTTCCTTCCTTCCTCTCCCCACTCCGTTCCGCTCCCCTCTCCGTTCCGCTCCGCTTTCTCTCCCCTCCCCTACTCTTTTAAGCCTTGTTTTTTCGGTATCCTCGCCCTCTCCTCCCGTGCGACCAGTTCGGCGGGCAGGAGCCGGGCAGCAACGAGAAGATCAAGGAGTTCGCATGCTCCAGATACAGCGCCACCTTCCCGCTCTTTGACAAAGTACGGCAATCCGAACGAGAGTATTCCTTATTTGTTTGTTGAAAATGTTTCGACGTCCTGACTTATCCTTGGACACACTTAACTTACACCTCAAGAGCTGCGCCTTGCCTCGCAAATATCCACTGGTCTGAAACAGACCCTGAAAGATCTCCGAACCTCAACTCCCCTCAAGGTGGATGAGAACGGGGCCGATGCTTCCCGTGTACCAGTTCCTTCGGTCGCAGAAGGTTGAAAGACTGCTGGGTGGGTGGCTCGTGTGACTGGCACCTTTTCCAAACCCCCCCCCCACCCCCCCACCCCCCCCCCCCCTGTCCCCCCCCCCCACCCACCTCCCCTCTCTTGCCGTCTGCTTGATTTGTTTTCAGGTGGATGTGAACGGGGCGAACGCAGCCCCAGTGTACCAGTTCCTGCGGTCGCAGAAGGGCGGAGGGCTGCTGGGGGATTCGATCAAGTGGAACTTCAGCAAGTCCCTGGTGGACAAGGACGGCAAGGTGGTGGAGAGATACGCGCCCACCACCTCGCCGTCTGCCATCCAGTTGTGTGAATGTAGTGTTTTACAGATGCGCCTGGTGCATTGATGGGGATGCGTTTCCCATCAAGTGGAACTTTGGCAAGTTCCTGGTGGTCAAGTTGGCAAGGTGGTTATAAGGGAAAGTTAGCATAGAGAGCCCACCAGCCTGGCTAGTCATGAGACACCCCCTCCCCTCCACTCTTCCCTGTTTTCATCCCTAATCAACTGCTGTCATCCACCAGTCCCTTTCCCCCATCCTCCTCTGCTGTAGGAACATGCTCTGTTGCCATAGAGATTTAGCTGCCATGGGAACCTTTTTATTTTCCCCGTACATTAGCTCATTTTTGGGTTGCGTAGCAACCCTTTATAATCGGTCGGTGGACCGATTTCGGACGACTTGGTTTAGTCTGCCTAATCACCCGCACTACATATGTTTTCCAGGTTTAATGCGTCGCTCACTCTAAAAACACTGGTTTTTTTTTTCCATCTAAAATTGGTTCTCTATAATCTGAATGTTTACGTTCTCTGATAGAGAATCTCTACGTATCCATTTGTATGTTGATTCCTTCTACTGTAACTCAGAAACTTAGCGTCTCAAAAGACCTTTCTAGCTTGCATAAAAAAAATCTATGTTTTTTCGCAATTATTATGTGGTCGATAATGGAGACGACATAATAATTGAGCAACATAGAGTTTTGTAACGATTTTCTAAGCTTTCTATGAATGATGAGAGAGGCTCGAATCATTTGCCATCGATAATTACGGCGGAGAATGACTAAACCACAACATCACCACCACCATTTTCAAAGCATGTACACAGAACGCATCTAACCCAAACACACATGTAACGGCTTGGCTCGACACGACAATACAATACAACAAAAATATCACGAATGCAGTAAACGAAAGCATCAATGCGTTCGTGCCACATTATAGATTGACATGCCCGTTATGGGCAACGACAATCTTGTATGATGCACTCGGCATAATCAGCATCGTTTCCCTGCACGCACACACAATACATAACAATGTACAACACTTGCTAACAAACAAAAACAGTGCAATAGTGACTGCAAAGGAAGAAATGCATCAATGCTTTCGTGCTACATCAGAGATTGACATGCACGGAATGAGAAGCAATTCCCCAAACCGGCAACGACAATCGCAAAATTGTGTGATGCACTAGGCATAGTCAGCATCCTTCCCCTGCAAGCACAACGCAACGCAACACCGTGCAAAACACAAGCCAACAAACTGGTACGCACGTTGTCAACAATGGTACCATGCAAACGCACATACACAAGCAGCGCGGCATAAAAAATCACAAAACAACAATGCAAATGCATGCAAGTCAAACACGAAGATATAATGGGTAGCACGAAAACATTACCAAGTCAACTTCAAACATCCATGAATAAATGCTTTGACTGGATATGGAATGAGAAGTCTTGGAACGTGATGACTTGAATTTCGACGACTTGGAATGTTCTTGGAGTGTGACAAACTTGAACATGATAACATGACTGGAGAGGATAACAAGAGGAGAAAATAAGAGGGAAGAGCTTGAGACAGTAGCAGCAAGAGAGAAACTAAAGCGATTAGGTGGGGATGCGAGGGAAAAAACAGTACAGCGGAGACGAACGCAAGAAAGACGGACAAGGAGAAGGGAGCAGCAAGTGCAAGAGAGAAGCAACCACTGAAATGAGAAGCAAACGCAGGGTAGAAACAAGTGTAGGGGAAAATAAAATACAGAAAGGAGAAGAAGGAGCAAGGGAGAGCAGCACAGGGAGGGAGAGGGTCACACAGAGGGAGGAATGAATAGGCGGAGTAAGAATGGAGAGGGGAGACCATAGGGTGGAAGAACGTGAGGAAGAATGGTTAAAAAGAGCTGAAGGGGGAATGGAGGCGAGAAGACAGGAGCGGGAAAGAATGGAGGGGAAGAACAGAGGCAAACAGACAGGGGAAGAATGGATGGATGAAGAACAAAAAAAAAACAGCGAGAGGGAGAGTAATGTATACCTGAGAATGGGCTGCACTTGGGCTTATAAGAATACAGATTGCAAAGGCAAAAAAGCAGAGGGGGGATGAGGTAAGAAGAACGCAAGGGGAAAAGGAAAGGGGGGGGGGTGGGAGAGCGTTGGTGAGGAAGAATGGAAAGGGAACGGCAGAGGGGGGGAGAGCAGAGGGCGGGAGAATGGAGGATGGAAGGACGGAGGGGGGAATGGAGGGGGGAAGACAGAGGGGGGATAAACTGAGGGGGGAAAAAAGGAATGAGGGAGACAATGAGAGGAAGAACGGAGGTGGAAAGACAATGGAGGAAGAAGGGAGGGGGGACGGCAAAGTTTGAGGAACGGAGGGGGGACGACAAAGGGGGAGGGACGGAGGGGGGACGACAAAACGGGAGGAACGGATGGGAGATGGCGAACGGGGAGGAAGGGAGGGGGGACAGCAAAGGGGGGGAAAGGAGGGGGGACGAAAAAGGGGGGGGGAACGGAGGGGGGACAACAAAGGGGGGGGGGAACGGAGGGGGGACGACAAAGGGGGAGGGACGGAGGGGGGATGGCAAAGGGGGAGGAAGGGAGGGGGGACAACAAAGGGGGGGAAACGGGGGGGGGGGGGGGAGACGACAAAGGGGGAGGGACGGATGGGGGACCACAAAGGGGGGGGAACAGAAGGGACGACAAAGGCGCCAGCGCGAAAGGCGCCAAAGCGCGCACGGCGCTTGTGCTAAACGCGCGAGCGCGCACGGCGCCAGCGCAAAACGGGCTGGCACCCAAGGCGCCAGTGCGCAAGGCGCCAGCTCGCACGGTGCCAGTAAGAACAGAGGGAGTAAGAACAGAAGGAGGAAAAACAGAGGGAGGAAGAACAGAGGAAAGAAGAACAGAGGGAGGAGAAACACACTGAGCGAGGAAGAACAGAGGGAGGAAGAACAGAGGGAGTTAGAACAGAGGGAGTAAGAACAGAGGGAGGCAGAACAGAGGGAGGAAGCACAGAGGGAGTAAGAACAGAGGCAGTAAAAACAGAGGGAGTAAGAACAGAGGGAGTAAGAACTGAGGGAGTGAGAACAGGGGGAGTAAGGACAGGGGGAGTAAGAATCCAGGGAGGAAGAACAGAGGGAGGAAGAACAGAGGGAGGAAGAACATAGGGAGGAAAAACAGAGGGAGGAAGAACAGAGGGAGTAAGAACAGAGGGAGAAAGAACAGTGGGAGTGAGAACAGACGGAGTAAGAACAGGGGGAGTAAGACCAGAGGGAGGAGGAACAGAGGGAGGAAGAACAGAGGGAGGAAGAACAGAGGGAGGAAGAACAGAGGGAGGAAGAACAGAAGGAGGAAGAAAAGAGGGAGTAAGAACAGAGGGAGAAAGAACCGAGGGAGGAAGAACAGAGGGAGTAAGAACAGAGGCTGTAAGAACAGAGGTAGTAAGAACAGAAGGAGGAAGAACAGAGGGCAGAAGAACAGAGGGAAAACTAGCGGAGGGAGGAAGAACAGAGGGAGGAAGAACAGAGGGAGGAGGAACAGAGAGAGGAAGAACCGAGGGAGGAAGAACAGAGGGAGGAAGAACAGAGGGAGGAAGATCAGAGGGAGGTAGAACAGAGGGAGGAAGAACAGAGGGAGTAAGAACAGAGGGAGGAAGAACAGAGGGAGTAAGAACAGGGGGAGTAATAACAGAGGGAGTAAGAACAGAGGGAGTAAGAACAGAGGGAGGAAGAACACAGGGAGGAAAAACAGAGGGAGGAAGAGCAGAGGGAGGAAGAACAGAGGGAGGAAGAACAGAGGGAGTAATAACAGAGGGACTAGAACAGAGGGAGTAAGAACAGAGGGAGGAAGAACAGAGGGAGGAGGAACAGAGGGAGGACGAACAGAGGGAGGAAGAACAGAGGGAGTAAGAACAGAGGGAGGAAGAACAGAGGGAGGAATAAAATAGGGAGTAAGAACAGAGGGAGGAGGAACAGAGGGACGAAGAACAGAGGGAGGAAGAACAGAGGGAGAAAGAACAGAGGGAGGAAGAAAAGAGGGAGTAAGAACAGAGGGAGTAAGAACAGAGGGAGTAAGAACAGAGGGAGGAAGAACAGAGGGAGGAAGAACAGAGGGAGTAAGAACAGAGGGAGGAAGAACAGAGGGAGTAAGAAAAGAGGGAGTTAGAACAGAGAGAGTAAGAAAAGAGGTAGTAAGAACCGAGGGAGAAAGAACAGAGGGAGAAAGAACAGTGGGAGGAAGAACAGAGGGAGTAATAACAGAGGGAGTAAGAACAGAGGGAGTAAGAACAGAGGGAGGAAGAACAGAGGGAGGAAGAACAGAGGGAGGAGGAACAGAGGGAGGAGGAACAGAGGGAGGAAGAACAGAGGGAGGAAGAACAGAGGGAATTAGAACAGAAGGAGGAAGAACAGAGGAAGGAAGAACAGAGGGAGTAAGAACAGAGGGAGGAAGAACAGAGGGAGGAAGAACAGAGGGAGGAAGAACAGAGGGAGGAAGAACAGAGGGCGGAAGAACAGAGGGAGTAAAAACAGAGGGAGGAAGAACTGAGGGAGGAAGAACAGAGGGAGGAAGAACAGAGGGAGTAAGAACAGAGGGCGGAAGAACAGAGGGAGTAAAAACAGAGGGAGGAAGAACTGAGGGAGGAAGAACAGAGGGAGGAAGAACAGAGGGAGTAAGAACAGAGGGAGGAGGAACAGAGGGAGGAGGAACAGAGGGAGGACGAACAGAGGGAGGAAGAACAGAGGGAGTAAGAACAGAGGGAGGAAGAACAGAGGGAGGAAGAACAGAGGGAGGAAGAACAGAGGGAGGAGGAACAGAGGGAGGACGAACAGAGGGAGGAAGAACAGAGGGAGTAAGAACAGAGGGAGGAAGAACAGAGGGAGGAAGAACAGAGGGAGTAAGAACAGAGGGAGGAGGAACAGAGGGAGGAGGAACAGAGGGAGGACGAACAGAGGGAGGAAGAACAGAGGGAGTAAGAACAGAGGGAGGAAGAACAGAGGGAGGAGGAACAGAGGGAGGACGAACAGAGGGAGGAGGAACAGAGGGAGGAAGAACAGAGGGAGGAAGAACAGAGGGAGTAAGAACAGAGGGAGGAAGAACAGAGGGAGGAAGAAAAGAGGGAGGAAGAACAGAGGGAGTAAGAACAGAGGGAGTAAGAACAGAGGTAGTAAGAACAGAGGGAGTAAGAACAGAGGGAGGAACAACAGAGGGAGGAAGAACAGAGGGAGGAAGAACAGAGGGAGGAAGAACAGAGGAGTTAGAACAGAAGGAGTAATAACAGAGGGAGTTAGAACAGAGGGAGTAATAACAGAGGGAGTTAGAACAGAGGGAGGAAGAAGAGAGGGAGGAAGAACAGAGGGAGGAGGAAAAGAGGGAGGAAGAACAGAGGGAGGAAGAACAGAGGGAGGAAGAACATAGGAAGGAAAAACAGAGGGAGGAAGAACAGAGGGAGTAAGAACAGAGGGAGTAAGAACAGAGGGAGTGAGAACAGACGGAGTAACAACAGGGGGAGTAAGACCAGAGGGAGTAAAAACAGATGGAGTAAGAACAGAGGGAGGAAGAACAGAGGGAGGAAGAACAGAGGGTGGAAGAACAGAAGGAGGAAGAACAGAGGGAGTAAGAACAGAGGGAGAAAGAACCGAGGGAGGAAGAACAGAGGGAGTAAGAACAGAGGCAGTAAGAACAGAGGTAGTAAGAACAGAAGGAGGAAGAACAGAGGGCAGAAGAACAGAGGGAAAACTAGCGGAGCGAGGAAGAACAGATGGAGGAGGAACAGAGAGAGGAATAACAGAGGGAGGAAGAACAGAGGGAGGAAGAACAGAGGGAGGAAGAACAGAGGGAGGTAGAACAGAGGGAGGAAGAACAGAGGGAGTAAGAACAGAGGGAGGAAGAACAGAGGGAGTAAGAACAGGGGGAGTAATAACAGAGGGAGTAAGAACAGAGGGAGGAAGAACAGAGGGAGGAGGAACAGAGGGAGGAAGAACAGAGGGAGGAAGAACAGAGGGAGTAAGAACAGAGGGAGGAACAACAGAGGGAGGAAGAACAGAGGGAGGAAGAACAGAGGGAGGAAGAACAGAGGGAGTAATAACAGAGGGAGTTAGAACAGAGGGAGGAAGAACAGAGGGAGGAAGAACAGAGGGAGGAGGAACAGAGGGAGGAAGAACAGAGGGAGGAAGAACAGAGGGAGGAAGAACATAGGAAGGAAAAACAGAGGGAGGAAGAACAGAGGGAGTAAGAACAGAGGGTGTAAGAACAGAGGGAGTGAGAACAGACGGAGTAAGAACAGAGGGAGGAAGAACAGAAGGAGGAAGAACAGAAGGAGGAAGAACAGAGGGCAGAAGAACAGAGGGAAAACTAGCGGAGGGAGGAAGATCAGAGGGAGGAGGAACAGAGAGAGGAAGAACAGAGGGAGGAAGAACAGAGGGAGGAAGAACAGAGGGAGGAAGAACAGAGGGAGGTAGAACAGAGGGAGGAAGAACAGAGGGAGTAAGAACAGAGGGAGGAAGAACAGAGGGAGTAAGAACAGGGGGAGTAATAACAGAGGGAGTAAGAACAGAGGGAGTAAGAACAGAGGGAGGAAGAACACAGGGAGGAAGAACAGAGGGAGGAAGAACAGAGGGAGGAAGAACAGAGGGAGGAAGAACAGAGGGAGTAAGAACAGAGGGATTAATAACAGAGGGACTAGAACAGAGGGAGAAAGAACAGAGGGAGGAAGAACAGAGGGAGGAGGAACAGAGGGAGGACGAACAGAGGGAGGAAGAACAGAGGGAGGAAGAACAGAGGGAGTAATAATAGAGGGAGTTAGAACAGAGGCAGTAAGAACAGAGGGAGTAAGAACAGAGGTCGTAAGAACAGAGGGAGTAAGAACAGAGGGAGGAACAACAGAGGGAGGAAGAACAGAGGGAGAAAGTTCAGAGGGAGGAAGAACAGAGGAGTAAGAACAGAGGGAGTAAGAACAGAGGGAGTAAGAACAGATGGAGGAAGAAAAGAGGGAGGAAGAACAGAGGGAGTAATAACAGAGGGAGTTAGAACAGAGGCAGTAAGAACAGAGGGAGTAAGAACAGAGGCAGTAAGAACAGAGGGAGTAAGAACAGAGGGAGGAACAACAGTGGGAGGAAGCACAGAGGGAGGAAGAACAGAGGAGTAAGAACAGAGGGAGTAATAACAGAGGGAGTTAGAACAGAGGGAGTAATAACAGAGGGAGTTAGAACAGAGGGAGGAAGAACATAGGGAGGAAGAACAGAGGGAGGAGGAACAGAGGGAGGAAGAACAGAGGGAGGAAGAACAGAGGGAGTAAGAACAGAGGGAGGAAGAACAGAGGGAGGAAGAAAATAGGGAGTAAGAACAGAGGGAGGAGGAACAGAGGGAGGAAGAACAGAGGGAGGAAGAACAGAGGGAGGAAGAACAGAGGGAGGAAGAACAGAGGGAGTAAGAACAGATGGAGGAAGAAAAGAGGGAGGAAGAACAGAGGGAGGAAGAACAGATGGAGTTAGAACAGAGGGAGTAAGATCAGAGGGAGTGAGAACAGAGGTAGTAAGAACAGAGGGAGGAAGAACAGACGGAGAACTAGCGGAGGGAGGAAGAACAGAGGGAGGAAGAACAGAGGGAGGAGGAACAGAGAGAGGAGGAACAGAGGGAGGAAGAACAGAGGGAGGAAGAACAGAGGGAGTAAGAACAGAAGGAGGAAGAACAGAGGGAGGAAGAACAGAGGGAGTAAGAACAGAGGGAGTGAGAACAGAGGTAGTAAGAATAGAGGGAGGAAGAACAGACGGAGAAATAGCGGAGGGAGGAAGAACAGAGGGAGGAAGAACAGAGAGAGGAAGAACAGAGGGAGGAAGAACAGAGGGAGTAAGAACAGAGGGAGGAAGAAAAGAGGGAGGAAGAACAGAGGGAGTAAGAACAGATGGAGTAAGAACAGAGGGAGGAAGAACAGAGGGAGGAAGAACAGAGGGAGGAAGAAAAGAGGGAGGAAGAACAGAGGGAGTGAGAACAGAGGTAGTAAGAACAGAGGGAGGAAGAACAGACGGAGAACTAGCGGAGGGAGGAAGAACAAAGGGAGGAAGAACAGAGAGAGGAAGAACAGAGGGAGGAAGAACAGAGGGAGTAAGAACAGAGGGAGTAAGAACAGAGGGAGGAAGAACAGAGGGAGTAAGAACAGAGGGAGGACGAACAGAGGGAGTGAAAACAGGGGGAGAAATAACAGAGGGAGTTAGAACAGAGGGATTAAGAACAGATGGAGGAAGAACAGAGGGAGTGAGAACAGGGGGAGCACGAACACAGGCAGGAAGAACAGAGGGAGGAAGAACAGAGGGAGTAAGAACAGAGGGAGTTAGAACAGAGGGAGGCAGAACAGAGGGAGGAAGAACAGAGGGAGTAAGAACAGAGGGAATGGGGGAGGAACAGAGGGGGGACAGCAAAGGGGGAGGAACGGAGGGGGGACAGCAAAGGGGGAGGAACGGAGGGGGGACAGCAAAGGGGGAGGAACGGAGGGGGGACAGCAAAGGGGGAGGAACGGAGGGGGGACGGCCAAGGGGGAGGGACGGAGGGGGGACGACAAAGGGGGGGGGACGGAGGGGGGACAGCAAAGGGGGAGGAACGGAGGGGGGACAGCAAAGGGGGAGGAACGTAGGGGGGACGACAAAGGGGGGGGAACGGAGGGGGGGCGGCAAAAGGTGAGGGATGGAGGGAGGACGGCAAAAGGGGAGGGACGGAGGGGAGACGGCAAAGGGGGAGGAAGGGAGGGGGGACGGCAAAGGGGGGGGAACGGAGGGGGGGCGGCAAAAGGGGAGGGACGGAGGGAGGACGGCAAAGGGGGAGGAACGGAGGGGGGACAGCAAAGTGGGAGGAACGGAGGGGGGACAGCAAAGGGGGGGGAAACGGAGGGGTGACGGCCAAGGGGGAGGGACGGAGGGGGGACGACAAAGGGGGGGGACGGAGGGGGGACAGCAAAGGGGGAGGAACGGAGGGGGGACAGCAAAGGGGGAGGAACGGAGGGGGGGCGGCAAAAGGGGAGGGATGGAGGGAGGACGGCAAAAGGGGAGAGACAGAGGGGAGACGGCAAAGGGGGAGGGACGGAGGGGAGACGGCAAAGGGGGAGGAACGGAGGGGGGACGGCAAAGGGGGGGGAACGGAGGGAGGACGGCAAAGGGGGGGGAAACGGAGGGGGACGGCAAAGGGGGAGGAAGGGACGGGGGACGGCAAAGGGGGGGAACGGAGGGGGGACGGCAAAGGGGGGGAACGGAGGGGGGACGGCAAAGGGGGAGGAACGGAGGGGGAACGGCAAAGGGGGGGAAACGGAGGGGGACGGCAAAGGGGGAGGAACGGAGGGGGACGGCAAAGGGGGGGGAACGGAGGGGGACGGCAAAGGGGGGGGAAACGGAGGGGGGACGGCAAAGGGGGGGAAACGGAGGGGGGACGGCAAAGGGGGAGGAATGGACGGGGGACGGCAAAGGGGGGGAACGGAGGGGGGACGGCAAAGGGGGGGAACGGAGGGGGGACGGCAAAGGGGGAGGAACGGAGGGGGAACGGCAAAGGGGGGGAAACGGAGGGGGGACGGCAAAGGGGGAGGAACGGAGGGGGGACGGCAAAGGGGGGGGAACGGAGGGGGGACGGCAAAGGGGGGGAAACGGAGGGGGACGGCAAAGGGGGGGGGACGGAGGGGGGACGACAAAGGGGGGGGGACGGAGGGGGGACGACAAAGGCGGAGGGGGACGGCAAAGGGGGGGAAACGGAGGGGGGACGGCAAAGGAGGAGGAACGGAGGGGGGACGGCAAAGGGGGGGGGACGGAGGGGGGACGACAAAGGGGGGGAACGGAGGGGGGACGGCAAAGGGGGGGAAATGGAGGGGGGACGGCAAAGGGGGAGGAACGGAGGGGGGACGGCTAAGGTGGGGGAACGGAGGGGGGACGACAAAGGGGGGGAACGGAGGGCGGACGGCAAAGGGGGAGGAACGGAGGGGGGACGACAAAGGGGGGGGAACGGAGGGGGGCGGCAAAGGGGGAGGAACGGAGGGGGACGACAAAGGGGGGGGAACGGAGGGGGGACGGCAAAGGGGGGGGAACGGAGGGGGGACGGCAAAGGGGGAGGAACGGAGGGGGACGGCAAAGGGGGGGAACGGAGGGGGGACGACAAGGGGGGGGAACGGAGCTGGGACGGCAAAGGGTGGGGAACGGAGGGGGGACGGCAAAGCGGGGGAACGGAGGGGCGACGGGAAAGGGGAGGAACGGAGGGGGGACGGCAATGGGGGAGGAACGAGGGGGGACGGCAAAGGGGGGGAACGGAGGGAGAACGACTAAAAGAGGGGGAACGGAGGGGGAATGACAAAGGGGGGGAACGGTGGGGGCACGGCAAAGGGGGGGAACGGAGGGGGGACGGCAAAGTGGGGGGAACGGAGGGGGGACGACAAAGGGGGAGGAACGGAGGGGGGACGACAAAGGGGGGGAACGGAGGGGGGACAACAAAGGGGGGGGAACGGAGGGGGGACTGCAATGGGGGAGGGAACGGAGGGGGGACGGCAAAGGGGGAGGAACGGAGGGGGGACGGCAAGGGGGGGGGAACGGAGGGGGACGGCAAAGGTGGGGGGATGGAGGGGGACGACAAAGGGCGGGGAACGTAGGGGGAACGACAAAGGGGGGGAACGGAGGGGGGACGGCAAAGGGGGGGAATAGAGGGGGACGACAAAGGGGGGGGAACGGAGGGGGACGGCAAAGGGGGAGGATCGGAGGGGACGACAAAGGGGGAACGGGAAGGAACAGCAAAGGGGGAGAACGGAGGGGACGGCGAAGGGGGGAACGGAGGGGGGACGGCAAAGGGGGGGAACGGAGGGGGGACGGAAAGGGGAGGAACGGAGGGGGACGGCAAAGGGGGGAACGGAGGGGGACGGGAAAGGGGAGGAACGGAGGGGCGGCAAAAGGGAGGGATGGAGGAGAGGACGGCAAAAGGGGAGGGACGGAGGGGAGACGGCAAAGGGGGAGGGACGGAGGGGAGACGGCAAAGGGGGAGGAACGGAGGGGGGACGGCAAAGGGGGTTGAACGGAGGGGGGCGGCAAAAGGGGAGGGACGGAGGGAGGACGGCAAAGGGGGAGAACGGAGGGGGACGGCAAAGGTGGGGGAACGGAGGGAGGACGGCAAAGGGGGGGAAACGGAGGGGGACGGCAAAGGGGAGGAATGGACGGGGGACGGCAAAGGGGGGGAACGGAGGGGGGACGGCAAAGGGGGGGAACGGAGGGGGGACGGCAAAGGGGAGGAACGGAGGGGAACGGCAAAGGGGGGGAAACGGAGGGGGGACGGCAAAGGGGGAGGAATGGAGGGGGACGGCAAAGGGGGGGGAACGGAGGGGGACGGCAAAGGGGGGGGAAACGGAGGGGGGACGGCAAAGGGGGAGGAAGGGACGGGGGACGGCAAAGGGGGGGGAACGGAGGGGGGACGGCAAAAGGGGGGGAACGGAGGGGGGACGGCAAAGGGGGAGGAACGGAGGGGGGACGGCAAAGGGGGGGAAACGGAGGGGGGACGGCAAAGGGGGGGAACGGAGGGGGGACGGGAAAGGGGGAGGAACGGAGGGGGGACGGCAAAGTGGGGCGAACGGAGGGGCGACGGCAAAGGGGGAGGAACGGAGGGGGGACGGCAAAGGGGGAGGAACGAGGGGGGACGGCAAAGGGGGAGGGACGAAGGGGACTAGAGCTTACCTGCAGTGTTGTCGCACATACACTTCATTCCACGATGACTTGCACAGCGCCATGACCCCAAAGACATGGCGTCAGCGCGCGAGGCGTCAACGCGCACCGCGCCAGCGCGGACCACGCTGGCGTGCAAGGCGTCTGCGCGCACTGCGCCTGCGCGAAACGCGTCAGCGCGCACGGCGCCAGCGCGAAACGCGCCAGCGCGCAAGGCGCCTGCGCGCACGGCGCCAGCGCGAAACGCGCCTGCGCGCACGGCGCCAGCGCGCAATGCGCCTGCGCACACGGCGCCAGCGCGTAACGCACCAGCGCGCCAGGCGCCAGCGCGTTACGGACCAGCGCGAAACGCGCCAGCGCGAGACGCGCCAGCGCGAAATGCGCCAGTTTCGAGCTAGGACTATGTATGAGCAAGGACTACGGTGGGTGGGAGCAAGGACTAGGTGTGAGCAAGTTCTAGGCGTGAGCAGGGATGGACTACCTCTATGAGCAAGAACAAGGCACGAACGAAAGAGCAAGGGGGAAGGACGAGCAGAAACAAGAAGCACCAACACACCCTAGCAGGGGTGTATTCACTCTGCCCCAGAAAGCTAACCGAGTACAGGTCTGCACAGTTACTCGCTGTGCCATTCTCCCCTTTTAAACAGGTCAGCACAGTTACTACTCCAATTCAGCAATACAGAACTTATTTTATATAAAACTATATTATTGCTATAGTTCGTACTATTACACGTTTCAAATATATTCACTTACAGAATCACTTTCCTACTATTGACTCACAAACTTTCTAGTGCACAGTCCCAGTGAAATTAAAACAAAAAAAGGGAGGGGGGGGGGGGGGGGGGGAGAATGTGAATTCAAATTGTGAGAGAAGAAATATGGACGTACGCAACCCATCCGACGATTTACGTCGAGCCTTGTTTTGTATGTATTTGCAATGTTTTCAAGCAGGCCGATATCGAGAAGCTACTCTTACTTCAGTGTAATTTCTTCATACGTGTTCAATAGCAAGGTTTTAGTTCATATAAATTTTGCACGAGTTACACTTGTGTATACATGGTGTTAATGATATGAAAGTAGAATTGTATACGAGCGCACAGAAATAACGTAGTAATGGGTATGAGCCTACTGAAATCCATAATACATGATACTTGGTACAGTGGATAGCTGCGTCACACTATCGAGCACTAACCTACTCCTTACCTTTTGCTAATTGCCACGTCATGTTTATCACAAATCCCTGCCACGCAAGGCAAACTGTTCTGACCCCGTTCTCGCAGGGGTATGCCCAGGTTGATCAGCAAATGTTCGCTGCCTGCGCTTTGAACTGTTCCGTAAAAGCGAATTTGCCTGAATTGTGGCAGACACCACCTGCGGAGTACACACCTGCTCCAGATAGCCAAACTCCTTTCCAAGCTTCATGGCCACAGAACTGGAAAGTAGCCTGGTGAATGCGATTCGGTCGCATCATGCTGCGACTCGCGGTTGACAGGAATTCCCCCGCCCCGAACAAAACCAGACCAGAGCCAACTGCTCTGGTGTTGACGCACCGCACGTCGGTGCTACTAATACCACAACTAGTCGCTACTTCCTCAAAGCAGTTAAGCAGCTACCACAGAGAACCATACATCTCGAGTGAAGTATTTTATTCCACCCACATACCATCTGAGACGCACTAATACGCTTTACTTGGAAGTCGCTCGCTCATTGAAATTTGCTGATTAAGAAGCATGGCACGACTTTTGCTCCTAGCGTCGCTAGCAGTTCTCCTAGTGTCCGCCTCAGCAGAAACCGTCACCACAGGCCCCAGCAATCCCGCGGTCTCCCTAGAGAAGGCCCTAGGATCCAATGGTGTGGCGTCGGAGGTGCCCAGCGGCATTGAGAAGGCGGCGGCGGCGGGCAACCTGGACAAGTTCGAGGGGACGACCGTGGTGAGCCCGAGCACGGACTCGATGCTGATGGTGGACGTGAAGAAGGCCGGGTGGAACGCGATGAAGTGCCACAAGGACCTCGGCGCGCCCGGGCAAGGCGCGTGCACGCCCGCCAACTGCAGCAAGGGCGGCATCCCCGCCAAGTGGAAGACGTCCAACCTGCTCAAGAACAAGCTCGGCGTGGAGGTGTATGTGAAGGGGAATCCGCTCACGCTCAAGAAGGCGTCGCCCCAGACGTGCTGCAACACGTGCGCGTCGTTCAAGAGCTGCACGTACTGGCAGTACATCCCCGACATCACCATCGACGGCAAGAAGTCCGACGGCGCGTGCTACCTTGTACACGACGACATCGACTACACGTGCGGCGAGCTCACCGCGCAGTACGCGACGGAGACGAAACCCGTGCACCTGCAGGTGCGCACGGGCGGCGAGTGCAACCCGCGCGCGAATGTCGTCAACGACCCGCATCTGGTCGGCGCGTTCGGCACCCACTTCGACTTCAACGGGCGCCCCGACAAGGCGTTCTGCCTTCTCACCGACAAGGATCTCCACGTGAACATGCTGCTCCGCGGGTACTACTCCGACGACACCGACAACGCGGCGCTGGTGGTGGACGGCAAGGCCGTGCACACGTGGATCAAGGAGCTCGGCCTCGTGTGGTTCGCCAAGGGCGCCGACCACAAGCTGCGCCTGGCAGCCCGCGGCGGCAAGCAGCAGGAGCGCGGCGACGGGTTCATGAAGACGATCGAGATCGACGGCGAGGAGATCCCCAGGATGAGCGTCGGCGACGAGGTGACATCCGAGGGCGGGCTCACCCTGCGGTTCGCTGCGCTCGAGAAGGAGGGTCCGTATGATGTGGACTACTATACCCTCAGCATCGAGGGGCTGGTGGCTCTCGACCTGAGGCTGCGCGTGGCGAACCCGAAGCTGCAGACGCCCAACGACGCGGAGGCGCACATCAACGTGGGCATTGTGGAGCTGGAGCACACCGACGACGTGCACGGCGTGCTCGGCCAAACCTACCGCCCAGACCACGCGGCGCGCGCCGCCAACTTCCAGAAGCTGATCGCGAACCTGCACCGTCCGATCTCGTCCGACAGCGAGGAGGGCGTTGGGTTCCTCGACGGCACTCCCCGGTCGTACGAGTCGAGCTCCGTGCTGGCCGTGGACTGCGCGCACACCGAGTACCACCGCGCCAAGCAGCTGAGCCCCGTCGAGGAGTTCCCTATGGAGCCCCTCAATTAGACGCGCTTCACGGACGTGCTTGTAGCGAGTATGGTGTAATTTGGTGGGTTCCCTTGGTGGGCTGATTTGTGCACGCGCTATAGCGTGCATCTGTATTGTATACAGGCCTAGAATAAGGCCTATTCTTTTGTTGTAGCTGGGCTCCTGCCCGTGGTCTATCTTGAAATTGCCATCTGTTCCAATCCTGCTGAGGATCTCCTAAAATTCTATCACCAGAATCAACTGTTTACAAGCAAACCCACTATAAGCTGCTTACCCAATCCTCTCCACCCTTACTGCTATTCGCTCCTTTGCACAACATTAGTCACATCCTCTCCACCCTCCATCCCCACTCTCACTTTCCCTGGACTGACTTCCACAGAGAAACTCTACTGTCCTCCGTCCCTGCTGCAGAATTGACCTGTATCTCATTATTGTCACGTCCTGCAGGCTGCATGAGCTCACCGGCAGCCGAGGGGGAAGTAGCCAACGGTGTGACTATATGGGGGGGCGAAGGTGGGGCAGAGGCATGTGCAGGTTCAACCTTGGCAGATCTGTTAGGTTAGGTGTGAGTGGAAGAGTGCAGGAAGGGTGGGCACTAATTCATGTGGGATTCACGTGGGATGCTGCGGAAGGAGTAAGTGCAAAGATGTGGGACACCGGGGCATGGACAGAGGCAGCGGTCTCCCTGGCGCCTGCTGCTGCTGGGGGAGGTATGGTGCTGGGGGGGCAGGTGGGGAGGGAGGTGGGGAGGGAGGTGGGGAGGGAGGGGGGGAGGGAGGTGGGGAGTGGAGTGGGAGGGAGGGGGGTGGGAGGTGGAGGCGAGGAGGAGATGGCTTGGTGCAGCTCTGGCGCCACCGCCATTGCATGCTGCACGCCGGGCAGCGTGCTCACAGGCGGCAGACCTGCTGACCTGCCATGCTGTCAAACATAACTTATGCAGTTACTGTAGACTATACATGCTTGTGCCTTAGAGGGTACAGCTCACTAGTCTATATGGTCTTGTATCTCACCTTTCTAATTATTATAACATTCTGATATGGTATCATCGTAGGTTAGGTCCTCTTCCTAGCCCGCACACGCTTCCGCCCCTAGGCCCTAGCCCCCGTACGTTCTCGCCCCTAGCTGGCCCCCCCTGGCCGTCGCGCTCGCTTCTAGCCGGCCCCCTGACTGTCGCATCCGTCCCTAACCGCCCCCCCCCCCCCCTGACCGTCGTGCCTGCTCCTAGCCGGCCACCTGGCCGTACGCGCCCGTCCCTAGCTGACCCCCCTAGCCGTCGCGCTCGTCTCTAGCTGGCCCCCTGGCCGTCGCGCCTGCTCCTAGCCGGCCCCCTGACCGTCGGGAACGCTCCTAGCCGGCCCCCTGACCGTCACGCCCGTCCCTAGCCGACCCCTGACCGTTCGCGCCCGCCCCTAGCTGGCCCCCAGGCTGTCGCGCTCGCCCTTAGCCGGCCCCCTAGCCGTCGCGCCCGTCTCTAGCTGGCCCCCTGGACGTCGCGCCCGCTCCTAGCCGGTCCCCTGACCGTCGCGATCGCTCCTAGCCGGCCCCCTAACTGTCGCGCTCGCCCCTAGCCGGCCCACTGGCTGTTCGCGCCCGTCCCTAGCCGGTCCCCTGGCCATTTGCGCCCGTCCCTAGCCGCCCCCCTGGCCGTTGAGCCCCTCCTAGCCAGCGCCTTGGCCGTCTCACGCCCGCTCCTCGCAGGCCCCCTGGCCGTTTGAGCCCGCCCCTAGCTGTCGCGGCTGCTTCTAGCCGCCGTCGCGGCCGCTTCCCGCCGTCCCTCGGCCGCCCCTAGTCGTCCCGGCCGCCCCTAGCCGTCGCGCCCGTCTCTAGCTGGCCCCCTGGCCGTCGCGCCCGCTCCTAGCCGGCCCCCTGACCGTCGCGATCCCTCCTAGCCGGCCCCCTGACCATCGCGCCCGTCCCTAGCTCACCCCTGACCGTTCGTGCCCGCCCCTAGCTGGCCCCCTGGCTGTCGCGCTCGCCCTTAGCCGGCCCCCTAGCCGTCGCGCCCGTCTCTAGCACCCAGAGTTTGCCTCTGGTGTCCTTAGTTGTTTCTGTCGTGCGGAGGGCATCACCCAGTCGTACACCTTGCCAGAATCCCCGCAGCAGAATGGGGTCGCTGAGCGACGCATCGGTTTGGTCATGGAGGTGGCTCGCACCTCCATGACCCATGCCGGTGCACCCCATTTTCTGTGGCCGTTCGCAGTTCGCTACGTCGCTCGCCAGCTTAACCCGTGGCCGCACCCCCAGCAGCCTCAGGTTTCGCCTACCCTCTTTTGGTCTGGGTCACCTAGTGACGCGTCTGCGTTCCACGTCTGTGGCTGACTTGCTCACGTTCGTGCCTCTGGCACGGACAAGCTCACTGCCCGCACCCTTCCCTGTGTCTTCCTCGGCTTCCCCCTTGACGCGTCTGACTGGCACTTCTACCACCCGCCGTCTCACTGGTTCTTTCACTCCCGTGACGTCACCTTTGACGAGTCCGTCTCCTTCTTCCGCCGCTTCCCCCACCGAGATCCCCCGGTTACCCCCCCCCTGTTCCTGGTCACCCCTTCCCCGGTCGTCGCCACCCCTCCTCCTCCCCCTCCCCGTCCTGCCCCCTCTGGTGTGTCCCATGTCACCCCACTTGCGTCGGTTGTACCAATTGAGGAGTCTACTGACTCTGGTAGTCCTGCGGCGCAGTCCTCGCCACTTGCCCCTTCTCAGGTGTCCCCTCCTCCGCCGCCTCCGCAGCCGCAGTCGCCACCGCTGTCGTAGCCGTCGTCACCGCCGTCGCCGCCGCCGCAGCCGTCGTTGCGACCGCCGCCACCGCAGCCGTCGCCACAACAGTTGGTTGCCTCTGGGGGTGCTGGAGTTGGGGTGGGTACTAATCCTGAGACTCCTGTCGTGGCTTGTCCCGGCGGGCCTGGGGGTGGTACCGGTGCTCGAGGGGTTCTGAGCTGTGGGGGTGTTTCTTCTGGGGGTGCTGCTCTGGAGTGTTTTGGAGGTAGCTGCCTGGCAGCTTGCGGTCCTGGTGTCGGCGTCACACTGCCGTCACAGCAGTCCCCGCCGGTGTCCGCTCTTCGCCTGCTCGGCCTTCCGTCCCCTGACCCCGTGCCTGTGCCTCCTCCTCCTCCCGTCTACGGCCCTGTGTTCCCTCCTCCGGACTCGTCTCCAGCCCGCTTCCCCCCTCGTTCCCCTCCTGTGTCTCCTCCTCTATCTCCTGACCCGACTCCTCCGTCTCACGTCTTGTCTCGCCGTCCCTCTCGTGCTCGACCTGTCTCCCCTGTCTCGCGCTCTCATCCTATGTTGCTTCGTTCCCACGCGTCTCGTCCTCCCCTTCTCCCGTCGTCTCCTCCGTCCTCCCTTGTCGTTGCTCCCCCCCCTCTGTCTGACTACCTGCGTGCAGCTCGTCCTCTTGTTCCTCAGGTCCTTGCCTCTCTCGTTACTGATCCGTCTGTTCCGGTTTCGAGCCTTGACACCCTCGTCGCTGCGGTCGCTGTCTTCGCCTCTTCTCGCCGCCTTGACTACGCCACCGCTCTGGTCTCTGACCCTGCCTGTCCTCCGTCTGTCGGGGGTGGTCCTGCCCTTGGCAGTGACGTCCTGGAGGACCGCCAGTACAAGCTTGCTTTCCTGTCCGAGGCTGCTCCCCATCTCTGTTCCATGCTTCTAGTCCCTGAGGGTGACCCCGACGCTTTCGACATCCCGACCCCTCGCACTTACGCTGAGGTGGTCTCGGGACCCTGGGCCTCTCAGTGGATAGCTGCCATGGAGTAGGAGATGGCATCTTGGAGATCGAGCGGCACCTACGTCGACGCAGTTCCCCCGCCTGGGGTGAACGTAGTCGATGGTCGGTGGCTCTTCAAGGTGAAGTGCCCTCGTGGAAAGCCGCCTGTGATCAAGGCGCGCTACGTAGCTAGAGGTTTCAGTCAGCGTGAGGGGGTGGACTTCTTCCAGACCTTCGCTCCGACCCCGAAGATGACTACTCTTCGGGTGCTGCTACACGTAGCAGCTCAGCGTGACTACAAGCTTCACTCCCTCGACTTCTCCACTGCGTATCCTTAGGGCAGTCCACACGAGAAGGTCTACCTGCGCCGCCCTCAGGCCTTCACTGGTATCTTGCCTCCTGGGACCCAGTGGCTCCTGCGGCGCCCCGTCTACGGCCTGCGGCAGGCTCCCCGTGAGTGGCACGACACGCTGCGTGCTACGCTTGCTGACCTGCAGTTCTTTCCGTCCTCCGCAGACCCCTCGCTCTTCGTTCGGGCTGGCCAGACCCCGTTCTACATCCTTGTTTACGTAGACGACCTGGTCTTCGCCACACCAGACAGGGACGCACTGGCCTCCGTGAAGGCAGAGCTGCTGAAGAGACACACCTGCACTGACCTTGGAGAACTGCGCCACTACCTTGGCTTGCAAATCTCCAGGGACAGAGCAGCGCGCACCATCACCCTGACTCAGTCACACTTGGTGCGCCAGGTCCTTCAGAGGTTCGGCCTTCAGTTCTCCTCCGCATAGCCCACTCCTCTGCCACTAGACCACACGCTCTCCGCTCCAGTTCCTAAGGAGTCAGCAGAGCCTAGTGGTCCTTACGCAGAGCTGGTGGGTTGCCTCATGTACCTGATGACTTGCACTCGCCCAGATCTCGCATACCCTCTCAGCATCCTGGCTTGCTTTGTCGCTACAGGCAGACACCGACCTCAGCACTGGTCTGCCGCTAAGAGGGTTTTGCGTTATCTTGCAAGTACATCGGGCATGGGGTTAGTGCTAGGAGGACGCAGGCCAGTGGTCCTTACTGGACACATAGACGCTTCTTGGGCAGACGACGCTGAGACCCTCAGATCCTCCCAAGGCTACTGCTTCAGCCTTGGTTCAGGTGCCGTCTCGTGGAGAGCTACCCGCTCCTCGTCTGTTGCCTGGTCTAGCTGTGAGGCCAAGATCTACGCTGGTGCCATGGCGGCACAAGAGCTCCGCTGGCTGACCTTCTCGCTCACTGAGTTAGGTGAGCGGCCTTGCTCTGCATCGGTCCTGTACGTTGACAACAGGGCCATGATCCTCCTGTGTCAGGAGCCTCAACTCGAGGGCAGAGCGAAGCACATCCAGCTACGGTACTTCCTCCTGCGTGAGCTCCAGCAGCGTCGTCAGGCCCGCGTAGTACACTTGGCCTCCGGTGCCAACACAGCTGATATCTTTACGAAGGCGCTTGCGCCTAAAGATCATCAGCGGCACTGTGTAAAGCTAGGTCTCGTTCCTGTAGCCTCTCACTTGCTAGGGCCTTGACTTTGTACTGTCCTTTATATATATATTTTACCCTGACTGGCCTTGTGGCCTCTCCCAGTGGCTGGACTAGTAGTGCTGCCATGGTCTTGTTCTTGTCTTGTCTGTACTCCTTGTGACTGGTCTTTAGACCCTTGTCTCAGAGGCTGGACTAGTAGTGCCGCCCTGAGCTGCTTCTTCCCTTGTTAGGCACTGCCCTTATATAGTCTAGGGGGTGTGTCAAACATAACTTATGCAGTTACTGTAGACTATACATGCTCGTGCCTTAGAGGGTACAGCTCACTAGCCTATATTGTCTTGTATCTCACTTTTCTAATTATTATTACATTCTGATACATGCAACCCCCGTGCGGAGCTGCCATACGCCCCCACTGCTGCCGCCCCTTCTGTTGCAGCAAGCCCCGGCTTGAAGCCCAAGTCCTGTTCCATGCTCACTCCTTGTGCCCGGCCCAACCCCTCCAGGGGAAACGTCTTAAAGCCCAGGTAGCCCAGCCCCTGCTCGTCCACGGTCACTCCTGCCTGCTCTGATGGCTCCCTTGATGCAAGCACATCGATTAGAGTCACATCCATGCCAGGCTGGCGCATGTGCTCAGAGGCAGGCGCCACCATGCCGCCCGGTGCCACCATTGCGTGCCCCCCCCGCTCCTCTGGCACCGCACCCAACCCATGCTTAAACCCGGGGTTGGACCCATGCACCAGATCATCATCGCTTGTTTCCTTTCCCCCAGTCCCAAGTCCACTACTGTTGTTCTCACTTCCGCTGCTAACATCTTTCGACCCTTGTTTGCTGTCCATGTCACTCCCTCCTCCATCCCTCTGCCAGCCACTGTTGCCCTGACCTGCTTCCCCGAGAGGTAGATCAGGTGCCAGCTCAATCCATGCAGGGTGCAGTGCCAGATCATCTGAACCGTCCATTCCTCTATCACCATCCTGTCCTCCTCCTCCTTCTGCCATTGCTCCCACACCCTCTCCCTCTCCCCCACCCCCTCCTCCCATCCCCCTTTCTCCTCCTCCCACCACCTCCCTTCCAACCCCAGTTTCACCCGGCACAGCTTCAACAGCATTCAGAAGAGGGTTCATACCGTATCAGCAAAGGGGTTCTGGGTTTTTACAAGGGGGTCGAGGGTGTTCACAGGGGGGGTTAGGCTATTGACAAAAGGGTTCCTGCTTTCAACAAGAGGGTCCAGGGTGTGGGCAAAAGGGTTCTGGGTTTCCACGAGGGGGTCGAGGGTGTTCACCGGGGGGTCTGACGGGTGCACAAGAGGGTCGGCTAAGGGCGCGAACTGCTCCGTTGCTGCCTCACTTTCCGTAAAGCCTGGCGGCAGGTTAATGTATGTGAGTGCTGCTACAACTGGGTTGGGATTTGCTACAGCCGGATCAGTTGCTGCTACAACTGGTTCGGTTGCTGTCACAGCCGGACCAACAGCTGCTACAGTCGGGTCAGTTGCTCCTACAGCCAAATCAATTTCTACTACAGCCGGATCCAAGTGCAAGGCTTGTTGCTGTTGCTGCACAGGGTTCGCCTCGGGGTGGGGGCACCAGTCCCCAGTGCTCCGAGCTGGCGGTGCGCAAGTGGTCTCTCTCCGAACCTCTGTGGTGGGCTCGATATGGTGAGGTGCCTCCAAGCAGGTGCCCCTGGGCACGGCAGAGGCAAGGTGGGTGGGGTCCAGAGGAGGCAGAGACACGAGGAACCGGACTGTATCCAGCTCCGCCACCCCCTCTTCCTCTTCCTCAGCTGGAACTGCCTTCACCGCTCGACCCACATCGACCCTTCCACTCACGTTCACCTCTTGAGCCCTGTTGCTTGCTGGGTGTAACGCATCTGTGTTGCTGGGAGCAGCAGCACCGCTCAGCACATCAGCATTGCCCAACACATCTGCCATGACCTTAGACACCACAACCTCGTCAGCAAAGCCTCTTCCCTCCTCGTCTGCGCCGCCTCTCTCCATGCCTGCTCCACCACGCAATGCTCCCGCAGCAGTACTCCCTGCCACTCCACCTGATAACTCCCCTCCGCTCAATTGAGGATCAATCTCTGCCCTTGCTTGCGGATCTCCTTTCATGCCTGCTGCTGCCAGACCTCCCGCACGCCCTGTTGCGGAACCTGCTTCCAAACCAGAAACCCGGCCTGGTGGTGAACCTGCAACATGACCTGCTGCCGGACCAACGCCCTCAGCCCAAGTAGTGGTCAGCTCTTCTGGAAAACCTACAAATTTGCGCCCAGGCAAAATTCGTCCAGCCACATCAGCTTCCTGCTCGTATCTCACGGCCCACCGGCTCCAGTAGTACCTTCCTTCCCGCGCCACTAGTAGTACCTTCCTTAGGCTAGGAGAAATATCTAGAGAGAAGAGAGGTTAGCCTTAGGTCCTCCCCGCCCACTCGCGCTTCCGCTCTCGTCCTAGTCCTAGCTGCCCGCTCCTAGCCGGCCCTTAGCGCCCCATTAGCGCCCCGCTAGCGCCCTGTCGGCCCCCTCTGGGCCGTTAGCGCCCGTCGGCCCCGTTAGAGATTGGAACCATCAATGTGTGCATAAGAATTGCTTATGCAATTATCCCTCTTGTTCTACTCTTGAATCATAGCATTATTAGCTTAATGCAAATACCACTCAGTATGCTGTTAGAATGCAAGAATGATTGACTAGTGTGAGAAACCTAGGACATAACCCTGTTGGGGTTGTACTCACTAGAAGCACACACCTAGGCTAGCCTATAACTTCTACATACAGCAAATGTATAAGTTGACACACCCCCTAGGCTAAAGGGGTGGTGCTAAGCAAGAAGCACATATCTCAGGGTGGCACTGCTAGTCCAACCACTGAGGCAGGGGTCCTGAGATCAGTCAGCAAGGGTACAAACAAGACTAAAGCAAGCCAGGGCGGCACTACTAGTCCAGCCACTGGAGGTAAGGCCACAAGGCCAGTCAGACAGGTATATATAGTAGAGAGTACACAATCAGGGTCCTAACAAGTGAGTAGCTACAGGAACAAGACCAAGCTGTACACAGTGCCGCTGATGATCTTTAGGCGCAAGCGCCTTAGTAAAGATATCAGCCGTGTTGGCACCGGAGGCCAAGTGAACTACGCGGGCCTGGCGACGCTGCTGTAGCTCGCGCACGAGGAAGTACTGCAGCTGGATATGCTTCGCTCTGCCCTCAAGTCGAGGCTCCTGGCACAGGAGAATCATGGCCCTGTTGTCAGCATACAGGACCGGGGCAGAGCTAAGCTGCTCACCTAAGTCTGTGAGCAAGAAGGTCAGCCAGCGGAGCTCCTGTGCCGCCATGGCACTGGCGTAGATCTTAGCCTCACAGCTGGACTGAGCAACAGACGACGAGCGAGTGGATCTCCAAGAGATAGCACCTGAACCAAGGCTAAAACAGTAGCCCTGAGCCGACCTGAGAGTCTCAGAGTCGTCTGCCCAAGAAGCGTCTGTGTGCCTAGTGAGGACCACAGGCCTGCGTCCTCCAAGCACTAACCCCCTGCCTGATGTACTTGCTAGATATATCGCAAAAACCTTTTAGCGGCCGACCAGTGGTGTAGTTGGTGTCTGCCAGTGGCCACAAAGCGAGCCAGGATGCTGAGAGGGTATGCGAGATCTGGGCGAGTGCAAGTCATCAGGTACATGAGGCAACCCACGAGCTCTCCGTAGGGGCCGCTGGGCTCTACTGGCTCCTCAGGAACGGGAGCGGAGAGCCCATGGTCTACAGATAGAGGTGTGGGCTGTGCGGAGGAGAACTGAAGACCGAACCTCTGAAGGACCTGACGCACCAAGTGTGATTGTGTCAGAGTGATGGTGCGTGCTGCTCTGTCCCTAGAGATCTGCAGGCCAAGAGAGCGACGCAGCTCTCCAAGGTCAGTGCAAGTGTGTCTCTTCAGCAGCTCGGCCTTCACAGAGGCCAGTGCGTCCCTGTCAGCAGTAGCGAAGACTAGGTCGTCTACGTAGACAAGGATGTAGAACGGAGTCTGGCCGGAACGCACAAAAAGCGAGGGGTCAGCAGAGGACGGAAAGAAATGCAGGTATGCTAGCGTAGCAGGCAGCGTGTCGTGCCACTCGCGGGGAGCCTGGCGCAGGCCGTAGACTGGGCGCCTGAGAAGCCACTGGGTCCCAGGAGGGAAGGTACCAGTGAAGCCCTGTGGTCGGCGCAGGCAGACCTGCTCGTGTAGGCTGCCCTGAAGAAAGGCAGTAGAGAAGTCGAGGGAGTGAAGCTCGTAGTCGCGCTGTGCTGCTATGTGTAGCAGCACCCGAAGAGTAAACATCTTCGGGGTCGGGGCGAAGGTCTGGAAGAAGTCAACCCCCTCGCGCTGGCTGAAGCCTCTAGCCACGTAGCACGCCTTGAAGACAGGCGGCTCTCCTGGGGGGCGCTGCACCTTGAAGAGCCACCGACCATCGACTACGTTCACCCCAGGTGGGGGAACTGCGTCGACGTAAGTGCCGGTGGACCTCCAAGATGCCATCTCCTACTCCATGGCAGCTATCCACTGAGAGGCCCAAGGTCCCGAGGTGGCCTCAACGTAGGTGCGAGGGGTCAGGATGTCGAGGGCGTCTGGGTCCCCCTCTGAGACTAGGAGCATGGAGCAGAGATGAGGAGCGGCCTCGGAAAGGAAAGCAAGCTCGTACTGCCTGTCCTCTAGAACGTCACTGCCAAGGGCAGGTGCACCCCCAACGAACGGAGGACGGGCAAGGTGAGAGACCAGAGCGGTAGAGTAGTCAAGGCGGCGGGTAGAGGCGAAGTCAGTGACAGCAGCGACAAGCGCGTCAAGGCGCGAGACAGGAACAGACGGGTCTGTAACAAGAGAGGCAAGTACCTGAGGGACAAGGGGACGAGCGGCACGGAGGTAGTCAGACAGCGGGGGAGGTGCAACAACAAGCGACGAGGGAGGATTGGAGGACGAGATGAGTGGGAACGGAGCAACATAGGGTGGGAGCGCAGGACAGGAGAGATGGGACGGAGGTGTAGGGTGAGGGATGGCGAGACTAGACGTGGGACGGAGGTGTAGGTTAGGAGACAGTAGAGGGGACACAAAAGGGGAACGCGAAGGAAGACGGGCCGGAGACGAGTCCGGCGGTGGGAACTCAGGGCCGTAGACAAGAAGGTGAGAAGGTGGTGGGGGAGACACCGGCGAGCGGTCAGGGGAGGGAAGGCCGAGCAGGCAAAGAGTGGAGACCGGCGGCGACGGCTGCGGCGGCTGCTGCGGTGGCTGGTGCTCGACCCTCGGACCGGCAAGGGCACGATGACCGCCGGGAGAACACTCAACTGCAGCACCCCCAAAACCAACACCCCTAGAGCGAGAACCCCCTCCAGCACTAGCGGCACCCCCAGGCCCGCTGGGACAGACCACGCAAGGAGCCGCAGGACGAACACCCTCCTCAACGCCAGCACCCCCAGTGGCCAAGAGCGGCAGCGGCGGCGGCGGCGGTGGCGGCGGCGAATGCGACAGTGGGGGCGGAGACACCGGGGAAGGGGGACGCGGCAAGGACGGGCTGGGGGGACCACCAGAGTCAGCAGACTCCTCAACGGGGACAACCGACGGGAGGGGAGTGACATGAGAGACACCAGACGGGGCAGGATGAGGCGGGAGGGGAGGAGGGGCTACCGGGAGAGAGGGAGCAAGGAACAGGGGGGGGAAACCGGGAGACCTCGGTGAGGGAAGCGACGGTAGAAGGAGACAGACTCGTCAAAGGTGACGTCACGAGAGTGTAGGAAGCGGTGAGACTGCGGGTGGTAGAAGAGCTAGTCAGACGAGTCCAGGGAGAAATCGAGGAAGACACAGGGGACAGTGCGGGCAGTGAGCTTGTCCGTGCCAAAGGCACGAACGTGAGCAAGGTAACCCCAGATGTGGAATGCAGATGCGTCACCGGGGGACCCGGTCCAAAGGAGGGTCGGCGAAACCTGCGGCCGCTGGGAGCGTGGCCATAAGTTAAGCTGGTGAGCAGCGTAGCGAACAGCGAACGGCCACAGAAAATGGGGGGCATCGGCATGAATCATGGAGGTGCGAGCAACCTCCATGACCAAGCCGATGCGGCGCTCAGCAACCCCATTCTGCTGTGGCGAGTTCGGCAAGGTGTACGACTGGGTGATGCCCTCCTCACGACAGAACTGTCCAAGCCGACTAGAGGCGAACTCGCCGCCACGGTTAGAGTGGAGACACAACATGGGGAGACCGCGGTGAAGACTTGCAGCCACAACCCACGGGAGGAGAACGTCGGGCACGTCGGCCTTCCGCTCCAGGGGAAACACCGTGGTGTAGCGCGTGTAGTCGTCGACGAGCAGAAGAAAGTAGCGCTCACCGTGCAGTCCGGGGACGGGAGCTGGGCCCCAAACGTCCAGGTGCAGGGTCTGAAGGGGAGCAGTGGCAGGGCGAAGCAAGGAGGAGTGAGGGGCACGGCGGAGCCGGCCCTCGACGCAAGGCGTGCACGGTGGCGCAGTCGAGTGGGGAAGGGCGGGGAGCGACTCGAGGAGGCCCAAGAAAAGACCGTGCTGAAACATGTGATGCAGACGCGGGAGAGCAGAGTGACCTAAGCGGTGGTGCCACAAAAGGGACGGGTGAGTGAGGGACCGACACGAGCAAGCTGCAGTGACCTGGGAGAACGCACCAACCGGAGGGGGAGTGGTGTCGAGGGTAAACAGACCGGACACCGGGTCCCGGGGGAACGTCGCAAGGGGGGAATCTGATCCAGCCTCGGTACAGACAGCGAACCGCTCGTACCCAGGAAACGTAGTGGTGACGCCGAGGTCTTGAAGATAGCCGACACCAACCAGGTTCCTAGAGAACGAGGGAACGTGGAGGCCTAAAAGAGAGCCCGAGAGAAGAGCTGGACAGGGAACGGAAGTGGAGCTGCGAGCAACGACAGGACCCGTAGAGGGGTCAGCGAGAGCGACAACAGCAGGCGCAGCATGCGGCGTGAGCATGGAGCGGTCGCGGAAGAAACAGGCAGAAGCACCTGAGTCAAGAGTGAAGGGCAGTGAGGCAGTAGCGGAGGCCGGGAACGGAGCCGGTGCAGAAACTAGGCTAGGCAAACTAGGCAGTCCTACGCCTGACGCAGCAGGGGAGGCTGAGCTACACAAGGGTGCTACGCCTAAACTAGAATACACAGGGTAATAAGATCCAGCAACACTAGAAGCGTCAGCATACAAGGCATGCAAAGCAGCACCTATCTGATCCATATCTAGCTCAAATATCAGTACGCCCTGGCGAAGCAGGCTGTGCCAGTCGAGGAGGTCCGAGGCTGGGTCAAAGCAACGACGAAAGAGGTCGTCGAGGCGGCGGAAACAGCGGGCGGTCGGGTGCGGGCGGCGGTACAGAGTGCCGCGGAGAGGCCCGGCTGCTCCTGACTAGCTGCGGCAGTCCCCTCAGTAGAACCACTGTCCCCGGCACCACCACCACTACCACCAGCTCCACCACCATGCCCTCCGTGGCGGCCACGACCGGCGCGGCGCGGGCGCTGCTGCGGGTGCGCCGCAGCTGCAGTCTCGGTCAGAGGGGTCGCAGTGACGACCGCAGCCGAAACGTCAGTAAACGTGCAATGGGAGGGGGCACAGCCGTGAAAGATAGAGACTGCCGGCGCACCGCTCGACAGAGCGATAGTGCGCTGGCGAGTCTCGATCTCTGTCAGGGCGATGACAAAGGCTGTCAGGGTGAGATCACCCGGGTGCTGGCTAAGGATGTGGTCGCGTGCACTAGCAAGGTGGTCAGGTAGGCGCATGGCGATAAAGTACATGGTCATGCAGAAGGGGGGAGGGAGCGCAGTGAGCTGGGCGGTAGTGCTAGCAGTGCAGTAGCGAGACTCCAGGGCTCGCAGGTGAGTGGCAAGGTCAGCAACAGTAGGGAAGGAAGCAAGGTCTGGGAAAAGCATAGGGAAGAGCAGGCGGCCTGCAGTAGCGGAGGCATGCGTGGAATAGCGAGCAACAACAACATCTAAGTAAGCCCTGGCTGTATCAACTGTAGAGAAACACGAACGCTCAGACACAGGGAGGGCGTGACTGATAGCGACGTGAGCAACTGCATCGCGAGAGTCCCAAATGGCACAGGCAAGTGCAGCAGCAGAGAAAGCCTCACGCTCAGCAGAGGTGGGGTCAGCAGGGAGGGGAGCAGGCACAGGGGGGCGGGGGAGCAAGCCATCAGCATAAACAACCAAGGAGTGCCCATCCTGGGGCTGACCTGTGAGTTGACGGCGGAGATCGGACAGCCAGGCGGCGAAGTCAACCGCGTGGCCCTCCGCGTCCAGGTGGAGTACGAAGTCAGCCATTAGGGACACAGCGGCACAGCTCCACAGGACACAGCAGCACAGCTCCAGGAGGACGTCTACAAGACGCTCTAGCGCGGGCAAGCAGAAGACACGGGGCCGGAGACTCGAGGAACCGTGCCGAGGAGCCGGGCGGGCACTGGGAGCTGCGGCCGCAGGAGCCGGGCGGGCGTATCGGAGCCGGGCGGGCGTATCGGGGCCGGGCTGGCGCTAGGAGGGGCCGAGCGGGCGCGTGGAGGAGCTGGGCGTGCGCTAGGAGGGGCCACACAGTCACTGGGAGCTGGGCAGGCGCTACGGGGCCGGGCTAGCGATGAGAGGGGCTGAGGGGCCGGGCAGGCGCTAGGAGGGGCCGGGCGGGCGCTAGGAGAGGCCGGGCAGGCGCTAGGAGGGGCCGGGCAGGCGCTAGGAGGGGCCGGGCGGGTGCTAGGAGGGGCCGGACAGGCGCTAGGAGGGGCCGGGCGGGCGCTAGGAGAGGCCGGGTGGGCGCTAGGAGGGGCCGGGCGGGCGCTGTGGGACGGGCGTGCGCAACGGGCCGGGCGGGCGCGACGGGCGGGTGCTACGTGCCGGGAGGGGGTGACGGGCCGGGCGAGCGCGAACGGCCGGGCGGGAGTGACAGGCCGGACGGCCGCTAAGGGGCGGGCGGGCGCTACAGGCCGAGCGGGCGCTAAGGGCCGTGCTGGCGCTACGGGCCGGGCGGGCGCTAGGGCTAGGTAGGGGGCGAGAGGCTAGGGCGCGGGCGGAAGCGGGTGGGTGGACCTAACCTACTTCTGATACCATGTTAGCATGCAAGAATGATTGACTAGTGTGAGAAACCTAGAACATATACCTGTTGGGGTTGTACTCACTAGAAGCACACACCTAGGCTAGCCTATAACTTCTACATACAGCATATGTATAAGTTGACATATGCAACTACTCTTTATTGTTTTATGTGGAAATCCCATCATACAGAAGATACAGTGCAATTGATGTTGTAACGTGTAGTTGATGCTAGTGATAAAAGTTCGAAAGGAGTTTTCAAGCCCCAGTTCAGAATGGTTGGAAAGCAAGAATCATGTCGTGTTCTGAAAACAGTGGGCGCTAAACTTTGCGAAACAGATTTCGGGAATGGGCGTGAGGCCAAAAAAAAGGAATCACGCAATGTCGCACGCAATCCCGAGAGGGGACCAGCACGTCCTGCAGGGAGCAAAACGGGAAATACGCTACTGTTCCCAGGTGATGAAAAATGAGGCAGTTGACAACTTGACACTATTCCACTCAGCACCAACGTCACATGCCTATGCAAACCTCTGTTTGTACAAGGGAACAAGCAGCATACTGGCATTGTGAAACGGAATCTGAACAGCGCAATAATAAGCGCGACGAAGGCGCTTACACGGATAGTAAAGGCCGGGTGCAGATGCTGAGCGGGAACCTATCTAGCGAAAGTTCCGCGCCGCGAACCAGGAACGTCCAAGGCAGAGTTGGCGGGCTGAAACCGGAGTGAGACAAACTCAGAACGCAGAGGATGGAAACGCTGACGCCACACACGTCGTCGCGTCAGGTAGAAACGGGAGCCTAGGTGCACATTCAATGTGACAAGGACTCCTAGGATTTTATGACTAGGCGCGAGATTGTGTGACTAGGCACGGGATTCTCTGAGTAGGCGCAGGATTCTGTGACGCGGCGAGGGATTCTGTGACTAGGCGCGGGATTCTGGGACCAGGCGCAGGATTCTGTGACTAGTCGCGGGATTTTGTGACTAGGCGTGGGATTCTGTGACTAGGCGCGGGATTCCATGACTAGGCGCAGAATGCAGTGACAAGGCGCGGGGTTCTGTGACACTGCGCGGGCTTCTGTGACTAGGCACGGGATTCTACAACTGCGTGGGGGATCGCCAACACCCTGCGAGAGAGTTGTGCCCGAGCTAGTCGGGATGGCTTTGTTTGTGCTATTTGCGCGACAGGCGCGGGAAGCACCACCCATTATATCGACCTTTCCTGCTGCCGTGGCAGCCTAGAATGGTGGCGTTGCTTATGTACCCGAGCTTGGTCGTGCGTTTGACGCCAGATTAGGGTCTGAGGGGAGAGGCGGGGTTGGCAAACCAGGTGCGGGATCTTGCCTTTCGCCTTCCACTCCTGTTTTGTCTTACCATTTTCCCCCATCAACCTCTGCTTTCCCATAAAATGTACCCCTATTTTCTCGTTTCCCACTCCCTTCTTCTCTTCTCCCCCAATTAGGCTCATGCCTCCCCCTCTTAGCCTGCTGCCCGTCTCCCCCACTCTCAGGACTTTTTTCAGGTTATAAATGTAGAGGATAGATCGAGGGCCCAAGGCTGACTCGCCATCGCCCTGCACCCACCCACGTTACACTCCTTTGCACCATCCCTGTCCTGCTTCTCTTGTTCTCTTATCTTCACATGCGTCGTGTAAGCGTATTCCTGAGGATTTAGCAGAGGGTGCGATGGTTGCGCAGGAACGCGGTATGGACTCCGTCCTGGTGGGCACTCGATACCCATGACGAGGGGAAACCGCAGGCGAGCGGGCTCTGCCCCTCGACGCAGATGAGCTCTTTGCCAAGGGCGAGGAAGTCAAAAGGTGACCTCAGGAATAGCCTCAATGAGAAATGTACAACTACGACCATATCGTTGGCGGCAAAGATGTGCGCAGAGTGGGGGGGTGGGGGGGGGGGGGGGGCAACGCAGTGAACCCCACCTCGCACTAGAGTCATGTCACGAGGGAAACCGGCACAAGAGGGGGGGGGCTGAAAACGAAATGGGAGGAGGTGAAGTGGGGGGTGTGAAGGGGAGCGGCCAGGGCACGGCTTAGGGTTGCACCATCACCCACATGGGAGACACGCCCCCGGACCCCCCCAACCAGCCCATCCCTGCATGTTGCCTTCATCTGTCACCCCGTATGTTTCGAAGGGGAAACAGTTTAGAGAGGACAGATTCAGCCTAGCAGCTGAAACCTCCACGCCGGCCATGCTCTAATCCCCCACAGGACTCGTGCCTGCGAGGCGGGAACCCCCCCGCTGCTAGCAAACACCTCCATTCCCCCCACCCACAAATCCAGCACCATACCCCATTCTTCGTGCAAGGGTAACAGCCCTGGCAGCTACAGCACTCCCTATCCCCTGCTGTGCACCCCACTCAAACACTCCCCTTCCCCCTTGTTCTCCCCCCCTTGTTCTCCCCCCCCCCTCTCCCACCCCCGCCCCCCCACAACAATCTTTGGTGAACAGCCAATCCTCCCAAAGTGTGCATTGTGCACCAGCCCATTGCCACTATACCATGTTACACCCCTGTATGATGGCCATTCTATAGCCTCATGTAGGGTCTCTTGCTCGTCCCTTGTCACCCTCTCCACGCCCTTCATTTGCCCCACAGCCGCCACAAATGTATCCCCCTTCTTCTCCCCTCCTCCCTGCCCCATCTTTCTTCGCCGCATAAATCAGCTAGACGCAAGCCATCTGCTAGATTACACTCCCTCTCACTGCCGAACTCCGCCCTTTGCACTCCCTCGTCCCCCCGTTCCTCGTTCCCCGCTTCGTCCCCCCTCGGCCTACCCCCACCCGATTCCCCACAGAATTTCCCACCGTGTGCGATACTCCCAGCAGCTCTCCCCGTCTCACTCAGCCCAATGCTTTTCTCCCACATGTCCAAACTACTCTCCTCTATCCCCCCTCTATGCCCCTCCCCCCTTCCTCCTAATGTACACTTCCCCTCCCCTCCCCCCCTCTATGGAAACCTCCACATCGATTACTGTAGCGCACCATGGAATCGCCTAACTGATGTTATTGTTTCACGTTCGGGCAGGCAACTACAGTAATACATTTCCCTTCTACCATTTGTCTACCCATCCCGAAGACCTCAGACACAGGCCAACCCGTGCACCCCTCCAACCCTTGTAGAGCACCCCGCTGTTCAAGCCCTCAAGGATGTCAAGAAAGGATCCGTAAACATCTCGGTGAACATGCGGCCACTTAGTGTCTCTGTGCTGTTAAGCACAAAGATGTTGGCGACCCCAGACGATGTCCTATACTTTCTTGTGGAAGCCGCTCCAAATGCCACTAAACGACTAATCGAAGCGACCATGAGCGCGGGTGAGTCAAGTCAGGGTCTTCTATACTCGTGTGATAAGCAAACGTGCAGAAAGGTGCCTGTGGGGGTCCTCATGGCAAGATCAAGCGGCTGAGATGGTCGATATGCACCGCAAGGCGTACGGCCGCACCTTCAAGAAGGGTATGGCGTGAGGTTATGAGAAAGTCGCTGACCTACTGCAGCAAGAGGATCGGGCGCTGGCGGGTTTGCGGTACAACTTCCCAATCTGTGAATTGGATGCTCACGGGCGACCGAGGCCAAAGGTCGGACCCGCATGGGGAGAAGTGAGGTGTGGCCTTGCGGTCGAGCAGATGCAACAGCAAGGTTAGTGGCTTGACCAATCGAAGTCCAAAATGGTATGGGTCTGAGGTATTGCACATCACACTCCCCACTCCCTCCATACGGTCCCACCCTTCAGCTGCTGTAGGATAAATGGCAACGGAGGACGGGACGAACAACACAACCCTCAACACCATAAAGCACTTGTGGGCACACCTCAAAGAGAGCTTGCCAAGTATAAGCACCCCCCCCACAAGGATGCTCCAGACTTGGGAGCAGGTGCAAAAGACATTGGACGGGATTGGGGCGGATGTGTGCAGGGGGCTCATTGACAATATGCCGAGGAGGGAGAAGGCAGTGGTTAGGGCTAAAGGGAGATGGACCCTGTACCGATTTGGGATTGTAAATTGCTTACTTTAAATATGGCCAAAACTGTTCGAATACTTCTTGGTGAATATTATTCTTGGTGTTGCATCATAAGCATGCCCTTTTAGGCTCGTTGACATGTGATCTTCTTGCTTAGGCAGCAGTCTACTAGTCAATTAAAGCAGTAGTGTATTTCACAAAGTTCGATTTGCTGCGAAAGAACCAATTTCGCACACAACGACCACGCAGTGAACCCGTCTCGTCAAGGCCAGCGAGACACTACTTCATAATAGGAGCTGATCAATTTGTCTTCATCAAGAATCTCAGCCATCCGAAGTGATTGATTGGAGCAGTCTCAACATCAACCTCACGAGGCGACACACGAATCATGCGTCGTGATTCCGGGTTTTGATGACCTTCGTGGAAAATCTTCCGCGCATGTCACGATGCTTGACAGATTGAGGAGTAATTAACCTCTTATCCAACAAGTATTTGTTCGCTAGCGGCCCTACGGCACATGCATTGGCGGCGATTCTACTAGAAGACGAAGCGTTACAAGCATCAGCGTAACTTCGACGATGGAAGAGAACGCCAAGCAACATGAGGTGCCAACAAATGAGGGGGATGCGGACTACTACAACACGATCACGTGCTCTACCGGCCATACATCAGAGGTACGGATGAACATACCAGGAATTGCTACCCATGGATACATGGATATATGGGGAGAAGCGAATTTCTCTTCATACCCTCAAATGAAACCATCACTGGCAGCAATGGAGCAACACATGTATACAAATGCGCACATGTTCCTGGTAGTTACGCCTGTTACACCCATCAGAACACTCTACTAGGAAGAGGGAGTTGATGGATTCTCCTTCAAGCATTACGAGTTGAGAGAATTCTCTGCAGCAGCTGCCGCTGTTGCCGCCGTCGCCATCGTCGCTACCGATGCCGCCGCCGCAGCAGAAGACTCGACACATCAATCACAACCAAATCCTGATGGATGATTCTCCACTCAATGGAGATAATGCTGGATTATATTCCAGTATGGTCGTTAAGTCCTGGCCAGGCACAACATCGATTTTCAGCTAGTGGGATGGAGAAACAGTACCACTATGCACTGGAATAGCTATGGCAAAGTCGTATACCCTCAAGAGCAGAAGATATTTGCTCTTATGAGGATGGGGGGGACTACGGTACCCTACTGGTATACAAGTCCTCATGACCTATGGCTTTCCTTAAAGTCATAAAATGTGTGTCACAACCAATCCATCACCAACACCACCTCCACGGAAGCAGATAGGCATGAAATGGAGGGTCGACGCCACTCCGGATAGTGGACTCCGCGTATCTCCAATAACACCCCTATTTGCCAAAATGGAGCAGACTTCAACACTGATGCTGAGTAGCCGAGACGTCTTCGTCATCAAAGCTACTACAAGGATAGTGACAGAATGAGACAACACATGATGGTGCTAGCAGACCTATTCCAATATGTACACCCAAACACCGATGCCTACAGATGACCTCCTTGCTAAACTGGAAGTGCATAAGATCATACTGGATTGGCCGTGAGCTATGCCCTAAACCCCTAAACCCGAAACCCTAAACCCTGAGCAGCACTTCGCATGCGCTGTTGTACTCAAAGCAGTGTGACTAGCAGACAATGTGGTGAACAGAGTTACTGCGAGTGACTTTGCTTGCCACCCCGTAGTAGAATTTGGCATCGCAACTGTTGACAACTACACGCCAGGTGTTGATTCATGGCAGTGGAGATATACTTTGCAGCCGTCGGATAAACTACATGCGCGTACGATGCCGAGAGGGTACGACTCGCGACAACACTAAGGCATGGACCAGCATTCGACAGAAGCTGCATGTATTAGATACAACGTTTCTACAGAAGCATTACTACGCCACGACTGCAACACCGCCAACAATTAGTCATCTTCATACGTGGACGGGATGCGAGTAACGCCAGGATGTGCCACTTGAGACTCAACGCATGCTAAAGTGTGCCAGTTAGAGCACCCACCGAAAGGACAGCACACCTACTTTTCGGCTACAATATCTTGACCAGTCCTGAGAGGGGGAGAAGTGTGGCAGGAGCCAAATAGGTGTAGAAGAGAAAACGGGAGTGGGAAACGAGAAAACAAGGATTGATGGGAGAAACTGGTAAGACAAAACAGGAGTGGAAGGCGAAATTCAAAATCCCGAGCCTGGTCTGCCAACCCCGCATCTCCCCTCAAACCCTAATCTGGTGACAAACGCACGACCAAGCTCGGGTCCATAAGCAACGCCACCATTCTAGGTCGCCACGGCAGCAGGAAAGGTCGCCCTAATGGATGGTGCGTCTCGCGCCTGTCGCGCAACCGAATAGCACAAACAAAGCCATCCCGGCTAGTTCGCAGGGTATTGGCGATCGCAGGGTAATAGCACAAACAAAGCCATCCACAGCACTCTCGCAGGGTATTGGCGATCCCGCACACAACCGCAGAATCCCGTGCCTAGTCACAAAATCCCGCGCGGTGTCACAAAACCCCCCTCCTTGTCACTGCATTCTATGCCTAGTCACAGAATCCCGCGGCTAGTCATGGAATCCCGCGCCTAGTCACGTAATCCCGCGCCTAGTAATAGAATCCTGCGCCTATTCACAGAATCCCATGCCTCGTCACAGAACCCCACGCCTTGTCACTGCAGTCTGCGCCTAGTCCCAGAATCCCGTGCCTAGTTACAGAATCTCGCGCCTAGTCACAAAATCCTAGGAATCCTTGTCACATTGAATGCGCGCCTAGGCTCCTGTGCTCCTTGCCCCGTGTCTACCTGACGAGACGTCGTGTGTGGAATCAGCATTTCCGTCATCTGCGTTCTGATTTTGTCTCGCTCCGGTTTCAGCCCGCCAACTCTGCCTTGGATTTTCCTGGTTCGCGGCGAGGAACTATCGCTAGATAGGTTCACGCTCAGCGTCTGCACCCGGGCTGTACTATCCGTGTAAGCGCCTTCGTCGCGCTTATTATTGCGCCGCCTCAGAATGCCTGTGTGCTACTTGTTCCCTTTTACAAATAGAGGTTTGCGTAGGCATATGATCTCAGAGTAGAGAGATTGAATAGAATAAGGCATACAGGTTTATTTTGTTCAAGTGGTTGTACCCTCTAAAAGCATGCACCTATCTAGCCTCTTATAACGTATACAAATATGTTTGACACACCCCCTAGGCTAGATGAGGGGCAGTGCTTGGAAGTCGACACACAGTTCAGGGTGGCACTACTAGTCCAGCCTCTGAGGCAAGGGTCCGAAGACCAGTCAGCAAGAGTACAAACAAGACAAGAGCAAACCCAGGGCAGCATCCAGTCCGACCACTAGGAGAGAAGCCACAAGGCCAGTCAGAAAGCTATATATAAAACGAAGTACACAATCAAGGTCCTAGCAAGTGAGTAGCTACAGGAATAGACCAAGCTGTAAACAGTGCCGCTGATGATCTTTAGGCACAAGTGCCTTAGTAAAGATATTAGGTGTCTTGGCACCGGAGGCCACATGTACTACGTGGGTCTGGCGACGCTGCTGTAGCTCACGCAGGAAGAAGTACCGCAGCTGGATGTGCTTCGCTCTGCCCTCCAGTCGAGGCTCCTGACATAGGAGGATCATGGTCCATTTGTCAGCGTACAGGACCGAGGCAGAGCTAGGCCGCTCACATGTCTCTGAGCAAGAAAGTCAGCCAGCGGAGCTCCTATGCTGCCATGGCACTAGCGTAGATCTCAGCCTCACAGCTGGACTGTGCAACAGACAAGGAGCGGGTGGACCTCCACGAGACCGCGCCTGCACCAAGGCTAAAACAATAGTCCTGAGAGGACCTAAGGGTCTCAGCGTCGTCTGCCCAAGAAGCGTCTGAGTGCCCAGTAAGGACCACTGGCCTGCGTCCTCGTAGTACAAGCCCCATGCCCAATGTACTTGCTAGGTAACACAAAACCCTCTTAGCGGTCAACCAGTACTGTGGTCGGTGTCTGCCTTTCCCCACGAAGCAAGCCAGGATGTTGAGAGGGTATGCGAGATCTGGACGAGTGCAAGTCATCAGGTACATAAGGCAACCCACCAGCTCTGTGTAAGGACCAGTGGGATCTACTGACTCGTCAGGAACAGGAGCGGAGAGCCTGTGGTCTACTGCCAGAGGTGTAGGCTGTGCCGAGTTGAACTGCACGTCAACTAGCGTAGCACGCAACGTGTTGTGCTACTCACGAGGTGCCTGTCGCAGGCCGTAGACTGGGCGCCGGAGGAGGCACTGGGTCCCAGGAGAGAAGGTACCGGTGAAGCCCTATGGACGGCGCAGGTAGACCTCCTCATATAGGCTGCCCTGAAGAAAAGCAGTAGAGAAGTCGAGGGAGTGGAACTCGTAGGCACGCTGTGCTGCTACGTGTAGCAGCGCCCGAAGAGTAGTCATTTTCGGGGTCGGGGCGAAGGTCTGAATGAAATCCACCCCCTCGCGTTGACTGAAGCCTCTAGGCACGTAGCGCGACTTCAATCCAGGCAGCTCTCTAGGAGGGCGCTTCACCTTGAAGAGCCACCGGCCATCGACTACGTTCACCCCAGGTGGGAGAATGCGTCGACGTAGGTGCCGGTGGATCTCCAAGATGCCATCTTCTGCTCCATGGCAGCTATCCACTGAGAGGCCCAGGGTCCCGAGGTCGCCTCAGCATAAGTGCGAGGGGTAGGGATGTCAAAGGCGTCTGGGTTACCCTCAGGGACTAGCAGCGTGGAACAGATGGGGAGCAGCCTCGAACAGGAAAGCAAGCTCGTACTGCCTGTCCTCTAGGATGTCATTGCCAAGGGCAGGAGCACCCCCGACGGACGGAGGGCAAGCAGGGCCAGAGACCAGAGCGGTGGCGTAGTCAAGGTGGCGGGAAGAGGCGAAGTCAGCAACAACAGCGACAAGAGCATCAAGACTCCAGACAGGAACACACGGGTCGGTAACGAGGGAGGCAAGGACCCGAGGAACAAGAGGACGAGCAGCACAAAGGTAGTTAGAGAGAGTGGGAGGCGCAACAGCGAGCGACGACAGAGGAGGATACAGGAGGAGGGAAGGACGAGACGCGTGGGAACGACACAACATAGGGTGAGAACGCTGAACAGGAGAGACAGGACGAGCACGAGAGGGACGGCAAGACCAGACGTGAGAAGGAGGCGTCGGGTCAGGAGACAAAGAAGGAGACACAAGGGGGAAACTAGGCGGGAAACGGGCCGGTGACAAGTCCGGCGGAGGAAACACACGACCGTGGACAGGAAAGGGAGGAGGCGGCGGGAAAGACGCAGGCGACTGGTCAGGGGAGGGAAGGCCGAGCAGGCGAAGGGCAGACACCAACGGCGACTGCTACTGCTGCTGCTGCTCGACGCCGACACCTGGACCGCCAGCTGCACCAAGACTACCTCTGAAGTCCTCCACTCCAGCATCCCAAGAGCAAGCACCCCCAAAGAGAGAACCCTCTCCCGCACCCCCTGAGCCCTCCAGGACAACCCACGACAGGAACCCCAGGAATAGCACCCTCCTCAACGCCACCACCCCCAGATTCCACAAACGACTGCTGCTGCTGCAACGGCGGCGGCTGCTGCGGCGGCGGCGACGGCCGTTGCTGCTGCGGCTGCGAGAACGGCTGCGGCGACGACTGCGAGGACTGAGGGGGGGACACCGGGGGAGAGGCAGGCGGCGAAAACGGCGCCGCAATGCCACCAGAGTCAGCCGACTCCTGGACCGGGACAAGCGGGAGGGGAGTGACGTGAGACACTCCAGACGGAGCAGGACGGGGAGGGAGGGGAGCAGGGGCCACCGGGGGAGTGGGAACCAGAAGCAGGGGTGGGAAAACTGGGAGACCTTGGTGGGAAAACGACGGTAAAAGGAGACAATCTCATCAAAAGTGACGTTACGCGAGTGAAGGAAGCGGTGAGACGGCATGTGGTAAAAGTGTCAGTCAGACGAGTCAAGGGGGAAACCAAACACAGGGGACAGTGCGGGCAATGAGCTTGTCCATGCCAGAGGCATGAACGTGAGCGAGGCATCCCCAGACGTGGAATGCAGACGCGTCATCAGGAGACTCGGTCCGGAGGAGGGTCGGTGAAACCTGCGGCCGCTGGGAGAGGGGCCACAGTTTCAGCTGGTGAGCGGCGTAGAGAACAGCGAACGGCCACAGAAAATGGGGTGCACCGGCATGGATCATGGAGGTACGAGCCACCTCCATGACCAAGCCGATGCGTCCCTCAGCGACCCCATTCTGCTGTAGGGAGTCCGGCAGGGTGCACGACTGGGTGATGCCCTCCGCACGACAGAACCGGCCAAGCCGTCCGGAGGCAAACTCGCCGCCACGGTCGGAGTGGAGACACAGCACGGGGAGACCTCGGCGGACTCGCGCAGCTACGACCCACGGGATAAGGACGTCAGGCACGTCGGCCTTCCACTCCATAAAAAAAACCGTGGGGTAGCGCGTGTAGTCGTCGACAAGCACTAGGAAGTAGCGCTCTCGACGCGGCCCAGGGATGGGACTGGACCCCAGACATCCAGGTGAAGTGTTTGGAGTGGCGCTGTTGCAGGCAAAGCGAGGAGGAGTGAGGAGCACGGCGCAGCCGGCCCTTGACGCAGGGCGTGCATGGCGGCGTAGGCAAGGGAGGGAGGGAAGGGAGCGACGCAGGGAGACCTAGGACAAGACCGTGCTGGGACATGTGATGTAGACGCGGGAGTGCAGGGTGACCTAGGCGGTGGTGCCACAGCAGCGACGGGTGCGTGAGCGACCGACACGAGCAAGCCGCGGCTACCAAAGGGGACGCCCTCACCGGAGGGGACGCAGTTTCAAGCGTAAACATGCCAGACATAGGGTCGCAAGGAAACGTGGTCAGAGGAGTACCAAAGGCGGTCTCGGTGCAGACCGCATACCGCTCGTGTCCGGGGAACGTATTGGTGATGCCGAGGTCCTGAAGACAGCCGACACCAACTAGGTTCCTAGAGACCGAGGGGATGTGGAGGCGTGTAAGAGTGCCCGAGGGGGCCACCGGACAGGGAAGGGTGGTGGAGCTACGTGCAACTATCGGACCTGAGGAGGGGTTTGCAAGTGCGACGGCAGCAGGGGCGGCAAGCAGCGTAAGGGAACTGTGGTCGCGGAAGAAGCAGGTAGACGCACCAAACTCAAGCGTGAAGGAGAGCAAAGCGCTAGCAGTAGCCGGCAGAGGGGCTAGTGTGGAGCCGAGGCTAAACAAGGCAGACCGTCCTACTCCTGATGCAACAGGGGAGCCTAGACTACACACAGTGAACACACCTACACTAGGCAACACCGAGTAGCAGGGTCCTATCACACTAGAGTCATCAGCACACATGACAGACATAACATTCCTAATCTGGGGTCGCTGAAGGACGCATTGGCTTGGTCATGGAGGTGGCTCGTACCTCTATGATCCATGCCGGTGCACCCCATTTTCTGTGGCCGTTCGCTGTTTGCTACGCCTCTCACCAGCTGAACCTGTGGCCCCACTCCCAGCGGCCACAAGTTTCACCGACCCTCCTCTGGACCGAGTCTCCTGATGATGCATCTGCATTCCACGTCAAGGGATGCCTTGCTCACGTTCATTCCTCTGGCACGGACAAGCTCATTGCCTGCACTGTCCCCTGCGTTTTCCTTGGTTTCCCCCTTGATTCGTCTGACTGACACTTTTACCACCCGCCGTCTCACCGCTTCCTTCACTCGCGTAACGTCACTTTCGACGAGATTGTCTCCTTTTACCGTCGCTTTTCCCACCAAGGTCTCCCGGTTTCCCCACCCCTGTTTCTGGTTCCCACTCCCCCGGTGGCCCCACTCCCACGAGGCGCTAATGGGGCGCTAAGGGGCGGCTAGGAGCAGGTGGCTAGGACTAGGACGAGGGCGGAAGCGCGAGTGGGCGGGGAGGACCTTACCTAGCGCGTGATACCATCTCATAGTAGAAAGATTGACTAGAATGAGGCATATAGGTTGATTTTGTTCAAGTGGTTGTACCCTCTAAGAGCATGCACCTATCTAGCCAATTATAACATATACAAATATGTTTCACGTATAACGTTGGTGCTGGGTGGAATAGTGTCAACTGCCTCATTTGCCATCACCTGGGAACAGTAGTGTATTTCCCGTTTTGCTCCTTGCAGGACGTGCTGGTCCCCTCACGGGATTGCGTGCGACATTCCATCTGTTTCGCGTGTTCCTTTTTTTTTGCCTCATGCCCATTCCCGAAATCCGTTTCGCAGAGTTTAGCGTGCACTGTTTTCTGGGTCATGATTCATGTTTTCCAACCATTCTGAACTAGGGCTTTAAAATTTCAATCAAACATTTTTCACTAGCATCAACTAGACGTTACAATATCAATTGCACTGTATCTTATGTATAATGAAATTTCCATAAAAAGCAATCAACAGTAGTTGCATCTTGAGTGGTATTTGCATTAAGCTAGTAATGCTATATTTAAAGAGTAAAAAAGAGAGGATAATTGCATATGCCATTCTTATGCACACATTTGAAATGTGACGTACGAAACATGAAAAACATTCCAAAATCGCATAAGGTATCTCCGCAACCCTAAGACGATTTAGTAGACCCCTGTTTAGATCTAGATTTTCTCCAATCCTAAAACTTATGGTTTCCACCTGTAAAATATATATTTGAGATATATATTATGGTAGGCTTGGTAGGTGTTACTGTATTCTACTGTAGAGGGCACAACTCCCCTTCTTGTATCCCTCTCTCTTCTATTCCAAACCTCTCTTCTCTCTCGATATTTCTCCTAGCCTAAGGAAGGTACTACTAGTGGCGCGGGAAGGAAGGTACTACTACTGGAGCCGGTGGGCCGTGAGATACGAGCAGGAAGCTTTGCTGATGGTGGTGGTGCTGCTGCTGCTGCTGGCGGTGGTGGTTCGCCCCCCAAGCGATTACAGAACAGTACAATGGGAGGGGAGGGTGGCGTGGAGTCCTGGAAGTCGATTCTCAACTCGGAGCTGGGAGCCGAGAGCAGGCCGGGCCGCCAGGACCAGGCACTTACGGGGCTGGAAGGGTTGATTGAGAGCCTTGAGAGGCAGACAGGCGGCGCAGCTGAACCGGGAGATTTACCAGGTGACGTGTTTCGTGCTAGGCCTGTTAAGGGAGAGGCTAATGGCGAGGATGCGGACAGGGCAAGGAGTGGGAGGGAGAGCGAGGGGCGGAGGGGGGCATCAGAGTGCGAGGTGCGGCAGATCTACGAGGGGAGGGTGAGCAAGGGGGGGAGGGGGCCTCTGGATTGCGAGGTGCGGCAGATCTACGAGGGGAGGGTGGGCAAGGGGGGGGGGGGCTCTGGATTGCGAGGTGCGGCAGATCTACAAGGGGAGGGTGGGCAAGGGGGGGAGGGGGCCTCTGGATTGCGAGGTGCGGCAGATCTACGAGGGGAGGGTGGGCAAAGGGGGGAGGGGGCCTCTGGATTGCGAGGTGCGGCAGATCTACGAGGGGAGGGTGGGCAAGGGGGGGAGGGGGCCTCTGGATTGCGAGGTGCGGCAGATCTACGAGGGGCTGTGCTTCGACCTTGCTGCTGATGATGATGACGTGGAGTTCAGCAGTGCTGACAGGAGCGCTGATGTGGCAGGCCAACGTCGAAGGCATGCTGATGTGGCTGGACGAATTTTGCCTGGGCGCAAATTTGTAGGTTTTCCAGAAGAGCTGACCACTACTTGGGCTGAGGGCGTTGGTCCGGCAGCAGGTCATGTTGCAGGTTCACCACCAGGCCGGGTTTCTGGTTTGGAAGCAGGTTCCGCAACAGGGCGTGCGGGAGGTCTGGCAGCAGCAGGCATGAAAGGAGATCCGCAAGCAAGGGCAGAGATTGATCCTCAATTGAGCGGAGGGGAGTTATCAGGTGGAGTGGCAGGGAGTACTGCTGCGGGAGCATTGCGTGGTGGAGCAGGCATGGAGAGAGGCGGCGCAGACGAGGAGGGAAGAGGCTTTGCTGACGAGGTTGTGGTGTCTAAGGTCATGGCAGATGTGTTGGGCAATGCTGATGTGCTGAGCGGTGCTGCTGCTCCCAGCAACACAGATGCGTTACACCCAGCAAGCAACAGGGCTCAAGAGGTGAACGTGACTGGAAGGGTCGATGTGGGTCAAGCAGTGAAGGCAGTTCCAGCTGAGGAAGAGGAAGAGGGGGTGGCGGAGCTGGATACAGTCCGGTTCCTCGTGTCTCTGCCTCCTCTGGACCCCACCCACCTTGCCTCTGCCGTCCCCAGGGGCACCTGCTTGGAGGCACCTCACCACATCGAGCCCACCACAGAGGTTCGGAGAGAGACCACCTGCGCACTGCCAGCTCGGAGCACTGGGGACTGGTGCCCCCACCCCGAGGCGAACCCTGTGCAGCAACGGCAACAAGCCTTGCACTTGGATCCGGCTGTAGTAGAAATTGATTTGGCTGTAGGAGCAACTGACCCGACTGTAGCAGCTGTTGGTCCGGCTGTGACAGCATCCGAACCAGTTGTAGCAGCAACTGATCCGGCTGTAGCAAATCCCAACCCAGTTGTAGCAGCACTCACATACATTAACCTGCCGCCAGGCTTTACGGAAAGTGAAGTAGCAACGGAGCAGTTCGCGCCCTCAGCCGACCCTCTTGTGCACCCGTCAGACCCCCCGGTGAACACCCGCGACCCCCTCGTGGAAACCCAGAACCCTTTTGCCCACACCCTGGACCCTCTTGTTGAAAGCAGGAACCCTTTTGTCAATAGCCTAAACCCCCCTGTGAACACCCTCGACCCCCTTGTAAAAACCCAGAACCCCTTTGCTGATACGGTATGAACCCTCTTCTGAACGCTGTTGAAGCTGTGCCGGGTGAAACTGGGGTTGGAGGGGAGGTGGTGGGAGGAGGAGAAAGGGGGATGGGAGGAGGGGGTGGGGGAGAGGGAGAGGGTGTGGGAGCAATGGCAGAAGGAGGAGGACAGGATGGTGATAGAGGAATGGACGGCTCAGATGATCCGGCACTGCACCCTGCATGGATTGAGCTGGCACCGGATCGATCTCTCGGGGAAGCAGGTCAGGGAAACGGTGGCTGGCAGAGGGGTGGAGGAGGGAGTGACATGGACAGCAGACAAGGGTCGAAAGACGTTAGCAGCGGAAGTGAGAACAGCAGTAGTGGACTTGGGACTGGAGGAAAGGAAGCAAGGGATGATGATCTAGTGCATGGGTCCTACCCCGGGTTTAAGCATGGGTTGGGTGCGGTGACAGAGGAGCGGGGGGGGCACGCAATGGTGGCACCGGGCGGCATGGTGGCGCCTACCTCTGAGCACATGCGCCAGCCTGGCATGGATGTGACTCTAGCGGATGTGCTTGCATCAAGGGAGCCATCAGAGCAGGCAGGAGTGACCGTGGACGAGCAGGAGCTGGGCTACCTGGGCTTTAAGACGTTTCCCCTGGAGGGGTTGGGCCGGGCACAGGGAGTGAGCATGGAACAGGACTTGGGCTTCAAGCCGGGGCTTGCTGCAACTGAAGGGGCGGCAGCAGTGGGGGCGTATGGCAGCTCCACACGGGGGTTGCAAGGCAGGTCAGCAGGTCTGCCGCCTGTGAGCGCGCTGCCAGGCGTGCAGCATGCAATGGCGGTGGCGCCATCTCCTCCTCGCCTCCACCTCCCACCCCCCTCCCTCCCACTCCACTCCCCCCCTCCCTCCCCCCCTGAAGTAGTGCCCACCCTTCCCGCACTCTTCCACTCACACCTAACCTAACACATCTGCCAAGGTTGAACCTGCACATGCCTCTGCCCCACCTTCGCCCCCCCATATAGTCACGCCGTTGGCTACTTTCCCCTCGGTTGCGGGTGCGCCCATGGAGCTTGCAGGACGTGACAATATTTCAATTTTTGAGGCAGGGACCAATGACAGGTGTTTCTCTGTGGTAGTCAGCCCAGGGAAATTGAGAGTGGGGAGGATGGCGAGGACGTGACTGTAATGGTAGCAAAGGAGGGAGTAGCGGTAGTAATTGCAGCAAGGGTGGAGAGGGTTGGGTAAGCAGTTACTAGGGTTTGCTTGTTAACAGTTGATTCTGGTGATATAATTTGTTAGGAGATGCACAGCAGGATTGGGACAACAGTTGCACAATTTCAAGATTGGAACCTAGTATATAGAGCACGGGCAGGAGCCCAGCTACAACAAAGAATAGGCCTTATTCGAGGTCTGTATACAATACAGATGCACGCTATAGCGCGTGCACAAATCAGCCCACCAAGGGAACCCACCAAATTACACCATACTCGCTACAAGCACGTCCGTGAAGCGCGTCTAATTGAGGGGCTCCATGGGGAACTCCTCGACGGGGCTCAGCTGCTTGGCGCGGTGGTACTCGGTGTGCGCGCAGTCCACGGCCAGCACGGAGCTCGACTCGTACGACCGGGGAGTGCCGTCGAGGAACCCAACGCCCTCCTCGCTGTCGGACGAGATCGGACGGTGCAGGTTCGCGATCAGCTTCTGGAAGTTGGCGGCGCGCGCCGCGTGGTCGGGGCGGTAGGTTTGGCCGAGCACGCCGTGCACGTCGTCGGTGTGCTCCAGCTCCACAATGCCCACGTTGATGTGCGCCTCCGCGTCGTTGGGCGTCTGCAGCTTCGGGTTGGCCACGCGCAGCCTCAGGTCGAGCGCCACCAGCCCCTCGATGCTGAGGGTATAGTAGTCCACATCATACGGACCCTCCTTCTCGAGCGCAGCGAACCGCAGGGTGAGCCCGCCCTCGGATGTCACCTCGTCGCCGACGCTCATCCTGGGGATCTCCTCGCCGTCGATCTCGATCGTCTTCATGAACCCGTCGCCGCGCTCCTGCTGCTTGCCGCCGCGAGCCGCCAGGCGCAGCTTGTGGTCGGCGCCCTTGGCGAACCACACGAGGCCGAGCTCCTTGATCCACGTGTGCACGGCCTTGCCGTCCACCACCAGCGCCGCGTTATCGGTGTCGTCGGAGTAGTACCCGCGGAGGAGCATGTTCACGTGGAGGTCCTTGTCGGTGAGAAGGCAGAACGCCTTGTCGGGGCGCCCGTTGAAGTCGAAGTGGGTGCCGAACGCGCCGACCAGATGCGGGTCGTTGACGACATTCGCGCGCGGGTTGCACTCGCCACCCGTGCGCACCTGCAGGTGCACGGGTTTCGTCTCCGTCGCGTACTGCGCGGTGAGCTCGCCGCACGTGTAGTCGATGTCGTCGTGAACAAGGTAGCACGCGCCGTCCGACTTCTTGCCGTCGATGGTGATGTCGGGGATGTACTGCCAGTATGTGCAGCTCTTGAACGACGCGCACGTGTTGCAGCACGTCTGGGGCGACGCCTTCTTGAGCGTGAGCGGATTCCCCTTCACGTACACCTCCACGCCGAGCTTGTTCTTGAGCAGGTTGGACGTCTTCCACTTGGCGGGGATGCCGCCCTTGCTGCAGTTGGCGGGCGTGCACGCGCCTTGCCCGGGCGCGCCGAGGTCCTTGTGGCACTTCATCGCGTTCCACCCGGCCTTCTTCACGTCCACCATCAGCATGGAGTCCGTGCTCGGGCTCACCACGGTCGTCCCCTCGAACTTGTCCAGGTTGCCCGCCGCCGCCGCCTTCTCAATGCCGCTGGGCACCTCCGACGCCACGCCATTGGATCCAAGGGCCTTCTCTAGGGAGACCGTGGGATTGCTGGGGCCTGTGGTGACGGTTTCTGCTGAGGCGGACACTAGGAGAACTGCTAGCGACGCTAGGAGCAAAAGTCGTGCCATGGTTCTTAATCAGCAAATTTCAATGAGCGAGTGACTACCAAGTAAAGCGTACTGCTGCGTCTCAGGTGGTATGTGGGTGGAATGAATTACTTCACTCGAGAAGGTTGGTTCTCTGTGGTCGCTGCTAAACTGCTTTGAGACATTACCGACTACCTGTGGTATTAGTATCACCGATATGCAGTGCGTCAACAACAGAGCAGTTGGCTCTGGTCTGGTTTGGTTCGGGGCGGGGGAATTCTGGCAACCGCGAGTCGCAGCATGATGCGACCGAATCGCCTTCACCAGGTTACTTTCCAGTTCTGTGGCCATGAAGCTTGGAAAGGAGTTTCGCTATCTGAGGCAGGTGTGTACTCCGCAGGTGATTTCTGCCACAATTCAGGCAAATTCGCTTTTACGGAACAGTTCAAAGCGCAGGCAGCGAACATTTGCTGTTCAACCTGGCATACCCCTGCGAGAATGGGGTCAGAACAGTTGCTGTCTAACGTGGCAGGTATTTGGGATAAATATAACGTGGCAATTAGCGAAAGGCAAGGAGATGGTTTATGCTCGATAGTTTGACACAGCTATCCACTGTACCAAGTATCATGTCCGATTATGGATTTTAGTGTGAGGGGCTTATAACTACCTTTACGTTTGTGATGACAAACTCTCCTCGTGTAGATCATATCCTTCTCATGTCTATTACTACGTTATTTTTGTGCGTACGTATGCAATTCTACTTATATATCATTAACAGCACGTATACACAAGTGTAACTCGACAACTTATATGAACTAATACCTTGCTATTGAACACATCTGAAGAAAGTACACTGACGTTACAGTAACTTCTCGATATCGGCCTGCATGAAAACATGGCGAATTTAGGAGAGAAAATGAGCTTATGTACGGGGAATATACAAATGTCCCCATGACAGCTAAATCTCTATGGCAACAGAGCTTGTTCCTACAGCAGAGGAGGATGGGGGAAAGGGACTGGTGGATGACAACAGTTGACAAGGGATGAATACAGGGAGGAGTGGAGGGGAGGGGGTGTCTCATGACCAGCGAGGCTGATGGACTCTATATGCTAACTTTCCCTTATGATCACCTTGCCAACTTGTCCACCAGGAACTTGCCAAAGTTCCACCTGATGGAAAACGCATCCCCATCAATGCACCAGGCGCATCGGTAAAACACTACATTCACACACCTGAATGGCAGACGGCGAGGTGGTGGGCGCGTATCTCTCCACCACCTTGCCGTCCTTGTCCACCAGGAACTTGCCGAAGTTCCACTTGATCGCATCCCCCAGCAACCCACCGCCCTTCTGCGACCGCAGGAACTGGTACACTGGGGCTGCGTTCGCCCCGTTCACATCCACCTGAAAACAAATCAAGCAGACGGCAAGAGAGGGAAGGTGGGGGAGGGGGGGGGGGGGGGGGGGGGGAGGGGGAGGAATCGGAAAAGGTGCCAGTTACACGAGCCATCCACCCAGCAGTCTTTCAGCCTTCTGCGTCCATAGGAACTGGTACACGGGAATCAGTGGCCCCGTTCTCATCCACCTTGAGGGGAGTTGAGGCTCGGAGATATTTCAGGGTATGTTTCAGACCAGTGAATATTTTCGAGGCAAGGCGCAGCTCTTGAGGTGTAAGTTAAGTGTGTCCAAGGATAAGTCAGGACGTCGAAATATTTTCAACAAACACGGAATACTCTCGTTCGGATTGCCATACTTTGTCAAAGAGCGGGAAGGTGGCGCGGTATCTGGAGCACGCGAACTCCTTGATCTTCTCGTTGCTTCCCGGCTCCTGCCCGCCGAACTGGTTGCACGGGAAGGCAAGGATCTCCAGGCCTGTGGGAAGCACGTTTGGTTTTGGGAGGAGAGGGCGAGGATACAGAAAAAACAAGGCTTAAGAGAGGAGGGGAGGGGAGAAAAAGCGGAGCGGAACGGAGAGGGAAGCGGAACGGAGAGGGGAGGGGAACCGGGAGAGGAAGGAAGGAAACGGGAGAGGAGAAGGAAAGGGCCGAAGGGAAGACGGACGAACGGGGGCCGCATGTCAACGAAAAAGCCCTCGGTCATGCCCCGGAGCTTTTCGTACGCCCAAGCGCCGTTCAAACCGACTAGAAAAAAGACTAATAGCTTCTGAATTATAACTCACCTCTGTCCTTGAGCTTATCGTACACCGTCTGCAGCTCCTTGTAGTTGGAATCGGTGAGTCCACTGTCGGGAATGGGCGCGAAAGGTTCACGAAAGAAAGTAACGTCAGCCTGGAGCAAGAGCGTATGCGACGTGTAAGAAGTGTGCGACTTGTGCGACGTCGCAAGCCGTAAGTGTAGGGTCAGACGACCGGCGAAAGGCGGCCGGAAAACCGCCATGTGTACCGATTGATGTGAGATTAATGTGTTACTAATCCCGTTTTAAGACGTCTCAAAGACTACATCTACTACCACAAATGTAACCATAATACGGTTTCCCCAGCATCCACTTCCGCGCTTCAGTTGTCCAAGAAAGCAAGCATGCTCACCCTGGAGAGCATCCACTGAATCAAAGGGGAGGCATGCTCACCATGCCGAGGCGACGTTGACGACGAGGACGACCTTGCCCTTGTACTGCGACAGAGACACGGGGCTGCCGTTGATGTCCTGCTCGGGAGAATCGGAAGCGTGAGAATTAGCAACGTGCTGTACGCGCTATGCGTGGGTTCCACATACGATGAGGCAATGTTTCATACGGCCAACAGAATGGACACGAGATGGCATCAGCAAGTCAGCTGTGGCGAGATGCTTCGTTGAGCCTTCGACTGAGGTAAGTAGGCACGCGTAAAAGACGGAAACACTCTGGATCGGAGGGCTTCAGTATGCCATGACGGGCGATGCCTTCCACTGACGGAGCTTGTCATTCGTCGCATCTGAGGTGACTTCTAAGTCGACTCAAGAATCATGACGAACGATGCCTTCCACTCACAGAGCTAGTCATTCATCGACAGTGAACAGGTACCCACCCATTCACAGAACCATTTTCAACGAACAAGTAAGAATACTCTCATTCGGATTGCCGTACTTTGTGAAAGAGTGGGAAGGTGGCGCGGTATCTGGAGCACGCGAACTACTTAATTTTCTCGTTGCTGCCCGGCTCCTGCCCGCCAAACTGGTTGGGGCATTCATTGCAGTTACTAACATTGACAATGAAGTCGTGGAAAGTCTTCCCCGCGAATGTCGCCGCGGATGCGTTGGCACCCATCGCGCCGCCCTTGGTGGACGCAGACGCGCTCCTGGAAGCAGTCTTAATCGCCAACGACTGGCGGAGGCTGGAAACGCTACCCTTCACGAACGACGAGCCGCTAACCAGCACCGTAGACGCGTGCTTACGCGCGGGAGCCGAGAGGGTGGAGAGGCTGCGAGCGAGAGACGCCGTGGAAGGAGCAGTGGCAATAGCGGCCATAGCAGACGCTGGGAAGGCTAAGAACACAACAGTCGAATGGGTGGAGAGAGGTGCAAATGGCTGACTGAGTGGCGCTTCTTGGTTTGAGAAATGGGCGAGAAGCGAATTTGAGGAGAATTCGAGAGAGCGAGGAAATTGCGATGGTGACGTGATGAGTGAGGTGAGCTAGCTGGGTGGTGGATGACAAAAGGAGCTGGCTGCCCCAGCCCCACATGTGTCTTTGGGTAACTTTACCGTTTTCTGGGTAGAAGGGTCATTGTACGGATCCCTGTTATTGGTACCCAACTACATGCCAGTGGGAAACTGTAGACAGGGGCGGCGGCAATGGTGTCTTGTCTAGCTCAGAAGTCTAGGCTGAACTTGGTGGTTTTGTGCCGACTTCTCCGGAACTGGCAGTGGGGTCAGTACGAATCATAGTTAGCTCGTACTTAAGGGGAAAATAACGAAACGAACACCGGCTGCCAGAACGAGATTCAATTTCCCATTCACCCCAGTATTCCAGCTCCCCCTTTCGAAACACCCCACCTAGTCCACTTCCCCTACTTCTCCACGAGCGTTGATGACGTGTCTTGCCTAGTTCGAACGTCAAGGAGGATGCATCGAACATGCGCAACGCATCCGTGGCGTTCCAGCCTGTGACGTAGGAATATCCACGTGCTGGAAAGATGTCCCGCCAGCACGCCAGATCCTTGGGACTCCAGCCGACGTGGCCTTCTAATAGAAAATGGAAGATTGCAGAGGAGATCCTCACGGGCAAACCGTTACAGGCATCTCCGATGTCGTGCTAAGGGATTGGCCTTTTTACAATGGGAAAGGCAATGACTACGAAAACCCCACTGCACGCAGCGAGCCTAGGGGCTGCTAGCCAACGTGAGGAGAATATATAACTCAGGGTTTAGGGTTCTGGCGCACGCCTCAGGGGCATTACCGTCACCACCGATAGTAGCACGACATCTCTGCGTGCAGGCCGCCGCTAGGCTTTGAAAATATGTAAACGGTAAAAATTATTCACTCTGCATCATGGGGCCATTGGTTGTGCAAATCGCCAGCTCAACTACTTGCTTCATCTCACTCGGCTCGATCTTCTCAGGACCACGTGCATTGCCTCGGTCTTTCTCAGACTGCCTGCTAGCACAACACCAGTATACCGACCGCCTCATTGACGTCTCCACGACGTCGCCATTCTCACGTCACTGGTTTCGTCAGATATCTTTCATTCTCCTGTCGGACTCCTACCGTGTCGCCCTCGCTTGTTGCTGGGGCCAGAATCTCTTCGTCAGGCGAGTTTTCTATGGCGCCTCGAATCACGTCGAGTTAGTGCCCTTACAGCAGAACGGAGGTAACTGGATCCAATGTCTGAAATTAAAGAACGCGAGACGACCGAACCTTTTTGACGGCCGACACATAATGCTTCCCTCAGGTAACGCCCGGATTTCACGCAGTGCGTTACACTCACTAGCGAGGATGATCTCCTGACCGCCAGCGCCGCAATCGTCGCTGCTAAAGGCTACTCCGTGCGGCGTCCCGCCATGAAAGACACACGTGACGGCAACTGCCGCGAGCATGGAGGGAGCGAGTGAGGGAGCGAGTGAGGGATGTGAGTGGTGCGTCTCCCTAACCACGATAGGCTTTCGTGGTGCTGTACCTGCGTTGGGCTTTCGTTTGCCGAACTTGTGTTGGCTCCGCTGGACGCCCCAGGAAGAAAATAATGAGGCAGATCATACCCGGGGCAGCTGTTGCCTTCCTTGCAAGAGAAGACTGCTGTGCCGCTTGCAAGCCCTCTTGCAGGTAGCGTGCTAAACACAAATGGAGATTCCTCCCAACATACTATACTACGTTCTAGTCTTCCGCTGCAAGATAGTTTCTGCTCGAGCGGAAAAAGAATATCAATGTGCAAACCGTGTCACATAATGTCTCCACATCGACCAGATCTACTCTACGTCAATCTGCCCGAAACTCCTCTAACCTCGGGGATGACTCTGGTAATGCTGATCCTGATAAAGAAGCGGCAGCAGCTGCATGGAGAGGTAAGGCGGCGCATGGGCACTCCATGCGCCGCTGCCCCCTCTCTGCTCCTCCTCCCTCTGCCTCATCCCCATCCTCTCCTCCTCCCTCACAAGCACCTTCTGCTGCCCCCTCTCCTCCCTCTGCCGCCTCCCCAGTCTCACTCCGCCCAGTAGTCAGGCGCAGCTGGTGATGCATCTGGTACGGTGGATGGGGAGGAGGACGAGGAGGAGGGGGAGGAGGAGGAGGAGGAGGGGGAGGAGGACGAGGAGGAGGGGGAGGAGGACGAGGAGGAGGGGGGGGAAGCTGCAGACGCGGGCGAATCAGCACCAGCACGACCATTCGCAGCAGCAGAAGCGCCACCGCCACTGGAACCAGCATCACCACTCGCCCCACCACCACTGCCGCCATTCACCCCCCTCTCCCGCCTCATCTCTTCAACGGCCACCACAGCTGCCAGCAGGCGCGCGGCCAGGTGGCGCTGGTACTCCTCCATGCGCCGCTGCTCGCGCTCCACCTCCCTCTGCCGCCGCCCCAGCCGCTCCTGCTCCCTCATAAGCCCCTCCTGCTGCTCCCGCACCTCCTGCAGCGACGCCGGATCGATCGACCCCCAAGACCCCACAGCAGCAGCAGCAGCAGGACTCTCAGGATCTTGAGGAGTCCCGAGTGCTTCTGCTCTTTGCTGCACGGCTGACAGCAGCACCAGCAGCTTCTCCTGCGCGCCCAGCAGGCTCTCATGAGCGCACTGAATGGCCCCCTGCTCTCCCTGCAGCAGCTCCCTCTCCGCCAGTACCTGCTCCTGCTGCGCCCTTAGCCCTGCCTGCTGCGCCTGTAACTCCCTCTGCTGCGCTCGCATCTGCTGCATAGCTTTCGCGAATTGCTCTAACTGCACGGATTGACCTGAGTCCTGCTGTGCCCGGCTGCCCTGCTGCTGTGCTCTGAGCTTGTCCTGCTGTGCTTTCAGCCTGTCCTGCTGCGCCCGTAGCTGGAGCAGCGAGTTGGAGAAGAGCTCAAACTGCCGCACCGACTGGTCCTGCACGCCCAGCAGCAGCTGCTGCACCTCCTCCGACTCCCGCCTAGAGGCCACCATGGCGTCCTGCACTGCCTGCAGCTGCAGTGCTGTCGCCTCAGCCAGTTTTGACGTCTGGGGGGGAGAGAAAAAACGGAGAGGGGGAAAAAGGTCAGAAAGAGCTCGAACTGCCGTACGGACTGGTCCTGCACGCCCAGCAGCAGCTGCTGCACCTCCTCCGACTCCCGCCTGCTTGCCACCATGGCGTCCTGTAGGCCTTGTAGCTGCTGCGCTGTCGCCTCTGCTAACTTTGCCGTCTGATTATGGTGAGGGTGAGGAGGCAGAAAGACGGGAGAAAGAGAGGCGGGAGAGGCGGTGGGAGAGTGAGACGTGGCACGGTGGCACGTGAAGCTATGTCTCCTCTGCTAGCCTTGCTGTCTGACAGTCGGGAGGGCTGGGAGAAAGAAGGACGGGAGATAAGACAGCGGGAGCAATCCCAGAGACGCGGTGGGAGAGTGAGACGTGGCACCAGCAAGCGTGGCACGAAGTGCTCTTACAAAACGACCAAACTAATCACATGGCCGTTTTGAAAGAGCACTTGTTGCAACAACTGAGAGAGACCAGAAGCCGATATTTGAGGCGCCTTAGAAAATGAGAGAGACCGGAAGCCGATATTTGGGGCGCCTTAGAAAATGAGAGAGACCGGAAGCCGATATTTGAGGCGCCTTAAAAACTGAGAGAGACTGGAAACCGATATTTGAGGCGCCTAAAAACTGAGACCGGAAGCCGATATTTGAGGCGCCTTAAGAACTGAGAGAGACCGGAAGCCGATATTTGAGGCGCCTTAGAAACTGAGAGAGACCGGTAGCCGATATTTGAGGCGCCTTAAGAACTGAGAGAGACCGGAAGCCGATATTTGACACCACGCGGCGCACCACCAGTCAAGTCAAGGCAGCTGAGAGCATACCTGCAGCATGGGGTCTCGGAGCGTCCTTCTCGTGACTCTCGCCTGCAGCTGGATCTTCTCCACGTGGCGTGACAGCGCATGCACCACGCGCACCACCTGCTGCAGCTCGTCCACGCTCACATGCCCCCCCTCCCCCACCCCTCCCTGCCCTGCTGCTGCTACAGACCCCTTCTCTGCCTGCTGGCGCTGCTGCTTCTGCCGCTGCTGCTGCTGCCGTTGCTGCTGTTCCTTGTGCCTCTGCTGTGACATCCCTGCTGTGTCAGCTTCTCCCCCTGCACCAGCTCCAGCCCCTCCCGTCCCTGACAGCCCGTGCTCCCTGTAAGCTGCAGCGGCGCCGGCTACAGGAGAGGCGTGTGTCTGAAAGGAAGATGCTTGTAGAGGGGGTGATAATAGCGAGGGTGCTGCTGGCATGAAGAGGAGGCGGGAGAGGGCTGAGAGGAGGAGGGCTGAAGAGAGGAGGAGGGATTGCCAGAAGAGAGGGGGGAGGGAGGAGAGGGAGGAGGTGAAGGCGAAAAGAGAGTTGACCTGTCCCCGGGGGGGGGAGAAGGGGGAGGGGAGGAGGGGGGGAGGGGGAAGTGGAAAGAAGGAGAGATTCGGGAAGAGGAGGAAGATGTCTTGGAATTGCAGAGCCATGGAAAGAGATAGGAGGGAGGAGGTTGTCGCATGCCATGCCAAGGGAAGGAGCTGCCGAAGAGAGAGAAAGAGGCTGAAGGCGTGGCAAACGGGTAGCAGATATAAATGGTCTGGTGTGGTAAAAGTGCACGGGGGCAAAATGAAGATTGGACGAAATTGGAGCTGAGGAAGAGAGAAAGAATCTGACAGCGTGGCAAACGGGTTGCGGATATACATCGAATGGTGGGATGATGGAGTGATGATGGAGTGATGATGGAGTGAGGGAGCACAATGAAGATTGGACGCGAGGAGAACCAGAGGGAAAACGAGGAGAGGAGAGTAAAGCAAAAATAAGCCCCGAATCTGGAAGACTATAACGAGGACAGGGGCGATCGATGGCAGGGGCGAACGAGCCGTAGTCCAGTCCCTCTCACCTTGTGTTGGGCCAGCACCAGCTCACACCTCAGCTGCCGCGCACACACCAGCAACAGAGCTCCCATGCACACACGCCTATCACCTGCGCATCCCTCTCATCTGCCGCCCATCCCTCTCATCTGCCGCCCATCCCTCTCATCCGCCGCCCATCCCTCTCATCTGCCGCCCATCCCTCTCATCTGCCGCCCATCCCTCTCATCTGCCTCCCATCTCTCTCATCTGCCGCCCATCCCTCTCACCTTGTGTTGGACAAGCACGCCCATCAGTTGCCGCGCGCACACCAGCAGCAGCGCGCCCACGCACATGTACCACGCCACGCCTATCACCCGTCCCACTCTCCACCGCCACTCTCCGATTCCTCTCCCCGCCTCCCCTTTCCCCGCCTCCCCTTTCCCCGCCTCCCCTTTCCCCGCCTGCTGCGCTCGTGCCTGCTGCAATTCCTCCTCCCCCGCTCCTTTCCCTTCCCCTCCGCCTCTTGCTGCGAAGCGGCTCCTGTTTCCTTCTCCTTCTCCTTCTCCTTCCCCTTCCCCTACCCCGTCCCCTTCACCCCCTGCTGCTCCATCCCATGCTGCACTCCCCTGAGCAGCCGCCGCACGGAACAAAACACTTCGCGGCGGTTTCGTTCGCGAATGTCGCAGCAGGAGCCAGCTCGCGGGCGACGCCGCGAGGTGGTGGGCCTCCTGACGGCCCGCTAAGACCGAAAATCTTTCGAGTCTTAAGACTCGTTGCTGTCGGGCTCCTACTGCTAAGTGTGGGGAATCTTCCAGACACCTTGATGAATGCAGATGGCCCGTCGAGTGTGGGAACCGGGAGGGTCGCAACGACGGCCGAAGAATGGCGAGGGGAATCGGCATGATCCCGAATTCGAGTCGAAAAACGAGAGACTCGTACGGACGGAAACGGGAAGAATGACGATCGGTGTACTACTAGAAATTGCTGGCCGTCTCCCGCAGATCACGGCGCCTCTGGCGGACTCCCTTAAAGCCCTCTGTTGCACCCAACAGCCACGTGCCCTGATCCGATCCGGTGGTGCCGTGATTCCATCGTGAGAGTAACGAATCCCATAATAACGAATTGATCCTGATTGCTCTACCTCGTCAGCAGCAGCGTGACATCCCACACTTTTCGGCGTAGTACCTCCCCTAATCCTCTAACACCGCTGCTAGCGCTCTGCTCCCCTGGACAGTCCGACACGGAACCGAACCAGTGTCAATGGCGAAACTCTCGTCTCGTGTACCTAGCGGGTTGTAAGGACTTGAGGGTCACTGAGGTGTCGTATCATTCTGACACGTTCGTGGTTACACGGAGTTGACTTGAGACTGCTCCTGGTCCTTTCTGGGCCATCCGATCTTGGTCAAGGACCTGGGTTGAGCTAGTCGATGGTCTAGAAAGCTTCCTCGGGATCGTCGAACATCGCATGATCGACGGTCAGGGTTGATCCCCCCCTGATTGGGAAGGGACGCTTCTGCGACCATGAGTGCCGAGGGGCTGGAGATCTACGGCTGCCGTTGGCACAGTCGACGACATCTCCTGTCCTCTTGGAAAAGGTTCTCCACGCCCGATTGAGGAGAATGCGATACAGGTAGAAAGTTGAAAAAACCAACCAGTTGAAGATTGGTCACGTACGAACATTGAAGCACAATCAACTACTGGCCTTGAAATGAGTGCTGCTCGACATATACACTACACCCTCACATCAAACATGTCCGTGACCTGCTTAGCTGGGTGGAATGTAGGCGCGGCCAGACCAGTAAACAACAACTTGAATTTGCTACCATTTTCAAAACTTGATAGCACACCATCACAATGCACCATGCATGTCCAGCTCATGACGCAAATACTCAGACCTCCAGAGCTGACCAGTGCCCAAACCATCCACTCTCATACATACAGCCACTGGCTGACGCATAAGATCAACCCTCAAGCGCCCATGGCGGAGTGGCATCATGGCACAGCCTCCCATTGTGCCACACGCGCCTATAATCAATCACATAGTCCGTGTGTGCCGACCAGTACCCAAACCCCCCACTCGCATACAGCCACACCCTCCCTGCCATGGGGTGCTTGCAGCCCACCACACCCTCAACATAATCACCATCGGGCACAGTCACATACATCCCCACCACTTCTCGCTCCTCCACCCCCTCCTCTTCCACTTCTCCATCCACCTCGCCGCATGCAGCCTTCACCCTCTCAGATTCGAGCAAAGTTGTTACAGCTGAGTAGCCAGATTTCTCACTGCAATCTGGGACGGAATCTGGTACTGAATCTGGAGCGGTGGATGGTTTCCATGTGCTTGAAGCCAAAGCAGCATGAGCAAGTCTCCTGCTTCCCCCATTGCTGCTGCCAGCCTGCGCTTCCTCTGCCCTCCAGCTCCTCCCATGACTGCCAGCATATCCGTTGGCCTCGTTACTATCACCATCACTATCATCACTCTCAGTCTCCTCCCCATTGCTCTCTTCCGTCCCACTGCTGCTCCCACTGCTGCTGCTGCTGCTGCTGCTGCTGCCACTCCTACTGCCACTGCCATTCTGCCCCCTCACTCTGTCACTGGTTCTTGCGCCGGCTCCCCTCTCCCTCTCCCTACTCGTCACGGACAGGGAGAAAAGAGGCCGCTTCAGGTCAAACAGCCGCTGCTCTTTAGGCGGTAAAGGAGCACTCACAAACGAGGACAGATCCGCCACCCACCTCAGCGCCCCTGCTTTCCCCGGCCGGCTGTAAGTGCTGCCACAAGGTGCTGCCTGCACGGATGACCTCCCTTGCTCTGCTCTTCTCTCTCTCCTCCCCTGCTGCCTGTGCTCTCCTTCCTGTCCCTCCCTCTCGTCTGTTGCTCCCCTCTCTCGCTCCCCTCCCTGTGCTGCACCTCGTTCTGCCTCGTCCCCTCTTCCAGCTCCTGCTCTCACCCCTCTCCCCCCCCTGTCCCGTGTTCTCGCCTGCCGTCGGCGCATGCGCCGCTCGCTGCTCCTGGTGGTGGTAACGGCCATGGCGTGTGCTGGGGGCTGCTTGTACTGCGCCACTCTGCGGCACTGCAGCTGTCCGGATTCGCTGCATGTGAGCAGGATGAAATCTAGGCTGCGGTGCTGGCAGACGCCCTGTGGGAACAGGGGATGAGGAGAGGAGAACAGAGTAAGGAGGGTGCTGCTTGTATTGGGCCCTTAAATAAGCCTGTAAATAGGTACGGAAACAAGAAGACAAAAAGATAATCCAGGCACGAGGACCGCATGTCCAAACAGAAGCTGGAGGGAGTTTTCGTGGGCACTGTTTTAAATGTAATCGGCCTCTGCAGCATATGCTATGCACCATACAACCCACCCACGCCTCACCTTCCACAGCCCCTGGAGGGGGCACAATGACGACGGCTCCAGCTGGTATCCCATCACCCTCACGAAATGCTCCTCCTCCTCTCTTCCCACCCATCCCCTTCCAACCACCCCTCCGCCCACCATTCCCCTTCCCACCTCTTCCCTCCCCGCCCTTCTCCCTCCCGCCTCTTCTCTCCCCACCGCTCTCTCACTTCCAACCAACTCCACAGCAGCATTGCCAGCAGACAGCTGACTGCGCACGCCCCCTGCCTCTGCTATCTCTGCTGCTCGCTGCCTCTCCCTCCGCTGCTGCTTCCTCAGTGCCTTGCTGGCGCCCGCTGCTGCTGACCTGGACGCCAGCGATTGGTAGAGCTCGAAGGGCGCGTGGATGGAGGAGGAACGGAGGGAGGAGGCAGAGGGAGAGGCGGACCAGGAGGGAGAGGGGTTGGGCAGGGAAGAGGAGAGGCGCTCGGCGTCAGCTGTATCTGTCAGAACAACGCTGCTATTCGGCTCCTTCTCCCTAGCATGATACAGGCGAGAACACGCGAGATCGTCCACCTGAAACTGAACCCTCTTCTGCGTCCCCCCCGTCGCTCCTCCCTTCACTCTTTCCTGCTCCCCTTCCTCCCTCTCCTCCTCCACTCCCGTCTTCTCCCCTCCCTCCCCTTCCTGGACGGTTGCCTGCGCCACTTTTTCAGTCTCGCAAAGGAGAGCGAAAGGGGCGTTGACTCTTGCGTCAGACTGCACGGTTGCAGCCGGTTTAGGGGACTGGGAGGGGGGAGGCGAAGGGGACCCAAACTGGAGGTTGCGCCTTGGCGGAGGGCTCTCTTGTTGCTGCAAGATGGGGGAAGGGGAGGGCGAGGGGGTGTGCGGGGAGGCGGAGGACAAGGGGGAGGGGGAAGGGGAGGCGAAGAGTGGGCAGGGCTGGGGGGAGGCGAGGAAAGACGAGGTGTTTGCAGAGGGGGGGAAGGCAGAGGAGGAGGGGCGAGGCCGGGAGGATGGGGAGTGCGCGTAGGACGGTGACGAATGAGGTAACGACGAGGAAAGCCGCACTTCGCTAATGAGACTAGGGCCTCCCCTGTTGCTCCCGTTGCTACTCCTGTTCCAGCTCCCAGGGTAACCACCACTAGGGTAACCAGCACTAGGGTAACCAGCGCTAGGGTAACCAGCACGTGACAGCCTGTTTCCCTTGGCGCCATGGCACCATCCCAGCACGTGCTGAGCCCCCCCAGCAGAGACCACGAGGTGATTCCCTGACACGAACCTTAACTCCGCTGCCACCCACACCCCTCCCCCCTCCCTGCTGCTGCTGCTGCTGCTGCTGCTGCTGCTGCTGCTGCTGCTGCTGCTGCTGCCCCAATCCCTGGTACTAAGACTACTGCTGTTGCCGCTGCCGTTGCTGCTGCTGTTGCTGGGATGGCTGCCACGTGTCCCTCTGCCACTGGTCGACCCAGCTGACAGCATGATCTCGTCAGCATGCGTCGGCCAATCAGCGTCGAGCCAGCAAGACACAGCCGACGAGCCAATCTGAGACCACGCCGAGCTGCAGTCCCCGTCTCGCCAAGTATCGCCACACCCAGAACACGTACAGTTCCCTATACATGTCGCACCGTCGCTGCGCTCATGGCAAAAATTCCCTTTCCGGCACCCGGAGTATCCAATATCGGGTGTGACGTAGAGACGAGCAGCGAGGAAGACGCGGAGGAACGGAACCCGAACCACGGCGTACGGCGAAACGCCTTTCGCATCCCCATGTCGATCGCCGTGTCGATCGCCATGCTCATCCCGCCCTGCGAACCGTTCATCATCGTCGTACCGACGACGGCGTCGATCGTCGACTGCTCTGTGATTGGCTGGCGGGCCGACCGGCGCTGCGGGAAGCACGCGCACTCCCTCGATAAAGCCGTCTCGCCACTGGAATGCGACGAGCGACCCCAAGCCGCCGTCGCCGACTCCTCGCCAAAAACCAATCAGCGACTCCCACGTGTCAAGCACGTGGTAGAGCTCCTTAAAAGACGCCAGCTGACGTGGCTGCTGATCGCGCGGCTGCCACGCGGATTGAGGAGCAGGGGATAGCCACGTGTGCAAGGAGGTGACATGGCCCCAGCGGCGGTCGCACGCTGGCTGCCACAGGCGCTGATCGTCGCGGCAAACGCGGCGGAAAGTGCGGGAGACACGCGCGCAGCGAGCGAGGTCTGGTAGGCGGAGGTGCGAGAGGATGAGACCCAGCAGATCGTCGCTTACATCCGCCATAGCGGGAAGATTAACCCTAGCGGGAAGATTCGCCATAGTGGGAGGATCCACCATTGGAGCACTAGGTCATCACTTGACAGGCGATTTCGAAGACAAAAGGGAAAACCGGGGAGGTACGTTGGGACGGGAGGAAAATGGTAAGGATAAGAGACAAGACAATATGTGGCAGTTGGGCTTCAGTCCAACAAACTCGGTTCGTCAGTATGAGGAACAAAATAAAGTCTAATGGCAGTGCTGCAATCCAAGCTATTTGGTCGGTTTGCTGACCACAGGATCGAGGTCATGAACGAATATTCCTTGCTGGCTGCCACAGGAGGGACCACCAGACCAGATCAGCAAGCAAGCAACGGTCGCCTCGCCTGAGTCGCCTGCCCTGCCCTCGCCTCGGTTACAGCCGTCCAAGAATGGCTGCAATTGTTGGCCTTGCGACATCAGGTCCCAAACCAACCCAGTCGCAGAGTTCGCGCCGAGCACATGGAACCTATTCGCCGGTCGCAAATGCTCGACTTGCGATCTTCGCGAGAGAATTTGATCGCAGCCTGATCGCTTAGCGGCGTCTGGCTGCCAGCCAACCTGCCCCGAAGTTGGATTAGTTGGGGCTGGTGTGGTGGCGGCTGGCGAGGTGACAGAAATCGTGCGAGGCGATTGGGCGAACGACTGCGCTCTGGTCGTTTCAGTCATGTCGTAAAGCCCGAAGCTGTCGTGAAGCCCAAGGTCGCACGCAACCCTAGTACTGCACTGTAAACAAATTCGTTCAATAAAAACCTCAGTAAACCCCGAGATAACGAATACATATGTAGATCACGGATCTACAGTGTCAAGTGTGCATACGAGCAAACGAAATTGCAGTCTTCTATCGAGCGAGACTTTTGCGAAGTTATCTGGTTCTGTCCTCAAGCAGTATGTAGTTGAGATTATCCCTAGGCGAAATCCCTTTTCTCGAGGCACCAGTAGCGGTAGTCACGAGACGAATCTGTCTCTTCTTGCTCTGAACCGTCCGTCTCCTTGGCCTGATCCTATTCTAGACCAGACTCGTCGTCTCCGTGCGACGCTTCCAGAGTCTTGCTCGTGTGCGCTGCGTCTTTCCAACCATTTCTCCACGGAAAGGGTAGGAAAAGCAGATGGATTCGACGAAGCCGAAGCGGGAGTCATGGGCGGATTCGGCGGAGGAGGAGGAAGCCGAGCAGAAGGAGGCGGAGCTCAAGGCGGCGGCAGCGGCGGCGGCGGCGGAGGTGGCGGCGAAGGAAGCGGAAGACGATGAAGACGCGCCGCCAGGCCTGACGCCGCGATCTGCGGCGAAGAACGCGGAATTCGGCGAAAGCCCTGAGAAGGCGGCGGCGGAGTTGGAGTCGCTGAAGGTCAGCGAAGGCGTGGTGGACCAACCCGACCCGAGCATCAAGACGGGGGAACTTAACGACGTGCCTGACGGGTCCGAGCACGAGATTAAGAAGGTAGGTGTGGGGTTCTGCTCACGCTTCTGAGGCGCCTCAAAACTGAGACTGCTTTTGAGGCGCCTCAAAAGCAGTGAGGCGCCTCGGAGCACGAGATCAAGAAGGTAGGTGTGGGGTTCTGCTCACGAAAAGCATTCGGCAGGCGAGGAGGCAGTGAGCTCGAGGTGAAAACTGGCAGCGCGGGGGTGGTGTGGTGGGTGAGCCCGATGCGTCGTCTGAGCGACGTGCCTGATGCGTCGTCTGAGCGACGTGCCTCATGCGTCGTCTGAGCGACGTGCCTCATGCGTCGTCTGAGCGACGTGCCTCATGCGTCGTCTGAGCGACGTGCCTCATGCGTCGTCTGAGCGACGTGCCTCATGCGTCGTCTGAGCGACGTGCCTCATGCGTCGTCTGAGCATGACCCGAACCCGCCAGGCACGTTGCTCAGCTCAGCTTAGGCACGAGACCAAGAAAGAAAAGCGCGCACTAGTGAGTCGGTGTGGCTCGGCCACGAGATTCTCGGCGAATCTTGTGCCCAAGTGCTCGCTTACTTGTAACGGCTTAGGGGCCTCTACTCCGAGATGAAGTTTGCACGCCCCTCCAAACGACCCTGCATCCCTTCCAACCCCCATCAGGTGGTGGCTGCAGAGACGCCCTACTCATCCGCCAAGACGTTTGAGGAGCTCAACCTGTCAGAGTCCTTGCTGAGAGGCCTCTACTCCGAGATTCGAACGGCCCTTCAAGCTATCCAACCCCCATCTCCCAACTCCCATGATCCCATCAGGTGGTTGCCGCAGAGACGCCCTACTCGTCCGCCAAGACATTCGAGGAGCTCAACCTCTCAGAGCCGCTGCTGAGGGGCCTCTACTCCGAAATGAAGTTTGAGCGGCCCTCCAAGATCCAGGCCGTCACTCTGCCCATGATCCTGCTCCCTCCCAATGCCAATCTCATCGCCCAGGTGAGTAGCAGCCTCATAGGCCGACCTTGTGAGTGAATGCACGCCCCTTTAATATCCAGGCCGTCACTCTGCCCATGACCCTGCTCCCTCCCAATGCCAATCTCATCGGCCAGGTGAGCCTCAGCCAAACAAGTCAATCGTGTGAGTGAATGCACGGCCCTCCAACAGTCAGGCTGTTACTCAGCCCTGCCCATGATCCCACAGCCACCAAACGTTAATTTGAGAATTCTAAAAAAGACCCTGCATGATTCCACAGCCACCAAACGTTAATTTGATTGCTCAAGTGAGTGTTTCTTCAAGACTTCATTGCGTGTGAATGAATGAATGAATGGCCTTCCAAGATTCGAGGTGACTTTTGAGTCGACTCAAAAGTCGGCCTTCCAAGATTCAGCCTGTCACTCTCCCCTTGATCTTGCAACTTGTCAACGCCAATTTGATTGCTCCAGTAAGCCTTTATAGGGTTGACCCGTTTTCTAGCGCCCCTCCTAGATCCAGGCTGCCACTCTCAATTGGTCCTTTGTATCAGATAGCGATACGGCACAGGCATGGCTCTGTACCACCCAGTGCCACCCCTAAATCTTAAACCCCAAACCCTTGTTGGGATTTAACACAACAGGCCAGGCAAGACCACGTCCTGCTTTGTCCTCGGCATGTTATCGTGAGTCAACCTGGGCTCAAGCCGTCTTCCTCCCCATCTCTTCTCGTCCTGCCCTCCCTTCCCGCTTACAACAACCCCCCCCTAAGTGCACAACAGGTCGTGCTTCGTGATGGGCGTGCTATCCTGCAGTAACCCGTAGCTCAAGACTCTCCTCCCCTCCCTCCCCTCCCTCACACAGGCGCGCAGCGGATCAGGCAGGACCACGGGCGCCATGCGGGGCTCCATGCTGTCGCAAGTCTATTTTTGAGGCGCCTCAAAAATAGACTCCCACAGTGGATCAGTCAAGACCACGGGCGCCATGCTGGGCATGCTGTCGCAAGTCAATCCCCAGCTCAAGCCGTTTTGCTCCCCTTCTTTTCCTGTCGTACCCTCCCTCCCTGCTAACAACAACCCCCCCCAGGCGCACAACGGGTCGGGCAAGACCACGTGCTTCGTGCTGGGCATGCTGTCGCGAGTGAATCCCCAGCTCAAGACGCCGCAGGCCCTCTGCATTTGCCCCACGCGCGAGCTGGCCCAGCAGGTGAGGGAGGTGGCGGTTGGTAGGTAGAGCACAGCTGTTTGCAAAGCAGAGGGCCATGTTGAGGGGGGGGGGGGGGGGGGGGGAGGGGGGGGCGCAGCAGGTGGGATGGTCGCAGCTCAAGACAAAGCAGGCCCTCTGCATCTGCCCCATGCGTGAGCTGGCCCAGCAGGTGGGTGACTCCACGGGGGTATATGGGGGGAGGGAGTGGGAGGGAGGATGAGGGGCCAGGGAGGAGGATTGAGGCTTCCACCCCAGCTCCCCGCAGGCCCTCTGCATCCGCCCCACGCGCGAGCTGGCCAAGTGTACACGGGCATCAGGTGTGCGCGCACGGCGTCACAGGGCACCACCACAATCGTGTGGTCCGCATAGCAAATCCTTCCCCTGCCCCCCTCCCCCCGTCCCTCTTAGAACGAAGCTGTCTTGTCCTGCATGGCCAAGTACACGGGCATCACACGTGTTTGCACGGCGTCATAGGGCACCGGCGTCATAGGGCACCGGCGTCATAGGGCACCGGCGTCATAGGGCACCGGCGTCATAGGGCACCGGCGTCATAGGGCACCGGCGTCATAGGGCACCGGCGTCATAGGGCACCCGGCGTCATAGGGCACCGGCGTCATAGGGCACCGGCGTCATAGGGCACCGGCGTCATAGGGCACCGGCGTCATAGGGCACCGGCGTCATAGGGCACCGGCGTCATAGGGCACCGGCGTCATAGGGCACCGGCGTCATAGGGCACCGGCGTCATAGGCACCGGCGTCATAGGGCACCGGCGTCATAGGGCACCGGCGTCATAGGGCACCGGCGTCATAGGGCACCGGCCGTCATAGGGCACCGGCGTCATAGGGCACCGGCGTCATAGGGCACCGGCGTCATAGGGCACCGGCGTCATAGGGCACCGGCGTCATAGGCACCGGCGTCATAGGGCACCGGCGTCATAGGGGCACCGGCGTCATAGGGCACCGGCGTCATAGGGCACCGGCGTCATAGGGCACCGGCGTCATAGGGCACCGGCGTCATAGGGCACCGGCGTCATAGGGCACCGGCGTCATAGGGCACCGGCGTCATAGGGCACCGGCGTCATAGGGCACCGGCGTCATAGGGCACCGGCGTCATAGGGCACCGGCGTCATAGGCACCGGCGTCATAGGGCACCGGCGTCATAGGGCACCGGCGTCATAGGGCACCGGCGTCATAGGGCACCGGCGTCATAGGGCACCGGCGTCATAGGGCACCGGCGTCATAGGGCACCGGCGTCATAGGGCACCGGCGTCATAGGGCACCGGCGTCATAGGGCACCGGCGTCATAGGGCACCGGCGTCATAGGGCACCGGCGTCATAGGGCACCGGCGTCATAGGGCACCGGCGTCATAGGGCACCGGCGTCATAGGGCACCGGCGTCATAGGGCACCGGCGTCATAGGGCACCGGCGTCATAGGGCACCGGCGTCATAGGGCACCGGCGTCATAGGGCACCGCGTCATAGGGCACCGGCGTCATAGGGCACCGGCGTCATAGGGCACCGGCGTCATAGGGCACCGGCGTCATAGGGCACCGGCGTCATAGGGCACCGGCGTCATAGGGCACCGCGTCATAGGGCACCGGCGTCATAGGGCACCGGCGTCATAGGGCACCGGCGTCATAGGGCACCGGCGTCATAGGGCACCGGCGTCATAGGGCACCGGCGTCATAGGGCACCGGCGTCATAGGGCACCGGCGTCATAGGGCACCGGCGTCATAGGGCACCGGCGTCATAGGGCACCGGCGTCATAGGGCACCGGCGTCATAGGGCACCGGCGTCATAGGGCACCGGCGTCATAGGGCACCGGGCGTCATAGGCCCGGCGTCAAGGGCACCGGCGTCATAGGGCACCGGCGTCATAGGGCACCGGCGTCATAGGGCACCGGCGTCATAGGGCACCGGCGTCATAGGGCACCGGCGTCATAGGGCACCGGCGTCATAGGGCACCGGCGTCATAGGGCACCGGCGTCATAGGGCACCGGCGTCATAGGGCACCGGCGTCATAGGGCACCGGCGTCATAGGGCACCGGCGTCATAGGGCACCGGCGTCATAGGGCACCGCGTCATAGGGCACCGGCGTCATAGGGCACCGGCGTCATAGGGGCACCGGCGTCATAGGCACCGGCGTCATAGGGCACCGGCGTCATAGGGCACCGGCGTCATAGGGCACCGGCGTCATAGGGCACCGGCGTCATGGGCCGGCGTCATAGGGCACCGGCGTCATAGGGCACCGGCGTCATAGGGCACCGGCGTCATAGGGCACCGGCGTCATAGGGCACCGGCGTCATAGGGCACCGGGCATGGGGGGTCAGGGCGGGTAGGGCACCGGCGTCATAGGGCACCGGCGTCATAGGGCACCGGCGTCATAGGGCACCGGCGTCATAGGGCACCGGGCGTCATAGGGCACCGGCGTCATAGGGCACCGGCGTCATAGGGCACCGGCGTCATAGGGCACCGGCGTCATAGGGCACCGGCGTCATAGGGCACCGGCGTCATAGGGCACCGGCGTCATAGGGCACCGGCGTCATAGGGCCACCGGCGTCATAGGGCACCGGCGTCATAGGGCACCGGCGTCATAGGGCACCGGCGTCATAGGGCACCGGCGTCATAGGGCACCGGCGTCATAGGGCACCGGCGTCATAGGGCACCGGCGTCATAGGGCACCGGCGTCAATAAGGGCACCGGCGTCATAGGGCACCGGCGTCATAGGGCACCGGCGTCATAGGGCACCGGCGTCATAGGGCACCGGCGTCATAGGGCACCGGCGTCATAGGGCAGGCGTCATAGGCACCGGCGTCATAGGGCACCGGCGTCATAGGGCACCGGCGTCATAGGGCACCGGCGTCATAGGGCACCGGCGTCATAGGGGGGCAGGGCCGGCGTCATAGGGCACCGGCGTCATAGGGCACCGGCGTCATAGGGCACCGGCGTCATAGGGCACCGGCGTCATAGGGGCACCGGCGTCATAGGGCACCGGCGTCATAGGGCACGGCGTCATAGGGCACCGGCGTCATAGGGCACCGGCGTCATAGGGCACCGGCGTCATAGGGCACCGGCGTCATAGGCACCGGCGTCATAGGGGCACCGGCGTCATAGGGCACCGGCTCATAGGGCACCGGCGTCATAGGGCACCGGCGTCATAGGGCACCGGGCATAGGGGCAGGCGTCATAGGGCACCGGGCGGGGGGTCATGGGGGCAGGGGCGTCATAGGGCACCGGCGTCATAGGGCACCGGCGTCATAGGGAGGTCATAGGGCACCGGCGTCATAGGCCCCCACCGGCTCATAGGCACCGGCGTCATAGGGCACCGGCGTCATAGGGCACCGGCGTCATAGGGCACCGGCGTCATAGGGCACCGGCGTCATAGGGCACCGGCGTCATAGGGCACCGGCGTCATAGGGCACCGGCGTCATAGGGCACCGGCGTCATAGGGCACGGCGTCATAGGGCACCGGCGCATGGGGGCGTATAGGGCACCGGCGTCATGGGGCAACCGGCGTCATAGGGCACGGCGTCATAGGGCACCGGCGTCATAGGGCACCGGCGTCATAGGGCACCGGCGTCATAGGGCACCGGCGTCATAGGGCACCGGCGTCATAGGGCACCGGCGTCATAGGGCACCGGCGTCATAGGGCACCGGCGTCATAGGGCACCGGCGTCATAGGGCACCGGCGTCATAGGGCACCGGCGTCATAGGGCACCGGCGTCATAGGCACCGGCGTCATAGGGCACCGGCGTCATAGGGCACCGGCGTCATAGGGCACCGGCGTCATAGGGCACCGGCGTCATAGGGCACCGGCGTCATAGGGGCACCGGCGTCATAGGGGGGGGGGGGGGGGGGGCACCGGCGTCATAGGGCACCGGCGTCATAGGGCACCGGCGTCATAGGGCACCGGCGTCATAGGCCGGCGTCATAGGGCACCGGCGTCATAGGGCACCGGCGTCATAGGGCACCGGCGTCATAGGGCACCGGCGTCATAGGGCACCGGCGTCATAGGGCACCGGCGTCATAGGGCACCGGCGTCATAGGGCACCGGCGTCATAGGGCACCGGCGTCATAGGGCACCGGCGTCATAGGGCACCGGCGTCATAGGGCACCGGCGTCATAGGGCACCGGCGTCATAGGGCACCGGCGTCATAGGGCACCGGCGTCATAGGGCACCGGCGTCATTGTGTCGTCCTCAGAGCAAACCCTTCCCTCCCCCCCTTCCCCTCCCCCCCATCCCCTCCACCCCACCCTCAGAACGAAGCTGTATTGCTGCGCATGGCCAAGTACACGGGCATCACGTGCGCGTGCACGGCGTCAGAGGGCACCGGCACCATCGTGTCGTCCTCGGAGCAGACGAGGCTGGGCGACCAGGTGGTCATCGGCACCCCGGGCACGCTCAAGCGGTGGATGACTAAGGACCGGATTTTACCAGTGAAGAACATCAAGATCCTGGTGTTTGACGAGGCGGACCACATGCTGGACCAGGTGCGTGCGTGCATCAGATGTGGTCAGGCGAGCCCAAAACCCTGAGTCGTAGGTGACTTTTGAGTTGACTCAAAAGTCACCTCTGAATGGGGGCGTGTTGGATCCATGCAGTCGCCCCTCCCTCTCCATGCGACTTTGTCATGCGTTTTTGCAATCCATTCTTGTGGCATCCGTAGATTGGCTTTCGTCGCTCTCATCTCAGCCCTGTCGTCTGTCCCCTTCCCCCTTGTCGCACTTGTCGCTTTGTTCAAATGGATTCATCGCTAAGTCGACCTTGTCGCTGATTCTGCCCATTCGTCTGCCCCCCTTCCCCCTTGTCGCACTTGTCCCTCATGCAGGACGGGTTTCAAGACGACTCCATTCGAATGATTCAGTTCATCACTAAGAGCAACCCCACCTGCCAGGTAAAGTCGATGTCTCTGTCCTTCTATTCAAACTGCCAGGTGGAGCAACCCCACCAGCCAGGTAGAGCAACCCCACCTGCCCAGTAGAGCAACCCCACCAACCAGGTAGAGCAACTCCACCTGCCAGGTAGGTAACTCAAGCTGTGAGATATTTAAAATCGTCAGGCAACCCAAACCGTAAGGTATTCCAATCTGTCACGATGTGGAATCCAAACCGCAACCGTCAGGCAGTCCAAACGTCATCAAGCAGTGCGCCGTGCGCCCTACCCCCCAAGTGTCCCTCTCACATTCTTCTCTTCTCGGCCACCTTCATTGAGAGAGTCAAACGATTCGCTCAACGAGTAGTGCCGAGTGCCGAGTGCCGAGTGCCGAGTGCCTACCAGGTGTACGTGGCTACCAGGTGTACGTGGCTACCAGGTGTACGTGGCTACCAGGTGTACGTGGCTACCAGGTGTACGTGGCTACCAGGTGTACGTGGCTACCAGGTGTAAGTGCCCAAGGAGCAGCTGTCCTTGGATGGGATCAAGCAGTACTGCGTGCGCGCCTCTCCGCCCCCCCAGTCCGCATCAGATGATTCGTGTGTAATGAGTCGACTCAAAAATCGACCCACTCCGCATCAGATGATTCGCTTCTCAGCGACATCCAACGAGAGAGTCAAGCGGTTCGCCCAACGCGTGGTACACCCAGTGCCAACCCAGTCTACTCGCCCAAGGAGCAGCTGTCCCAGGACGTGATCAAGCAGTACTGCATGCCCGCTGCCCCTTCCTTTCCCCCTGCCCCCCTTTCTCTGCCAGATTCTTCTCTTCTTTGCGACGTTCGACGAGCGAGTCAAGAGATTTGCCCTGCTGGTCGTGCCCAGCGCCAACCAAGTCTACATCCCCAAGGAGCAGCAGTCTCTGGTCGTGATCAAGCAGTGCCACGTGCCCCCCTCTTCCTCTCTTCCCCTTTCCTCTTCTTCAAACTGCCAGATTCTTCTCGTCTCAGCCACCTTCAACGAGAGAGTCAAGCGGTTCGCCCAGCGGGTCGTGCCGAGCGCCAACCAAGTCTACGTGCCAAAGGAGCAGCTCTCTCTGGACGTGATCAAGCAGTACCGCATGCCCTCTGCCCCTTCCTTTCCCCCTGCTCCCCTTTCTCTGCCAGATTCTACTCTTCTCTGCGACGTTCAACGAGCGAGTCAAGAGATTCGCTCAGCGAGTCGTGCCGAGCGCCAATCAAGTTTACGTGCCCAAGGAGCAGCTGTCGCTGGACGTGATCAAGCAGTACCGCGTGCGTGTGCCGTCGCGGGACGCCAAGGTCGTGGTGCTCAAAGACAAGATCTTCCCCGCTGCCGAGAAGCTCGGGCAGTCAATCATTTTCGTCAAGACCCGCGAAACTGCCCGGGATCTGCACAGGTGGGCATTGCAACAGGAAACGGGCAGCTAACGGGGGGGGGGGGAGGGGGCGTTGCTTGAAGTGCGGGAAGGAAAAGCTGAGTGGAGCAAGGTGAGCTCTCTCTGCCTAGACAGGCGCTGTAAGAAAGTACCGCGTGCACGTGCCATCGCGGGACGCCAAGGTGGTGGTGCTCCAAGGTAAGTTCATCCCTGCTGTTGAGAAGCTCGGACAGTCTATTATTTTCGCCAAGACCCGCGAAACTGCTCACGATTCGCACAGGTCGGCCGAGCGTTGGTTGGCTAGGGTACTTGTGGGTTGAGAGTGGGAGGGAAGATTGGCATGTTGCTTGAGGAGGGGGACGATGTGATGCGGGAATTTAGCAGCCCCTTTCCAAAAATCCTCCCGCCCCCCCCCCTCCCATCTCCCGCGCTCCCCCCCCCCCTTGCTTCCTGTTGATGGGGTGCACGTCGATCCAAGGGGGGCATGTTGCACGAGGAGAGGGACGATGTGATGAGACCCCCGGCTTCCCCTTATCCCGCCATTGCAGGAGGCTGGAGGCGGATGGGCACAGGTGCACGTCGATTCAGGGAGGCATGTCGCATGAGGAGAGAGATGACGTCATCAGGGAGTACCGGAGTGGCACCACCAAGATCTTGATAGCCACTGACGTGCTCGCCAGAGGCTTTGACCAGGCGCAGGTGCGACTGGGGTGGGTGGGACTGGGTAGGGTATTTCCCTTCATTCAACCTGGAGTGTTCAGGGAGTACAGGAGCGGCACCACCAAGATCCTGATAGCCACTGACGTGCTTGCCAGGGGCTTCTGCCATGCTCAGGTGAGATTTCTGTTCGCGGAGTTCTTAACGAGGATTGGCTACCGCGTGAGTTAGTTAGGACACCTCAAGGTGACTTGTTGCTCTCATAGGGGAGACTTGGTCACTTGGGCAGCAAAAAGCTCCTGCGTCCGCATCTGCCTCTCTCTGTCCTTTCCTCGTTCCCCTCCTTGCCCTTCCACTCTGACTTAGCGCCATGCTCCTTTCCTTCTGCCCGGGGCAGGTGACGCTGGTGGTGAATTTCGATCTGCCCGTGAAGAATGCGCCCCCCAACGAGCCCGAGTACGAGACGTACCTCCATCGAATTGGTCGTAGTGGGCGCTTTGGCAGGAAGGGTAAGGAGGGTGTCGATAGGAGATAGCATAGGGATGGAGAGGAAGGGTATTGACAGTTTGGCAAGAAGCTGGAAGGGTAGGAATGATGAGAGAGAGGAATGGTGGGGGTGGGAGCGAACGAGGAAGTGGGTCCGAGATGGGCGAGTGGAATGGTTGAGTGTAGAATTGGTTTTTGTTGTAAGTGATTGTAAGTGATTCTAAGTGATTGTAAGTGATTGTACGGGATTGTAAGTGATTGCACGTGCCCTGGCCTGGCCGGGTATGTATTGATGGGTGGAATGGTGAGTGAATGATTAGACCGTCGATTATCGGGACTGTGCACGAGGAATAATCCCTTCTTTGGCACAATGTCCCTGTTCCTCTTCACTTCATTTTCACAGAGTATACATTCCCGCTTCCATCTCTTCTGCCGCCTCTCCCCTGTGTCAGGTGCGGCTTTCAACCTGGTGTGTGGGGAGAGAGACGAGCGCACACTAAATAAGATCGAGAAACACTTTGACCGAGTCATTCCTGATGTGAGTAAAGAAGGGCACGTGACAATGATGAGGGGATGAGCTGAGCATGATGTATGCTGTACCCGAATCGCATCATCACGTTCTTAGATGTTTCCCCTTGTGTGGACAGGTTGGCAGTCTATCGTGTTTCGTGATCTCCCATATCTTCCAAGCATTTCCATCTGTGTGCATCAATGTGTTATCAATCTGCAGGTGCAATGGGACGATGACGATGCCTTTGAAAAGGTGCTCAAGGAGGCTGGCCTGGCTTGAGACACGCAACATTTGGGCCATACAGCACTGTTTGGTCTGGATGCCATGGGTCGTATGGCATGCGTCAGGTGCCATGCGTCACATGGGTAGTCTGCCGTGGGCTACATGGAGCATGATGCTGCATGGGCCACACCAAATGAGCATTACACTATGCACAGGCTCATGGCCCATGCACTCTTTGTATTGTCTCGTTGCTCCGTGGACAGTGGTTTACACACCTCTACTAGAAAAGGTCAGTAGATTTGCCTGTTGCAGAGTGCCCACCTACAAACCCTATCCGGTCACCTTGTAGCTCTGAGTTCGGTACGATGCAGAAATAGCGAGCATAGAACGTGTCAGTAAGCTCTATCCGTTCACCTTCATCTTGAACTTTGATCATGCATATGTTCATCTTCACACATGAAAACGTGATTACAACTCTGTAACGAGTACAGATTCACAACCCCTTCCACCTTGATTTCACCTCGTTTGCATCAGCTCTAACTTCAGAGTTTGTTCTCATTAATAACGATGAGGGTTACAAGTCATATAGCAATTCTAAAGCCAAACATGAGATTTTCGGCATGAGCGTTGCACTATCATGACACAGTAGCATTAGTAGGTATAGAAGAGCAGAAGAGAGAGAGAAGAGATAGAGAAGGAAAGAGAGAGGAGATAGTGGGAGGAAGAAGGTATCAGAATGAATAAGTGAACTAGAATGTGTGAGTACAAGGGTATATAGAATAGGGTGTTGTACCCTCTAAGGCACAATCCAGTATAGTCTACAGTAACTACCTAAGTTACATTTGACACACCCCCTAGACTATATAGGGGCAGTGCCTTACAGGGAAAGAAGCAGCTCAGGGCGGCACTACTAGTCCAGCCTCTGAGGCAAGGGTCTAAAGACCAGTCAAAGGAGTACAGACAAGAAAAGAGCAGGACCAGGGCGGCACTACTAGTCCAGCCACTGGAAGAGGCCACAAAGCTAGTCAGGGTAAAAAAATAAAAATATATATATATATATATATAAAGGATAGTACAAGGTCAAGGCCCTAGCAAGTGACAGGCTACAGGAATGAGACCTAGCTGTACACAGTGCCGCTGATGATCTTTAGGCACAAGCGCCTTCGTAAAGATATCAGCTGTGTTGGCACCGGAGGCCAAGTGTACTACGCGCGCCTGGCGGCGCTGCTAGAGCTCAAGATGACTATTCTTCGGGCGCTGCTACACGTAGCAGCACAGCGTGACTACGAGCTTCACTCCCTTGACTTCTCCACTGCTTTTCTTCAGGGCAGCCTACACGAGGAGGTCTACCTGTGTCGTCCAGAGGGCTTCACTGGTACCTTCAAGCCTTGGACCCAGTGGCTCCTCCGGCGCCCGGTCTACGGCCTGCGACAGGTGCCCCATGAGTTGCACGACACGCTGTGTCACAGGATCGAATGACTCGAGGAAAGGTTGCACTATCGAGTACAAGGCGCTTTTATACTTCCAGAGTACATCAGGTAACCAGGTTTATCCTATCCTAAGGGAATAGACCCTTCTAGAAGATAGAATCACCCTGCGTATAGCCACGCGAGGCTAGTGGCTTTAAGGGATTACGACAGGATTACGCCAGATAGCGCACCAGTACATCCCAAGCCTGGTCGGTGATATAATTATAATAGCAGGATAAACCAAAGGTTAACGGAAAAATGGAGAATAGGAAACCAAATGAGATGAGATAAAAAGAGAAATGAAAGAGGAAGGAAATAAGGAAAGGGACAAGTGGTGTAACGGGGTCGTACTCTCACACTTCCCCCCCTCAAAGCTGGGTGGTAAAAGTAACACCCTGCTTGACAAGGTAGTCATGCAGAGGACGACGGGCGTTACCCATGTCGGACTCAGGTACCCAGCTGTCCTCAGAAGGATCATAACCCTTCCAACGGATGAGAAGCTCCACGGTGCCATTCCGACGTCGACGGTGTGCAAGCACGGACTCGACCTCGTACTCGGGTTCAGTCTGGACGAGGACGGGTGGCGGCGGCGGCGGTTGGCGTCCGACGAAGATCGTGTTCGGATCCCGATAGGGCTTCAGAAGTTGGACATGGAAGGCGTTGTGAATCTTCCAGGTGGCTGGCAGACGCAAGCGGAAGGTAACAGGAGTAACCTGTGCGTCGACGAGAAAAGGCCCGCAGAAGCGAGGTCACAATTTAGACGGGAGGTGGCTGATGTCCAGGTTGCGGGTGACAAGAAGCACCTGGTCTCCCACTGTGATGGTGTGGTCGTTGCGATGGCGATCGGCCTGGCGCTTTTGTTGCTGCTGAATGTCGAGGAGGCGCTTGTGGGTCCGATCCCAAAGCTGATGCATGGTTGTGATGAAATCATGTGCAGGTTGTACTGTAGTGGATGTGGTCGGTTTCTGTGGTGTGAGTGGGTGGCGTCCGTAGCAGAGGAAGAACGTCGTCTGTCCAGTAGCGGCATGTGTAGCGTTGTTGTAAGCAAACTCCAGAACGGGCAGGTGCAGGTCCCATTTGGAAATCTCGTCCTTGCAGGCTGCTCGGAGGAGTTGTTCAACAATTTGGTTGAGGCGCTTGGTTTGTCCGTCTGTCTGCGGATGGTAAGCGGATGACATGGCGAGTTTGGTCCCGAGTAGAGACATAAGTTCCTTCCAGAACTTGCTGGTGAACTTGGGGTCTCGGTCGGAGATGAGTGTGGTTGGGATGCCATGCTGTGAGATGATGTGACGAATGAAGAGTTGTGCTGTCTCCTCGGTGCGTGCCGTCGTGTGTGTCGGGATGAAGTGTCCCATTTTGGAGAACTTGTCGATGACGACAAGGATTGCGTCGTGACCACTGGTGGTAGGTGGTAACCCGGTGATGAAGTCCAGGCTAACCACTTGCCATGGTTGTTCTCGGACAGGAAGAGGCTGCAGAAGTCCCGCCTTTTTCTGCTTGCTGCTCTTCATCCGCTGACATGTATCACACGAGGTGACAAATTTCTGTACGTCATCTGCCATGTGGGGCCAGTAGTAGTGTTTGGCGATACCGGTGAGCGTCTTGTTGCTACCGAAGTGTCCCGCGTCTAGGACGTCGTGGTATTCTTCGAGTAGTAACTGGCGCAAAGGAGGGTAATTGGGTACCCAGATTTTTGCTGATCCTTTCCGGTACGCGATGTCACTGTCCCACTGTAGCAGATATCGTTTTTCAGCCAAGGGGATTTCCGGGTCGATGGCGTACCCGTGTGTGAAGAGTCCCTTGAGTAGTGGATTCATCCCTTCAATTTGAATAGCGGCAACGTGCGCAGGCCGGCTAAGAGCGTCTGCTTTGTTTTTGTGGCCGGGCTTGTACACGATGTCGTGATGGAAGTGTGTCTCGAGGAAGTCGATCCACCGGACCTGCCGCCTGGAAAGGTTGGGTTGTGTCTTCAAGTATTTCAGGCTGCAGTGGTCGGTGTAGACAGTTGTTCTTCGTCCTTCGAGATAACATCTCCATGCTTTGAAAGCGATGACAATGGCAAGGGCCTCTTTGTCGTGTATCGGGTAGTTTAGTTCTGCTCCATGTAGTTTCTTGCTGAGGTAGGCGATAGGTTGCAGTCCATTCCCCTGGTCTTGCATTAAGACTGCTCCCACTGCTTGGTCGCTGGCGTCAGCTTCGATTACGTAGTCGCGATCGGGATCTGGCAAGATGAGTACCGGGGCAGTCGTAGTGCTTGTTTCAGCTGCTCCACGGCTTCCTGGTGCTTCGATTCCCATTTGTAGGGCGTGTTCTTCTTCAGCAGATTCGTGAGTGGTGCTGCTAGTTTCGCATACTGTGGCACGAACCTGTTGTAATAATTCGCGAAGTCTAGGAACTGCTGCAACTCCTTCACGTTCTCGGGTGTCTTCCACGTACGTACGGCTTCGATTTTCTTGGGGTCGACATGAACTCCTTGAGCGCTCACCATGTGTCATAGGAACTGGACCTTCTCGAGGGCGAATTCGCTCTTGGACAGTTTGACGAAGAACCGTTCTCGTCGAAGAATTTCGAAGACGCGTCGCAGGTGTTCGACGTGCTGCTTCATGTCGCGCGAGTAGATGAGGATGTCGTCCAGGTACACCACCACGCACTCGTCCAAAAGTGGTCGTAGAATGTGGTTCATTTCAGCTTGAAACGTTGCTGGTGCGTTGGTGAGTCCGAACGGCATTACCAAATACTCGTACGATCCGTACCGAGTTCGGAAAGCAGTTTTGTGGATAGAGTTGTCCGCCATCCGTATCTGCCAGTATCCGGACCGCAGATCCAGTTTGGAAAATACCGTAGCTCCCCGAAGCTGGTCAAGCAGGTCATCGATTCGCGGTATCGGATATATATTCTTGATTGTTTGCTTGTTAAGAGCTCGGTAGTCGATGCACATGCGCAGGCGAGGGTCTCGAATCTGGCGAGGGTCTCCTTTGGGATATCTCCTGTATCACCCAGTTGGGTAGCTGTACTCTCCGTCCATTGTTGTAGATGCTTGCGGTGCGGTTCACCCAGTTGATCTCGGGGTTGAATCGTTTTAGGAAGTCTCGCCCGAAGATCAAGTCAAGCCCTTAGATGTTGGTGATGGGAAGTGCAGGTCTCCAGCGCAGTGGTCCGATTTGTAGGTGTAGCACTGCTTCGCCGTGTACTGGTAACTTGCTTCAGACGGTGTGTGATGCTCCGCTGTCCACGAGTGCTTGGAGGCGTCGTCCTTTGCAGATGACCTCGAGCACGAGGGGCAGGCGTTGCTCGGAGTACCCAAAGATAGTCTCATTGACTGGGTCATAGGTTACATCCCAATATTCCGTACACACCTTTGTGTCACTATCTACTCCTGAGCTGGCAGCTGGCCGAGGCTGCTTGGAGAACGGCTCTTCTCCAGGGCCCGGAGTTTCTTTGACGACTGTGCGCGTCATTGATGCCGAAGAACTGGATGCATCCATAAGAGGAGTTCGGGGTTTGTGCAACTTCTTGTAGACCCCCAGCTTCCTCTTGAGCTGCTTCAGCTCCACCGACGTCTTCCCTGGGGAACGGGTAGTCGTTGTGGGCTGGTGTCGGGAGAGGACGTTGACTTCGTGGAAAGGTCGGCTTCTTTCCACACTCCTTAATTTGGTCCCCAAGTTCTCCGGTACCGGTATAATCTCCACAGCTGTCTGCTTCTTTTGGAGTCCCTCCCGAAATTTCTCCAAGGCTCTAGCTCCTCGAAAATCATAAGTTTTCATTAAAGCATCTTTATAAGATAACTTTAACGAATCCTTATAATTTCTGGGGTCTTCAAGGAGTTTCCCTGTCTCGGCAGAGTCTTTTTTCGCGGAGTCGTATTTTTCCTCGGCGATTTTCCCTGGCGAAGACTGGTCGTGGGGTGGAGATTTTCCCCCATCATTTCCTCCTTCTCGCGTCAAATCAGCTTCGTCGAAGTTGATTTTCCCGGAATCCCACGGCCGCTTCCGGATCTTTTCTTTTTCGCCAGCTAGATCCGCAATCACTGGCGAGTCCCGTTTTTTGGCTTTTGATTGGCCGAAGGATTTCCGCCACTGTTGCGTGCCCGATACTCTGCGCGTGCGGTTCTCATTTTGATGCAGTCGAAGATTCGATGACCCGGCACCCCGCAAAAATCACACGTGTAGTTGGTGTTTTTCGGACGTGGCCGCCCCTCGAATCTGTCGACTTCCATCGGGTCGGCGAACGTGGGGTGAGCCGAGCGGTCGCCCTGTCGCGTACTGCCGACGTGCGTCCGTCGTGTCCCGGCGTTGACCATGTCGAAGCGCTCCGCGACCGATACGACGTCACTGTAGCTCGCGTAGTTTGACGCTGCCACTTGTCGTTTGACTTCGGTCTTTAGCCCGACGAGGTACGACTGTACTTTTTCCCCTTCGGTCAGGTCGGGAATGCGGTTATAAAATTCCTCCATCTGCTGCGTGTACTGCGCTACACTTCCGAACTGTCGGTGTCGATGAATTTTTTCCCGGGCAAGGAAACTCGAATTTATCGGCTCGAATCGTTTCAGCAGGTCGGCGCGGAACTGCTGCCACGTGGCTTCACCGTGGATGAAGGTACTGTTGCCGCCAATCCACTCGAGTGCCGGCCCTCGCATCAGTGTCGCCGCGAGTCGTACGCGTTGACCGTCCCAGCCTGGCGAGCTCCATCCGACGGCTGCGAAGTAGATCTCCATGCCGGCGATCCATCTGCGGACGTCGGAGTTTCGATCGCTCGGATCGAACGGCTCAGGTGGGCGCGGTTTTGGAGCCTCGAGAAACTGCTGCGACTGCTGCGTCGTCGCTGTTGTCGAATCGTGCTGCGCTCCGGCGAGTCGAGTTACTCGCTCGAAATCGTTTCCCCACGCTTCGCGGTCCGCTCGCATCTCCTCCTGAAGGGCTGCGATGCGCGCGAAGAGCTGCTGGGTAACCTCGGCGTTGTCGAGGTTCGCCATCCTGTTAAAAAACACGCGCGGAGGGGGTAATTCGGAAAAACGCGGAGCTGGTGCTTACCAGAATCGGCGTCGAATTGGTCGCCCCCGGCGGTTTTTCGAGGCAGGATCCCTGCTGCTGCTGCTTAGCTGAGCGCGGCTGAGTGAGAAAAGCTCTGATTACCAAGTGTTACAGGATCGAAAGACTCGAGGAAAGGTTGCACTATCGAGTACAAGGCGCTTTTATACTTCCAGAGTACATCAGGTAACCAGGTTTATCCTATCCTAAGGGAATAGACCCTTCTAGAAGATAGAATCACCCTGCGTATAGCCACGCGAGGCTATTGGCTTTAAGGGATTACGGCAGGATTACGCCAGATAGCGCACCAGTACATCCCAAGCCTGGTCGGTGATATAATTGTAATAGCAGGATAAACCAAAGGTTAACGGAAAAATGGAGAATAGGAAACCAAATGAGATGAGATAAAAAGAGAAATGAAAGAGGAAGGAAATAAGGAAAGGGACAAGTGGTGTAACGGGGTCGTACTCTCACACGCTGCGTGCTACGCTTGCTGACCTACAATTCTTTCCGTCCTCTGCAGATCCCTCGCTCTTCGTTCGTGCTGGCCAGAATCCGTTCTACATCCTTGTGTACGTAGACGACCTGGTCTTCGCTATTGCAGACAGAGACGCACTGGCCTCCGTCAAGGCCGAGCTGCTCAGGAGGCACACCTGCACTGACCTAGGAGAGCTGCACCGCTACCTTGGCCTGCAGATGTCCAGGGACATAGCAGCGCGCACCATAACTCTCACACAGTCACACTTGGTGTGCTAGGTCCTTCAGAGGTTCGGTCTTCAGTTCTCCTCAGCACAGCCTACACCTCTACCAGTAGACCACAGGCTCTCAGTTCCTATTCCTGAGGAGTCAGTAGAGACTAGTGGTCCTTACGTAGAGCTGGTGGGTTGCCTTATGTACCTGATGACTTGCACTCGTTCAGATCTCGCATACCCTCTCAGCATCTTGGCTCGCTTTCTAGTCACAGGTAGACACTGACCACAGCACTGGTCGGCCGCTAAGAGGGTTTTGTGTTATCTAGCAAGTACATCGGGCATGGGGCTAGTACAGCGAGGGCGCAGGCCAGTGGTACTTACTGGGCACACTGACGCTTCTTGGGCCGACGACACTGAGACCCTCAGGTCCTCCCAGGGCTACTGCTTTAGACTTGGTGCATGCGCCATCTCGTGGAGGTCCACCCGCTCGTCGTTTGTTGCCCAGTCTAGCTGTGAGGCTGAGATCTACGCTGGTGCCATGGCGGCACAGGAGCTCCACTGGCTGAGTTTTTTGCTCACAGACTTAGGTGAGCGGCCTAGCTCTGCCCTTGTTCTGTACACTGACAACAGGGCCATGATCCTCCAGTATTAGGAGCCTCGACTGGAGGGAAGAGAGAAGCACATCCAGTTGCGGTACTTCCTCGTGCGCGAGCTACAGCAGCGTCGCCAGGCCCGCGTAGTACACTTGGCCTCCGGTGCCAACAGAGCTGATATCTTTACTAAGGCGCTTGTGCCTAAAGATTATCAGCGGCATAGTTTGCAGCTTGGTCTAGTTCCTGTAGCTACTCACTTGCTATGACCTTGATTGTGTACTTATGTTTATATATACCTTTCTGACAGGCCTTGTGGCCTCTCTTCCAGTGGTCGGACTAGTAGTGCCGTCCTGGCTTGCTCTTGTCTTATTAGCACTCTTGCTAACTGGTCTTCGGACCCTTGCCTCAGAGGCTGGACTAGTAGTGCCACCCTGAGTTGTGTGTGGCGACTTCCATGCACTACCCCTCATCTGGCCTAGGGGGTGTGTCAAATATATTTGTATATGTTATAATAGGCTAGATAGGTGCATGCTCTTAGAGGGTGCAAAATCAAAGTGTACGTCTCATTCTAGTTAACTTTTCTACTCTGAGAAAATCATGCGCACACAAGAGGCAAGTTGCTGGAAGGAGTGTTGAACCCATGCGTTATCAGCAGCTGATGAGCAACATCGGTACCTAGTATGGTACACGTTACTTCAAGCTACACTTTGCTACCGTCTCCTGGCTTAAGCACCAAGGTGGCACCGTTTGTGACACACAGCTCCTTCAGAACCTGCTCATAAAGCAATTAAATACTAAATAAAACATAGCATAATGCTGAAAACTGTTGCGGTGTACATAAAGGCGCATTGTTATCAAAACCATTGGGCCTAGAAAACGCAAAGCACACTGAGAAGTTAGCAGCTGGAATAGAACCGAGCTCACCGGCTGGTAGGAGGCAACCGGCACGTCCGTCTTGAGTGCAATCCGCGTGGCCTCCATTATCTCTGTCCGCTTTCAGCCCTAAGCCCCCGCTACCTTGGCTCTCAGCAGCGCGATCACCACCTGCCTGGTGGAATCGATAGGGACGGAGGGAATGAGGGGGCATGGGAGAACGAATGAGAGGGGGGAGGGGGGGTATGACTGCCTATGCCCCCCGCGCCCTTGGCTCTCAGCAGCACAATCACCACCTAGAGAAGGAGGGGATGAGGGAGCATGAGAGAAAAATTGAGTGAAATTGCGTACCTTGATGCACCCCTGAGTGAGATGGAAAGGAAAGGTGGAGGAAGGAAAAAGGAAGCCGCAGAAGAACTTGAGCTAGGTTATGCAATATTACACAGTAAAGCATGAGCACCAGGGAAAATCAATGATGGCATCGGAGAAAGAAGGTGAGCACCAGAAAACAAGGCACCTGGAAAGAAAGGAGCACCTAAAACGAACTGAGGGCAACCTAAAGGAACTGGCTAGGCGGTCAGGAAGGGGCGTGACAATGAGGTAAAGGGAAAGGCAGAAAGGCAGTGAGCTGAGCCTTAGTGCTAGCGGTGCGGTAGCTAGACTCTAGTGCACGTTTGACGAAAGTGGGGAAGGACGCAAGATCAGGGAACAGCATCGGGAGGATTAGGCGACCAGCAGAGGCGGAGGCTTGGGTGGAATAGCGCGCTATCACAGCATCTAAGAATTCTTTGGCGTTCGCTACAGTGGTAAAGCGGGGACGCTCAAACAGGGGAAGTGCGCGATTGATAGCAAGCTGCGCAACCGCATCGCGCGACTCCCAGACAGCGCGAGCAAGTGCAACAACGGAAAATGCCTCATGCTCAGCACTGGTGGGGGTATCAGGGAGGGCAACAGGCGCAGCACGACGGGGAAGCAGGCCATCAACATGAACAGCCAGGGAGTGACCGTCGTGGCGCTGACCTGTAAAGTGCCGGTGCAGGTCGACGAGCTACGCCTCATAGCCGATCGCTCGGCCCTCCGCATCCAGGCGGAGCAGTGAGTCCACCATCATCCCGGCTGCATCAGCTGACTGCCGCTGACAGGGAGAGGAGGAAAGGAAAAAGAAGGCAGCTGAGAGTGGTGGAGAGCGGTGGAGAGTGGTGGAGAGTGATGGAGAGCGGTGGAGAGCGCTGGAGAGCGTTGGAGAGCGGTGGAGTGCAGTGGAGAGCGGTGGAGTACGGCGGAGTGCAGTGGAGTGCGGTGGAGAGCAGTGGAGAGCGGTGGAGACAGCCGGCAGATGTGCCGGCTCAGAAGGGAGCCAAGGCCGGTAGGTCCGGGGGCGGCAGAGCGTCACGGCGGCGCAGCTACTCAGCGGCTCGGCGGTACGGCGACGCGGCAGCTGGACAGCGCGGGGCCGGTGCGGGCTGTGGCCGGCAGAGCAGGGGCCAGCGAGCGAGAGGCCGGCGGGGCGCGCAGGGCTAGCGGGGCGCTAACGGGGCCAGCGGGGCAAATGGGGCCAGCGGGGCGCACGGGACCAGCGGGGCACACAGGGCTAGTGGGGCGCGACGGGGCTAGCGGGGTGCGAACGGTGCCAGCGGGGCATACGGGGCCGGCGGGGCTCACGGGGCTAGCGGGGCTCGACGGGGCCAGCGGTGCGCTAACGGGGCCAGCGGGGTGAACCGGGCAAGCGGGGCGTACGGGGCCGGCGGGGCGCACGGGGCTAGCGGGGCTCGACGGGGATAGTGGGGCGCGAACGGGGCTAGCGGGGCGTTAATGGGCGAGTGGGGCTTACGGGGCCAGCAGGGCGCTAAGGGGCTAGCGTGGCGCCAACGGGGCCAGCGGGGCGCTAAGGGGCGGCTAGGACTAGGCCTAAGGCAGAAGCGTGAGTGGGTGGGGGGGGACCTAACCTAATGTGATACCATATTAAAGTGAGAATCGAATGGTAGAAGTGAGATAACAAGGTGCTTTTGTGCTAAGGGATTGCACTCTCTAAGAGTACGCACCTACCTATAAGACATATATATGTTTTGACACGTACAACCTTGTAGGATACAGTACCATATCCAGCATAGAATCTGTCTTGTACTAGTATGGACATGCAATGCAACGGTCTAAATCTAAATCAACCTTCAGTGTAAGGCAGCAGCAACATCTTTGTGTTGGCATCACACAACAGGCAACAACCACAAGCACCAGAAAGCTGGAGGGGCATACACCCAGAGGCTGGTGGTGAGGTGAGGTGACCCGACCACGCTTCCACCATTTCCCTAAAGCCCAAGGGCCGCCAAGAGCGGCTCTTGCTTCAGCAATCCAAGGGTGGTTCTTGTCCAGCAGTCCAAGGTTGGTTATTTATTTCTTCAGCCATCCATTCTGATCCACGGCTTGGGGGGAACGGGCCGCCGCCTCCTTGCCGCCGACGCTGCTGCGTTCTGCACAAACCCGCACTTGTGGCTGTAGCCTCCCATCTCCTCACCGGCTGTAGCCTCCCATCTCCTCATCCGCTGTAGCCTCCCATCTCCTCATTGGCTGTAGCCTCCCATCTCCTCATCGGCTGTAGCCTCCCATCTCCTCATTGGCTGTAGCCTCCCATCTCCTCATTGGCTGTAGCCTCCCATCTCCTTATCGGCTGTAGCCTCCCATCTCCTCATCGGCTGTAGCCCCCCCATCTCCTCATCGGCTGTAGCTTCCCATCTCCTCATCCTCGTCCTTCTCCATCTCATCCACAAAACCCCCTCCCATCATTTCCCTCTCCTCCCCTTCCTCCTGATCCTCCCCCTCATCCCCCTGCTCCCCCTGCCCCCCTGCTCCCACTCCTCCCCCTCACTCCCTGCTCCCCCTGCCCCCCCTCCTTCCGCTCCTCCCCCTCACCCCCTGCTCCCCCTGGCCCCACTCCTCCCGCTCCTCCCCCTGCTCCCCCTGCCCCCCCTCCTCCCTCTCCTCCCCCTCCCCCTCCTGCAGCGGCAGCTGCACCTCGCCCTGCAGAAAGCACTGAGTCCCTCAGCGCACCACTGAGGTGCTCCTCCGAATCAGCATGTGCCCAAACCGAAACCCAGCCGCCCGTTGCCGCCCGCGTACAGTAGATGGTGTGAACGCATACGGCATTCCTTTCACCAGAAGCATCTCAGGCACCACACCACACTCCACTCCACAGGCAGCTCTACCCCACGCTCTACCCCACTCTCTACCCCACATCTCCAGTCAGTGATGAAAACGATCAAGTATGGCCAAGAAGCATTGTCTGCACTAGACCAGACAACAGCACCAACAGCACTACCAGCATCAACAGCACCAACAGCACCACCCATCAGCGCCAACAGTAGGCACTGCTGACAACAGCACCGGCCAATGGCCCCCTGGCTGAGAACCCTTCACCAGCAGGGCTGTGAATCTAAGCTCTTCACCACTGCTTAGTAGTTGTTTGAGAGGTAAACAGCCCTACTGTGCGCCTTCAGGAGGTGATGGTGCGACAGCAGTGGCAGTGAGAGCAGGGGCCGGAGCATCTGGCACAGGAACAGGCGAACTGGCACCAGGCACCTCACCAGCAGTGGCAGCAGCGGCAGCAGCGGCAGCAGTGGCAGCAGTGGCAGCAGTGGCAGCAGCATGAGGAGAAGCAGGGACTGCAGACGCAGCAGCCGCGGCAGGAGATGGAGCAAGAGCAGAGGTGGAAGCGAGAGGAGGAGGAGAAGCAGCAGGAAACGGGGAGGCAGCTAAAGCAGGAGCAGCAGGAGCAGCAGAAGCAAAAGGAGCAGCAGCAGCAGCAGGAGCAGAAGCAGCAGGAGCAGCAGGCGCAGGAGCATCCCGGCCCTCTTCATCCCTGTCACTCACAGCCCTTCCCACCCCTCCCATCCCCCCCACCCGCCAGTCATCCGTCCTCTCCCTCTCCGCCTTGAACTGCTTCATATCCTCAATCATCTGCTTCTTCAGCCGTAACACCAGGTTGTACTGTGCGGTAACCGCATCCCTCCTTATAATGAGCGTCTCGTAGCGCACAGAGGCCATGTCGCAGCGCGCCAGCACCACCTTGTGCTGCGCGATGGCCTTCTGGATGAGCGCCACCACCACTTGCTCTCGCTGCACCAGCCGCCCCAGCTGCGACGCCAGCTCCGCTGGAGGCCGCTGAGGCTGCTGGGGCTGCTGTTGGGGCTGTGAATGCCCCTGCTGCTGCTGCTCCTGCTCCTGCTGCTGCTGCTGCTGCTGTTGCCGAGGAAGCAGCTGCTGTGTCTTCTCTTCCTGGAGCTCGCTTCCACCTACCCCACTCCCACTGGGTTTGTCTTCGTCTCCCTCCGTCCCCATCCCAACAGCTGCAGCTGTCCGCCGCCCCACAGCGCCGCCATCCCTCTGCAATGCGTGAGCAGCCCCAGGCGGCACCCGAACCTCTGCCCCAGTCGCACTGGGTCCATCCTCCCCTATCCCCCCCGCCACGTCGCCTCCATTTCTCCGCAACCCCTCTGCCGCCCAGGTCGCTGTTGCTGCTGACGCTGCTGCTGCCACCGCGGCTGACGCTGCCGGTGCTGCCGGTGCTGCTGATGCTTCTGCTGGTGAAGCAGCGGTTGGCGCTGCAGTTGATGCCGAAAGGCCGCTTGACCACCTTTCCTCAGCTGCCCGGCTTGACTCAGCAGCAGGCATTGCTGAGCTGTCAATCAGCAGGCTTCCACCTGGGCCAGCCACGTCAGCTGCCGGCCGTGCTGACCGGCCAATTAGCAGACTGCCACCTGGGCCAGCCATGTCAGTAGCCGGCCGTGCTGACCTGTCGAACAGCAGGCTTCCAGCGAGACCAGCCGTGTCAGCAGCTCTAGCTGCCGCCACTTCAAGATTGCGCCGCCACTTCTCTCCCTCACACCTATCTACCGCTGCTGCATTCACTTCGGTTCCTGAAGCTGACAAGAACTGAAAGGTGCTGCCGCCCTTGCCGCCCTCACATTCATCCGCTGCTGCGCGGGAGGTGCTGCGCTCGCGCGCAGCTTGAGGCGCAAGGTTGCCATCTCCGGGCGCATCAGACGCGACGGGCGCGCAGGAAACGGCAGGCGCGCAGCTCTCTTGCGCGGAAGGAGCGCCATTCTCTTGCGCAGCAAAGTCGCGAGGGCAAACGCCCGTGGCGCTAAGGTGCTCCCCGCGCAAGCCTCCCCAGGCAGCGGCGGAGCCTTTCCACCGCGTCCCCGCCACACACGCGGAAGCCTCCAGCTGCCCCTCCGCCTCCACGATCTCCACCGCGCAGAGGCACTCCCCGCACCCCGCGCAAACCCCCCTCCTCTTCCCCTCCCCCCCGCCCGGCCCATAGCCACCCCCCTCCCCGCTCGAACAGCTGCCCCGCCCGTCTTCCGCTTCCGCTCCCGCCTCCGCCTTCCCCTCCGCTTTCGCCCTCTCTTCCACACTCCCTTCCGCTCCCCGTCCCGCTCCCCCCATCGCTTCCGCAGCGGCGGCGGCGGCAGCAGCCGCGAGGTACTGCCCTTGCGCCATCAGCCGATCCCTGTCCGCCTCGAGCGCAAGCTTCTCCGCGCGGAGCTCCGCCTCGACGCGCTCGAGCGCCTCCTCGTCGGCGCGCAGCAAGAGGTGCTCGCGGCGCAGCAGGTCGCGCTCCGCTTCGAGGAGCGCCTTCTCGTCGTCCAATCGGAGCACTTGGCGCTCGACGCTCGCCTGCTGCGCGTCGATCTGCACGTTCTCGAGGAGGTGCAGGTGCAGGTTGCGAAGCGTGCGAAACACGAGATCGCCCATCGCGAAGGTAACGGTGACGGTTGCCTGTTTCGCTAGTAGCTAATCGTGAGTGGTGATAAAGCGACGGTCAACTGACGGTCAACTGCTTCAGATAGTAAATTTACGGGCAGGAACCGAACTGGTCTACGCCCGACATGAGGCGAGCGAAGCTTACAGATCAGATAAGAAGAATCGGCTCCTCCTGCAGACTCGGCAAGATCGGTAAGACTCGGCAAGATCGGTAGATAATGCAGCGAGCATGATGTGTCAGCATGATCGCTTGCTTGCTTGCACCTTCTTGAAGGGGAAGTGCGGAGTGTGTCAGCAAAATGGGGTAGGTATGGTAAGGATAATGGAGGCGACTTTGTCTTCCAAAACTCCTAAGACATTAGAGTAATTCTGCAGATTCTGTAAGATGTGATAAATTGGTGTATTTTTATCCTAACCATGTCAATTCATTTATACTACATGACATCACAGACTACCAGAACACTTTTCTAAATTACACAAATCATAATGGAAAGTTGAACTGTAACGCCACCTATTACAACTACTCGCAACCTTCCAGCGCGTACAGACCTTCGGGCCGCCTGCTGCTGGGAGCCTTGCCGTGGCTGGACATGCTTGAGTGTAGCGCATGGTGATTGTTCGGCGCGGTGCTCGTCGCCGATGCTTCTAACGAGGGAACCCCGCAGCTGCCAGCCCCCAAAAACCCGAAACCCGTCAAAACGTCACGATCGCTGCAGCTTGACGGCAACGACGAACTAAAGAAGCTGTCCATGCCCGTTGACCGGCAGCTGAAGCTGACGGCGCCGTCAGACGAGCTGGGCATGTCTTCCTCGCCCACAGCCGCGTACTCCTCCCCCTCGATACTGTCACACCGAAAGAAATTGTCATTTCCTGGCTCCACCCAGAAAGTCGAGCCGAAATTCTGCTCGGGAACAATGTCAGGTAAAATCGAAGGCTCCGCCATTTCCGCTATTGGAAATTCCCCAGCCATAAAAATGTCGTTGTGCACAGCAGCTGCTGCTGCTGCCATTGGCATTGCTGCCATTGCTGGCGCTGCTGCAACCGCGGGAGGCGCTTCCATCGCTTCCTCCAGCCCAAGGCTGAGACCGTCCTCATTGGACAAGAGGAATGTTGGAATGACTCCTTCCAGCTCACCTGCTGGCCAATCCACGTCAGCTTCAGCTGACGTTGCGACGGGTCCAGCTGTCGTCTTAACAATAGTCGTAGCAAATCCAGCTGGCAGGTTCTCGAGCACCGCTTGGGCAGCAACTTCGGCTTCCACAGCCCTCCCGCTATCATCACGCATGATACAGTCACTCGTACTCGCGCGTAAAGCTGCGTCTGCGCTGCCCGCGGCAGCAGCAGCAGCAGCAGCAGCAGCAGAAGCTGGCTCCACAGCACCTTCCGGGCAGCTACCGCCGACAGCTGGCTTCAAATCGCGCCGCCCCGAGCTCTCCTCTGTAAGCGCCACGGCCTTAGCGTCCGCCGCTCTTTCCGGGATGTCGTCCGTCATCAATGCCTCCTCCCACCAGCTCTTCTTATAGTCACAGTCGCCTACTGCCGCCCCATAATCCGTCGCCCGCTGTACCTCCCTGTACCCATCCGCATCGCTTCCCCCTTCCGCGCCCATCCCCGCCCCCACCCCCCACGGCCTATGCCCCTCCGACTTGGCCTTTTTCCCCGGAGGCCCAAATGTTCCGAACCCGAACGGGTCTCCCCCGGCCTGCGCCATCCAATCATCCTCGTCCACGTCAGCCTCCATGGTCTCCCCGTCTCCCCAGTCGCCGCGCTGGTAACCACGCGAGTAACCAGCGACGGAGCCGAATGCGCCACCGCCGTCGGATGCGGCTCGCTGCGCCGTCCTGTTGCGCGGGAGATTCGGCTCGGACGTCCACGAGGCGATGGAGACGGACGGATGCACGGCAGCGGATGGAATCTGCGGAGTGGTGTGAATCTGCGGCGGCTGCTTCCAACTGCGATTCGTGACGGCTGGCGCAGCGGTAGTGGTCGCAGTCGTGAGAGTCGCGGGAGTCGCGGGAGTCACGGGAGCCGGGCGGTGGAACGAGCTTGGAGGGGCCGCGTCAACGCCAACAGCGGCGCCAGCAGCGGAGCTGTCGCGCAGCTCGCGCAGGCCCGGCCTCCCCTCCACAGCCTCGGGGACCGTCTCCATGGCGGAACGCTTGCGCGTCACGGGGACGGGGGAAGGCGTACAGGGGGAAGGTGCGCAGGGGGGCTGAGGGGACGCAGGCCCGCTGGGGGTTGAGGAGATGGGCGTAGTGTTGTGTGGGCCCAAGGAATGTGCAGGGGCTGCTAGATGAGCGTTCTGGGCTGCGACGGTACTAGTCCTCGCGATCGCACCGTGCTGCTGCGACACATGCTGGTTGAGGAAGGGAAGATGCAGCAGCGCTTTGGGCTTCTGCGCGGAATTCGACACCCGCGTGGGCGCAAGAAGCGCAAGAGGGGCGGCGGGTGCTGCAGCAAGCGGCGAAGGTGAAACAGCGGGGACCGCTGTTGCGGCAGGCGCGCTGCTAGAGGTAGTTGCGCACGTGGACGGGACAGAGGTGTTGGAGAGTAGGGGGATCGCCGCAGAGGGCGCGGGGCTTGGCTGGACGATGGCAGCGCGGGGAAGCATGAGGGGGGAGAAGACGGAGGTCTGCTGAGGGGCGGACTGGGGTGTACGGGGCGGAAGCGCGGATAGCGGCTGCGCCTGATACTGCTGGATCGGCTGCACCTGCTGCGGCGGCGGCGGCTGCTGCTGCTGCTGCGGCGGCGGCGGCGGCTGCACCTGCTGCTGCGGCGGCGGTTGCGGCTGAGCGTGCGACACGGCTTGGACGACCAAGTGGGCCTGCCGATTCGACGCAGAAAGAGGAGCGGAGAGCGGAGGGTCGTTCAGGAAACTCAGCTGCGCCCTGGGAGGCTCCTTGGGGAAGTTCAGCTGCGCCTTGGGTCCGCGGATCTCCCGCGCGGCCTCGTCGTACGCGCGAGCCGCCTCCTCGGGAGTGTCGAACGTGCCCAGCCACACTCGCCCCCGCCCGCCGGCGTCGCGAATCTCCGCCGCCCACCGACCCCACGGCCGGTACCGAACACCGCGATACGGCACAGCCAGAGCGTTGCCCCCGCCGCCACTCGTGTTCTGCCCGCTACTCGCGTTGCTCCCGCCGCCACTGCCGCGAGCGCCAGGTGCGGCGGGTCCCCCTCCGCTGCTGCTGGCACTGCGATCGACCGCCATCTGCGGCTTGTTCCACTCCGTAATCGCCGCGCGGCTTCGCAAGGGGCTGATTGGGTGCGACCTGCTGCCGCTCCCTGCGACTCCTGCGACGCCGCTAGCGATCCCTGCGACGCCTAAGACGGACGACGGGGTGGGAATCGACGGAATGGGGACGGCCTGGCCCTGGTGAACGGAGAGCATCTGACGGATGGCCTCCTGAACCTTGCCGGCGATGAGAAACTGCTGGCTGGAAGTCGCCGGCGACGTTACTGACGCCGGCTGAGCGGCTGCACTAGCGGGGGGGACAGTCCGGGGTGTGGGAGTTGGTGGCGTGGCAGAAACCGCCGCCGTGGTTCGGAGGGATGTAACCATTGGGGTCTCGACGGATGGCGCATTTCCCGGCTTCGGAGAAACTGCACGCGCTGGTGGTACTGCTTCAGCCGGTGATGGGCCGCTATTGTCTATCTGCTTGGATGTTGCCGCCGGGCAAATCATGCAGCTGCAGGCAGAGCAGCGAGTGCATGCTGGCGTTTCGCCAGCTACTAACGGCTGAGGAGGCGTGTCGTGATCGGTTGAGGGGTTGCTCGACTCGAACCACTGATCGAAATCGTCCGCCATTTCTGCTAGGAGCGTGTCATGGTCGCATGAGCTCATTCCCAGTTGCTCTACTGCCTTCCTAGCTTGCCTTGCCAAGGCTTGAGAATTGCAGATTGCGGGTTGAGAATGATGTCCACGAGGCCAACGAGTGGGTTTTCTTGCGAGAAATCGAGTGGGAGAATGGAGGCGTGTTGTCGGTGCCGTGTTGAAATAGCCCACGCCCCCCCTTCCTTGCAGCCAGCCACGCGGCGGGCGGAACTGATGCGCAGTAAGCCGGGGGAACGAAAACGGCGCGTTGCGGCAAACATTCTGGCGCATTTTGAGGGGGATCTGGTGAGTTGCGGAGGTGGGGTGGGGGGGAAGGCGGAACCTCGCTTGCCGCGTAGGCGAGGCGTCCGCGGCGATGCACAACCGCTATGTGGGCGGAAGAAGGGAAAGGGGCACGGGTTTGGGTTGACGCGGCACAGAGAAATTTCGCAAATACTCGGCAGGGCGAAAACAACGAGATGGACGGAATGTAATCGACGGTAACTTCTGCTCCATCGCGAACAGGTTGACAATCCAGCGGTACAAGCCGGAACACAGTTCTGTAACGCGTAATCTTGTTACAAGCGCGTTGTTAACGAAACTCGACAGGGCGCCGCGTCAAAGCGGCTTTGCGATGCGACGCCAAGAGCGGCGGATTGACCGTAGTCAGCGCATCGACGACCCCCTAGAATTGATCCCTCAACGCAAAGCGACAAATCCATCACCTCAACCTCAGCCTCGCTGCCACTCGCCAGGATGGTGCTTCCAACGCTTCGGCCGGCTGGAAGATGCCGAAGCTGGCTTGAGCGTCCACTTCACTGCCACGCGTCAGAAAATTGTGGAACAAGAGTTGGCTGACCGTAACTGTGAAGCACCTCACTTGACGGCCTTTGCTGCAACCGTCAACATCACGGCCGGCCTGAGCAACCAGACACAATGAAGGTTTGGCTCCGGGCAGTTCCAGGCCTAGAAATCGTTAGCTCCATCCAGGTTTGGTGTGCTCGATACGCCAAGCTGTCTGAGGATTTAGGTTCGGACGTTGAAACCTGGACCTGATCAACATCGCTTCTGTGATGACGGCGCGATTCAACAACCGGTCCGCCGTCACTTCACAGCATATACAACACCCGGACAGAACTAATGGTTTGATAGGTTATGGTTAAATAAGCGATTTAGGCTAACCACATTTTTTTTTTCCTTTTACCCCATATCAGTATGAAAACAAGTGCATGCAGAAAATAGAGAGATAAGCGTGGCAGCGAACCAGTGCAAAGCGATTGCACCACAAATCATATGTTTGTACCGTATGTCGGCAGTACACGCTGATAGTAGCTCGTCAGCAGAGCAAAAGAGAATAGTACAAGATGGGTGGAGTTAGCAGGGTTAGTTGAGCCGGCGACACAACTACTGCTGGAATTGTACGTACGGCTGCCGGAGCAATATTGTTGCTGCTGCCAGTTGTATTGTAGCCAGCTTGACACCTGTTGTAGCTGTTAAAGCATCACCATGACACCAGCTGCTGTCAGTGGCAGGTCCATCCTGCATTTGCCTGCTCCAGGTCCCAAGCCTGGCTCGTATTCACCGATCCTCCTTTATAGACGCCAATCTTGCTTCGTATTCCCAACCCTGCTTTGTATTCGGCAACCCTGCTCCAGGTCCCGAACCTGCTTCGTATTCCCCAACCCTGTGTCCCCAACCCTGCTTCCCCGACCCTGCTTCCGTGGCCTTGCTTCATATTTCCTGACCCTGCTTCTCCGACTCTGCTTCCCCAACCCTGCTTCCCCGGCCCTGCTTCGTAACTGCCGACCCAGCTTCCTCGACCCTGCTTCGCACTCCCCGACACAGTTTCAAACCCCAAAACATACTTCAGGTACCACAAAGCTGTAGTGCTGCTGCTGCTGCTGCTGCTGCTGCTGCTGCAGGTACAGAAAGGCAGCCCCCAAGCGATTCCATATGAGCTCCAGCTCTCCTTCACCGTGGTCTGACGAGCAGCCAGATGCGTGTGTGAAAGCAGGCAGTGCTGCACCTACAGACTGCAGCCTCAGATTCTAAGGGCTGCAGCGGCGGCGGAGGAGGCGCTCAGACATGCGCACAGAGGAGTATGGCGATGCTGCTGCTCTCGCCCGGTCGGACGTCCGGTCAGAGGTTCGAGTGGTTGCAGATAGATGTGCGCCCGCTCTCCTGTTGCCAGCCGAGCGAGAGGAGCGCGCTGCAGCAGGGGTCATGGGGGGGGATGCAGGGGACAGCAGGGGTCAGGGGGGGGTCAGGGGGGGGGGATGCAGGGGACAGCAGTAAGAAGAGGAAGGGTGGTTATCTGCGGAGTGGACCGGAGCAGGGGAACATAAGGTAATTTATCACATCTGACAACAGACAGGAGAGCCCCCACTCTCTGATGAAGGAGCGAGCTGTGTCAGGAGCAATGGGGGGGGGGGGGGGAGGAGGGGGACAGCGGAAAGGCGATCTTTAGTCTAACGCAGCGGACAACCAACAAGGGGGCACCTGCTCTCTCCCCCGTTCAGATAAGTGGTCAGATGTCCGTGTAGCACCCGCTCTCCGAATTTTGAGGCGCCTCAGACATGATTTTTGAAGCACCTCAAAGAATATATTTGAAGCGCCTCAAAGAGCAGTCAGATGCCCGTGTAGCACCCGCTCTGAGGTTGCCAGCAAAGCGAGAGGAGCGAGCAGCAGCAGAGTGGGAAAACAATGCTGAATCGGACAGGGGCACAATGGAGAACCGACATGACAGGGACAGCGGCTGGTTGGTTGGATATACGGATGAAGTGACAGAGGCGGAATGAACACAGACCCCACCCCACCATGCAAGGAAACCAGCATTCCCTAGGATGCTGGAAACATCTCCTCCCTCGTCTATCCACATGGTGTTTAGAATCCAATAAAGATCCTAGTGAAACGCAATGCTAAATATAAGAGACCCCTGAGGCATGGGGGTACCCCTTTCGTTGCTTCTGGAAACAAACTTCATATAAGAGTTTCACTCACGCTGGAAAACATTTGACTGCTCGTTGTGCATGTACCAGAACAATTCTGCACGAAAAACGCAAACGCGTTTCGCCAATCTCAACGAAGCTGCGAAGTGGCCAGCTCGGCCAGCACGGAATGTATGTGCCTCGCGCAGGCGAATTTTGCCAGAAATTGCAGTCGCTAGTTACGAATTCGAGCTTCAAATTTGAAAGTTTCAGCTGCATGGGTTTCGTGCGGGCGGTGTAGTCTCCAACCTTTCGTTGCTTCTGGAAACAAACTGAACAAGTTTTGAGGCACCTCAAAACGGGCAGAAAATACGGAGTTTGGGAACGGAGCGGAGCCTCCGCTCCCACTTTACACACCCCCTAACACAGTACATACCAGAGACCCCTGAGGCACGAACAAACCCCCACCCCCCTCCCCTCTGCAGCCTGCCATACCTCGCGACCATGAATTTATCTCTGCTCGGTGCTCCGCATCCGTCCACTTGGCTTCGTGGCCGAAGGGCGGCCGCGCTCTGCGGTCAGACGAAGATGAGGACGCGAAAAGAAGAGGGAGAATGAAGTGGATTACCAGCAACGCTCAAGAGCATTGTTTGGGGGGACAAACAACGGGGATAGCTGCTGAAGAACAAGAAAGATTTCTAGCCGGCCTAAGACACACATGCCCCAAATTTACCCGCAAAATGGTCAGATCTGGCTCTGGAAATCCTTAAAAAATAAATCAGAAATCGGACTCTCCCAACATTCACTAACTAACGCCTGATCTGAAGCCATGGCTTTCTACCACCCTATTCTCAGAATCTCAACTCACCCATCATCGTCGTCGTATCTTCGATTGCACTCCCGCGCGTCCTCATCCCCATCCCTGCTAGCGCCAGCTCCGTTAAAAACACAAGGCGGGCCCGTCCACTCCGGTACACTGGCCTGGAACATGGGTCCTACGCGCGTGTACCCCACGGGCGACAGCCACGCCCTCTGCAGCAGCCAGTGGCCCTTGTGATCCGCCACGCTGTCATTACTATCGTTCCCGTCTCCTCTACCCGCCCTGCCTCGCTTCTCGAAATTCTGCAACCACGGCTCCTCGTTATTGCTCTTGCTGTTGCCCTTTCCGTTGCTGTTACTGTTGCTGCCGCCGCCGTTGCTTTTCCCACCGCTGCCTCGCCTGTCCCTTCCGCTTCTTGTGCCTTCTCGCCTCTCCTCCTCCTCCTCCTCCTCTCGCGGTACTAGAACCACAACATCGCCATCATCACCATCAGCATCAGCATCAGCATCAGCACCATCGTTGCCTATGCATACATCAGGTTCCAGTAGAACCACATCGCCATCCTCACCGTCCCCTTCCTGCTGCTCAACATCTAACCGTACATTCTCTCCCGGCTCTTGGATCGCCGTCCGTCTGTTCGCCGCGCACTCGTCGGCCCACACCACCACCACCGTCCCTTTCCGCTTCTCCTCCACGTCGCACAGATCGCACACCCACTCGCCGTCCTTGTCCACGTGGACCTCCCCTTCGCCAGCCGTCGCGAGACAACCGACGTGGTAACTCGCGAAACACAAATCGCAGAGTACCGTGTTTTCGTCCTCGTCCTCGCCGCAGACCAGGCATGGCGAAGCGGAGGCGGATCCGTCCCCAACCCTCCCAGGATGTGCGGCTGGAGGTGGCCCTAGAATAACGCCATCTTGAATAGCCCCATCCTCCACTGTGAACCGTTCGATTTGACACGTGGCGAGATCCTGTCGCGTGCCGAAAGTGGGTTCCTCGCACGGCGGTAGGTTCTCGAAGGCAGCGGCGACAGGGACCAGAGCTACCGGCAGCGTGGCGCACACCGCTGGAACCTCACCAATCGGCTCCTTGTAATCCCGATGCGCGTCCAGAAAAGGCCGGGCAAATCGCTGCTCGCAAAGCATCGTTCCCGATCCAACGTAAGCGAGCTGCGTGCTTGGGATATGCGAGTCACAGCTTCCAGATCTCAGCTTTGACTGCTGCAGCGAAGAATGAACAATATAACGAACCGACTTTTCTTCTAGAAGCTACAAATTAAGCTGATGGAAAGTATGAGTAGAGCCGAGTTAGGCGGAGTGCGCCGAAGAAGCAGCGTTGCAGAAGGAGCAAGGAGCCGTGTGATTGGGGAGCAACAGAGCTCAAAGGCGTAAGGGAAGAGAAGGAAATTAGCAAGTCATGAATCAGAGCTAAAATCTACGAGCCTCGCAAGGTTCTAGAAGCCCCCTCAAGATTGGTCTAGTACAGTTCTAGACCGACCAAACTGTCTCTAGGGAGTTGTTTGATTCTAGGCAAGAGAGAGCATCGAGCAGGGGTTTCATCCACAGCACTCACGTGCTTGGCGAAACCCCATTTCGCGAACTTGCGTCTGCGAAACTCACCCCTTAGCTATAAGCTGGTCAATTCGGTGTCACGAGGGCTTGCCACAGTCTGACATTACGTGCCTCTGACAGATAGGGTACAGTGGCGCACCGACACGTGTCGAGCGTTACACATTTTTCTGTCACGCAACTTCGTGTCCAATTTCGCGATCGCGAAATCTCTCCCTCCGCGCCAGCGGAGCTAAAAAACAAATACTGTACTCGTTTCAGATTACCCCATTTTTCGTCAGAATGGGTAGCGGTACATCTTGAACGAATTTTAGAGTCTAAAGAAACCGAGGAGGTGCTCCATGTTGCCAGTGCCCCGCATTGCCTTCAGCCCAGAACCGCCAACCCTAATTCTTCACAGGAACTTCTTCAAACCAACCTAGCAGTTCAGCACCTATTATCGCGCCCGCTTTATGCTGGTGAATGAACGAAGCAGACGAGCGGGACCCCAAGCTTTAGGAACTATTAATTTGCTCGCGAGCCACCCGTTTGTTAGCCGCCGATGGCGCAGCAAGCAGCTGACGCGATTCCCGGCGGGATTCCCGCAGATGTAGATGGCTGCCAGCTGGCCACTTCAGGCAGCGATCCGTTAACGGCAGCCGGCCAGTTTGACGGTCTTAAAACGGAAGATTTTACGGACGGGCAAGGAGAACCGGACGTGAATCCTGCGAGTCAGGAGCCACGTGTGGTTAGGGAAATTGACGTCTTCCTGATGCCACGTGTCGACGATCAAACCAAGGCACGCCTCGGGAATTGGCTTTAGGATTATGTTTTCTTCTTACAGTCCTTCAAACACTTCAGTACGAGGCTGTCAGAGCAGGTCAGAGCAGGTCAGAGCAGGTCAGAGCAGGTCGGAGCAGGTCAGAGCAGGTCAGAGCAGGTCAGAGCAGTTCGGAGCAAGTCAGAGCAGGTCGGAGCAGGTCAGAGCTGGTCGGAGCAGTTCGGAGCAGGTCAGAGCAGGTCAGAGCAGGTCAGAGCAGGTCAGAGACGGCTTTCTCTCCCTACAGTTCCAGCGGAAGCGCTTCCATGTGTGGCATCTCCTGAGCATCTCCGCGCGAGGCGACCAGAGGACACTGTCTGCCCGTGCTCTCTGGCTCATTATGCCCTATGCCCGCACCATGCCCCATGCACCATGCCCCATGCACCATGCCCCATGCCCTATGCCCGCACCATGCCCCATGCCCTATGCCCGCACCATCCACCATGCACCATACCACTTGCCCCGTGCCCTATGCACCATACCCCATGCCCAATGCCCCATACACCATGCCTCATGCCCAATGCCCCATGCCCCATGCACCATGCCCCATGCTCCATGCACCATGCCCTATGCACCATGTCCCATGCACCATGCCCCATGCACCATGCCCCATGCACCATGCCCCATGCACCATGCACCATGCCCCATGCCCCCTGTCCCGTGCGCAGTTGTACCTGTTCCAGTACCCCCTGCGGCCATCCTGGCGACCCTATGGGCTGGAAGAGCGATGCCAGGAGGTGAGTGGGTGGTGCCAGATGGGAGGAGATGCCAGGAGGTGAGTGGGTGGTGCCAGATGGGAGGAGATGCCAGGAGGTGAGTGGGTGGTGCCAGATGGGAGGAGATGCCAGGAGGTGAGTGGGTGGTGCCAGATGGGAGGAGATGCCAGGAGGGGTAAATGTGAGTGATAGGGCATGATGGGGTAGTGATGGGTGATTGGTGCCAGTGGTGGGTGAGTGATGGGTGAGTGATGGGTGTATGATGTGACTGAGTGATGGGTCAGTAGCGAGTGAGTGATGGTCGTATGGCTAGTGCCGCTAGTGTGAACGTTTAGCATTATTATCTCTATTGTTCCTAGATGGCTTGCCAAATGCATGGCGTGTGTATGCGTGTGCGTTTTCAAATGTGTAAGCACTCACGAATCCCCCACACTGAGAAAACCTCATGCATTCTCGTAAGCGAATATGGCACATGCTATATGTGCAATGCACATGTGATCGCGGATGTGACTGTACATGTGGAATGTATGGGGGGGAGTTGGCATGGCAGATTCGGGTGCGCCCGTTACAATCACGTGTGGAGGTGGATCTAGCCATCGATACAAGCGACTCCTCCTATGATCACGATGCTGCGGACCAACTCAAGCAGACCACGCAGGTACTTTCAACTAGGGTTGAGCAAACTACCCGCCCGGGTCGGGTACCCGGTACCCGGACCCGCTTTTAGGGCGGGTCGGGTATCGGAAATCCTGAAAATTACCCGCCGGGTCGGGTCCGGGTTACCCGGGCCGGGTATCAATACCCGCTACCCGAAATGCTACCCGACGTGTCGGGTGACGGGTACCCGACCCGGTCGGGTAAAAAATTACCCGAGGTCGGGTATTCCACCTAGACATGGGCGTAAGTCGCGCTGTGTTTTAGGTTTTGCGGCAAAACAGTTTTGGAGGTGAGGGGGGACGAGTGGAGCCCTACCTAGGCTAGCCCTACCTAGCCTAGCCCAACTTTAGGATGTCCACTAGTAGGTGGCGGGTAAAATTACCCGCTTTTCAGGGGGTCCGGGTCGGGTATACCCGGACCCGCCAGGCGGGTATTATAACACCCGCCTAAAAAAACCGGGTCCGGGTAAGGGTCCTGGGCATATTACCCGACCCGGACCCGACCCGAAATTACCCGACCCAAGGTCGGGTATGGCAAAACCGGGTCGGGTCGGGTAATTACCCGGTTTTGCTCATGCCTACTTTCAACTGTATGGGAAATTCCCTATGCCATCCCCGTAACCTGTTACTTTCAATCACGTGTGGACATGGATTTAGTTATTGATATAAGGCAGTTCTCTTATCATAACGGTGCTGTCAAGCAGACCACGCAGGTACTGTTCATGGCGTAATCAACAGAGATATGACCATGTTTATGGTGCCATCATCTTACATGATGTCGACCATCATCTTACATGATGTCGTGTCGACCATCATCTGACATGATGTCGACCATAGCATTGCATGTCACAACAATCACTCTTCCCCCTCTCTCATCCGCCTCTCTCATCTCCTCTCATCTCCTCTCCTCTCCTCTCCTTTCCCCATGGACCCCCCCGTGCAGACCCTCACCTCGTCCCAACTGAATTTGGCCACGAATTATGCTGCCGGCATCCTAAGAGGCAACGAGGTGCGTCCCTTGCTTGCGTGAACCGCCATCCCAGCTCTCACCATCCCAGCTCGCACCATCCCAGCTCTCACCATCCCAGCTCTCACCATCCCAGCTCGCACCATCCCAGCTCTCACCATCCCAGCTCGCACCATCCCAGCTCTCACCATCCCAGCTCGCACCATCCCAGCTCTCACCATCCCAGCTCATGCATGTTGCACTCACTCCCACATTTGCTCTCTCGCACCGCACCGTCCCAGCTGAGTCTGGTCTGGCCTGGCCACCAACTATGCCGTGCCGTGGGCATCTTAGGAGAGGCGGTGAGGTGTGCCCCTTGCTTGCTTGCACCGTGCCATGTTTGTCCCCCTCACTCGCTTCTCTGCTCTGCTCTCTCGCACCATCCCATCCCAGTCCAATCTGGCTGGCCGCCAATGATGCTGTGGGCAGACTAAGTGGCAGCCACGTGTGTCCCTTGCTTGCACTATGCCATGGCTCCCCATGTCTCTTGCTCCTCCTCCTCGTTTTTCTCAAAATTTCCCTCTCTCATCCTTTTTTGAGGCGCCTCAAAACTAAATTTCCCTCTCTCATCCTTTTTTGAGGTGCCTCAAAACTAAATTTCCCTCTCTCATCCTTTTTGAGGCGCCTCAAAACTAAATTTCCTTCTCTCATCCTTTTTTGAGGCGCCTCAAAACTAAATTTCCCTCTCTCATCCTTTTTTGAGGCGCCTCAAAACTAAATTTCCCTCTCTCATCCTTTTTGAGGCGCCTCAAAACTAAATTTCCTTCTCTCATCCTTTTTTGAGGCGCCTCAAAACTAAATTTCCCTCTCTCATCCTTTTTTGAGGCGCCTCAAAACTAAATTTCCCTCTCTCATCCGTTTTTGAGGCGCCTCAAAACTAAATTCCTTCTCCCATCCTTTTTTGAGGCGCCTCAAAACGAAATTTCCCTCTCATTCTTTTTGAGGCGCCTCAAAACTAAATTTCCTTCTCTCATCCTTTTTTGAGGCGCCTCAAAACTAAATTTCCCTCTCTCATCCTCTTTTGAGGCGCCTCAAAACTAAATTTCCCTCTCTCATCCGTTTTTGAGGCACCTCAAAACTAAATTCCTTCTCCCATCCTTTTTTGAGGCGCCTCAAAACGAAATTTCCCTCTCATTCTTTTTGAGGCGCCTCAAAACTAAATTTCCTTCTCTCATCCTTTTTTGAGGCGCCTCAAAACTAAATTTCCCTCTCTCATCCTCTTTTGAGGCGCCTCAAAACTAAATTCCTTCTCTCATCCTTTTTTGAGGCGCCTCAAAACTAAATTTCCCTCTCTCATTCTTTTTGAGGCGCGTCAAAACTAAATTTCCTTCTCTCATCCTTTTTTGAGGCGCCTCAAAACTAAATTTCCCTCTCTCATCCTTTTTTGAGGCGCCTCAAAACTAAATTTCCTTCTCTCATCCTTTTGTGAGGCGCATCAAAACTAAATTTCCCCCTCATCCTTTTTTGAGGCGCCTCAAAACTAAATTTCCCCCTCATCCTTTTTTAAGGCGCCTCAAAACTAAATTTCCTTCTCTCATCCTTTTTTGAGGCGCCTCAAAACTAAATTTCCCTCTCTCATTCTTTTTGAGGCGCGTCAAAACTAAATTTCCTTCTCTCATCCTTTTTTTAGGCGCCTCAAAACTAAATTTCCCTCTCTCATCCTTTTTTGAGGCGCCTCAAAACTAAATTTCCTTCTCTCATCCTTTTTTGAGGCGCATCAAAACTAAATTTCCCCCTCATCCTTTTTTGAGGCGCCTCAAAACTAAATTTCCCCCTCATCCTTTTTTGAGGCGCGTCAAAACTAAATTTCCTTCTCTCATCCTTTTTTTAGGCGCCTCAAAACTAAATTTCCCTCTCTCATCCTTTTTTGAGGCGCCTCAAAACTAAATTTCCTTCTCTCATCCTTTTTTGAGGCGCATCAAAACTAAATTTCCCCCTCATCCTTTTTTGAGGCGCCTCAAAACTAAATTTCCCCCTCATCCTTTTTTAAGGCGCCTCAAAACTAAATTTCCTTCTCTCATCCTTTTTTGAGGCGCCTCAAAACTAAATTTCCCCCTCATCCTTTTTTGAGGCGCCTCAAAACTAAATTTCCTTCTCTCATCCTTTTTTGAGGCGCCTCAAAACTAAATTTCCCCCTCATCCTTTTTTGAGGCGCCTCAAAACTAAATTTCCTTCTCTCATCCTTTTTTGAGGCGCCTCAAAACTAAATTTCCCTCTCTCATCCTTTTTTGAGGCGCCTCAAAACTAAATTTCCCTCTCTCATCCTTTTTGAGGCGCCTCAAAACTAAATTTCCTTCTCTCATCCTTTTTTGAGGCGCCTCAAAACTAAATTTCCCTCTCTCATCCGTTTTTGAGGCGCCTCAAAACTAAATTTCCCTCTCATTCTTTTTGAGGCGCCTCAAAACTAAATTTCCTTCTCTCATCCTTTTTTGAGGCGCCTCAAAACTAAATTTCCCTCTCTCATCCTCTTTTGAGGCGCCTCAAAACTAAATTCCTTCTCTCATCCTTTTTTGAGGCGCCTCAAAACTAAATTTCCCTCTCTCATTCTTTTTGAGGCGCGTCAAAACTAAATTTCCTTCTCTCTTCCTTTTTTTAGGTGCCTCAAAACTAAATTTCCCTCTCATCCTTTTTTGAGGCGCCTCAAAACTAAATTTCCTTCTCTCATCCTTTTTTGAGGCGCCTCAAAACTAAATTTCCCCCTCATCCTTTTTTGAGGCGCCTCAAAACTAAATTTCCTTCTCTCATCCTTTTTTGAGGCGCCTCAAAACTAAATTTCCCCCTCATCCTTTTTTGAGGCGCCTCAAAACTAAATTTCCTTCTCTCATCCTTTTTTGAGGCGCCTCAAAACTAAATTTCCCCCTCATCCTTTTTTGAGGCGCCTCAAAACTAAATTTCCCTCTCTCATCCTTTTTTGAGGCGCCTCAAAACTAAATTTCCCTCTCTCATCCTTTCTCGCCCCCCTCCATTCCCTTAACCCTCCAAGCCCCCTATGAGCTGTGCAACAGCTGCGCGCTCAACTAGGGTTTTAGGACAATGCAGACAATGCAGGCAGCAGACCCCTTACACGCTGCCTCGTGTTGTCCCCGTTCTCATGCCCCTTCCCCCCACAGCCCCACTTAAAGCCTCTACATGCTGACCCCTTACACGCTTCCTCTTCCTTTCCTCCTTTTTATCCCTGCTCTCGTGTTCCTTCCCCCCTCCTGCTCCATTTAAATCCGTTACATGCGGTGGTGTAGATGCGGCCGTCGTTCTCCCCTGCTCGTTTTCCTCTCCCCCCCCGCACCTCCCCCACCCCCAGCTCCATTTGAACCCCTTACACGCAGTGGTGCAGCTGCGGCCGTCGCTAGCTTACCTGGACTGGACAGTAGTGCAGACAAGCGGGAGGGAAATAGTCGATTTTTTAGACGACTAAAAAAAGGCCGTCGCTAGCTTACCTGGACTGGACAGTGCAGCAGACAAGGCGGAGGGAAAGAATGACTTGTAAGTTGCATCCCATCTTCCCTCCCTCCGTTTTATGGCCGCTCTTGTGTTGCTTCCCCCCCCAGCTCCACTTAAATCCCTTGCACGCAGTGGTGCAGCTGCGGCCGTCGCTAGCTTACCTGGACACTGCAGCGGACAAGGCGGAGGGGGGGAAGGGGAAGAAGAAGGGAGTGGTGGAGGGGGTGGAGGAGGAGGAGATGGCGGATGGGGAGGATGGGGAGGACAAGGCGGGGCCAGTGGCTCTGGAGGTGGGTTGATGGGCCAGTGGCTCTGGAGGTGGGTTGATGGGCCAGTGGCTCTGGAGGTGGGTTGATGGGTCTGGCCAGTGGCTGTGGAGGTGAGCACATGCGTTGAATGAAGGTGGTTGCATTGCAAGGGTCCAGTGACCCTTGAGCCGACAGTGGTGGGAGATGGGGTAGGTGCCGCCTGGGGAAGGGCAAACTGGAATGGGGATGAGGGAGGCGATAAGGCGGGGCCAGTTGCTCTAGAGGTGATCTTGCATGACGACAAGACAAGGTGTGCTTGAGTCAACTCAAATTCCACAACGCGCTGCAGGCGAGTGCATGTGCATGGTTCCTCCCGTGCTGCAGCTGGAAGAAGGGCAAGATGGGTTGGGGGAGTTGGAGATGGGGATGGGAAGGGCAGTGCAGAATGTGGGCCTGTGGTTCTTCTTGAGGGAAATAGAAAATGGAAAGTTCATGCTTCTTGGCTCGCACTATGATTTTGCTTCCTTTCTTCACATTCCTGCCTGTCCTCTCTTCGCACTTCAATTGCTGCTCCCCTGTGCCACCGTGCTCCTCGCATCTCAACTCTCCACTAATCCCGTGCCCCAGTGACTTATGAGTCGGCTCATCCCCACTCATCCTGTACCCCCACCCACTCATCCTGTACCCCCACCCACTCATCCTGTACCCTCACCCACTCATCCTGTGCCCCTGCCCAACCTGCAGGTGAGTTTGAAGAAGCGGGAGACGGAGGAGCAGGAGGAGTTGCGGCTGCAGTCATACGCGCACATCCACACCCTGCGAGAGAAAGAGGTCAGTCCTCCGTCCGTGCCACGAGCTGCGCGGCTGCGCACAGCAATGGTGCACGCACAGGAAATCGAGGGCGATGCCTTCCTAGCGCTAGACATGAGCAAAACCGCCCGACCCGACCCAGTTTTGCCCTACCCCCGATCGGGTCTGGGTCGGGTCGGGTAATTTCCGGGTAATGTTTGGAGGTCTGTTACCCGACCCGACACTTTAGTACCGGGTAATTGGGTAACCGTCTGGCGGGTCGGGTATACCCGACCCGCATTTAATTGAAGTCAGGTAATATTACCCGGGTACCCCTAGGTGGAAGTAAAATTCAGCAAACCCGGAGTAACAAACCCAAAGTCGGGTCGGGTACCCGCGATCCGACGGGTAATAAACTACCCGACATTTTGGGTAATTCTCGGGTAACGGGTATGCATTACCCGGCCCGAGTACCCAACTCGACCCGGCCAGGTAATTCGTAAAAAACCTATTACCCGACCCGGCCAAAATGTTGGGTCGGGTCGGGTACCTGCGACCCGACCGGGTAAAATGCTCAAGTCTACCTAGCGCGCTGTTATCGGTGCTCACGTCCACAGCAATGGTCTGACTTGATGGATGTGATGCTGCCGCTCCGTAACCCACCTGGTTACCATCTGTCCTGCTCACTCTGCCCTTCCGATTACCAGCCGTGGCAGCAGTTGCAGGCGTTCTCAGCGTCAAGCGAGGAGGCGGAGGCAGTCCGTGGTCGCATGGTGGTGGCAGGGGGGAGAAGAGGGGGAGTGAAGAAGGAGGGAGAAGTTAAGAAGGAGAGCGGAGTTAAACTGGAGGACGACATGGAGATGGAGGGCACGATGGAGAAAGGGGAGGGGGGTCGAGAGGGGGAGGGGGAGGCGAGTGGAGGAATGGGAGGGGAGCGAGGAGAGGGGATGGGCGTGGATGGGGAGGCAGGGGAAGCAGGTGGTGGCGTTGCTGATGTTCCCTTCACACTCTCTCAGTATGTTACACTGCCTGGATGCTTTCCCTTCACACACTCTCAGTATGTTACACTGCCTGGATGCTTTCCCTTCACACTCCCTTGGTCCGTTCCTTTGACACTCCCCCAGCATGCAGGTGTTAATTTATAGCACCGCTGTTGACATGTGCGTACCGAGTACCCTTCACTTCACTCCTCCTCCACTCCTCCACCACTCCTCCTCCACTCCTCCCCCACTCCTCCTCCACTCCTCCTCCACTCCTCCTTCTCTCCTCCTTTACTTCACTCCTCCTCATCTCTCTTACAGACACTGACTGGCCAAGTCCTGTGGCACCCGCGCCACTTGGAGTCCTCCCCTCCCTCCCCCCTCCCCGTGCCCCGCTTTTTTAGAATTCTAACAGATCTCTCCACGCCCCGCTCTTCCCTGACATTGGCTGATTTTTCGCCTGGTTTTTTCTCCACTCTTCCGCTGCCTCTTTTCTCTCCCCGACTCCCCTGCTTTCCTCCTACCCAGTGCCACCTACATTCAGTCGCTGGTCGGTTCCTTTCTCTACCACTCCTCATCCTTCTCACTCGTGCCCTCCCCCCCTGCCCTGCCGCCATCTCCCCATCTCCCCCTGTCCGCCTTGCCCTTATGCCAGTGCAGCCTACATCCAGTCGCTGGTGGGCTCCTGCCTCTCCCATTCCTTCATCCGCACACATTCACCTCCCCCTCACCCCGTCTCCCTCTCTCCCCTTCCCCCCTTGTTGCCAGTGCGGCCTACATTCAGTCGCTGGTGGGCGCCTGTCTCTCGCACTCCTCTGCTGCTGCTGCTGAGATTCGAGGGATCTCTGGCCTTTCCAAGAGGTATGGCGCTAGGAGGCATGGGGCTAGGAGGTATGGGTCCAAGAGGTATGGGGCTAGGAGGTATGGGGCTAGGAGGTGTGGGGCTAGGAGGTATGGGGCTAGGAGGTATGGGTCCAAGAGATATGGGGCTAGGAGGTATGGGGCTAGGAGGTGTGGGGCTAGGAGGTATGGGCTGAGAGTTATGGCGCTAGATGTGACTAGGGGATGTGACGAGAGTAGCCTCTCTTCCGACTAGGGGAACTGCAGCTACCGGGGCTCCTTGTCTTGGGAGCGCCGTGTCCTTGGGGGGCTACTAGCACTTCCATCATGAAGCTGCTTGCCCCCTCCCCTCTTCCCCCCCCCTCAAACCCCCTCCCATCCCCCCCTCACTCGCAGCTATCTGGACTCTTTGCCTCTGGAGCGGCGGCTGCTATTGAGTCTAATCAAAAGCTCTCTCCCCCCCCCCCCCTCAAACCCCCTCCCCTCAAACCCCCTCCCTTCCCCCCCTCACTCGCAGCTACCTGGACTCCCTTCCCTTGGAGCGGCGTCTCCTTGCACTTCTCTCAAGAGCCAAGGCTCACATCTTCCAGTTCGATCGCCTCATGCGGCTGCTGCCAGAGGGCACCCAGGAGCAGCAGGTGCTGGCGCTGCTGCAACACAAGGCGCTGCTGGTGCAGGTGCGATCTGATTCTGTGCAATGTGGGTATGCATGGCCCCCGCGCAGGGGCACACATAGGTGTACCTCATGCACACATGGCGCACAGAGTGCTGCCTGCCAGAGGCCACTCAGGAGCCGCCCAGCTCCATGCGGTGCCCTGTGGGCCCCACGTGTGTGGTGCGCGATCTGCTGCTGCTGCTATTCACCAAGCACAGGGTCATTCGGAGGGAGGAAGTTGCTGCCCCCCATTTGTCTCCCATTTGTCTCCCATTCCCCCCACCCACAGGGCTGCTGGGTGGCGCCCAGCTCCATGCGGTGCCCGGTGGGCCCCACGTGTGTGGTGCGGGACCTGCTGCTGCTGCTGTTCACCAAGCACCGGGTCATTCAACGGGAGCACGTGGCGCACCTCAACGTCCCTAGGGAGCTTCTAAGGGAGCTGTTTCTATCCATCGGCACGTCCAGGGGGCCCAACACAGGCTGGGAGTTTGCCGAGCCAACAGACAACGCTTTTCTCCAGAGCCACCCCGCCATAGCTAAGGAGCAGCTTCGGCGCTGGATGGCTGCCGAGCCTGCGATCCTCCGAGCCTCCCGCGCCCTCTCCCTGGCCACCATGGCTGACGTGGCAGCAGCTTCGGCTGCTGCAGCTGCGGCCAAGGCTGCTGCCGCTGCTGGGGGTGGAGGAGGCAGGGGTGCGGGAGGTAGGGGCGGGGGAGGTATGGGAGCGCCCAGAGCAGGCTTGGCAGGGCGTGGAGCAGGTTTGGCGGGGAGAGGTGCAGGATTGGCTGGACGAGGTGCAGGATTGGCTGGACGAGGAGCAGGTCCGGCAAGAGGTTCGGGGGGTCCGAGCCTGCAGGCTGGAGCTGTGGCAGGATCAGCTGCAGCTGCAGGTGCGGCGGCAGCAGCAGCAGCAGCAGCAGGAGGGGGGGGATTGGTGGTGTCCGTGGGGCTGAGCCTGAGTGCAGAGACACGGAAGGCGTTACCTGGTGCGTTGAAGAAGATATTCAACCGACACCACGTGTGCAGGTATGTGTAGCCCTTGTTCCCTCGGCAGCAGCAGGTCGACCATGGGTGGAAAGGGGAGGACCAGTGGTCTCCCTGGGGCAGTTTTTGAGTGCAGACACGGAGAGCTTTTCCCGGTGTTCTGAGAAAGGTATTCGCCGGCTCGTGTCTGAAACAGCAGCAGCAACAGCAGGAGGTGCAGGTGTCCTTGTCAATTCGGGCTACTTCGATTCGGTCCGACTACCTTCATTCTCCTATTGTCCCCCCCCCCCGCCCTATCCCCCCCAGATCCCTTTTGTCTGTCTGCCCTTTTTGTGCCAGCAGCTGCTGCTAGCAGCAGCATACGGCAGGGGCGTCACCTCAGCCCCTCCCATGTTGCATTCATGAAGATAACCGGAAACTGACCGCCCTTCCCCCGTCCCCCTCCCTTCGCCCTCCCCCCCTGCTCCCCCCAGTCTGCCCTTCCTGTGCCAGCAGTTGCAGCTGGAAGCTGAGGAGCAGCAGAGGGCGGCAGGGGCGTCACCTCAGGCTGTAGCCACGGCTGTAGCGGCAGCCAAGGCTGCAAAAGCACCCATGAATGAGCTTGGGGCAGCCGTGTCAGAGGTACTGGATGAACAAGGTTATCGCATGCCTCCAGGACTCATTTTTTTGCGCCAACACTTTTTGTAGCACATACCCTGTTTTTCTCCTGCCTGTGTGTCACCCGCCTGCTTGAAAGCTCGCGTGTGCATCCCCTATTCACGCCCCCAACACTCTTTTTGCATGTCTCTACACATGATGATCAAACGCCTCTTGCTGGCGACCTTCCGCATCAATGGCGTCTACTTCCTCCCGGCCTGTGCTGTGCATGAACTGTCACACATTAACACACAGCGTGCATTCCTTAACATGGTTACACAGTCCAAGAGTTCTCATCGAATGCCTCTTGTGACGTGCCGCCCTGTCTTCCCTGTCCCATCACTTGCAGGTGGCCACCAGCATCAACGGGATCTACTCTGGGAGATGTGCCTGACGTGCCTGCCTCTTCTTTTCACTCTCTCACATGCCTTCCCTTTTCCTTATCACTTGCAGGTGGCTACCAGCATCAACGGGATCTACTTCCTCCCAACGCTCAACGATCCAGCAGTCGATCCTTTCAGGTGCCCTCATTCCGTTTCAGGTGCTGCCTTTTTTTCAGGTGCATTGTGTTCTGGTGCTCCCCCCCCCTTTTTTTTTTCGGATGCCATCATCTGGTGCCCTGGCACTAATGTACAGAATTGCGTGACCTCACTCAATTTCGCCTGCGCCTTCTTTCTTTCCTCCCTCCACCTGTCCTTTTCCATCGGTCAGGGGTGCATCAGGGTACACAACCATTCTTTTTCGCATGAGCCCTCATTCCCTCCGCCCAAATTCCCAATCGATTCCACCAGGGAGGTGGTGATCGCGCTGCTGAGAGCCAAGGGAGCGGGGGGGATAGGGCTGAAGCGGACAGAGATAATAGAGGCCACGCGGATTGCGCTCAAGACAGACGTGCCTGTTGCCACCTACCAACGGGTGAGCTCGGTTCCATTCCAGCTGCTAACTCCCCAGACCTTTACTTCTCGTGCTTTCAGCGTGCTTTGCGCTTTCCATTCCCACTGGTCTTCATGCCAATGTGCCTCCATGCATGCACCCTGCAACCGTTACTAGCGTTCTGCCAATTTTTTTATCACCAGTGTTCTTATCTATTTTTTGGGGCAGGTTTTGAAGGAGCTGTGTGTCACAAACGGTGCCACCTGGGTGCTCAAGCCAGGAGACGGCAGCACAGTGTAGTCTTGTCACTAAAAGTTACGTGTACTGTACTAGGGTACCTGATGTTGCACAGGTGCTGCTGGTAATGCATGTGTTCAACTGTTCTTCCAGCAATGTGAACGGTTGCCTGATGTACGGGCATGATTTTTAATCAAACTTAGTGCTCTCTCTGACCCAGTGTAGTCTCATGTGCGGGCATTATTTCCAAGTGCTCTCTCTGACCCAAAATAGTTAGCCGGACTGGAAGCTCACGGCATGCTTCTGCAGCACAGATGCCAGCAATCTGACTGCTAAACATTCTTTGCATGTACATACTGAAGAAAACATGGCTACCAAGACAGCGATTCATGCAACAGCTAAACAAGGAATAATGTACAAGGCCAACTAGGCAATGCCATAGGAACATCGCATGTACAGTAACCCAAGCAATAACCACCTAGCAGCCTTCAAGGCCTCAATGAAGGCCTCACTGCCGTTACCCTTGGCACCCTAGCCGAGCCTTTCCTTGCTCCACATTCCACACCACCAGCTCTCCCCCGCTGCCTCTTGTCTGCATCAAGAGTAGCCTTCACAGCTGCTGTCCGTGTGCTGCCACACTTGGGAATGCGAGATGGCAGCAACCTAAGGCTGGCTGCTGACAATCTCGTGATCCGTTTCTTGGTTGCTGCAGCAGACTCCTCAACAGCAGCAGGCACAGCTATCTCTGTAACAGCAGCAGCAGGCACAGCTACCTCTATAACAGCAGCAGCAGGCATAGCTACCTCTGTAACAGCAGCAGCAGGCATAGCTACCACTGTAACAGCAGCAGCAGAAGCAGCAGCATGAGCAGCAGCAGAAGCAGCAGCAGCAGCGGTATCAGCAGCAACAGCAGCAGCAGCAGCGGCGGCGGCGTCAGCAGCAGCAAGAAGCGCAGCAGCAATTCCTGCTGCATCTGCCACAGCGGACGAACTCAATGAGTCGCTATAGTCATTGTCACAGTCACCCCTGTAGCCACTGCTGCAGGTGCTGCTGGCAGCAGCCACAGCGTCGTAGTTGAGGATGTTGATCCTGCATCTGACGACGCTGATGCTGCTGCTGTCAGCCGTGCTGGTCATGCTGGCGTCGCTGCTGCACTCACTGCTCTTATCGATCTTCTTAGGGAAGTCCTCTGCAGCCTCCTCAACCCGTGACACCTCTGAGGAGTCCTCATCTGCAGCCAGCCACGGAGCTCTGGGGGCCAGCGAAGCTTGACCTCCCGACTGCAGCCATGCAGCCCGGCTTTCCCAGAAGCTGAGAGCTTCAGAGAACGTCGGAGAGTCAGCAACAGCCGTGGAAGAGGCCAGCGAGACTAGAAGCCGCCACTGCAGCAAAGCAATCCGGTCAGAAACAGCCATGTACGCTAGGGGAGCTTGAGTAAGAGGAATAATCGAGAAGCAAAAAGCCTCGCGAGCAGAGCGTCAGCGGTATTATCACGAAACTGGCGAGCAGAAGCTTAGCTGGGCAGACTCGAACTTGCTGAGAAGAGACTCTAAGTGAAGGAACTGAAGAGAATTGGAAATGCGTCTCTGAATATGACTGGGTGGTGGGTCTGCGGATTTGTAGATGAGGCGAGCAGAGGAGGCAAGAGGCAGAGGAGAGAGGGAGGAGGGTTGTGGGGAGTAGCAGCAGGGGGGACGGAACGGGAGGAGCGACGTTTCTGGAACTGCCGCCCGACTCGTAGACTCCGGGAATTTCTGACTATGCGCTGCCATGCTGCCCAGCTCAAAATTTTCAGAGCGAACAAGCATTCGAAACGATTTTGCAGGGCGATCGAATCGCACGGAGGGTCCGGGCAAGGGAGCGGTGCGAGAGAAATTTGACTTCCGCTGCCCGCAGTGAAAATGTGATTTCGCCATCGTCCGCGTGCCTGATTACGGCGAAACGAGCGGCTCGCTGCGAAATAAACGACACTTCGCGATTTCGGGGCTTCTCCCAACGATTTGAATTTTATGGGCAGAAGCTGACCGTGGTTTCGGGCCGAAACCTAGGGAAGAGGCACTGCATGGCTACAAGATACAGCGAGGAACACGCGCAGAAAATCGTATATTTTTTCATGCCCGCCCGCGACGAAATCGATAGCCTCAAGTCCGATTAGCCCGTGAGGAAAAGTAGTAGCCAACGGCTCCGTCAGAATCCCCAGCAGCGGTGCGGTGGCGAGACACAGATGATGAAGCTCCGAGATTTGGAAAAATAAGCAAACGCGATGAAATCGGGGGTGAAAGAGGTGTTAAAATCTGTACTCGTTAGAATTGTTCTCAGAACTCTGTATCCGGAAGGTTTCCTGTAAGGAATTTTCTATTCCTTACCGAGCGGTACTGCAATCGCGTACGCTCGAACACACCAGAAGCCTCGGGACAGTTCCGGACCTTTCTGACAGAACCGCCTCGGCTTCTCCAGACCTTCTAGTTCGACCTTCGGGAGTTCTCCGGGCCTCGCTTCGTCACTTCGAGACCCTTCGATCTCTTTCCCGAACCTTCCCATCTCATGGTTAGACTAGCTCTGGTGTTCCTATATCTTGGCTTGCCATTCCTTGTATCGTCATTCAGTGATTGAACACTTCGTTATTCATTTCCGCGCTACTTTGCTTGTTCATTCATAACACCTGGTATCCAGAGCCACTTTCCTCGCTCACCCGTTTTCGTGAGTTGATTATTTTTTTGGGGGGGGTAAGTCCCTCACGTAAGCTGCAAAGCGGTTGCTCGTGAATTAGACTGATAAATTCGCCCAACTACGATAGCGTTTGCGCTTATCTGAGTACAGGCACACTACGGATTTCCCCTTGCCCTAGCGGAGCATTTGCCAAATGGACCAAGCTCAGTTCAACGAGCTTCGGGAGCAGTTCAACGCCATGAACACACGCATGGCTACAGTGCTGGAGGACAACGAGCGACTTCGTGCAGAATTTGCCGAGTTACGCCAGGCGAGAAAGGGTTCGCGCCAGAAAATTGCTGCCCAAGAGGAGGTCGCCAGCACCGGACGTGTCGAAACCGTTTTGGATGAAATCGCACGTGAGGTGTCGCAGGAGCGCAAGGACACCGAAGCCGCCGCAGCAGCTGACGTGGCAGCACGAGCAGCAGCCGAAGCAGCAGCAGCAGCGACAGCAGCAGCCGCCTGGTCAGAAGCAGCCGCTACTATAGCCGCACCGGCATTCGTGCCGATAGTGACGACAGCGACGATCAAACCGACAATGCCGCCCCCGTTCAACCCCACAGATAAGAATACTACTGTTACGGGTTGGTTATTTTCGACGGAACTTTATTTTAATGCCGCTGGGATTACTGCTGATGATTTAAAAATTCGACTGGATGTGTCACTACTGCGGGGACCTGCGCTAGATTGGTGGCGATATACACTACAGGAGAGGGAGTTTTCGGCAGGCGACACACTGGGTTTTTTCGGAAACTTTGGGTCTGCTGCCCAAGGGACAACCGCGATTTTCGGATCGACCAAGATTCGCACGTGGAAGGCGTGGGGTACAGCTCTACGTGAACGGTTCGAGCCCATATCCGCCTCGGACAACGCACGCACGAAGCTGGACAACTTGCGCCAGTGGAGTTGTGTCCAAAATTACGTGTCGGTCTTCATGGCCTTATGCGATCAAATCACCTGAAGCAGGACATTAAATGCCTTATGCGATCAAATCATGACAACTGACAAGCATGACTCCGAGAAGAAAGCTCGATTCATTTCGGGCCTGAAGCAGGACATAAAATGCGAGGTCCGACTGCGACTACCTGCGACGTTTCACGAAGCAGTCCGGATCGCAGACACTTTCGACGCGCATCGGACGTATGTGAGAGCGGGTTCCCGGAAGGGAAATTGTTTTCGTGGCCAGGATCCACAGCCCACGCTTCACGGCGTAGTGGCAAAGGAGCACATGGAAGATTTTCGCAAGGGACAATGTTTCAACTGCCACCAGCCAGGTCACCAATCTCATGATTGCCCCCGAAAGAAACAGATAAAGAAGAACGAGGAAGGCAGGTCGGGAAACGCCAAGCGTCAGTAGCAGAAAGCCCCCTATTGACCCTGCCTCATCGCCCGAAAAACACCATCCCCACCGGGTAGTGGTTCCGATACACGCTATCAACCGCTCCTGGCTGAATAAGGGGGATGACCCAGTGGACCACCCAATGCTGGCGGAGGGACGACTCAATGGAAGAAAAATACAAATATTCATCGACGGAGGTGCGAGTCACAACCTGATAAATCGAGAGATAGCACGAAGACTACACTTATCGTTGGAGCGGTGTCTGCCCGAAATCGATGCGCGACTAGTGGATGGCACCCCGCTGGCGATCCGCGACAAAGTACCTGTCGTTTGAATGAAGTGTGGCGAAGATTTCGGTCTCAGCGCGCCGATGCTGGCGACAACACTCGACGGCTACGATGTACTGTTGGGACGCGATTGGCTGCGAAGATTCAATCCGCAGATCGATTGGACGACAGGCGAGTGCACAGTGAAGTGAGAAAAAGGCTGGCGAAGATTACCCACGTGGCCGGAAGCAGAGACAACCTCGACGCGAGTCAACGCTGTATGCCTCAACCGAGCGGTCAAGAATGGAGCGGATTTATACGCCATCCATCTAACCGAATCAACGGAGCAGAACAAGGCAACCGACGTCAACAAACTCTGCGCTTTGGTCCCGGATGACTTGGCAAAAATCATTTGGGAATATCCCGAGATTTTCCCGGACGACTTGCTAAGTGGACTGCCACCCGAACGACCCCAGGACCACAAAATCGAGCTCGAGCCCGGCGCGCAGACTACTGTACGAACTCAATGGCGCCTGACTCAGCCGGAGCTACATGCATTACGGAACCAGCTGGACTACATGTTGGCGAAAGGGTTTATTCGGCCGAGCAAGTCCCCGTTCCCAGCACTGATCCTGTTCACCCCAAAGTAGGACGGCGGACTTCGCATGTGTACAGACTATCGTGCCCTTAATCGGGTAACGATAAAATCGCGCTACCCAATCCCACGCATGGACGAGTTGATTGACAACCTTCGCGGAGCTCGCTACTTTTCGAAGATCGACCTTCGTAGCGGTTACCATCAAATTCGGGTGTTCGCTGACGACTGCCACAAGACCGCGTCTTGTACTCGCTAAGGGAGTTACGAATACACGGTGATGCCGTTTGGATTAACGAACGCCCCCTCGACATTCCAGCTCACCACGATCTATGCGACAAATGTGTGATAATTTACCTAGACGACATCCTGATTTACAGGAAGACCCGGGAGCAACATTTGCAGGACCTGGAAGCGGTTTTTCAGCGGTTGCAGCAGCATCATTTCATCACCTAGGGCTCCAAGTGCGAGTTTTTAAAACAAGAACTGGAGTTCCTGGGGCATGTGATCTCCACGGACGGGATTCAAATAGACCCGAAAAAACTTCGGGCTATTCAGGAGTGGAAACCGTCAGCAAAACTGCGACAGCTGCAATCCTTTATGGGCTTTATGAATTACGTGCGGCAGTTTATACCCAACATGGCGGGGTTAACTGGACCTCTAACTGACCCACTGCAAAAGGAGACTTTTTACGAGTGGGGGGAGAAGCAGCAAGCTGCGTTCGAGGCATTAAAACATCTTATAATATCGCCACCGGTACTTTGCATCGTTGACCCGGAACGGCCCTTCGAAGTCATCACCAACGCAAGTGACATCGCCATCGGAGCCGTGCTCATGCAAGATTTTGGCAATGGTCTTCAACCAACCGTGTACGAATCTCGGAAAATGCAATCCGCTGAGCGCAACTACACGGTACACGACAAGGAGATGCTGGCGATTGTCTACGCGTTCAAAATCTGGAGGTGCTACCTGGCTAGAGCAGACGTAACGGTGCGAACCGATCACAAATCTCTACAGTACGTGAGAGCGCAGCCGAATCTCAACCCGCGGCAGATACGCTGGCTGGAATATCTGGAGTCCAGCTTCACATACAAAAAGGGCGCCAACAATATTGCTGACGCCCTCTCCAGACCGTCTGCCCAACTCGCAGCAGTAATAGTCACCCAGAGCAACCCGTTACTGAGTGGAGTATTTACCCTCGGGTATTCGACTGACCCCTTCTTCGTAAATCACGACCATCTTCCAATCACTACACGGAAAGGCGTCTATTACTTACGAAGCAGAACGGATCGAATTTGGGTCCCAAGTTGTCGTCTACTTCGCAAATTACCAATTTAAGAAGTCCACGATTCGAATTTATCGGGACATTTCGGGATTGATAAAACTCTGAAGTCGTTGCAGCGGTTTTATTACTGGCCAGATATGGTGACGGACGTGCAGCGTTACGTGGCCGCGTGTCCAATCTGCCAGCGAATGAAATCATCACATCACCTACCGACAGGACTGTTGCAGCCCCTCGAGCCACCTCAACGCCAATGGCAATACGTGACGATGGATTTCGTTACAGGTCTACCGGCCGGATCCAGCGGAAATGACGCAGTACTAGTTGTCGTCGACAGATTGACGAAAATGGCGCATTTCGCACCATGTCGTAAAACCATTACAGCCGAAGAAACCGCGCGACTGTTCATCTCGACCGTTGTTCATCTGCACGGGATACCAGCAGCAATCAGCAGCGATCGGGATCCGAAGTTCACGTCGAAATTTTGGCAGGACACGTGGGCTCGGTACGGCACGCTCCTGCAGCTCTCATCCGCTTATCATCCCCAAACGGACGGTCAGACTGAAAGGACAAACCAAACGATGGAGCAGCTGATCTGGACAAACTGCCCCGACCAAAACAAATGGGAGGACGCGCTTCCCATGTTGGAATTCTCCTACAACAACGCGCCCTCAGCAACGACTAATCACTCCTCGTTTTACCTCAATTACGGGATGGACCCCACAGTACCTATCTCCACCAATGTCGAGAGTCAAGTACCACGGTCGCAGCAGTTCGTCGAAGAATTACAGACTGCACGAGACAAAGCTGTCGAACTTATTCGCAAGGCGAACGCTACTGCCAGACGGTATCTGGATTTACATCGACGGGATATTACAATGGCAGCAGGGCAACTAGTTCTTTTGGACACCAAGAATTTATGACTGCCACTACCAACAAAATTACGACCACGTTTCTGTGGCCCATTCAAGATCATGAAGATGGTGACGCCAGTGACCGCCGAGTTACGCCTACCTGACGATTGGCGTATTCACAACAAGTTCCACGTGAGCCCGTTGCGACCCTTCGTACCTGACACATCGGACATCGCCCGACAGTGATTGGTCCCGGATGTACGGCCACTAGCCGAGACGACCATCGAGCCTTCGAAGATTTTGAGCCATCGGATTTGTATCGACGGCCAAGGACGACACGTTGACTTTCTGATACGATGGACCAATCGTACCAGTGAGGACGACACGTGGGTGCCCTCAAACCAGATACAGTCACCTTCGATACTTGCGAATTATTTAGCCCGCAAGCACGTGGCTAATATAGATCACCTTTGCTAAGGGGTGGTGTAAGAAATTTTCTATTCCTTACCGAGCGGTACTGCAACTGCGTACGCTCGAATACACCCGAAGCCTCGGGACGGTTCCGGACCTTTCTGACAGAACCGCCTCGGCTTCTCCAGACCTTCTAGTTCGACCTTCGGGAGTTCTCCGGGCCTCGCTTCATCACTTCGAGACCCTTCGATCTCTTTCCCGAACCTTCCCATCTCATGGTTAGACTAGCTATGGTGTTCCTATATCTTGGCTTGCCATTCCTTGTATTGTCGTTCAGTGATTGAACACTTCGTTATTCATTTCCGCGCTACTCTGCTTGTTCATTCATAACATTTCCATACTTCCGTCTCTACGGGATCCTTGATCGGGGCATGCGAGTGAGATGTTGGTTTGAGAGAGATCTAATATAAAGGATTTTTTCCAGAGTTTAAACTACAACACATCCCACATTCTTAACTTCGGTCTAAGGGTTGTTTCCTGTGTCGTGTTTTCCAACAATGTCCGACGTACGAAAACACCAGAGAAAACTATGTTTTTCTAGTCTCGACGATTGGCAGTGCTAGCCTTGATTGAGAACAAAGAAATCTGTTTAGTCAAGCGAGTAGGCAATTTTCGCAAACGGTAACCGACGAAAACGAAAATTCCGTTCAAGTGAGGGTGGTTTAGTTCGGAGGATTAGGAATGTCGCCGCGCGATCCTTTCGAGTTTGCAAATTCCAGCCTAGTAATGGAAATTTTCGTGAAGGGCAACAGTGTTAAAAACATGTTCAAAACATAAGTTTTCTTTTAATAATAATAATTATCATCAAATCATTAGAATAAAAATATCCAGATTCCTACTCATCAATATATAAGATATTTTTTATTGAGAAGTAACTACTCTATTTATGTAAAATTTCTTTCTTTATAGAAAATATTCTATACACAAGATAAAGATTTCTCTTTAGGATTTAGCTCTACGCCACATCTTTTATTTATAAATTTATGTAGGCTTGGTAGTTCTTCTACAGATTGTGGATGCTACTGTAGAAGGTATAACCCTCCCTCTTGTATCTCTAGTCAAATTATATACATATATATATATATGTGTGTGTGTGTGTGTGTTTGTTTAGGCTGGGTAGGCTTGGTAGGATGGTTGTCTCGTTGCTGAGCCGGGCCACGTCGCCAGGTGCCGTGGTCTCCGTCGCCGCCGCCGCCGTCGTCGAAGCCGCCGCCGATGCCGCAGGTGCCGCTAGCTCCGCTGCCACCCGCCGTCGCAGCCGCCGCTGTCGTCGCACCGTCGTTGCCGCCGCCGCCGCCGCTGCCCCCGCCGCTGACGACGCCGCCTCGCACGTTGAGAGGTCGACCGGGCTGATGAAGCCACTGCTGCTGCAGAAAAATGGGGGTGCAAGGGTGTGGGGGTGTTGCGTGTGGGGGTGGGCTTGCCACTACCAAGCCTAGGGGGTGTGTCAAATCATATATATATTTTATATATGTTTGTTTAGGCTTGGTAGGTTTGCTACATTGTTGGATCCTACTGTAGAGGGGACAACCCCTTCTTGTATCTCGTTCTTGTCCTAGTTGTCCCCCCTTTTCTCTCGTAACTTCTGCCCCCTAGCTAAACCTCTTGTCCTTTTCATGGCTACCTTCCTAGTTACGTAGCCTACTTTGACATCTCTCTCTCTCTTCCTAGTCCTATCCCTTTTCTCTCATCAACTTTTCTCCATAGCTAAAAACCTCGACATGTCTCATGCCTACTTAGGTTCCTAACTTATTTTGACAAACAGTTGTTCGTAAGAAGGGAATCTATTTCGTTAACGTATTTCGGGTCGCCAGAACGTTTCGGCGTCGACACGCGATACAAATAATCGCACATCCGACGCAATGCCTGACATGCCCCATTAGCTTCGAAAGACACTTCGACGGTCTCGGAAGACACTCGATTTGCCCCATGGCACAATGACACCCACGGATGACACGACCTAGGAATCTTCCCTAAGTTTTCACCTTTACTCTCAAAATGAGTGTACGACAAAAAGCACCCTTAAAATTATTTTACTCTCATTCGCGCAGAAACAAGGGACTGGATGGATTACCCTTTTTGCTACCCTGAATTTTTTGCCCATTTCGACAAAGGGTCACCCATCTTAGTAAATTCAACAAGTATCGCGCTCCCTCTGGGAAGGAGCTCACTTGCTCTCAGGGAGCAAATCCGAATTTGAGCTGTACTGTAGCAGGATTTATTTCTTACCTGTAACGCGGTTTAACTCATCATATTCCTTGTCATTTTCTACAGTTGGCGCTGGCAACAAGTTGGAAGGTTGGTTATTGTCTTTAGCATGATCTAGTTCAGAATTTAAGTTACTGTGCATGTCGCGCTTCGGGTCACCTTGAACAGACTCGGTGGCCACTTTTGTCGCAAGCGAACAGGAACTCTGTTTGGTACAAGTCGTATTCTCGTAGTGCAAACTCCAAGAATGTTGGAATGAGGCAATTAGTGCATAGGGCGGGGACGCGCGGGGCAAATTTGCTTGTTGTATTTCCAAGAATGTAGGGCAAATGTGCTTGTTGCGCAGCTGGCAGGGGCGGTGACATGATCGAATGAGGTTTGCTCAATGTTGGACTATCAATCAGTACAATGTGCTTTTATACTTCCAGGGTACATCAGGTAACCAGGTTTATCCTATCCAAAGGGAATAGACCCTTCTAGAAATAGAATCACCTTGCGTATAGCCACGCGAGGCTATTGGCTTTAAGGGTTTACGACAGGATTACGCTAGATATAGCGCGCCAGTACATCCCGAGCCTGGTCGGTGATATAATCATAATAACAGGATAAACCAAAGGATAATGGAAAAGGAGGAATAGGAAACCAAATAAGATGAGATAAAGACCAAATGAATCAGGATAAAAAGAGGAATGAAATAGAAAGGAAACATGGAAAGGGGAAATTGGTGTAACGATGTCGTACTCTCACAGGGACGCTGTCGTATGCGCAGCTGGCAGGGGCAAGGATGCTGTCGTTAGCTGCGACAGGGTCCACGTAGGCATGTCGCAAGGTGTTCGCATGGCGTGTCCACTCTGGGTTTCACGTGCGCACGCGAATTGATGTGTTGTCGCAAAAACAGTACAAAATTTGTCTCCAAACCGTCAATTGATTCAACTACAGACAGACTCGAAACTATACGAAATTGTAAACAACAAAGAACAATGTAAAACAATTATTTACACAACACCATTCGAAACTGCAGCATATGTCGACGAGGATGACTACATGGCGGAACTCCACGTGCTTCCATCATCGCAGATGGCGTGTATCGATTGGCTAACGGTAATCCTTGTTGGCGTTTCTAGCACATTTACGATCCTTGTTCAGGAGCGCATTGACGTGGATTGCGGGATTTTTACTGGTGGCGACAAAAATTTCACATGGTGACTGGAACTGTTTCCATTGGCCGGGTTGCGTACTTGGGCGTTGCACCTACGGAATAATTGCACCTGCGAAAATTTTGCTCTAGTCGTCATTGAATCGATCGCATATGACATGTAATGAGTTTTCAAAAGTCAAGTGGTTCAGAGGGGCTTCAAGGAACACCGTTAGAGCGCGTCGAGAGTCCCATATTTGAAATAGTATCGCTCTGGAAACTACTAAAACGCACAAACCACGACCTAAAGATGCTCAATTGAGCTGTACCAGAACCGATATCGAGAAGTTTTGCACTTAGTACAAGCACATTTGTCTCAAGAGCTACGAAGAAAGGTGGTCCCAACCTTTGAGGTCACACCAGCTCCCACTAGGTTTTTGCACGCGGACGACGGCCAAGTCACGCAAAGCAGTTGATTGTTGAATAGCACGTAGGATTTTCTTGAACAGCATTTTCGGCCCAACTTCTCTTGCGCCGAACCCGCGTCGTTTTCGTATTTTCGCTTGCCGCCACACGCCTTACTCCCGACCCCCTTCGTATAGCTCACGTGAAGTTTCATCTAGCGCGATTGGCGGCGCAACTTCTGCAGTTCCGCATCGTTAGTTTCGTCTCGGTCGCGTTTTTCACAATATGCCCGTTGCTGCTGCAGCAGGTTGTCGCACTAGGATGTTGCACAACCCGAGCCATTTGATGCCAACAGGTTCGTCACTTCTTACAACGTCACCAAAAAGTGGTTGTCACGAATCTGTCCCATATGTATGCAGATTTCAAATGGGTCCAAAAAGTGACTCAAATGAATTCCAAAGACCTCCCGAAAGTGTCCCGGGCATGCCATGGCCCGAATTTGAACAAGAAATGTCACACTTCAATACAAGCCAAACTTCAGCCGGGACAGATTGATGACAGAATGTATTCCCAAGTTGCGGGTGAATGCTACAGAGCTCGATCGGACGGTTCACATCCCAACTTTCAAGCTAAAAATCAGTCCACCATCGATTCAATTTATTCGTTTTCAGTGCAGTCCGATCAGTTCGACATAGATCTAATGGCCCAAAATGTGAGAGGCTGTTTGTACCGTCAGATCGATTTCGCGTTCATCAAACGATCAACAGTCCAATAAGCTCAAGTAACATTGTTTGCCATCGCGAAACTGTTAATTTCGTATAGCTAGCGAACATTCCCCAAATGCATTTCGTGAGCCCCTAACCCAACTTATCCACAAACCTCGCTCAACTGCTCTCGTTTTGCCACGTCAACTGCTGCCTTGTTCCATCTTCCCCAACCCTCCCATCTTCCCAACCACCCCATTTTTCCCTTGCAGCTGTTCCACTTCTCTCTGAAGCTCCCACCTTAGCCATTTTCCTGTTTCATTTTCGAAAACCTAACTCCTTTGCTTTAGTATTTCGAGCGCTAAACCTTAGTTTTTTCACCGTAATGCACTGTCGGCAAGCGAATGCGCAGTCATATTTCGCGCTACGCTAACGCAACTGTGTGCGGGCTTAATCTTTGGGCAATGCTTATTTGACAACTACGAGTCTGCATTTATGGCGGATTTTTTTTACAATTTAGGATGACAGCAGGCTCCCATGTATTTCTGCACACGCTCCAGAGATCTCATTGCACGCGATATCATTGCCACATTATCCAGCGGTAAGTCTCTTTTTTTTTTCTCAGCTACCTGAGTTTCTCTTTTCTGTTTTTTCTTGTTCCATTTTCAAGGCAAGGGCAGCCCCGTTCAATCTGCCCACGCTCTAGTGTCCCATTGCTTCTCATGAATGACGGTCGTTTTCCATTCAGGATTGCCCTTTACCCCTGTATGTCAACATTTGCCCCTCTTGTGCTTTTCAAATTTATGACGCTTTGTTTGCCTCATGTCTTTTGCACGGCTTTCATTGGCGTGCTTTGGCAAAAAATGCAGGTCAGACTTTCGCTACTCGCATTATGCATTTTTTTATTCCACATAAATGGGTATATCAGGTTTTTATTTATTGTTAATTGCACTGTTTTTGTCATTGGAATATATGGCTTGTATAATAAAGTGTTTCATTGTAATATGACTTGTATGAAACAATTGAGAGCTACTAGCGACGATAGTTTGAACAGTTTATGCATGCCTAGTGAACACTGTACAGACACTTAAGGGCCAGTTCTCAGACAGTTTCCATTCCGAGAGCCACCCAAAAAGTGTCCGGTTTCTACCCCGCAAGCATCATACCTTCATTCGGAAAACTGTCTGAAACGCCATTCCGAAAAGACACATGTTTCTGCTTGGAATGTCTGTTCTCGGACAGTTTTCGGACAACACATTTTGGTGATGGATCCAACCCGAGCCGCCCAAGAAATTACACACGCAATCGACCAGTGTGCATAGGGTGCAGAATACAGAGGTTGTGGAGTGGTTATGTGAGGCGTTTTAACCTGTGATTGAGCAGAGCTTATAGACCGGTGCATAGGGTCGATTGTCTAGGTCATCATGAGGGGGGCGACAAGGAGCCGGTGGGTTGTTCCATAGCCATGCATATCTACACCCGTCAACATGGTGCTGGAAAATGTCACCGATTAGTGAGTCAAATGAGCTTACTGTGCTTTGTTCAAAACCACTACACCAGTTAACATGGTGCTGGCGAGTAGTAAGTTGGGCGCTGGCTTGTAGTGAGTTGGGTGCTGGGGGAGTAAGGTGTTTGAGTGGTTGAAAATCTACATGCATTGCAGTCCACATGATATGGTGTTGAAAGACAATAGTGGGAGAATAGTGAGACAATGTGGTGCAGGGAGAGTTGTGAGCTCACATTCGTGGCTTTACCGCGAACATACATCCACATTTCTCCATTCCCCTGTCATGCTGCCATGCTTCACATGCCCCACTCTCCCATGCATCACTGCCCCACTCTCACACGCTCGCCCCTCTCTCACATCCTTTACTGCCCCACTCTCACATGCTTTACTGCCCCACCCTCACATGCTTTACTGCCCCACCCTCACATGCTTTACTGCCCCACCCTTACACATGTTTGATTGCCCAATCTCAGGCTGGTGCTGTGGGAGGATCAGCAGCAGCTGCAGGAGCGGCAGCAACAGCAGCAGCTGCAGCAGCAGGAGCAGTGGTGTCTGTGGGGCAGAGCCTGGGTGCAGAGACACGAAAGGCTCTCTGGTGCTCTGAAGAAGATATTTGACTGACACCACGTGTGCTGGTATGTGTAACCCTGGTACCCTCAGCCGCAGGAGGTCGAGCCTGTGGTGTCCGTGGGGCAGAGCCTGGGTGCGGAGATACGGAAGGCCCTGCCTGGAGCTCTGAGAAATATATTCACCAAGCGCCATTTGTGCAGGTGAGCAGACTTGAGCGTGGGAAGGTGGCAGCAGCAGGTACTGCTGTAGCAGTAGCAGCAGGTACTGCTGTAGCAGTAGCAGCAGCAGCAGCAGCAGCAGCAAGAACAACATTATGAACAGTAGGAGGCACAGCTGTACTTGGGAGGCCGAGCAGGAGTGCAGTAGTGCTACTGAGGCGACTACAATCCGGTCCTACTAGCTTTATTCTCCGCTCGTCCCGCTTCCGCCCTATCCCCCCCAAATCCCACTTCCCAGTCTGCTCGTTCTGTACCAGCGGCCATCAGAGGAGCACCAGAGGGCGGCAGGGGCCACTATCAGAATCGCTGCGGATTCCCCTCCACCCAACTCCGTTTCCTCCCCCCGTTCTTCTCTGCTTCTCCCTTACCAGCCTACCCTTCTTGTGCCAGAAGCTCCAGGTAGCAGCAGAGGAGCAGCGGAGAGCGGCGCCGGCAGGGACGATTCCTTAGGCCGCCTGCATCCCCTGTACCCAATCGAATCCCCTTTCACGTGAATCCAGTCCCACCCTCTTCCCAGCGTACCCTTCTTGTGCCAGCGGCTGAAGCTAGCAGCAGAGGAGCAGCAGTGGGCGTTAGGGGCGCCACTGTTAAAAAACGCCCCATTCGCTCCCTGCCGCCTGCTCTTCTTCACCAGATGAACAAGGTTATTGCATGCCTGGACACTTGTTGTAGCACATACCCTGTCCTTCACCCGCCTGTGCGTCACCTGCCTGCGATTTGCCCACGTGTGCATCACTTATTCACGCCTCCAGCGCACCTTTTGCACGTCTCTACACATGATCGGATGCCTCGTGCCTCCCCTTTTTGTGCCAGCAGCTGCAGCTGGCAGCAGAGGAGCAGCAGGGGCGTCACCTCAGGCTGTAGCAGTGGCTGTTGCGGCAGCCAAGGCTGCGAAAGCACCCACCAATGAGGTTGCGGCAGCTGTCTCGGAGGTAGTAGATGAACAAGGTTATCACATGCCTCCAGTACAGTTTTTTTCCGCCAACATTTCCTTCTGCTTTTTGCACATACCCTATGCTTCACCTCCCTATGCTTCACCCCCCTATGCTTCACCCGCCTGTCCTTCCCCCGCCTGTGCTTCCCCCGTATGCGTTCCGCCCGCGTGTGCATCGCCTATTCACGCCGCCAGTACCCTTCTTGCTGGCGACCTTACAGGCTTCCGCATCAGCGCTGACGAAAGAGGTCGTCCAGGCGACGAAAACAGCGAGGAGTGGAGTGACCGATCTTACCGCAAACGAAGCCGCGGCGAGGACCGGTCTGGATCTGGTACTGACAACGCCCGCCGCCAAAGCCACCACGCGGCACACCACCACGCGCCCGGCCACCGCCAGCGCCGGGCCACCCTGGCGGGAGGACACTCGTCTGCCGCGTCTGCGACGGCTGCTGCGGCTGCTGCGAAGGCTGCGACTGCGGCGGCTGCTGCGGCTGCTGCACCTGCAGGGGCGGCGACTCAGCTGAACTGGGCAGAGTCCCCTCGTCCACTCCAGCACCAGGCGACCCGACCCCACCACTACCCCCGCCCGCACCCCCGCCGCCTCCTCCGCCGCGCCCAGCCTTGGGGCGGCGGCCCTTCCCCGAACGGACCTGCGCTGCAGCAGCAGTCTCAGCCACTGCGGCAGAGCCGTCGGAGAAGGTGCCCTGAGCGGGGGCACAACCCTGAAAGATAGGGACCGGCACGACACCGCTCGCCTGGGCGATGGAGCGGTGACGGGTCTCTATCACAGTCAGGGTGTCTACAAAGTCAGTGAGGGTGAGGTCTGCGGGGTGAATGCTAAGGAAGCGGTCGCGGGCGACAGCAAGGCGGTCAGGGAGGCGGGTGGCAAGCAGGTAGAGGGTAGAGGTAATGGGCGGCTGGTGGGCTCTAAGCTGTGCGTCAGTGCAGGCAGCGCGCCAGGTCTCATCTATCGAGCGCAGGTGGGCAGCGAGGTCAGAGACAGTGGGGAAAGATGCAAGGTCAGGAAAGAGCATCGGGAGGATCAGGCGACCCACCGAGGCAGCCGGAGGGGTGGAATAGCGCTTGATCACAGCATCTAAGTATGCCTGAGCAGTAGTGAGAGACCTAAAGCGAGGGCGCTCGGACGGGGGAAGGGCGTTGCTAATGGCAAGCTGGGCGACAGCATCGCGAGAAAGCCAGACAGAGCGCGCACGGGCAGTGGCAGCAGTAGACTCACGCTCAGTGGGTGTGGGGTCAGCGGGCAGAATAGCAGGGGGGTTTGGGCAGGGGAGCGTACCGTCAAGGTGTGCGGAAAGCGGTTCACCATCCTGCCGCTGGCCAGTGAGTTGGCGGCGGAGGTCGGCAAGCCACGCCTCGAACTCTAGGGGCTGACCTTCAGCGTCGAAGCGAAGCTCCGCCGCCATCAGGAACAGTCCAGTGCGGTGCAGGGCAGTGCAGCTAGGTGGGGTGCGGTGCAGTGCGGTACAGTGCGGTACAGTGCGGTGCAGTGCGGTGCAGTGCGGTACAGTGCGGTGTAGTGCGGCGTAGTGCGGTGCCAGGCAGTACAGTGTGGTGCGGGGCGGCACGGAGCAGGGCGGGGTGGGGGGGAACCGTACCAGTGAGGAGGACGGGGCCGGGGCTGGCCCGACGGGGCCGGGCTGGTGCGACAGGGCCGGGACGGGGCGACGGGGCCGAGCGGGTGCGACGGGGCCGGGCTGGGGCGACGGGGCCGGGCGAGTGCGGCAGGGCCGGGCCGGTGCGACGGGGCCGGGCGAGCGGGACGGCGGCCGGGCGGGTGCGACGGGGCCGGGCGGCTGCGACGGGGCCGGGCAGGGTGCGACGGGGCCGGACGGCTGCGACGGGGCCAGGCAGGGGCGACGGGGCCAGGCGGCTGCGACGGGGCCGGGCGGGCGCGACGGGGCCAGGCGGCTGCGACGGGGCCGGGCGGGCGCGACGGGGCCGGGCGGGTGCAACGGCGCCGGGCGGGTGCAACGGCGCCGGGCGGGCGCGACGGGGCCGGGCGGCTGCGACGGCGCCGGGCGGGCGTGACGGGGCCGGGCGGCTGCGACGGGGTCGGGCAGGGTGCGACGGGGCCCAGGAGGGGCGCTGCAGGGCCCAGGGAGGGCGCGACGGGGCCCAGGAGGGGCGCGACAGAGCCCAGGAGGGGCGCTACGGGGCCTGGGAGGAGCGCGACGGGGCCCAGGAGGGGCGTTAGGGGGCCGGGGAGGAGCACGACGGGGCCTGGGAGGGGCGCGACGGGGCCTGGGAGGGGCGTTACAGGGCCCAGGAGGGGCGCTACGAATCCCAGGAGGGGCGCGACGAGGCCCAGGAGGGGCGCTACGGGGCCCAGGAGGGGCGCGACGGGGCGCTACGGGGCCTGGGAGGAGCGCGACGGGGCCCAGGAGGGGCGCTAGGGGGCCTGGGAGGGGCGCGACGGGGCCTGGGAGGGGCGCGACGGGGCCTGGGAGGGGCGTTACAGGGCCCAGGAGGAGCGCTACGAAGCCCAGGAGGGGCGCGACGAGGCCCAGGAGGGGCGCTACGGGGCCCAGGAGGGGCGCGACGGGGCGCTACGGGGCCTGGGAGGAGCGCGACGGGGCCTGGGAGGGGCGCGACGGGGCCTGGGAGGGGCGTTACAGGGCCCAGGAGGGGCGCTACGAAGCCCAGGAGGGGCGCGACGAGACCCAGGAGGGGCGCTACGGGGCCCAGGAGGGGCGCTACGGGGCGCTACGGGGCCTGGGAGGAGCGCGACGGGGCCCAGGAGGGGCGCTAGGGGGCATGAGCGGAAGCGGTAGGTGGGGGGGATCCTACCTACGCGTGATACCATATCAGAATTGGAATTGAATGATGATAAAGTGAGAGTACACACAAATATATTTAAGTGTTGTACCCTCTAAGAGGTAACCCTATACAGTCTATACAAACATGACAAATACAGATGTTTGACAGGAATGGGGGTGCTAGGTTAGGGGGTGTGGGTGTGTGTGGGCTTGTGTCGACCAAGCCTAGGGGGTGTGTTAAATTATATATGTTAGTATATAATTGTAGGCTTGGTAGGCTTACTGAACTTTACTGTAGAGGGTACAACACCCTTCCTTGTATCCCTCTCACTTCTATTCTGATCCTCTTTTCTCTCCTCAACCTTCCTAGCACCTAAAACCTCTCGCCATTTCCATGGCTCCTCCTAGCTCCTAGCTAAACCTCATGCCATTTTATGGCTTCCTAGCTGAGCTAGTCTTGTGACACAATGGGCATGATTTAAGAAATGTTGAGGTTCCTTATGCACTGGGGCCCGATGTGGACACCCAGACTGGAAGCTGATGGACCGCTTCAGCGGCATAAACATAAACATAAGCTTTGCTTATATGCTAAGGAAAACATGGCTACCAACCAATACAGGAATTCACAATATAGCTAAACAAGGAATAATATACAAGGCCAACCAGGCAATGCCACATCAGCATTGCATCTACAATGACCTAACCAATATCCACCTAGCAGCCTTCAAGGCCTCAGTGGAGGCCTCACTGCTGCTACCCTTGTCACCCTAGCAGAGCCTTTCCTTGCTCCACATTCCACACCACCAGCTCTCCCCTGGTGCCTCGTGCTTACAGTGCCTTCCTTCCAAGTCACAGAAGCATTAGATTTGTGATCAGACTTCTTCTCTGCACCAGCAGTAGCCTTCACAGCTGCTACCTCTGTAACAGCAGCAGCAAGCGCAGCAGCAATTCCTGCTGCATCTGTCACAGCGGACGAACTCAATGAACCGCTACAGTCACTGTCGTCATCACCACTGTAGTCCCTGTGGAAGGTGCTGCTGCCAGCCGTGCTGGTCATGCTGGCGTCGCTGCTGCACTCACTGCTCTGATCGAATTCAAGCGGCACAACCGTCTCAGGGAAGTCCTCTGCAGCCTCCTCAATCCGTGACCTCTCCGCATCTGCAGCCTCCTCAATCCGTGACCTCTCCGCATCTGCAGCCCCCTCAGTCAGCGATTCCTCCTCCTCTGCAGCCAGCCACGGAGCTGTGGGCCGCGGAGCTTGACACCCAGACTGCAGCCATGCAATCCGACTTCGCCAATAGCCCAACGCTTCAGTGAAAGCCGGGCCGTCCCTCACAGGCGAGGACGAGGCCAGCTTACTAGGTCGTCGTAAAGACTGCAGCAGAGCCCGACGCTGCAGCCATGCAATCCGATTTTGCCAGAAGCGGCGTGCTTCAGCGAAAGTCGGGCAGTCCGCCACAGCTGAGGACGAGGCCACCAAAGCTAACCAGAAGGCGAGTGCTTCAGCGAAAGTCGGGTAGCGGTCACCATCAAAACAAGAAGCCATGGAAACGCCTGGAAACTGGAAACTGGTGGAGCTCGAGCTAGGAAGTAACCGAGAAGCTAAACGCCTTGAGAGAAGAGTATCAGCAGTAGTCAAGAACCGGCGAGCAGAAATGAGCCTTGTATGATGGAGCTTGCTGAGAACTGAAGGAACTGAATGCGATCAAGCTTGCTGGAAACTGAAGGGGCACTAAGAATGTCTGGGTGGGACTCTGGATTTGTAGGTGAGGCGATCAGAGGAAGCAGGAGGGAGAGGAGAGAGGATGTGGGTTGTGGGAAGGAGCAGCAGGGGGGACGGAATGGGAGGAACCAGGTTTCGGGAACTGCTGCCCGACTCGCAGACTCCGGGAATTTCTGACTATGCGCTGGCATGCTGCCCGGCTCAATAAGTTTTGAGCGAACAAGCATTTGAAACGATTTTGCAGGCTGATCGAATCTGACGGAGGGTTCGGGCAAGGGTGCGGTGCGAGAGAATTTTGACTTCCGCTGCCCGCTGAGAAATTGTGGTTTCGCCATCGTCCGCGCGCTTTCGGAGCTTCTCCCTACGATTTGAATCTTAAGGGCTGAAACTGACCGTGGTTTCGGGTCGAAACCTAGGGAAGAGGCACTGCCTGGCTACAAGCTACGGCGAGGAGCACGCGCAGAGAATCGCATAATCTCACTTGCCCACCCGCAAAGAAAATCGAAAGCTCAAGTCCGATTAGCCCGTGAGGAAAAGCAACAGCCAACGGCTCCGTCAGAATCTCCAGCGGTGGCGCGGTGGCTAGACATTACCAGGACACAGATGATGCTCCGAAATTTGAAAATGAGAACGAGATGAAATCGGGGGGTGGGAGAGGTTTTGAAATCTGAACTCGTTAGGGCTGTTTTCGGAACTCTATACAAGTCAAATTCGAACGTCGCAAACTCCGCGAAGCATCTTTTAGCGCATAAAGCGAATAATTCTCCCGTGGTTTACCCTCGATTCGCGAATACTTGCGCTTATTGCCGTTGCACCTCTCGCATATGACCTGTACCCAGAAGGTTTCAATGCTTCTGACTTTTGTCAATATGGGGTCCTTGATCGGTGCATGGAGCGAGGGATAGGTTTGAAGAATATTGGAAGGCTCTCGTAAAAAGGGTACCTATCTCAGGCTTCTTACTACGAAATAATCCACGTTTCTGCGCTGGAATCTCCTGCTCTCTTAGCGCTCGGTCTAAGTAATCACCAGGACCCACGCATTTCTCCTTGCCCCATGGCACTACGCCCGTGCCTATTTCATCGGACTCCCTCTGGTACTTAGTTTCGTCGGGTCAAGCGGTTCAGAGGGCCTTTAAGCAACACAATTATATTTATTTCAAAAGCTACGACCCCAAACACCGACTGTCGCAAGGCTTCTTCTAAGTACCAGACTAGCTTTTTATAAAAGCTGCGACAATAAGCGCAAGTATTCGCGAATCGAGGGTAAACCACGGGCCAATTATTCGCTTAATGCGCTAAAAGATGCTTAGCAGAGTTCGCGATGTTTGGATATGATGTGTAGCTTTCCTGGGTTTCTGCACGACAACGACCGCCTAGTCATGCAAAGCAGCTGATTCTCAACACAACGTCTGTTGCGTCTAACCCGCGTCATCATCGTAGTTTCACTTGTCCCTCCACGCCTTACTCCCGACGCGCTTCGTGTAGCTCACGTGAAGTTTAATTCAGCGCGACTGGCGGCGCAGCTTCCACCATACCGCATCGTTAGTTTCGTCTCCATCGCGTTTTGCACAATCAGTCCGTTGCTGCTGCTGCAGCAGCTGCTTCACTAGGATGTCGCACAACCCGAGCCATTTGATGCCGACAGGTTCGTCACATCTTACAATAGGCTCGAAGTTTTATCCCGCCGTTATTCGCGCCGTTATTCCTCGTGCGTTGCCGTTCGCTTCTCTCGCTCCTCGAAGATTGATCTCGCCGCTTGCTGCCGCTGATCAATTTGTGCGTCTCGGTTCGGATGCGGTCGACCTGTCGCGAGTTCTGATGCGAAGAATTACTGTGATCAGTTACTGTCAAGGGTTCTGATTCGCGCGATTGAGCAGAGCTTGTCGACCGCTGCACAGGGTCGAATGTCTAGGTCATTATGAGGGGGAGAAAAGGAGCTGGTGGGATGTTCTATACGCCTTACATCACTTTCTCTTTTTCTTCTGCAATGCAGAGCTGATCGACCGGTGCATAGGGTCGAAGATCTGGGTGATCATGAAGGGCGACAAGGAGCTGGTTGGAACGCTGAGGGGCTTCGACGTCTTCGTCAACATGGTGCTGGAAGACGTCACCGAGTAGTGAGTATCATTTGCAATTGGGGACCGAGTTGTGAGTATAATTTTTTGAACAATTATTATTGCCTACACCCGTCAATGGTGCTGGAAGATGTCACCGCGCAGTGAGTCAAAAGTGCGTACTGTGCATGTTTTAATACCTATAGTACACCAGTCAACGCGGTGCTGGCGAGTAGTGAGTTGGGTGCTGCCGGGTAGTGAGTTGGATGCTGCCGGATAGTGAGTTGGATGCTGCCGGGTGGTGAGTTGGATGCTGCCGGATAGTGATTTGGATGCTGCCGGGTAGTGAGTTGGGTGCTGCCGGGTGGTGAGTTGGATGCTGCTGGGTAGTGAGTTAGGTGCTGCCGGATAGTGAGTTAGGTGCTGCCGGGTAGTGAGTTGGGTGCTGCCGGCTAGTGAGTTGGGCGCTGCCGGGTAGTGAGTTGGATGCTGCTGGGTAGTGAGTTGGGCGCTGCCGGGTAGTGAGTTGGGTGCTGCCGGCTAGTGAGTTGGATGCTGCCGGCTAGTGAGTTTGGTGCTGCCGGGTGGTGAGTTGGATGCTGCTGGGTAGTGAGTTGGGTGCTGCTGGGTAGTGAGTTAGGTGCTGCCGGATAGTGAGTTAGGTGCTGCCGGGTAGTGAGTTGGATGCTGCCGGCTAGTGAGTTGGGTGCTGCCGGGTGGTGAGTTGGATGCTGCTGGGTAGTGAGTTAGGTGCTGCCGGATAGTGAGTTAGGTGCTGCCGGGTAGTGAGTTGGGTGCTGCCGGCTAGTGAGTTGGGCGCTGCCGGGTAGTGAGTTGGATGCTGCTGGGTAGTGAGTTGGGCGCTGCCGGGTAGTGAGTTGGGTGCTGCCGGCTAGTGAGTTGGATGCTGCCGGCTAGTGAGTTTGGTGCTGCCGGGTGGTGAGTTGGATGCTGCTGGGTAGTGAGTTGGGTGCTGCTGGGTAGTGAGTTAGGTGCTGCCGGATAGTGAGTTAGGTGCTGCCGGGTAGTGAGTTGGATGCTGCCGGGTAGTGAGTTGGGTGCTGCCGGGTGGTGAGTTGGATGCTGCTGGGTAGTGAGCTGGGTGCTGCTGGGTAGTGAGTTAGGTGCTGCCGGATAGTGAGTTAGGTGCTGCCGGGTAGTGAGTTGGGTGCTGCCGGCCAGTGAGTTGGGCGCTGCCGGGTGGTGAGTTGGATGCTGCCGGATAGTGAGTTGGATGCTGCCGGGTGGTGAGTTGGATGCTGCCGGATAGTGATTTGGATGCTGCCGGGTAGTGAGTTGGGTGCTGCCGGGTGGTGAGTTGGATGCTGCTGGGTAGTGAGTTAGGTGCTGCCGGATAGTGAGTTAGGTGCTGCCGGGTAGTGAGTTGGGTGCTGCCGGCTAGTGAGTTGGGCGCTGCCGGGTAGTGAGTTGGATGCTGCTGGGTAGTGAGTTGGGCGCTGCCGGGTAGTGAGTTGGGTGCTGCCGGCTAGTGAGTTGGATGCTGCCGGCTAGTGAGTTTGGTGCTGCCGGGTGGTGAGTTGGATGCTGCTGGGTAGTGAGTTGGGTGCTGCTGGGTAGTGAGTTAGGTGCTGCCGGATAGTGAGTTAGGTGCTGCCGGGTAGTGAGTTGGATGCTGCCGGGTAGTGAGTTGGGTGCTGCCGGGTGGTGAGTTGGATGCTGCTGGGTAGTGAGTTGGGTGCTGCTGGGTAGTGAGTTAGGTGCTGCCGGATAGTGAGTTAGGTGCTGCCGGGTAGTGAGTTGGGTGCTGCTGGCCAGTGAGTTGGGCGCTGCCGGGTAGTGAGTTGGATGCTGCTGGGTAGTGAGTTGGGCGCTGCCGGGTAGTGAGTTGGGTGCTGCCGGCTAGTGAGTTGGATGCTGCCAGCTAGTGAGTTTGGTGCTGCCGGGTGGTGAGTTGGATGCTGCTGGGTAGTGAGTTGGGTGCTGCTGGGTAGTGAGTTAGGTGCTGCCGGATAGTGAGTTAGGTGCTGCCGGGTAGTGAGTTGGATGCTGCCGGGTAGTGAGTTGGGTGCTGCCGGGTGGTGAGTTGGATGCTGCTGGGTAGTGAGTTGGGTGCTGCTGGGTAGTGAGTTAGGTGCTGCCGGATAGTGAGTTAGGTGCTGCCGGGTAGTGAGTTGGGTGCTGCCGGCCAGTGAGTTGGGCGCTGCCGGGTAGTGAGTTGGATGCTGCTGGGTAGTGAGTTGGGCGCTGCCGGGTAGTGAGTTGGGTGCTGCCGGCTAGTGAGTTGGATGCTGCCAGCTAGTGAGTTTGGTGCTGCCGGGTGGTGAGTTGGATGCTGCTGGGTAGTGAGTTGGGTGCTGCCGGGTAGTGAGTTGGATGCTGCCGGATAGTGAGTTGGATGCTGCCGGGTGGTGAGTTGGATGCTGCCGGATAGTGATTTGGATGCTGCCGGGTAGTGAGTTGGGTGCTGCCGGGTGGTGAGTTGGATGCTGCTGGGTAGTGAGTTAGGTGCTGCCGGATAGTGAGTTAGGTGCTGCCGGGTAGTGAGTTGGGTGCTGCTGGGTAGTGAGTTGGGCGCTGCCGGGTAGTGAGTTGGGTGCTGCCGGCTAGTGAGTTGGATGCTGCCGGCTAGTGAGTTTGGTGCTGCCGGGTGGTGAGTTGGATGCTGCTGGGTAGTGAGTTGGGTGCTGCTGGGTAGTGAGTTAGGTGCTGCCGGATAGTGAGTTAGGTGCTGCCGGGTAGTGAGTTGGATGCTGCCGGGTAGTGAGTTGGGTGCTGCCGGGTGGTGAGTTGGATGCTGCTGGGTAGTGAGTTGGGTGCTGCTGGGTAGTGAGTTAGGTGCTGCCGGGTAGTGAGTTGGGTGCTGCCGGCCAGTGAGTTGGGCGCTGCCGGGTAGTGAGTTGGATGCTGCTGGGTAGTGAGTTGGGCGCTGCCGGGTAGTGAGTTGGGTGCTGCCGGCTAGTGAGTTGGATGCTGCCAGCTAGTGAGTTTGGTGCTGCCGGGTGGTGAGTTGGATGCTGCTGGGTAGTGAGTTGGGTGCTGCTGGGTAGTGAGTTAGGTGCTGCCGGATAGTGAGTTAGGTGCTGCCGGGTAGTGAGTTGGATGCTGCCGGGTAGTGAGTTGGGCGCTGCCGGGTTGTGAGTTGGATGCTGCTGGGTAGTGAGTTGGGTGCTGCTGGGTAGTGAGTTAGGTGCTGCCGGATAGTGAGTTAGGTGCTGCCGGGTAGTGAGTTGGGTGCTGCCGGCCAGTGAGTTGGGCGCTGCCGGGTAGTGAGTTGGATGCTGCTGGGTAGTGAGTTGGGCGCTGCCGGGTAGTGAGTTGGGTGCTGCCGGCTAGTGAGTTGGATGCTGCCGGCTAGTGAGTTTGGTGCTGCCGGGTGGTGAGTTGGATGCTGCTGGGTAGTGAGTTGGGTGCTGCTGGGTAGTGAGTTAGGTGCTGCCGGATAGTGAGTTAGGTGCTGCCGGGTAGTGAGTTGGATGCTGCCGGGTAGTGAGTTGGGCGCTGCCGGGTTGTGAGTTGGGCGCTGCCGGGTGGTGAGTTGGGTGCTGCCGGGTAGTGAGTTGGGTGCTGCCGGGTAGTGAGTTGGATGCTGCCGGGTAGTGAGTTGGGTGCTGCCGGGTAGTGAGTTGGATGCTGTCGGGTAGTGAGTTGGATGCTGCCGGGTAGTGAGTTGGATGCTGCCGGGTAGTGAGTTGGGTGCTGCTGCCGGGTAGTGAGTTGGGTGCTGCCGGGTAGTGAGTTGGATGCTGCCGGGTAGTGAGTTGGGTGCTGCCGGGTAGTGAGTTGGATGCTGTCGGGTAGTGAGTTGGATGCTGCCGGGTAGTGAGTTGGATGCTGCCGGGTAGTGAGTTGGATGCTGTCGGGTAGTGAGTTGGATGCTGCCGGGTAGTGAGTTGGATGCTGTCGGGTAGTGAGTTGGGTGCTGTCGGGTAGTGAGTTGGGTGCTGTTGGGTTGTGAGTTGGACGTTGGGGAGTAGTGTTTGAATGGGAAAAATCTACGTGTAATGCAGTCCACAACTTTTCCAGTCAACAGGGTGCTGGTGGAAATCGCAAGTGAATGGTGAGGCAATATCGTGCTCGGCGAGTTGTGAGCTCACATTCTGTGGCTTTACAGCGAACACACATCCACCTTTCTCCATTCCCCTGTCGTGCTGGCATGATGCTACCATGTTCTATGCGCCACTCTCCCATGCAATACTGCCCCACTCTCACACGCTTTACTGCCCCATTGTCAACCATGGTGAAAAAAGCCTTGCGAGGCAGCGGTTCTGAGAGAGCTCGAGCTGAAGGGATGTTCAGGAAGGTTTTTATGGAGGACCATTGATGAACTATTTTCGGCTTATACAAGCCTTCATCAACATCTGCTGAACATCGGAGCATTCGAGCTGTTAAATAGTGAAAGTGCGACCTGAGAAAATCTCGAGGGTCCACACCATCCCCGAGAAGGGGTCATTGTAGCCTAGCAAAAAACTAGATAAGTGTAACAGTTCTGAAACACTAAACTAGCATGTCCTTGCTGTGACTATATAATCCTTGATCTTCTTTGGCAGCTTCCATGCAATTAATTCACGTCGGCCGGAGAATAAACCGTGTGTCAGCTTGTCCAGTTGTATTTTGAGTCGAATCAAAATACGGCTCACATTCTGTGGCTTTACAGCAAACACACATCCTCCTTTCTCCATTCCCCTGTCGTGCTGGCATGATGCTACCATGTTCTATGCGCCACTCTCCCATGCAATACCGCCCCACTCTCACACGCTTTACTGCCCCATCGTCAGCCATGCTCGATTGCCCAATCTCACATGCATTACTGTCCCATTCTCTGTGGCAGTGGGTACACGGCACGGCACTCGTATGCATTTCATTCCCCGCTCTGACATGCTCAATGCTCCTCCCTCACATGCGTTACTGCCCCATTCGCCGTGGCAGTGAGTACACGGCAGAGGGCAGCAGAGTGACCAAGCTGGATCAAATACTTCTCAACGGAAACAATATCGCTATTGTAAGACGCTGTCCATTCCCCACTTCGTCTTCTGCTTCTTCTGCTCAATGTATTGCTACCCACATAGAACAGGTCCCCTCAACCTCTCATTCGCCCCCTCTTACCCCTCTTCCCCCTCTTCCCCCTCCCCTCCTTCCCTCCCCGTTTCCACTTCCACCACCGTCCCCACACACACATATAGCCCGCAAACCCACCTCTACACACCTTATCCCGCTTGAAAAGTCACCCAAAACGACACCAGCAGCAGCAGTAACATTGAATCAGATGTAATATTTTTCCTCGTGTTCCTCACTCTTTTTCGCTGTTTGCAAAACCCCCTCCCCCTGTTCCTGTCCGGCAGCTTGTCCCTGGTGGCAGCCCAGAAGGGTCATAAAATTATAGTGCATGCAGCTATTTGGTGTTCCTTCTGACACCATTTTTCAGTAAAACAAGCTCAGCAAGCTCCGTCCGAGCAGGCTTTATTGTGGCTGCCTGCGTGGAGCCCAGAAGCTTGCACTAGGTCTTAGGGAGTCTTTGGTATGGGGGTGGGGTGGGGTAGGGTGGGGTGGGGGGAAAGTTTTTACCAGTAGGTTGAAAAATGGAGGCATGCCTGAAAGCCCAAGACTAAAATAGCAAACCCCTTTCAAGTTGGGCCCAGCTTGAACAAGAGAATGGGCTTAGTTTGAACAAGAGTTGGGTTTTTTTTGGGAGGGGCAGCAGGCTATGTTTGAAATAGATTCGGAAGCAGTTGTGCATTGAAATTATCGAGTTGGGGTGGAAGTACTGTTCACTTGCTCGCGTGGCGATGATCTGGCTTGTCGTACGGTGGCAAGGTGTCGCACGATTTCTGATCCCCCTGTGACACTCGAGAAGCAAACCTGGTCCCAACTTTAAAATCGAGCTAGGTTTCAGGGGAAAAAATTGCACATGCGATTCGCTCAAGTCGCGAGCGCGTCAGGAGGGTCGCACTGTACATTTCGCCAGGCTGATTGTTGCCGCCGCGAATCAGTCATCAAGTCACCAGTCCTAACCACTGGGACAAGAAGGGATGTCCTCAGGAGGGTTAGGCTCCATATATCTACCTTCCCCAGGGAAAGCCTCCCTAGTACCCTCCCTAGAGATAGAGGAGGATTGACAAGGCTATCCCAGTACCATGACACATCCCCCCGCTGGGATAGCATGTACACTAGGATTTGATATCAACTGATATATATGTTTATAGAGGGTACAACTCGAGCACTATATCTCCCCTGTTCTCACTTGTTCTAGTCATTCTGCTATTCTAACACGGTATCATAGTAGGTTGGGTCCGCCCACCCGCTTCCGCCCTAGCCCTAGTCTACCGCCCCGTCGTTCCCCTTAGCGCGCCCCGCCGGCCCTTAGCGCCCTGACGACCCCTCTCGTGCCCGCTGGTCCCCTACCCGCCGAGCCGGCCCTTAGCGCCCCGCCGGCCCCTAGCGCTCCGCCAGCCCCTCGCGTACCCCGCCGACCCCTCGCGTGCCCGTCGGCCCTTAGCGCCCCGCCGGCCCTACGCACCCCGCCAGCCCCTCGAGCGCCCGCTGGCCCTAGTGCCCCGCGTGGCCCTAGCGCTCCGCCAGCCCTTGACGCCCCGCCGCCCCTTTCGAGCCCCGCCGGCCCATCGCGCCTCGCCGGCCTACTACGCGTCTCGGGCCCTGTGCGCCCCGCTCGGCCTTCCGCTCGGTCTTCCCGCCGGAGAGTTATGCCACCACGCCGCTATGCAGCTGTGCCGCTGTGTCGCTGTGCCGTTGTGCCACCATGCCGCTGTGCCGCCGTGGAGCTGTGCCGCCGTGGAGTTGTGACGCTGAGGTTGCATGATGGCGGACACCGTACTTTGCCTGGACGCGGAGGGGCACGCGATCGACTTCTCCGCCTGGCTTGTCGATCTTCGCCGTCACCTGACAGGTCAACGCTAGGATGGGCACTCCCTAGCTGTGCATGCTGATGGTTTGTTTCTCCGCCCCCCCGCGCCTGATCCCCTCCCTGCTAACCCCACCACTGCTGAGCGTGAGGCCTTTTCTGCTACTGCGCTTGCTCGCACTGTTTGGGATTCCCGCGATGCCGTAGCGCAGCTAGCCATTAGTCATGCTCTTCCCCTGTCTAAGCGTCCGCACTTCACTGCTGTCGTGAATGCCAAGGATTTCCTAGATGCAGTAGTTGAGCGCTACTCCACGCCCGCCTCCGCCTCTGCTGGTCGCGTGATCCTCCCCATGCTATTCCCAGATCTTACTGCTTTCCCTACTGTCGCTGATCTAGCCACTCACCTTCGTGCACTAGAGACAAGCTACCGCGCTGCTAGCACTGACGCCCAGCTCACTGCCTTCCCCCCACCGTTTTGTGCAACCCTGTACCTTATTGCCATGTGCCTTCCGGACCGCTTAGCCACTACTCACGACCACTTCCTTAGCCAGCACCCCAGTGACCTCACCCTGACCGCCTTTGTCACCGCCCTATCTGAGATAGAGACTCGCCAGCGCACTATCACTCAATCGAGCAGTGTTGCGGAAGTCCCTATCTTTTTGGGCTGTGCTCCCTCCCAGTACACGTACGCTGACGTTCCAGCCATGGTTGCTATAGCTGCCCTTGCCGCTGAGACCGTAGGTGCGGCATCCCCGCAGCTGCGAACGCGTCGGGGCCATCGTGGCCCCAAGGGAGGGTGCGGAGGTGGAGCAGGTGGTGGTGGTGGTGGGGACAGTGGTTTTGACGAGGGGGTTGGGGCAGGTGTCCACGAGCAGCAGGAGTCGCAGTCGTCGCAGTAGCAGCCGAAGTAGCAGCAGCCGTAGGCTCGCCTCCCGCCGGGGTGGCCAGGAGCCTCTGGAGGTGGTGGCCGCGGTGGCGGTCCTCGCAGCTCGGCGTCTACCGGGAGCTTCGGTGCTGTGAGCTGCCAGTACCAGCTCCAGACCGGCCCCCTCCGTGGCACTGTGTGCCGTCGCCTGCTACTTTTGCCGCCTCAACGACCTCTTTCGTCGCCGCTTCGGCCCGGCCCCGGACCTCCTTGATTGGCCCAGTCTGCTGCGCCATGGTGTGCCTGTCTTTGAGTTATACGTGGATCAGATTAGTTCTGCTTTGCATTCTTTATATACTGATGCTTCTATTGTGTCCAGATCCTATTACCATGTGCTCTCTAGTTTAGGCATAGTACCTGCGTGTAGTACAGACTCCCCTGCTATGTCAGGCATAGGACCGTTTGCCTTGTCTAGCCTCGGCTCCACACTCGCTCCTCCTTCGGCTGCCGCTTCTGCTTCGCTGTCCTCACACTTGACTCCGGTGCGTCTGCCTGCTTCTTCCGCAACCGCGGCACACTCACGCCGCTTTCCGCGCCTGCCGCCATCGCACTTGCTGACACCTCATCTGGTCCTTTCGTTGCCCGTAGCTACACTATCCTTCCTTATCCAACGGTTCCCTTGGGTTCTCTTACAGGCCTGCACATCCCTTCGTTCTCCAGGAACCTAGTTGGTCTCGGCTGTCTTCAGGACCTCGGCGTCACCACTACGTCCCTTGCGACGGTCCCCCGGGACCCGGTGTCTCGCCTGTTTACGCTGGACACTGCTTCCTCCCTGGTGGGCGCGTCCTCCCCGGGTCTTGCGTCTATCCAGGTCACTGCGGCTTGCTCGTGTCGGTCACTACTGTGGCACCACCGCCTAGGTCACCCCGCACTCCCGCGTCTGCGTCACATGTCTCAGCACGGTCTCCTCATAGGCCTCCTTGCATCGCTCCCTACCCTCCCTCCCTCGCGTTCGCCACCGTTCATGCCCTGCGTCGAGGGCCGGCTGCGCCGTGCTCCTCACTCCTCCTCGCTTCGCCCTGCTACCGCACCACTCCAGACCCAGCACCTGGACGTCAGGGGCCCAGCCCCCGTCCCTGGGCCGCGTCGCGAGCGCTACTTTCTTGTGCTTGTTGACGACTACACACGCTACACAACGGTGTTTCCCCTGGAGCGGAAGGCCGACGTGCCTGACGTTCTTATCCCGTGGGTCATAACCGCGCGCCTCCACCGCGGTCTCCCTGTGCTGTGTCTCCAATCCGATAGTGGCGGCGAGTTCGCCTCTGGTCGGCTTGGACAATTCTGTCGTGCGGAGGGCATCACCCAGTCGTACACCCTACCGGACTCCTTGCAGCAGAATGGGGTCACTGAGCAACGCATTGGTTTGGTCATGGAGGTGTCTAGTACCTCCATGATTCATACTAGTGTACCCCATTTTCTGTGGTCGTTCGACGTTCGCTACACCGCTCACCAGTTTACAGCGACGGAAAGTATTGCCCGGATAATTGCCTTAAAACATTTCTCGTACTGGTTTGGTGCCTTCTTTGTTTAGTTACAAATCAAATTTTGGGGTTGGATGTAAAGTAGTACTGTACTGTATGTGACGGATGCTGGTTTCAGTTTTATAGGGGTCGATTTTTTACCGAGGACGAGATTTAGTCCGCGTGGGTGCATCCGAACAGTTTAGGCCAAGCAGCGTAGTAGATCTATTTCCTAACCTCGCTATTTCTTCTTACTTGCCCTCGCGACTATCGAGTAGTCAGGAGATAGGCTAGGACCGCTGCGATGATTAGGCCGTCATGAAACCGTTAGATGAGGCGCTCTACGCATAGATCATTCCCTTGTTGCGGAGGGGGTAGAGCAATCGTTGAATCGCTAAACAGCTAGCCATAGGGAAGAGTTCGGCCCATCAAGGCGATTGTAGAGTCTAGCCGCGATGACGTGCGTCCTACGATGCCCTCAGCCGGTCGCCCTCGCTTAGTGACAGAGAGAGTTCGCCGCGGCATAGTTCGGTCGAGTACCCTCGAGGAGCCAGAAATCTCCGCTCACGTGGCGAAAATCGTTGAGAAGCAGCACGACATCACGTTGCATCCTAAGACATTGCGTAACGCTTTGAATGGGAGCCGACTTGTCGCAATCAAGCATCCCAAGAAACCGCGACACTCTCGGAAAAACATACGCGATTGGCTGGAATGGGCGCGTGCCCACGCAGACTGGACAGTTGACGACTAGAAGCGAGTTATCTGTGCGGATGAGACCAAGATCGGTCGTCTTGCATCCGACTGACTCTCATACGCCTGCGTTCACGAAGGGACTGCCCTCCAAAGACACCAAATCAAGCAGACCGTCAAACACGGGGGCGGTTGCTTGATAATTTACGACTGCATGTCGTAAAAGGGAGCGGGTTTCATGAGCAAAACATATGGTAGGGTGGACGGACTGCTCTCGCTGAGTATACTGCAGGACGATCTCAACAGTACGATTGAGCTTTACCAGCTTACACCCTAAAAAACTATCTTCCAGCACGACAACGACCCGAAGCACAAGTCGCGTATCGTACAGGAGTGGCTTTGAGAGTAAGATTCAGGGGTGCTAGAGTGGCCGTCTTCCTCACCCGACCTCAACCCAATGGAGCATTTATGGGCTCATCTCAAGAGGCAGCTGGCCAAGCCTTATAAGCCTCCCACTGGTATGCTGGACCTTTGGGAGCGGGTGCAGGAGAAATGGGAGAAGCTCCTGGCGGATATGTGCACCCACCTGGTGGAAAGCATGCCCAGGAGGGTGAGGGCGGTGTCTAAGGCGAAAGGGTGGTGGATTAGGTACTATTTTGGGGTTGATGTAACTTGCTGCTTGCGCCTGGCAATAATTGTCCACATGTTCCAAGATTGTTATTTTCTAGTATTTGTTGTAAACATCATTCTACTTGTGTGATGTAAGGCATGGGCGTGGAGCCTTACCCCAACCTACATATACTAGGCACACGGGAAGATTAAGTCTTAATGTCCATGACCCCCTAAAATGGCAAAATTCCTCTAAGTCACAAACATGTGGACAATATTTTCCGTCGCTGTAACCTGTGGCCGCACTCCTAGCGGCCGCAGGTTTCGCCGACCCTTCTTTGGACCGGGTTCCCTGGTGACGCGTCCGCGTTCCACGTGTGGGGCTACCTTGCTCACGTTCATGCCTTGGGCACTGACAAGATCACTGCCCGCACTGTCCCCAGTGTCTTCCTCGGTTTCCCTCTTTACTGGTCTGACTAGCACTTTTACCACCTGCCGTCTCACCGCTTCTTTTACTCTCGTGATGCCACTTTTGACTAGTCTGTCTCCCTATACCACCGCTTTCCCCACCGAGGTCTCCCAATTTTCCCCTCCCCTGTTTCTGGTTCCCACTCCCCCGGTAGCTCCTGTTCACCTCCCTCCCCGTCCTGCTCCGTCTGATGTGTCTCACGTTACTCCCCTCCCGGCAGTCGTCCTGGTCGAGGAGTCGGCTGACTCTGGTGGCCCCCCGGTGTCTCCTCCTCCGCCGTCGCTGCAGCCGCCACAGTCGCCGCCGCCGCCGCAGCCGCAGTCGTCGTCACCGCCGTAACCACTGCAGCCGCAGCAGCCACCGCAGCAGCAGCAGCAGCAGCACCCATCCGCAGACTCTGGGGGTGCTGGCATTGAGGAGCGAGCTAGTCCTGGGGTTCCTGTCGTGGCTTGTCCCGACGGGCCTACGGGTGGCGCTGGTGCGGGAGAGGGTTCTCGCTCTGGGGGTGCTCGTTCTGGGGGTGCTAGAATGGAGTGTTCTGGAGGTAGCCATGGTGCAGCTGGCGGTCCAGGTGTCGGCGTCGAGCAGCAGGAGCAGTAGTCGCCGATGGTGTCCGCCCTTCTCCTGCTAGACCTTCCCACCCCTGATCGCTCGCCTGCAACTCCTCCGCCCCCTCCTCCTCTTCCTGTCTACGGGCCTGTGTTCCCTCCACCGGATTCGTCTCCAGCTCGTCTTCCCCCTCGTTCTCCTCTTCTGTCTCCTCCTCTGTCTCTTGACCCGAAGCTTCCGTCTCACATTTGGTCTCGCCGTCCCTCTCGTGCTCGTCCTGTCTCTCCTATTGAGCATTCTCACCCTATGTTGCTTCGTTCCCACGCGTCTTGTCCTCCCCTCCTGCCTTCGCCTGTTTCGATGTCCCTTGTGGTTGCACCTCCCCCTCTGTCTGACTACCTTCGTGCCGCTCATCCTCTTGTTCCTCGGGTCCTTGCCTCCCTCGTTGCTGACCCGTTTGTATCTGTCTCCAATCTTGACGCTCTTCTCGCTGCTGTCGTTGACTTGGCATGTACCCCCCGCCTTGACTACGCCACCGCTCTGGTCTCTGACCCTGTCTATCCTCCGTCCATCGGGGGTGCTCCTACCCTTGGCAGTGATGTCCTAGAGGACAGGCAGTACGAGCTTGCTTTCCTGTCCGAGTCAGCTCCCCATCTCTGTTCCATGCTGCTAGTCCCTGAGGGTGACCCAGACGCCTTTGACATCCCGACCCCTCGCACTTACGCTAAGGCGACCTCGGACCCTGGGCCATGGAGCAGGAGATGGCATCTTGGAGATTCACCGGCATCTACATCGACGCAGTTCCCCTACCTAGGGTGAACGTAGTCGATGGCCGGTGGCTCTTCAAGGTGAAGCGCCCTCCTGGAGAGCCGCCGGTGTTCAAGGCGCGCTACGTTGCTAGAGGCTTCAGTCAGCGCGAGGGTGTGGACTTCTTTCAGACCTTCGCCCCGACACTGAAGATGACTACTCTTCGGGCGCCGCTATACGTAGCAGCACGACGTGACTACGAGCTCCAGTCCCTCGACTTCTCCACTGCTTTTCTTCAGGGCAGCCTACATGAGCAGGTCCACCTACGCCGTCCAGAGAGATTCACCGGTACCTTCCCTCCTGGGACCGAGTGGCTCCTCTGGCGCCCGGTCTACGGCCTACGATAGGCAATTGTGAACGGCACGACACTATGCGTGCTACGCTGGCTAACATGCAGTTCTTCCCGTCATCTGCAGGCCCTTCGCTCTTCGTTCGTACTGGCCAGATTCCGTTCTACATCCTTGTCTACGTAGAAGACCTGGTCTTCAGTACTGCAGACAGAGACGAACTGGCCTCCGTGAAGGCTGAGCTGCTTTGGAGACACACCTGCACTGACCTAGGAGAGCTGCGCCGCTACCTTACCTTGGCTTGCAGATCTCCAAGGAGAGAGCAGCACGCACCATCACTCTTACACAGACACACTTGGTGCGCCACGTCCTTCAGAGGTTCGGTCTTGAGTTCTCCACTTCACAGCCCACATGTCTGCTAGTAGACCACAGGCTCTGTGCTCCAATGCTTGGAAGTCAGTAGAGCCCAGTGGTCCTTACGCAGAGCTGGTGGGTTGCCTCATGTACCTGCTTTCTTGTAGTCGTCCAGTTCTCGCATGCCCTCTCATCATCCTGGCTCGTTTTGTGGCCACAGGCAGACAGCGACCACAGCACTGGTCGGCCGCTAAGATGGTTTTGCGTTATCTAGCAAGTACATCGCGCATGGGGCTAGTACTGGGAGGACGCAGGCCAGTGGTCCTTACTGGGCACACGGATGCTTCTTGGGCAGATGATGCTGAGACCCTAAGGTCCTCCCAAGGCTACTGCTTTAGCCTTAGTACAGGTGCCATGTCGTGGAGGTCCACTCGCTCCTCGTCTATTGCCCAGTCTAGCTGTGAGGCTGAGATCTACGCTGGTGCCATGGCGGCAGAGGAGCTCCGCTAGCTGACCTTTTTGCTCGCCGACTTAGGTGAGCGGCCTAGCTCTGCCCCGGTTCTGTACGCTGACAACAAGGCCATGATCCTCCAGTGTCAGGAGCCACGACTTGAGGGCAGAGCGAAGCACATCTAGCTGCGGTACTTCCTCCTGCGCGAGCTACTGCAGTGTCGCCAGGCTCGCGTAGTACACTTGGCCTCCGGTGCCAACACAGCTGATATCTTTACTAAGGCACTTGCGCTTAAAGGTCATCCGCGGCACTGCTTGCATCTTGGTCTAGTTCCTGTAGTCTCTCACTTGCTAGGACCTTAATAGTGTACTCCTCTTTATATATATACCTTCCTGACTGGCCTTGTGGCTTCTCTTCCAGTTGCCGGACTAGTAGTGCCGCCCTGGTTTGCTCTTGTCTTGTTTGTACTCTTGCTGATTGGTCTTCTGGCCCCTACCTCAGAGGTTGGATTAGTAGTGCCACCCTGAGCAGCGTGTTCCTTACTCCGCACTGCCCCTTATCTAGCCTAGGGGGTGTGTCAACTTATACATATGTTCATATGTAGTGAGAGCCACTCCGTCGGTCCGTCGCAGCATTCCGCGATGGTTGTGAACGAGATGGAGAGACAAATGCCCTGTTTGCGCGTGTCAGGCGTGCCACGCACGCGACACCACAGAAATCGCTGGCCGGCATGCCGCAACCTCATGGATTAAAAGCATTTCTCGTGCCACGTTCTTGCACCAACTGTTCTTTCGAACACCCTATTAAGCCTCCTCTAACGACGCGCCGAACACTTGCTTACCTGAACCCGCGATTTCAGCTCCGTAGTATCTCCTCTCGAGAACCACACCCGCCGCATTCGCCATGCCGACATCGGCTCACTCCCCTCGTCTTCGATCCGCTTCGCCATGCTCCTTCCCCCCAGCACTGCTCCCGCTCCCGCTCCTTGTCCCCACACTTTTGAGGCACCTTAGAAGTGGCTTCCCGCTTTTAGCAGCGCTCCCACTCCTGCTCCTTGTCTCCACGCTTTCACTAGTCCCCCCCTCCCAATCTGCGCCGATCCATCCAAGGGGGCGTCAAGCAGCGCGTCGCCCTGACGCGCCAATTTTTTAGGCACCTCAAAACTAGATATCTATCACACGCCATCACCAAAATGTGTTGTCTGAAAACTTTCCGAGAACAGACATTCCGGGCAGAAACGGGTGTATTTTCGGAATGGCGTTTAGGAAAGTTTTCTGAATGAAGGTTTGATGTTTGCGGGGCAGAAACCGGACACTTTTGGGGTGGTTGTCGGAATAGAAAGTGTCCGACAACTGGCCCTAAAGTGTCTGTACAGTGTTCACCAGGCATCACATAAACTGTCCAATCCATCCTCGCTAGTTAATCTCGATTGTTTTGTACAAGTCATGCTACAATGAAATAATTTATTATACACGCCATATATTCTAAATATATTAACAGTAGAAGTAACAGAGGGTTATAATTCTAATACAGAGATAAAGGGCAATCTTGAATTGGAAACGACCATTATTCATGCGAGCAATGGGACACTGGAGTGTGGGCAGAATGAACGGGGCTCGTTCGTCGCCTTGATAGTGGAAAAAGGAAAGACAGAATAAAGAAACTCAGGTAGCTGAGAGAATAAATACTTCCCTCTAGATACTGCGGCATCGATCTGGCATGCGATAAGAACCATGGAGCGTGTGCAGAAATACATGGGAGTCTGCCATCGCCCTAAGCACGATACGCACGCCTTCAAAATAAATGCGCACGCGCTGTTGTCGAATAGACATTGCCCAACGATTACCCCTGCATGCAATTGCGCTAGCGTAGAGCTAAATATGATTGTGCATTCGCTCGCCGATAGTGTACCACGGTGAAAAAACAAAGGACTACAGCGCGAAAGCAACCTAATGCAACACAAAAGTAAAGAATCACACGGTTGCGGCGTCGGAAAAAAACAAGAATCGCCGCCAATAATTGTCACGTCTCATGTCGACGAATGCAGCCACACGATGGTAGAAATAGGCCGAAGCGCAATATTGGGCATACGCTCATCAAGCAAGGAAAAAAAAGGGGGGAAACGATAAGCTACGACGTAGAAAGAACTCGTAAAAACAGCGGCTGGAGCGGTATTGGTGGTAATGACGAACAAGCTGAGCTACGATCTGAAATGTCGAAGTGCAAATAAGAAATGACGGTGGGAGTAGGGGGATGAAGGTGAAGACAGGAATGCATGGCTTGGGTTTGGTTTGGTTGGGAGGGGCGAGGTTTGGCAGTGTGTAAGAAGTCTGGGTTCCGATTCGTGGTGTGGATAAGTTTGGTTTGTGTATGGGTACGTCCGGGTGTTTCATAGGTTGGCGAAATACACCGCTTCGTGAAACTATGTAACATTATCGAGTCGTGGTTTCTGGACCGTTAGATCATTGCCGAGCTGATTTGACGACAATTTATCCCGATATTTCCAATCAACGGTAATCTGAATTTTGACGAGAAAATTGGATTTTTAGCCGCCCGATCAAACAAAACCAGACCTGGGCAACTCTCCCTAGCCTTATCTGTTCCCAAAGTGGTCCAACCTCCTCCGAGCTTGGATTGGTTCGGGGCAGGTGGCGACCACTTTTCGGAAGGTGGTTTGGAGCATGAGAATTTGGAGGGAATGGGGATGGTTTCCAGACAGGTTTCGGACAGTTTTCGGACCACTTACTTTTAGGAAACTTTTGGGACATTCATTTTTTTGTGACGGCGACCCAATCCGTGCCGATCGAATTCGGTAATAAGAACAAGCGCGTCTCCCCCACGCGACAAGCCCACGTCAACCTCCTGCACCGCCGCCAGCAGCAGCAGCAGCAGCAGCAGACTTGCTTTGCCCTCATGTCCGTCCTCATGCCCCCATCTCCGCTTCCCCCTCTGCTGGTGCTACTGCTGCTGCTGCTGCAGGTGCGCCTGGCGGGGACTGCGAGCGACATCTACGTGCTCGGCAAGCACCTGTCAGACAGCGGCGTGCTCTCCGGTATGTTATGTGGCTCTCGTTTTCCCTTGTTCCCCCTTGTCCCCCTTGTTTCCCCGTCTTCCCCATGGTTCCCCTTGTTCCCCCTGGTTCCCCCTGTTCCCCCTGTTCCACGTTGTTCCCCCTGGTTCCCCTTTTCCCCCCTAGTTCCCCTTGTTCCCCCGTGTTCCCCCTTGTTCCCCTTTGTTCCCCCTGGTTCCCCTTGTTCCCCCTAGTTCCCCTTGTTCCCCCTTGTTTCCCCTTGTTCCCCATGTTCCCCCGTGTTCCCAGTGTTCCCCCTTGTCCGCCTTGTTCCCCTTTGAGCCATGAACATTCAGCCAACGCAGCTGTCAGACGAAGACGTGCTCACCAATATGGTATGTGCCGCTTGTTCCATCCCCCTTCTGTCTTGCACACTTGTGTGTACTACGGAATCAGCAGGGTGCACATTCTCTTTCCTCCTCCCCTTGCGTTGCACATTGTCTTTCCTCCCACCCTTGTGTTGCATGTGTTTTGCTGGTTCATTCGTCTTGCATATGACCTCTCGCCTTGTGCCTCCATGCTCGCAGTTGTCTTGTGTGCAAGCAAGCTCACTCTTTACACCCCTCCCGCCTTCCGCTCTCATATGCCCCCACGTACCCTTTCCCTCCCCCACGTGCCCTCCACCCTCCCCCACATGCCCTCCTCCCACCCACCACAGTTGTACGGAGCAAGGTGGGGCCAGGCAAGCCGTTGGCCCTAGACCCCCATGGCATTTACGTGGTACTCACCAGTGCTGACGTCACTCTCCCGTCTGACTTCCGCTCGCACTACTGCGGTTGGCACAGTGAAGTTTCCCTCCACTCCTCCCCTGTGCGCTACATCTTCGTGGGGCACCACAGCCAATGCCCAGATTCCTGTGGGGTGATAAGCAATTTGCCCAACAGCGGCGAGTTGGGGCTTGACGCAACGATCTCGACGCTCACGCATGAGATTGCCGAGGTCGCTACCGACCCGGATGTGAGTACAGGGTGGTTAGACGACGAGGGCGAGGAGAATGTGGACCTGTGCTATGGGATCTATGGCAGTGTCACAATTATTTAGCAGCAAAGTGGGCAGGGTTACCGCTACAACATGGTGGGGCTGAATGGGATGAAGTTTCTGGAGCAGCTGAATTGGGACCGCGAGCAACAAAAGTGTGTTATGCAAAACGTTGTGCCTAAAACCGGCAGGAGAAACAGGGATCAAGTCGGGGCTTGTCTTAGGCTTTTTGCTTGCTTGACATTTGGGTGTAGTTTTTGTACTCCCCTGGACCACCAGAATGAGTGATCTTCTGCAGTTACCCTATATCTCTAGTGTATTTTAGGAACGCATATTTGATTCCCTGATGTTAGTCTGGGACTAGTTGGGTATGAGATACCAGTAACGCAAAGTTCAAATCCAGAATTCATTTGTACCTCGCAGCGCCCCACTGATCTCCATTATTGACGGCAATAAATTCAGCATGCGTGCCTGGTTCACGCCCCTACCCGAACTATCGAACTGGCCAACGGTCTCAGGGCTCGATGTCCCGAAGCCGTGTTTACACATGTGGATAGGATTCTCTGGCGTCGGATCCCAAGCTAGCGACAAGACAACGGGTCCCCTCGAAGGCTTCAGCTTTCAAGCAGTTGGCCATTCGCCAAACTCATTGCAGTTCGTGAATGCCTCGCTTCGCTTTCGGTGGATGGTTTCAGCCACACAATCCTCAAACGTCTCGATATGCTCATCGGCAACTTCCTCTCCTCTAACAAATTTTGCCAAAACGGTATCACTACCCGCCTCCTCACCAAGAACATCCTCTATAAAAAAAAAAAAAAAAAAAATGCATGGTGGTATCGGCGTCATCGAGCCTTCTCAGTATGTCAGTGCCCTCAATATCCAGCGGGCCTGTCGTCGCTTCCTCTCCTCCCCTTTTGAGGACATCGTCCGAGCTTGCTCGAACCTCCCTGATGGCCTTCACACTTTCCTCCTCCACCCACTCATTCTCGAGAACCTCCCGTCCTCAACATCTGCGAGGGCTAGTGCCGAGCTCGCAGCGCTAATCTCTCTCGACCCGATTGTACATCTACCCCGTCTTAAACCCTGGGTCCTCCTCGCTGAACCTCTCGCCTTGAACCGTCTCATTCTGAACGACGATGGGAAGCCCTTTGGTACTTTAGTCAATGAGGCCTTTCTGATCTCGGCTCAGCTCCGTGTTGGGCATCTTGTTACCCCGATCCCTGGAGGGACCCCCGCCGATTTCCTCCAAAACGCTACCCTTGCAGCCGACGCATTTTAACTGCTATAGGTGATGCTTTCCCAACAAAGTGGTCGATGCCATCCTCCGCTTCTCCCCCTCCCCTGGTCTTCTCTCCCGTGATGACTGGGTTGTCTTGGCTCACCCCCCGATACATTCCCGCCCACACGCTCTTCAAATACGCGACAAGCTGCCATGGGGAATGCTCAGGGTAGATAGGAACGATATCGATAACCAGCGACTCCCCGACCGCCTGCATCATTTACCCCGAACGCGACCTTCTTGCTATCCTCGTGCGATATCGCTGGGTGCATTGCCCCTTCTGTTCTGGCGCTGGCCTCAGTGATTGGCTCGACCTCCTCCGCCTTGGTTATCCGTCGCTATCTGTCATCAGGAAACTACTCTATCACCCCAAATGTCAACTTATACATATTATCTATGTAGAAGTTATAGGCTAGACTGAGGTATGCTTCTAGTGAGTACAACCAACTAGTATTTGTTCTAGGTTTCCACCTCTAGTAATTATTCGTTTCTACGTTAACATGGTATCACGCTTAGGTTAGGATCCCCCCGCCTACCGCTTCCGCCCGTCGCGCCTCCTAGGCCCCGTCGCGCCCCCTAGGCCCCGTCGCGCCCCCCCTGGGCCCCGTCGCGCTCGTTAGGCCCCGTCGCGCCCCCCCTGGGCCCCGTCGTGCCCACTGGGTCCCGTCGCGACCCCTAGGCCCTAACGCGCCCCCGCTGGGCCCCGTTGCGCCTCCTAGGCCCCGTCGCGCCCCCCCATGGGCCCCGTCGAGCCCGCTGAGCCCCGTCGTGCCTCCTAGGCATCGTCGCGCCTCCTAAGCCCCGTCGCGTCCCCCCCCTCTGGGCCCCGTCGCGCCCGTTCGGCCCCGTCGCGCCCCTCCTAGGCCCCGTCGCGCCCGCTGGGCCCCTTCGCGCTTCCTAGGCCCCGTCGCGCCTGCTAGGCCCCGTCGCGCCCCCCCTGGGCCCCGTCGCGCCCGTTAGGCCCCGTCGCGGCCCCCCTGGGCCCCGTCGTGCCCGCTGGTCCCCGTCGCGACTCCTCGGCCCCGTCGCGCCCCCCCTGGGCCCCGTCGTGCCCGCTGGGCCCCGTCGCGCCCCTTAGGCCCCGTCGCGCCCGCTGGCCCCTGTCGCGCCTGCTGTTAGCGCTCGCCCGCCTGGCCTCCTCCTAGTGCCGCTCGGCCTCCTCCTAGTGCCGCCCGGCCTCCTCCTAGTGCCGCCCGGCCTCCTCCTAGTGCCGCCCGGCCCCTTCCTAGCGCCGCCCGGCCTCTCCTCAGCGCTGCCCGGCCCCTCCTCGTGCCCGACCGGCCCCAGCAGCACCAGCCTGGCCCCTCCCAGCACCAGCCCGGCCCTAGAGCACCTGCCCGCCTCCCCTGCTCGGCCTGCCGTGTCCTCTCGGGCCCTGTGTCTTCTGCTTGCCTGCGCTGGGACGCCTAGCTGCTGCCCTACTGGAGAGTGCTGCCGCCGTGTCCCCGCGCCGCTGTGCTCCTGTGCCGCTGAGGAGCTGTGCTGCTGTGCCGCTGTGTCGCTGAGGAGCTGTGCCGCTGACCCTGCACGATGGCTGACTTTGTGCTCCGCCTGGACGCTGAGGGCCACGCGGTTGACTTCGCCGCCTGGCTCTCCGATCTTCGCCGCCAGCTTACAGGTCAGCGCCAGGATGGCCACTCTCTGGTTGTCCATGCTGATGGCTTGCTCCCCCGTCCCCCTGCACCTACTCCCCTCCCTGCTGACCCCTCCTCTGATGACCGTGAGGCTTTCTCTACTGCTGCGCTAGCCTGTGCGGTCTGGGACTCACGCGATGCAGTAGCTCAGGTTGCTATTAGTCACGCCCTCCTTGTGTCTGAGCGCTCGCGTTTTGCTACTGTTGAAACGGCCAAAGCTTATTTAGAAGCCGTTATTGCTCGCTATTCCACCCCTGCCTCCGCTTCTGCTGGCCGCTTGCTCTTTCCGATGCTGTTCCCAGACCTGGCTGCCTTCCCTACTGTCGCAGATTTTGCCACTCATTTGCGTGCCCTAGAGACTCGCTATCGCACTGCCAGCACTGCTGCCCAGCTCACTGCGCTCCCCCCTCCTTTCTGCATGACGCTCTATTTTATCGCTATGCGCCTGCCAGACCGCCTCGCTAGTGCTCGCGACCACTTTCTTAGCCAGCACCCGGGTGACCTCACCCTGACCGCCTTTGTCGACACCCTCACTGAGATCGAGACTCGCCAGCGCACTATCGCTCAGTCGAGCGGTGCGCCGGCAGTCTCTATCTTTCACGGTTGTGCCCCATCCCCGTGCACGTTCACTGACGTTTCGGCTGCGGTCGCCACGGCGACCCCTCTTACCGAGACGGCTGCTGCTGTCCACCCGCAGCAGCGCTCGCGTCGCGGTGGCCGTGGCCGCCAGGGAGGTAGGGGTGGTGACGCAGGTGGTAGTGGTCGTGGTGGTGGTGACGGTAGTCCGCCTGAGGGGACTACCACCGGTGGGCAGGAGCAGCAGTCCCAGCAGCAGCAGGACCAGCCCCAGCCGCAGCCGCCGTCCCAGCAGCACCCGCCGCAGCCGTGGGCTCGTCTCCCGCCTGGTTGGCCCGGCACCTCCGGAGGCGGTGGCCGTGGTGGCGGCCCGCGCAGCTTGGCGTCTACCAGCGGCTCCAGTGCTGTGACCTGCCAGTACCAGCTTCAGACCGGGCCTCTCCGCGGCACTCTGTGCCGCCGCCCGCACCCGACCGCCCACTGTTTCCGCCGCCTCGACGATCTTTTTCGTCGTCGCTTTGGCCCGGCCCCGGACCTCCCTGACTGGCACAGCCTGCTCCGCCAGGGCGTGCCGATCTTTGAGTTAGACATGGATCAGATAGGTGCTGCTTTGTATGCTTTGTATGCTGACGCTTCTAGTGTTGATGGATCTTACTACCATGTGTACTCTAGTTTAGGTGTTTCACCCTTGTGTAGCTTAGCTTCCCCTGCTGCGACAGGCGTAGGACTGCCTAGGTTGCCTAGTCTAGTCGCTGCACCGGCTCCGTCCGCGGCCTCCGCCACTGCGTCGCTGTCCTTCACTCTCGACTCTGGTGCTTCTGCCTGCTTCTTCCGCGACCGTTCCACGCTCACGCCGCTTGCTGCACCTGCTGTTGTCTCTCTCGCTGACCCCTCTGCGGGTCCGGTCGTCGCGCGCAGTTCTACGTCCCTTCCCTGTCCGGCAGTTCCCTCGGGCTCCCTTACTGGCCTCCACGTTCCCTCGTTCTCCAGGAACCTGGTTGGTGTCGGCTGTCTCCAGGACCTCGGCGTCACCACCACGTTCCCCGGGCACGAGCGGTTCGCTGTCTGTTCTGAGGCTGTCTCAGGTTCCCCCCTTGCGACGTTCCCCCGGGACCCGGTGTCCGGTCTGTTTACCCTACACACCGCTTCCCCCCCGGTTGGTGCGTCCTCCCAGGTCGCTGCAGCTTGCTCGTGTCGGTCCCTCACTCACCCCTCCCTTCTCTGGCACCACCGCTTAGGTCACCCTGCTCTCCCGCGTCTGCGTCACATGTCCCAGCACGGTCTTGTCTTAGGTCTCCCCGCGTCGCTCCCTGCCCTTCCTCCCTCGACTGCGCCACCGTGCACGCCTTGCGTCGAGGGTCGGCTCCGCCGTGCTCCTCACTCCTCCTCGCTGCGTCCTGCTACTGCCCCCCTTCAGACCCTGCACTTGGACGTTTGGGGCCCTGCCCCCGTCCCCGGACCGCGCGGTGAGCGCTACTTCCTTGTGCTCGTTGACGACTACACGCGCTACACCACGGTGTTTCCCCTGGAGCGGAAGGCCGACGTGCCCGACGTTCTTCTCCCGTGGGTTGTAGCTGCGCGTCTCCACCGCGGTCTCCCCGTGTTGTGTCTCCACTCCGACCGTGGCGGCGAGTTCGCCTCTGGTCGGCTTGGACAGTTCTGTCGTGCGGAGGGCATCACCCAGTCGTACACGTTGCCGGACTCGCCACAGCAGAATGGGGTTGCTGAGCGCCGCATCGGCTTGGTCATGGAGGTCGCCCGTACCTCCATGATCCATGCCGATGCCCCCCATTTTCTGTGGCCGTTCGCTGTTCGCTACGCGGCTCACCAGCTTAACCTGTGGCCACGCTCCCAGCGGCCGCAGGTTTCGCCGACCCTCCTTTGGACCGGGTCCCCCGGTGACGCGTCTGCGTTCCACGTCTGGGGCTGCCTTGCTCACGTTCGTGCCTCTGGCACGGACAAGCTCACTGCCCGCACTGTCCCCTGTGTCTTCCTCGGTTTCCCCCTGGACTCGTCTGACTGGCTTTTCTACCACCCGCCGTCTCACCGCTTCCTCCACTCTCGTGACGTCACCTTTGACGAGTCCGTCTCCTTCTACCGCCGCTTCCCTCACCGAGGTCTCCCAGTTGCCCCCCCCCTTTTCCTTGCTCCCTCTCCCCCGGTAGCCCCTGCCCCTCTCCCGCCTCGTCCTGCCCCGTCTGGTGTCTCCCACGTCACTCCCCTCCCGTCGGTTGTCCCCGTTGAGGAGTCTGCTGACTCTGGTGGTACCCCCGGTCCGTCCTTGCCGCGTCCCCCTTCCCCAGTGCCTCCGCCCCCACTGTCGCAGTCGCCGACCCCGCTGCCGCCGCCGTCGCCGTCGCCGCCGCAGCCGTCGCCGCTGTCGCCGCCACTGCCGCCGTTGCTCTCGGCCCCTGGGGGTGCTGGTGTGGAGGAGGGTGTTCGTCCTGCGGCTTCTGGGGGTGCCGCTGGTGTTGGAGGGGGTTCTCGCTCTTGGGGTGTTGGTTCTGGGGGTGCTGCTGTTGAGTGTTCTGCCGACGGTCGTTCTGCCTCTGCTGGTCCCAGAGTTCCGGCCCAGCCGTCGTCGCCGCCACAGCAGCCGTCGCCGCCGGTTTCCGCTCTCCGCCTGCTCGGCCTTCCCTCCCCGGACCGCGCGCCGGTGTCTCCCCCACCGCCTCCTGACCTCCCTGTCTACGGTCCTGTGTTCCCGCCGCCAGACTCGTCTCCGGCCCGTCTTCCTCCTCGTTCCCCTCCTGTGTCTCCTCCGCTGTCCCCTGACCCTACCCCTCCGTCTCACGTTTGGGCTCGCCGTCCCTCCCGTGCTCGTCCCGTCTCTCCTGTCCTGCCCACCCACCCTATGTTGCTCCGTTCCCACTCGTCTCGTCCTCCCCTCCTCCCGTCCCCTCCTCCCTCGTCCCTTGCTGTTGCACCTCCTCCGTTCTCTGACTACCTCCGTGCTGCTCGTCCCCTTGTCCCTCGGGTCCTTGCCTCTCTTGTTACCGACCCTGCTGTTCCTGTCTCGCGCCTTGACGCGCTTGTCGCCGCTGTCGCTGACTTCGCTTCTACCCGCCGCCTTGACTACGCTACCGCTCTGGTCTCTGACCCTGCCCGTCCTCTGTCCGTCGGGGGTGCTCCTGCCCTTGGCAGTGACGTCCTAGAGGACAGGCAGTACGAGCTGGCTTTCCTTTCCGAGGCTGCTCCCCATCTCTGCTCCATGCTGTTAGTCCCTGAGGGTGACCCAGACGCCTTCGACATCCCGACCCCTCGCACCTACGCTGAGGCCACCTTGGGACCTTGGGCCTCTCAGTGGATAGCTGCCATGGAGCAGGAGATGGCATCTTGGAGATCCACCGGCACTTACGTCGACGCAGTTCCCCCGCCTGGGGTGAACGTAGTCGATGGTCGGTGGCTCTTCAAGGTGAAGCGCCCCCCTGGAGAGCCGCCTGTCTTCAAGGCGCGCTACGTGGCCAGAGGTTTCAGTCAGCGCGAGGGAGTTGACTTCTTCCAGACCTTCGCCCCGACCCCGAAGATGACCACTCTTCGGGCGCTGCTACACGTAGCAGCACAGCGTGACTACGAGCTTCACTCTCTCGACTTCTCTACTGCCTTTCTTCAGGGCAGCCTACACGAGCAGGTCTACCTGCGCCGACCACAGGGCTTCACTGGTACCTTCCCTCCTGGGACCCAGTGGCTTCTCAGGCGCCCGGTCTACGGCCTGCGTCAGGCTCCCCGCGAGTGGCACGACACGCTACGTGCCACGTTAGCAGACCTGCAGTTCTTTCCGTCCTCTGCTGACCCTTCACTGTTTGTGCGTTCCGGCCAGACTCCGTTCTACATCCTTGTCTACGTAGACGACCTGGTCTTCGCTACTCCTGACAGGGACGCACTGGCCTCTGTGAAGGCTGAGCTGCTGAAGAGACACACCTGCACTGACCTTGGAGAGCTGCGTCGCTATCTTGGCCTGCAGATCTCTAGGGACAGAGCAGCACGCACCATCACTCTGACCCAGTCACACTTGGTGCGTCAGGTCCTTCAGAGGTTCGGTCTTCAGTTCTCCTCCGCACAGCCCACACCTCTACCCGTAGACCATGGGCTCTCTGCTCCCGTTCCTGAGGAGCCAGTAGAGCCCAGTGGCCCCTACGCAGAGCTGGTGGGTTGCCTCATGTACCTGATGACTTGCACTCGCCCAGATCTCGCATACCCTCTCAGCATCCTGGCTCGCTTTGTGGCTACAGGCAGACACCGACCTCAGCACTGGTCTGCCGCTAAGAGGGTTTTGCGTTATCTTGCTAGTACATCAGGCATGGGGTTAGTGCTAGGAGGACGCAGGCCAGTGGTCCTTACTGGGCACACAGACGCTTCTTGGGCAGACGACGCTGAGACGCTCAGGTCGTCGCAGGGCTACTGTTTTAGCCTTGGTTCGGGTGCTATCTCTTGGAGATCCACTCGCTCGTCGTCTGTGGCTCAGTCTAGCTGTGAGGCTGAGATCTACGCTGGTGCCATGGCGGCACAGGAGCTCCGCTGGCTGACCTTCTTGCTCACAGACTTAGGTGAGCGGCCTAGCTCTGCCCCGGTCCTGTACTCTGACAACAGGGCCATGATACTCCTGTGTCAGGAGCCTCGGCTTGAGGGCAGAGCGAAGCATATCCAGCTGCGGTACTTCCTCCTGCGCGAGCTACAGCAGCGCCGCCAGGCCCGCGTAGTTCACTTGGCCTCAGGTGCCAACACAGCTGATATCTTTACTAAGGCGCTTGCGCCTAAAGATCATCAGCGGCACTGTGTACAGCTTGGTCTTGTTCCTATAGCTGCTCCCCTGTTAGGATCCTGATTGTGTACTCTCTATTATATATGCTTGTCAGACTGGCCTTGTGGCCTTACCTCCAGTGGCTGGACTAGTAGTGCCACCCTGGCTTGCTTCAGTTTTGGTTGTATTCTTGCTGACTGGTCTCCAGACCCCTGCCTCAGTGGTTGGACTAGTAGTGCCGCCCTGAGCTGTTTGCTTCTTGTTTAGTTTCACCCCTTGTCTAGCCTAGGGGTGTGTCAACTTATACATATTATCTATGTAGAAGTTATAGGCTAGACTGAGGTATGCTTCTAGTGAGTACAACCAACTAGTATTTGTTCTAGGTTTCCACCTCTAGTAATTATTCGTTTCTACGTTAACACCAAACCCCTAGTCCTACATGATGTATGGTCATCTGGTCTCCAGCTCTTTATCCCTCTGCCTCCTTCACTAAAGCAGCCCTTCCTTCGTGAACAGCCCAGCCGCATCTGGGACCTCCTATTCCGGCTACATGCTCGCGCCCTCCCTTCTGGTGCCCGTTTCGGCTTCCTTGACGGCAGGGGTGCGTGTCTTCGATGCCCTTGCCACCCTTAGGAAACCCTCCCCTACACCTTCACCGACTGCAGTCCTGCTGCTGCTGTCTCTGCCCTTCAACGTGTTGCCCGCTCTCATCCTGGCCTATCAGTTCCGGCCCCTTTGGCGTTCTTCCCCTTGTCGCTGGAGGCTGGCCGAGTAGCCCCATGGAGCTTACTGGTCGGCGCTGCTGCAAAAGAACTATGGGACATCCGCTGCGCTAAACACCATCAGCGTGACTCCACCTCGACAATCAATCAGCGCCCTACACATAATTATATCCCTGTTTCTCTCGGCCTGCAAACTTTTCCTTGTGCAGCGACAGAAGCGGTCTGTTAAGTATCAACAAGCAACTGCTTCCCGTGTTCGCTACGCCCGGTCCTATCGTCTCCTTACCATTGACCACTTTGGCTACCCTTCCATACACCCTGCCCTACATCGGAAATAGTTGTTGGGTGATAGCTTCCGCCCACCTTGACCCCCATTTTTTCATTCCCTAATAAGCGGTATAGGCTGTGTGGTCATAAGATCTCATACTAGCCGGTGGAGCTAGGCTGCTAGCATGCTTTTGTGCAGGTTGTTTTTCCCAGCCTTGATAAATAGGTCAGCTGATGCCTGTCCTGTATTTTCTGGTTACGACCCTCAATAAAACTTAAAAACTTAAAAACGTCGGTTTTAACAGACACCTTCCAAGCGTGCCCGCTGTCGTGTTGTAAGTGTTTCGAAAACGCCTAATCCCGCCAATCCGGCTGGCGAAAAAAACGACACGTTTCGCCTACCTCGTGCGACTCTTCGAAGCACCCTAAAAATGAAGTGGGCCATTTTGTAACCCTACCGACGTCGCATGTCAGTCTTGCTTTTGCGTAACGCACAGGCTCATTTTTGGCGTCATAAGCGGCCGCGCCAACCGTGTTCTGCCCTCCGAAGGTAAACTTCGCAACAGTAACAGTTTCCATAGCAAATTTCAAACAAGTACAAAAGACGCTCGGTTGGGGCGAAATGAACGCGCTGGACACGCCCTGAAGCCCGATTCAGCCTGTTCACCATTCCCCGAAATTGACGGCGACGAATCCGGCTAGCAGGCGGCCATTGGTGGAACGGAGCTCGTTCATGAGGCGGCTCCAGTTGGAGCCGAGGCTGCCGACGAAGAGGTCGCACTGCGCGGCGATCAGCACGCTCGCGAAGCTCACCGCCACCGACTGGTCGCGCTCGTACTGCCGCAGGCCGCCCCCGCCGTCCTGCTGGCGCGCGTTCGATGAGTAGAAGAAGGTCCACGAGGCGAGCTCCTTAACCTGGTCGATGTTGGCCTACGCGGTGCGGGGAGACGAGATGAGCGGGAGGAGGGAAGCAGGCAGTTTGCTAAGGCTGGCAACAGAAACAGATCTAATCTGGCATCTGCGGTACAAAGTGAGGCACATGGTTTGTGACTTGCGGCCGCAAGAACGGAGACAAAAGGGCCATCAGAAACCTCGAAGCACTAAGAACGCATTTTAAGGAGTCATTGTAGGCATCTGATCTGCGTCTCGGTGTTGAGCCGGACGTGTTGGAGGTGGAGCGCATGGGGTCGGAGGCGAGAACGGAGAACCGAGAACGGAGAACCGAGAACGGAGAACGGAGAACGGAGAACGGAGAACCGAGAACGGAGAACCGAGAAACAAGGGCCATCAGTGGGATACCTGCGTCTTGGGTGTTGAGCCCTTCACCTGCGTCTGTGTGCAAGATGTTGAGGAATCTGACCTGCGTCTCGGTGTTGAGCCAGACGTGTTGGAGGTGGAGCGCATGGGGTCTGAGGCGAGTCATGTGGAAGATGTGCGAGTCCAGGGAGCTCAGCCCCATCTCCGCAAACTTGTCCGTCCCCCTTACATGCAGACTCGCTATAGGCCGCGGCATGTACGGCTCCTGCACTAACATGGACCAGCCAGCATCATTGCCATTGTCACCACTACCCCCTTCACCACCATTGGCACCAGCAGCAGCAGCAGCAGCAGCAGCAGCAGCAGCATCGCCAGATAAGCTTGCGCTGTGATCAGATGCAGCAGTGGCAGTGGGCGTGGCATAAGGATCTGGATGGAAGGACAAGAAGGAAGCAGCAAGAGCTACCAGTCGATCGGCTGCCGTTCTTCTCCTTGCTTCCCAGTCCGTTGCGGCAGCTGTGCCGTTGGCTCCTGCTGGTGTGGCACCAGCATTGGCTGCTGCTGTGGCAGTGCCAGGAGAGGCGCTAATGCTGTGAGAGAGGGCGGAGAGGGCTTCTGATTGGGTCTGCAGGAACCGAGCTACGTGATTGGCTGAGAGCGTGCCGAAGGCGCGGTGCCTCTCCTGGTTGGTGACGTGGCAGAGGTGGGCGGATGGCCACCGCATGATGAAGCGCACCGCCTGTGCGCGCCACCAGTGCACCTGGGGGGAGGGGAAACGGACAACTGTAGAGTAAAAATACAGGAGAAATGAGGTGCACTGCCTGCACGCGCCACCAGTGCACCTGGGGACATGGGGGACAAGAGGAAACAATAGATTCAAATCAGAGGAGAAATGAAGCGCACTGCCTGCGTGCACCACCAGTGCACCTGGGGGGAGGGGCAACGGAGAACAATAGACTTAATTACGTAAATGAGAAATTACGCGCACCGCCTGGGCGCCCCAATAGTGCTCCTGGGGGGAGGGACAAGGGAAAACAATAGACTTAATAGGAAGAGAAATTAAACGCACTGCCTGGGTGCGCCACCAGTAAATCGGCTTAATTAAAGGAGAAACGATGTGCACTGCCTGCACACACCACCTGCACGCACCACCAGTGCACCTGGGGCCATGGGGGGTGGGGAAGAGACTAGGGGTAAGTCATAAAAAGTCATAAAACAAGGTACTCATCACGTGCACCGCCTGTGTGTGCCACCAGTGCACCTGGGGGGGCTTGGGGGGAAAGGAACAGGGGCTCCTGAAAACAAGTCACTCGTTGAAGCGCACGGCCTGCACCATAGGGGGGATGGGGGGGTGGGGGGAGGGCATGTTACCGACCCATAGAGTTGCCACCAGAGTACCTGCTGGAGGCTAAGGGAGAGGGCGTTCAATTCAAGACATCACACTGAAGCGCACTGCCTGCGTTTGCCACCAGTGCACCTGGTTCAATGGGGGGGTGAGGGGAAGCGAATGGCAAGTTGCAGACTGCGCCTGCTCACCAGTGACTTATGAAGCGCTCTGCACTGCCTGATCCCGTCACCAGAGACACCTGCTGGGACACACGCTGTCATCGTGCGTACCCCAGCTCAGGCTTAAGAGACATTAGCTGGCCCTGTGCCTGAGCAGAGCACACAACACTCCACACGCACATATGCTAGCAGATTAGCACATGCATCTATGTCAACCCTCGCACATGTGACAGTCTGCTCTGCTACCACACACCTCGCACAATTCAGGCTCGCCCCTGCCCTCTGCCTCCACAGAACGCAACAACACTCCAGAGATTATTCGAACATATAGTCAACGCAAAAATCCACGCACACAGACAACGCTGCCCACCTTGCGCAGTTCCGGTGCAAGGGGCATCAGTCGCCCCTCTGCCTCCACAGTGCATGTGGTGTTTAAATAAGCGTCGCCCCACAGGCTGGCCAGGGAACGAGGGTGGGGGAGCACAGCGGGGGGACAAATTGGTTCTTGAGAATGCTCAAAGGCAGAAGAGGCGCCACCACTACACGGCAGCGCATGTGGTGATCAAATAGCTCCATCGCCCCACACAGGCTGACAAGGTTAGGGTGAGGAGAGCGAAGAGGGATATGAGACGTCAAATGTCAAGTAGGCAGCTCTATGTGACACAAATGAACGCCTAGCCGCAGGAAGGCTCCACGGAGTCAGACTCTGATCCCCAGCACAGGAAAAATTGGTCAGAAGCAGCAGCAGCTTCGTTAAAGCGCACCCGGCATTCAGGCAGAGTGCGTTGGTCACCAGCTGCTGTGTGGCCATTCTAAGCCCTCTAGAACACCCCTCGAACCCACCAGAAAGCCAAGACCTTCCTACCAGCCTCTAAAAAGCAGCTGATGACTCACAGCCCACGCGGCAGCAAAAGACTCCATAGAGATGGATGGCCATTTTGACACACACAAATAGGTCGGAAGACAGAGCGGCCTCCTGGCCCACACAGAGCGAACTTTGGCCCACTCAGGGAGCGGGTTGGTGATGAGCTGCAGCACGGCCATGAGCTGTTGGGCAGGCTCAGCATGGCGCTCAGACGTTTAGACCAGGCCCTATGAACCCACTTGGCAGCACCGACCAGCTCCTGTGAGCCCATCTGGCAGCCGAGGACTCCATGGAGTTGGCCATGCCAACGCACACGAATTTCGCATCAGAAGCGGCGGCCTCCTCAAACGGATGGCTCATAGAGAAAGGGGTCGAAAGCAGCACCTGGCAGCTCATGACTCACAGCCCACCTGGCAGCAGAGGACTCCATGGAGTTGGCCATGCCGACGCACACGAATTTCGCATCAGAAGCGGCGGCCTCCTCAAAGCGCACCCCCGCACACTCTGGGAGCGTGTTGGTGATCAGCTGCTGCACCGCCACCCGGCGGCACTCCACCGACGTGATGGGAAAGAAGTAGCAGTCCCAGCGGCTGTTGTGCCCCACGGCTGATGAAGATGGGAGATTTTGAGGGGCGGAGAGGGAGAGGGGGAGGTATGGGGGACATGAAGAAACGAGTTTACTTTTGAGTCGACTCAAAAGTCACCTCGTTACAATGTCACACAACACTTTCGCTTCGAAGAGGGAGAGGGGGAGGTATGGGGGACATGAAGAAACGAGTTTGAGGGACCTCAGAAGTCACCAGGTGCTGCACGGCCATGCGGCGGCGCTCCACCAACGTGATGGGGAAGAAGCAGCAGTCCCACCGGCTGTTGTGACCCGCGGCTGGTGAAGATGGGGGATGAGGGATAAGAGGAGGGGGGAGGGGGGAGAGGGGGGGAGATGAGGCGCCAGCTGCTGCACGGCCACCCGGCGGCACTCCACCGAGGTGATGGGGAAGAAATAGCAGTCCCAGCGGCTGTTGTGACCCACGGCTGAGAAGGGGAGATTGAGGGGGAAGGGACGGGTTTGAGAGTGGGAACAGGAGGGGGGCGGGGGGGGGGAGAGGGGAGTTGGTGGGGGTGGTGCGGGGGGTGGGTGGACGTTCTGCAACACTCCACTGACTCAGTCAGCATTCATCACCAATGATTTAACTGAATCCAGTTTTGCAGTCAGGTGAGTCAATAGGACTGTTGGTGGCAAGAAATAGCAGTCCTCCCAGTGCGGCGACCCTTCACAGTCAACACATGACCTGGTCTTCCAGCTATTGACTCATTCGACTTCTCAGGAAGCAGAAAGCGCGACTCAACCGCACACCTTCGCAGTCGGCGGTGCGGGCGCGCAGGTACGAGTCGGGGTCCTCCACGAGCACGCGGTTGTTGAGCATGGCGAGGCTGAGCATGGCGGACATCACGTGAACCTGGTGGATTCATGTGTGGAAGTGTGGATATAGGTGTGTGAATCGGAAGCACTCCACATGTTTGCATGAGGTGACGTGCTGGTGAAAAACACTTTTTACGTTAGTGCTCCTCGGATGCTTTACTTTAGGCGCCTCAAGATGTCCCTTGCCACACCATGGCACAGCTGGGCTGGTCATGGCTGGGCTGGAATCAAGTGCACCTGATGTGAACAGTGGATACTGTGACTCCGCTTTAGTCCTTGAGTCACCCTCAGCTGAACCACAAACTACTGAATCACACTCCATCTGAGAGAGCCTGGCCACCTGGGAGCCCAACAGACTCACCTGGGAGCCCAACAGACTCACCTGGGAGCCTAACAGATCCACCTGAGAACCTAAGAGACTCTGAGTGAGACGTCACACGAATCTATAAAAATAACGCAAATTCACCTAGAAGCTCAGCAGACTCACCTGGGAGCAGATTCACCTTAGAGCCCAGAAAATTCACCTGAGAGCCCGGCAGAATCACCTGAGAGCCCAGCAGAATCACTTGTGAGCCCAGCAGAATCACCTGAGAGCCGGCAGAATCACCTGAGAGCCTAGCAGAATCACCTGAGAACCGGCCCCATGGCCACCTGGAGTGGGCCATTTGGCGATGAGCAGACGCTTGTCAGTGCAGTCGCCAAGGGGGAACTGATGGCGCCAGATGTCCCTCTGCACGACACGTGTCAATGGCAGATTGGCTGCATCCGGCCCTCTGATCTGGATGGGATATGGGTGGAGCGACGGATTAAGCATAGGCATGCTTGTGTCAAGCATGCTCGTAAAATGGAGCTTGAAAGACATGGGTTCAGGGTTGCTTCGACATTGGAGAATGCACTGAGACTGACACTGACGCTGGCTCTGACATTCACACACACTGACATTGACATTGACATTGACATTGACATTGACATTGACATTGACATTGACATTGACATTGACATTGACATTGACATTGACATTGACATTGGCATTGGCACTGACATTGACTTTGACAGTGGCATTGACATTGACATTGACATTGACATTGACATTGACATTGGCATTGGCATTGACATTGACATTGACATTGACATTGGCATTGACATTGACATTGACATTCACATTCACATTCACCATTCTGAATATCTCATCCAACGTCGCTCTTCGTATACACTGTCCTGCATACCTACAGTACCTCAGTACAGACTATACCCCCTTACCCAAGGCGGCTGCGGCACCCCCTCCCCGTGCTCTTGCCCCGAGCACGCAGCAGCAGCAGCAGCAGCAGCACCGGCACCAGCGGCAGCAGCTTCCGCCCTCCTGGGAGCCCCTTGGGTCCAGGAGGGCTCCTCTCCGCCCGCGCCTCTCCGCTCCGCCGCCTCCCGCTCCGCGCTCACTCGCGCGCAGTCCTCCAGGTGCGGCGCAGCAGGGACGCCCGGGGGGAGCGAGATGGCGGAAGGGGGGAGCACGGATTCCCCCCAGAGCCCGTACGCCTCCGACCACGCTTTAACTAGCGCCTCGGCTTCCTGCGAAGCCGCGTCGCCTAGAAACTGCGACGCGGATTGCGCTAGCGCTAGGAGCGGGCCGGCGCCGTGCGTGTTGGAGGCGGGGAGGGAGGGCGAAGAGAGAAGCGCGCCGATCAGGAGTAGGGTGAGGGCGGATGCCACATGTGACTGAGGCTGTGATGGTCGGAGGTAGGAGCGGCAGCGGTGACGCATCATTCTGCTTGCGAGTAGCAGCGCTCAAGTCAATTCGAAATGGTACGCCTTGAAGGGTATAAAAACACGCGATTCTTGGCGGAAGAGGCAAGACCGATTTGGTAGTGTGTACAAGGTATTAGAAGCCGCGTCTTCTGAGGCTAGGTGTTAGTATGTACAAGGCGAAATGATAGGACGGAAACGGGGGACTAGCACTCGCTAACGGGGGATGAGGAACTGCGTTGCAGCGCAGTCCTCGCTACGACGTGGTCGCAAATGCACTACGCGCTGGGTCAAAGCCATATCAATTTGACTAAGGTGCTGGAGCAACATGAGCGGATCTCGTTTGCACAGGAACCAGAATCGATGTCAGATCAATTCCACATGCCAGCACAAGAGTCTGTTCAAATGAGTCGGTCAATGGAATTCCCCAGCTAGTCTCCATTTCAGTTCAGGTCATTGATGTGAAGCAGTTCGTTATTTCACCTCCAATGCTTTGGTTCAGGAATCAGGACAGCAGGAGCGGAGAATTGACTGAGGCGCTAATTGACCCGAAGCAGGGCGAAGCCGTATTCAAGATCGCGGATCACGTGGAGTTTTAATTTCACGTCGTGCCATTCCATACTAACATATGCAACAAGACGGGTCAGAAGACCAGCGTGATGTCGGAGCGCTAAATGCATGGAGTTTGAGATCTGCAAAAGAGCAGCATGTAACGGTCAATAAAAAGCTTTGCACAGTAGCGACAATCAGTTGCCACTGTGGTTCAGAATGAATACGGAGTGAACCCCTGGATGTGAGGGTGACTGCCCGGTTGACTTGCTTGGCTTGTACTCCATTACTAGCAGGGCGGACCAGCTACGACAAGATCAAGTAAACTTTCGCTATCATGATCTAGTTCGTTTACATGTTCATGAGTCATTTCTCATTGCACCGTAACTATCTACTAATTGAATTACGAGTTGCAACTTCTGGTATCAAAATTTCCATCCATGGCACTTCTCCCAGACATGATATCAGCCGTGAAAAAAAATAGTAAGCCCTCGCAATGGTTAGCACCACTAATGTCCCTAGCTAAATTTTATAACTGAAGAAGACTGGGAGATTCCATTGTAGATCAGTGTTCCTGAGACAGGCACAAACTGCTTGGTGATGAGCTGCACAGGGAAGAAACACGCAACAGGGCATGGTAACCAGGATGAGACAGATTAAGGGATAGACGGATTAGGGAGGGGAGGTTATATAAAGAAGCTATTCTCTCCGGGTTACATAATACCAGATGCTTCACCTTGATTGCTTCTTGGCTTGCCACTCCTCCAATCACAGCAGCAACACAGTGGAGCTCACTGGCACCAAACCGGCACAACTCAGCCGTCAGATCATCCGGGATCGATGGTGACTGGCTGGGGCTGCCGCCTCCACTGACTATGGACCCTGCCAGGCTCTTTAGGCGTGCCACGTCATCATCATCCACGTCACTGGGAGGAGAATAGCAAAGCACGAGGATGGAGGTGAAAAGGAAAAGGAAGGTACCCCCCTAAACCAACCACCCGGTAGTTGAGAAGCATGTTTGAATCTGAATGTTGGGGCTGCTGACAGTTGCCATACTTTCAGACATCAACCTTAGTGCCATCGTACCTGAACTGCTACACAAATCATAACTCTGGAACGAGGACCAAAGCATGCAGTAGAGAAGCTTATGAACACCACGTGAAATGCAAGGGGTCCAGGCTTTTGCCCTACCCAGGGAAGGAGCCGGGGTAGTGTTGAAACTGGGAGAAGAACTGGTCCGCTGCTCTCAGGAGCACGTAGAGGGCGGCGTGGCTAGGAGGGGGGCGGGGAGGAGAGGAGTGGAGTACGGAGGGGAGGGTAGAGGAGAGAGGAAGAGGGTAGCAATGTGACGTGGTCTGCTGCTCTCAGGAGCACGTAGAGAGCTGCATGACTGGCACGGGGGGCGGAGAGGAGAGGAGTGGAGTACAGGGAGGTCAGAGGAACAAAGGGACAGCTGGTCTGCTGCTCTCAGAAGCACGTTATGGGCTGCGTGGCCAGCAATAGGGGAGGGGGAAGGGAGGGTAGACGAGAGAGGAAGAGGGTAGCAAGGTGACGTGGTCTGCTGCTCTCAGGAGCACACAGACGGCTGCATGGCTGGCAATGGGGGAGGAAAGGCGGGGAGGGGAGAGTAGGGGGTGGAGGAAGGAGAGGAGAAGAGTTGGGAAGAGGAGAGAGGTCAGGAGAGCAGGGAAGGACTCTGGTGAAAATTGCAGCACAGAATCAGCATCAAGCAAGAGTTGGCTTCTATGTTGGAGAAAGTGCTACAAGAAAAACCTTTGCGAGTGAGGGTAATACACAAACAGCTGTACTTACCTGCCATTCGGTAGTGACATGAATCTGCACCTGCCATCAGAAGATGTCATGAGTCGCTGGAGCGCTGGAATGCAAGTTGGCGCCCCTGTTCCCAACTCCTCGCTTAAAGGCTTGAAGCGAACCACCTTATAGTGAGTATAAGAGAGTTGGAGACCAAGGGGTAGAGGAAAAGCATTCTTGATCGGTAAAGCAGAAGCTGAAAGGCACATGAGTACGAAGGAGGATGGCACGGGGGTGCGGAAAACAGCAGCGCCCAGTCAGTGCAGCGCTACAAGTCTGTGCTAGCCCAGCATGGGGTGTACACCTCAGGTGCTCGGTGTTCTTGAGGAAGTGCTTCACCGTCGCAGGGGGGATGGTATGGTATGGTATGGTATGGTATGGTGACACGGGAGAATGTGCAACAACAACCGCTACCGGCAGCAGGGCCATGCGGCATACTATTGGATTGATAGGGTGACCAGTGAATTATCCTTGAATTATTAAGTGATCACGCAAATTACCCTCAGGTTCCGCGCATTCTTGCAGAAGAGCTTGACTGCAGTGAGGGGAATGGAGGCGGGGTCCCTGCCTATGCTCTTCAGCAGGTCGCTGACGTGTTGCTGCACGGCTGCCACATCAGCATCCGCCTTGCTGAGGTAGATTCTCTGAAGTGCCACGTAGAAACTGGGAGAGGGGGGTAGGGGGGGATAGTGGGGATAGGGGAGATAATGGATGGGGGAAGGAGGGAGGGACAGGAGAGGAGGAAAGACAGGGGGGGAGGAAGGACAGGGGGGGAGGAAGGACAGGGGGGGAGGAAGGACAGGGGGGGAGGAAGGACAGGGGGGAGGAAGGACGGGGGGGGAGGAGGAAAGGAAGGGAGGAAAGACGGGATGGGAGGAAATACAGGAGGGGAGGGAAGGAACAGCGAGAGATTCGTAGAGTAGGATGAGCAGAGATCCCTTTTCTACTAGCATGTATGCTTTTAGACATACGCGGAGTTCTGACTCGCCAAAGGACGTTTGTGTACACTTGGACTCACTTACCTCCACCACACTCACGCTCCCTCCAGCAACACTCACTCTGTGAGGGAGTGCATGTCAGGAATGGACCCATCTACAGGCAAATCCCCTTCCCCCTCCTCCACAAACAACTGAAGATGACGGCACAGGGAAGAAAGAGCACATAGCAAGAAAAAATAAGTGTAAGAGAGATATGCTAGGAAGTAGTAGAGGAGGAGACGGCCCTTAATTGATGGAAAAAATGATTGGGTTTTGGGTACACGTGAAATAGCAGACCAAAGAACAACAACCGGGTGGAAGCAGCAGGTGAGTGAGCTTCCAGTGAGACACGAGGAAGAAACAACCCATAACAACAATACAAAGGGGGGGAAAAGCGCAGACAATCCATCGACGCACGCACCTTGAGCGCAGCAGCAAGCACCCAAAAGTCCAAGGAGGCATGCGAGAGCTGAATGGCTGGGTCTGAGAATATGGCCTGCAGCTCTGAGCCTGGGCGATGCATCGTCAGGGGGTTGGGTGGGGGGGAGGGGAGGACCGTGGAGGGATGCTTTGAGATGGACGGCTGGGATCGTGACACCGATGCTGGGTTTATGAACATGGCCTGCAGCTCTGAGCCTGTGTGCGGCGCATCCTTCGCAGGAGAGGTGCGTGTGGAAGGGGGGGAGGGGGGGGAGTTAGTAACGGGTGCATGCAGGGGGGATGGACTCGGAAAGAGTGTTTTTGGGTTGAAGGGAAAGAACACCAAGTGGCACTGGGGCTGGTCTATGAGTTGGCCCAATAAGCGAGAATAGAAGACGTGAGGACAGTACCTACTGGGGGCGGCGACCACACTTTATACGCAGCAGCGAGCGCCTCTTTGAAGTTGTCCTCGTCGATGTGCCTCTGGTGGGCTGAGATTAACGCCTGGGTGTGGGCGCGGGTCGCAACGGAACGAAGTTTAAAAAGAAGTGCGAGGTGAAGTGAAGAGAAAGAAAGCACAGCCTCATTCCCTTCTCCCTCCCTACTTCCCCTCCCAGCCTCATCCTCGTCTATCGCTGTCATTTTTTTACACAAGATACCAGTCCTCTAGCCTTGCCCTCACACACCCACACCTCTTCACATGCCTTCACAAATCCACCCTGTCTTGAACTCCAACCTCTTTTTGCCATGCACGTGGCTCATCCACCCCTCCCTGCCCCTTTGTTTCACATCCACTCATCTCCCAACTCTACCCCTCTTCCATCCATCCACACGAACTTGACTGCGATTGCTCCTTGGCAGTACGAGGCAAGCGGGCAGCTCGAACGCCCCTCCTTCACAATCCGCTTGGACATTCACAGACACTCTACCATGCACGTTCTCACCCACCATTAATATTTCCACCCTACCTTGAACTCTGATCGCTCCTTGGCAGTGCGAGGCAACGCTCGCGGCTCACCCGCCCCACCTTGCCCCTCTCCATCTGCTTGCATTGCCACCGGTGCTGCCTCTTCCCCTCCCTTCTCCTCTCTCCCCCCCCAATGCTGCCACTTCTGCGCTGCCTGCAGCAGAATGACAGCGTACGGAATGTGCTTGTGCAGCATGGCGTCCTCCATGTCCAGGTCGAATCCTTCAGCGAATCTGCATTGAGGGAGGGGGTTCGTGAGGCTGAGAACGTCTCTGCAGCAGGAGTCTATTTTTGAGGCGCCTAAAAAATAATCTGCATTGAGGGAGGGGGTTCGTGAGGCTGAGAATGTCTCTGCAGCAGGAGTCTATTTTTGAGGCGCCTCAAAAATAATCTGCATTGAGGGAGGGGGTTAGTGAGGCTGAGAACGTCTCTGCAGCAGGATAGCAGCATATGGTATGTGCTTGCGAAGCATGTCATCTTCCATGTCCAGGTCGACGCCCTCTGTGAACCAGCATCGAGTGTGCAGGAGGAAAGAGGGGGTTAGTGAGGCTGAGAATGTCCCTGCACCAGGACGACAGTGTACGGTATGTGCTCGTGGAGAATCAGGTCCTCCAACTCCAGGTCGAATCACTTTGTGACCCTGAGCTCATACATAAGCATTAGGCAACACGGGAGGCATGTTCTGAAGCAACACGGTGCCATGGGGTCCGTCCATGCCAGGATCCAGTGCAGTGCAAGAAGGAGAGTCCATGTTCTAAGGGAATCTCCGAATCAGCCAGTGAGCGCGATAGGAAACAGGAGTTGGGAAAACTCAGTTTGCGCATCCTCGAATCGTCCTCTAACCCTGCAGCCCCATCACTGCACAGCCCTACCACCTCCACCACCATATCAACCCCAAGTTCCCAACCACCCCCCAGTCTCACTCTCTCAGCTCCTTCCATGGCTTGCGCAGTCTCAAATCGCCCACTGTGTTGTCTTGTCCCTGAACTGTCAATCTACACCCTCATGCCCCCAACCCTCTCACCCCAATCACCCCTACCACACCCCCCCCAAGTCTCACTCGCGCAGCTCCTTCCACGGCTTGTGCAGTCTCAGGTCGTCCACTGTGTTGTCAGGTTTTGACTCCACCACACTGTGCTCCTGGGGGGTGTTGAGAGAACAGGAGGTGAGAGGATAGGGGGTGAGATAATAGGGGTGAAAAGGGCAGGCGTGTGGAGGGCACGGAATTGAGAGGACAGGCGGGCTAGAGAGTGGGTTCGGATTGTCCACAGTGCTGTCAGGATTCGAATCCACCATACTGTGCTCCTGGGGGAGGAGTGGGTACGGGCAGAGAGACGAACAGGGGGTGGGGGGGAGGGAAGGAGAGTTGGACTCCGCCACAGTGTGCTCCCAGCACACAAACCAAAGGGGCAGGGGGTACAACGCCTCGTGTGAGCAAAGAGGAAGGGAACGCAAATGGACAAACTATAGAAGGAGGGAGGAGACCTCCTGGCGTGGCTACCGACGGCGCAGAACTGCACAATGGGATGGTAGACCTTACAGTGTGAGCGATACAGCTTACAGGGGGGGAGATATGCTGTGAAAAATCTGCCTACAAGGGTAGAGGATGGTCAAAGATAACTAGTTGCTTACCGAAGCAGAGATGCGGATGAGGCCCATGAGCCCGTAGGAGCGTGCCACAATGAGCTGACATCCGTACTGCCGACACACAGAGTCCAGCTGTAGCAGCACGGACTCTGGCAGCTGGGAGGAGGGGACACAGGGTGAGTGTTTGTGAGTGTTTGCTTCAATCCCGTACTGCTGACGGACGTACAGAGCAGTGAGCCCCAACTGTGGTAGATGGGAGGTGGGCCAGAGGGTGTGTGAGCGAGATCAAGGCAGTGGGGTAGAGAGGAGAAAGCATGGAGCAGCGAAAGGTGGGGCACATAATAGGCAGGGCGGTGAGGTGGAGTATTGGAGGGGCAGAGGGGCCCAGCGAAGAAGGGTCAAGAAAAGGACGGAACAGCAAACGGAACGGATTGTGTGTTTTCAGAAAACCCAAACAACGCAATAAATCATGTCGTGGGCTTAACTCAGCACAGTGTCATCTACTTCTATGCTGGCTTGAAAGAGCATAAAGGCGGGCTGACAGATGCAAGGAAGCCATATCGTATATGAGTTGCACTAACGAGAGAAAATTGCTTACAAACCATACGCTGGAGCCTAACAGGGAGATGACAGGAGAGGGAACCCTACCTGGGCGGCAGTGACGAGAGTGCACTCGCTGACGAACATGGCATTGTTCTGAACGAGGGTCGCGGGGCTCTCCACTCCTCCATGAACCATGCGTTGGAGCCTAACAGGGAGATGGCAGGAGCGGGAATACCCTATCCAATGGAATAACCCCTACCTGGGTGGCAATGACGAGGGTGAACTCGCTGAAGAACTTGGCGTTGCTCTGAATGAGGGTCGCGGGGCTCTCCTCCACGAATCTAGCCGCCACGCTCTCATTCAGCTCCTGCAGCAGCACTGTCACCGCCTGCGCTCGAGACGTCCCTAGGTGGCTGCGGTCCACTGCATGATAGGCCACAGAAAGAAGGGGGAAAGGGAGAGGGGGGTGGAGGGGGAGGAGGAGGTGTAGGGGGGAATCAGCACCTTCAGCTCTTGCAGCAGACTGCCTGCGTGAGGATCCTAAATCGCAGTGATCACTCTGGCGGGGAGGGCGAGACAAGGCAGGAATTAGGAAGGAGGTTGGAAGAAGAGGTGACTAGAGCTTTCATACACAGTGGCGTCATTGACCACAGCAGACGAGCCAATCTTCAGTATAATCGCATTCCCTGGTTTTAGTTAACAGTGGTCATAGCTCTATTCACAAAGGAGTCAAGGTCATGGGCCTCTACAGTAGTGCCATTCACAGTGCTTATCCTCTTCATAATCACATTCTCTAACAGTAATCTACACCAGTCAGAGCGCAACTCACAAAAGTAGTTGTTTCCAAGGTCATGGGCCTCCACAGTAGCGCCATCCACCACAGTGAACGAGCCTATCCCCCCTAAGACCAGATTCTTCAAGGCCTCAGTGCCTGTGGGCCCCGCTGTCAGCAAACACACTCGCGCCTGCTCCAGCGCTTTCTGCCCGTGCTCTCCCCATATCCTGTAGGCGGAGGGGTGGAGTCAAGGCAGTGTTCAGATGAATCCAAGGACATCTCCTGCTGTCAGTCAGCATCCGCGCTCAATGTCCGTGCTCTCCCCATATTGTGCAGGTGGAGGGGTGGAGCCAAGGCAATGTTCAGATGAATCAACACACATATCCCGCTGACTGCTCCACCGCTCTCTGCCCGTGCTCCCCCCTCATGCAGTGAACGAGCTCGCTTGACCACGTAGGAGCCTCCAGGAAACAGAAAGCATTGTGGAAGCGCATTTGATGCATAAGGTTGAAAAGCAGAATCGAGGTGAGGACGCACCACAACCATGGTTACCAGTACAAGCCCATCTGACAGCTGTGGTTAATACAGCACGTTCATCTCACAGGTGTGATTACTCCTGTATGCGTCCATCCTACACCAATGGTTACCACTAAACACCCATCTGACACAGGTGGTTACCACAATGCGTCCATCAGACGGCTGTGGCTACCATTATCGGCCCATCGGACAGTAGTCGTTATCATGTTACCTGCCATTTGCGAACGTCGCACAAACCACGGTTCCATCGTGATAGTGATTTGATTTGCCGTTGTCGAAATGAAACCGAAAACTTGACCACTGAGATTTCCCAACGGAAAACTGCGAGGAGGCCTAGAACGATGCGGAGACTTCCAGGAGAGCACAGTGACCACCCACTCCTTCCGAAACCGAACTAAGGGGTGATCAGGAAGGTCATCAGGAGGAAGGTGACCAGAGGTGACTTTTGAGTCGACTCAAAAACCACCCACTCCTTCCGAAACCGAACTAAGGGGTGATCAGGAAGTTCAACAGGAGGAAGGTGACCAGAACAGCCCTTTCCGGGTACTCGACGCGAGTAGCACTCAGCAGCATCTGGATGCTTATATCGCAGATTTATCGCGACGACGAGCTTCGCGACAATTCTTGCGATGCCTCGTAACCAGAAAGAGAGCTCGTTACCCAGCGAATGCTGGACAGCGCGTAAAGCGGTAAAAAGCTGTGCTTATAGCCAATGTAACATTACTCATTACTCGCCGTGCGATCTCGCCGACTCACCTCAGCTGCCGGTCGTACTTCTGCGAGTTCTGGATCGCCACCATAGCGCCGCGCGATGCGGAGAGCTATGGAATCAGATGGAGTGATATGACCGTTGCTTGGTGAAATCCCTGCTGAGCGGAAAATTGTGTCAGAATCAGTCAGAAGGTGCTGGTCAAGAGGTCTGTAAGGGTGTCCAGTATAGTGTGCTTCGTTTGGTGTTTAGGCCTGGTTTAATCACAAAATGTTCAATACAACAGATTAACCAGTCCTTGACAAATCCTACCCTCGAATGTGTAGAGCTTTTCACTGTACAATGCTCGTCAGTCGTGCTGAACGACGAGACAGGCACGTAACGAGTACAAAATGATGAGTTGCACTTCGACCTCCTCGGGCTAGATGCTAGTTGCCGCCATTGCCGCAACGGCCGGCACAATCTGGGACTACCTCGGTCTCTCCTTCCCCGTTTCCTTCTTCTCGATTCCCCGGGATGACTTTTCGATCCCTACCCCAACCGAAATCAATCTCTAACCTACCGTAACCCGCCTTGATCTCGAGCTTTATTTGCACCTTCTCTCTGTCCCTCCCAGTAATTCGCCATTCTGAAATCCAAGCCGCACGAGACGCTGTTCCGACCGTCTTTTGCGTCGCCGTCTCTCGCAAGCAGAATGCGCCGTCACACCGGTTCCTACCGCATCTCACCATCCCACCCTCGCTCATCTCTCGCACACGGCACCCTCTCGCTCACACTCAGCCACCTCCTCATCGGCGCGCTTCTCTCCTCTCCCTCCCTTCCCGCCTCGCACACGACTCACCACACGCACTCTCACCGCACCGCTGCTCCGCTCCTTGCGCTCGCGCTAGGCGACGCCGCGTCGCAGGTAGCCTCGTCGCTGCTCGCAGCGTGGGCGGAGGCGTATGGCGTAGTAGGCGGGGACTTAGACGCGCCGTCGGCCCCCCTTCCGCCTGCGAATTTATCCCTCCCGCCGGGCGTGCCTGCTGCGCCGCACCTGGAGGACTGCGCGCGAGTGAGCGCGGAGCGGGAGGCGGCGGAGCGGAGAGGCGCGGGCGGAGAGGAGCCCGCCTGGACCCGAGGGGCTCCCAGGAGGGCGGATGCTGCTGCCGCTGGTGCTGCTGCTGCTGCTTCCTCTGGGTGCTCGGGACAGGCGGAGGGGGAGAGGGGGGGGGTTCCCCAGCCACCTTGGGTAAGGGGGTTAAGGGGGTAAGGGCGGTGTCATTGTCAGTGTCAATCCTAAGGCCAGCATCCATGTGAATGTGATTATCCATCTTATTCTCAATTACAATGTCACATGGTTTCTCCCATTCTCATCCGCTCCCCTCTGCTTCACTGTGCCATGGCCTCCCTCACACACTTCTCTTGGACCTGTAATTCGCTTTTGAAGCAACCCTGAACACACATGTTTCGAGGATCGTCTCGAATCAAGCGTGCCTCGACACAAGCGTGCCTCAACACAAGCGTGTGTTTGTTTTGTCCGTCGCTCCACCCAAATCCCATCCAGGTCAGAGGGCCGGATGCAGCCAATCTTCCGTTGACACGTGTCGTGCAGAGGGACATCTGGCGCCATCAGTTCCCCTCTGGCGACTGCACCAACAGACGCCTCCTCATTGCCTCCTGGGCCAAAACCCATGCGCATGGTGTTGGCTCCCAGGTGATTACAGCAGGCTCTCAAGTGATTTCAGCAGGCTTTCAGGTGGCTTCAGCAGCCTGTCAGGCACATGTAGCGAACTTGAGGTGATCTTGGCGCCTAAGGTAATGTGATACGGTTTCTTGCTCAGCGTGAAACGGGCTGAGACTGCCTCAAAGTCCACTCATAGTCGCTGCTTCACTCATCTCTTGTAACCACCGTCGTTCCTTCTCTGGTCCCATGCGTCCATATGCATGGCGTGGCATGGCAGACCCACTAGATTAGCACCCTGCTCAGTGCGGCCATGCGGCACAACCGCACCCTTGTGCATGTGCATGACGTGGCCTTTGTTGAACCCTACACACCCGCAACAACCAGATTGAGTGTGATCATGCAGCACAACCGCACCCTCGTGGATATGCATGTGCGGCACCTGGCAGTTGCACAATATGAGCGCACTGTTGTGTGTGTTAGACCTTACACCCTACACCATACACCCTACACCACACACCCTACACCATACAGCCTACACCACACACCCTACACCATACACCCTACACCATACACCATACAGCCTACACCATACACCCTACACCATACACCCTACACCATACAGCCTACACCACACACCCTACACCATACAGCCTACACCACACACCCTACACCATACAGCCTACACCATACACCCTACACCATACACCCTACACCATACAGCCTACACCACACACCCTACACCATACAGCCTACACCACACACCCTACACCACACACCCTACACCATACACAGTACACCCTTCACCCCCACCAACCAGATCGACTGCATGAGCGCTCTCCTCAGTGTGGCCATGCAGCACAACCGCACCCTTGTGCATGTGCATGACGTGGCCTTTGTTGAACCCTACACACCCTTCACCCCCAAACAACCAGATTGAGTGTGATCATGCAGCACAACCGCACCCTCGTGCATGTGCATGTGTGCATGTGCATGTGCTTGTGCTTGTGCATGTGCATGTGCGCATGACGTGGCCTTCGTTGAACCCTACACACCCTTCACCCGCAACAACCAGATCCACTACATGAGCGCCCTGTTGAGTGTGGCCATGCAGCACAACCGCACCCTCGTGGAGCAACCCGATGGCTTCGACCGCGCTCGCATCCCCGCCTGTGAAGGTCAGTCAGTGGATGATGCATGCATGGTGCATGGTGCATGGTGCATGGTGCATGGTATGCAATGGTTCAAGGAGCCTAAACCCTGTGTGTTATTGTTTTTGTGCACAAAGTCGTTTGCCTTTTCCCTGGCCGTCTCATGTTTTCCGTCTCATGCTCCCCCCTTCCCCCTTTCCCACCCCTTCCCTACCCCTCCTCCCCGTTGTCCACTTCCCTGCCTATTCCCCAACCCGCCCTTTCCCCCACCCGGAATCCTGTCCCACTACCCAAGCTGCGGGTCACAACAGCCAATGGGAGTGCTTCTTCTTCCCCCTCGCCTCGTCAGCGTGCCGCCACGTCATCCAACAGGCCCTGCAGCAGAACCCGGACAAGATCCCCCATGCGGAGAATGACTATGCTGATGTGGCAGCGCGGGACGATCAGATCGTGGCCGTTGGATACGCCAACCCGACGAGGCTCTCCATGGAAGCTGGAGCTGCAGAGTGCGTCTAGTTTAGTGGCCGAAATTCTTTGTAATGCATTCCTGTTGCACGCTGCACTGCAGTGCATTGGGACGCGTTCGGTGCATTGCACTGCACTGCACTGCACGAACGCACGCACACACGAGGCTCTCCATGGAGGCTGGAGCTGCAGAGTGCGTTGGGACGCGTCTGGTGCATTCCTGTTGCACATGTGCAGAGCCCTGTTGCACTGCACTGCGCACACACACATGCATGCGCACATGCACACGGAAGCTGGTTCTGCAGATTGTGTTCGGTCTGTTGTGCCTTCGTTACCCGTGTTGTAAGGAGCACACGCGGATGGCAAGTTGATGCTCCTCTCGTTTCACTCCTTCCTCCACTCTCATTAATTCTCCCCTGCCCTTCCCACCTCGCCTCTCAGCCTCTGGGTTGACGCCTCCTCCTGAGGTCGTCCTGCACTGTGCAGCTGGACGGAAAACTGACCTTTCTGTCGTTTCACTCCTTCCTCGTTCTCTCCCTCCCTCTCCCTCCCCCTTGCTTGCCCATCCATCAGCCTTTGGGGTGACGCCTCCCTGAGGTCGCCCTGCACTGTGCAGCTGGGCGGCAAACTGGCAACCCTGACTGAACGCCAGCGCAAGGTAGTTTGATGGCATGGCTTGATGAAACCTACCAAATGGAGACATGACTTGACTGGTTCAAAGGTAAGGCTTAGTGGCGTGACTTGTTGGCATCAGTGGAAAGACCTAGCAACTCATTTTTAGGAGGGCATGTCCCAAGATTGTCCTTCCTCCTTCCAAGATTCCAGGCCCTTAGTGCATTGTTGATGGGTGTAGGTAGTGCGCGTCAAGAGTCACTCGTTTCATGACTCCCCCCTTCTCTCCCCATGCCCCCAGGTGCACGGGTGGCACGTGCAGGCAGTGCTTTTCATTTTCTCTCTTTTTTCAATAGTCTAATAGTTCCTCTTGTCCCATGCCTCCAGGTGCACTGGCAGCACGCTCAGGGGGTGTGCTTCATTTCCCTTGTTAATTAGCTCAATGTTTTCATTTGCCCCTTCCTCCAGGTGCACTGGTGGTGCGTGCAGGTAGTGTGCTTCATTTCTCCTGTATTTTTACTCTACTGTTTTCCCTTGTACCCCCCCTCTCCCTAAGCCCCCAGGTGCACTGGTGGCGCGCGCAGGCGGTGCGCTTCATCATGCGGTGGCCATCCGCCCACCTCTGCCACGTCACCAACCAGGAGAGGCACCGCGCCTTCGGCACGGTCTCAGCCAATCACGTCGCTCGGTTCCTGCAGACCCAATCAGAATCCCTCTCCGCCCTCTCTCACAGCATCAGCGCCTCTCTTGGCGCCTCCACAGCAGCAGCCATTGCTAGTGCCACACCAGCAGGAGCCAACAGCACAGCAGCAGCAACTGCCTGTGAAGCAAGGAGACAAAAGGCATCAGATCAACTGGCAGCCCTTGCTAGTTCAACTTTATCCTTCCAATCAGACGCCAGTGGTAGTGGTGCCAGAGGTAACGGTGACACTGGCAATGATGCTGGCTGGTCGGTGGGAGTGCATGAGCCGTACATGCCGCGGCCTATAGTGAGTCTGCATGTAAGGGGGACGGACAAGTTTGCGGAGATGGGGCTGAGCTCCCTGGACTCGCACGTCTTCCACATGACTCGCATCCGACCCCATGCGCTCCACCTCCAACACGTCTGGCTCAACACCGAGACGCAGGTCCGATGCCTACAACAATTTCAAAGGCAATTTTACTGCTTTGTACCTTTGTTTTCCATCATGCCTCTCAATGTCCTCTTCTTCATCTGTGCCCATTGATGGCCCGTTTATCTCGGTTCGTGCCACTTCTAGCCCAGTCAGGTTCTGTGGATGTGCTTCCCACTGTCTATTTTTCTTCCTTGCACCGCACAGGCCAACATAGACCAAACAAAGGAGCACCCCTCCTGGAGTTTCTTCTACTCGTCAAACGCGCGGCAGGGCGCGGCAGGATCGCTTCGGCAGTACGAGCGCGACCAGTCGGTGGCAGTGAGCCTTGCGAGCGTGCTGATCGCCGTGCAGTGCGACCTCTTCGTCGGCAGCCTCGGCTCCAACTGGAGCCGCCTCATGAACGAGCTTCGCTCCACCAATGGCCGCCTGCTCGCTGGATTTGTTGCTGATAATGTGGAGGAGTGGTGAGGTACAGAAGGGTTTGGTGGAGCTGGTGGGGTGAGGGAACAATAGGAGAGCATGGATGTGGGGTAAGAGGCTGGAGAGTAGAGGTCTCCAGTTTCTTTAGCAATGCACTTTCTCTAGATGTTCTATGACACAAGCTGCAACCCCACTCTGTAAATACAATGCACAAAGTCTAAACGTTTTGTAAGTAGTCACCACGTTCAAAATCCATTCTAAACAGGCACACGACACGAAAAGATTCTGTTCACAGGGATGATAGAATGGTAAAATCTCTCCCATTCTGTTTTGCTTGTCCTTGGTTCTTCTTGCTTGACTCCCGAGTTACGGCAAATTCGCGCACCTGTCCTCGCGAAATCAGCGCGAGGTTAAAATCGGGTTACTTTTCACAAAATTAATAGAGTGTAAACTATTTGGACCCGCTGTAAGGAATTTCCATTCCTTACTGAGTCGCCCGCTACCGCGTACACCCGAACACTTCGACTCGTCACGTTCGGCTCGGCCTACATTTTCGGCCCAACCCTTTCTCGAGTCGCGTCCGACAGCGTCGCCACACTGCCGTGTTAACGTAGAAACGAATGATTACTAGAGGTGGAAACCTAGAACAAATACTAGTTGGTTGTACTCACTAGAAGCATACCTCAGTCTAGCCTATAACTTCTACATAGATAATATGTATAAGTTGACACACCCCCTAGGCTAGACAAGGGGTGAAACTAAACAAGAAGCAAACAGCTCAGGGCGGCACTACTAGTCCAACCACTGAGGCAGGGGTCGGAGACCAGTCAGCAAGAATACAACCAAAACTGAAGCAAGCCAGGGTGGCACTACTAGTCCAGCCACTGGAGGTAAGGCCACAAGGCCAGTCTGACAAGCATATATAATAGAGAGTACACAATCAGGATCCTAACAGGGGAGCAGCTATAGGAACAAGACCAAGCTGTACACAGTGCCGCTGATGATCTTTAGGCGCAAGCGCCTTAGTAAAGATATCAGCTGTGTTGGCACCTGAGGCCAAGTGAACTACGCGGGCTTGGCGGCGCTGCTGTAGCTCGCGCAGGAGGAAGTACCGCAGCTGGATATGCTTCGCTCTGCCCTCAAGCCGAGGCTCCTGACACAGGAGTATCATGGCCCTGTTGTCAGCGTACAGGACCGGGGCAGAGCTAGGCCGCTCACCTAAGTCTGTGAGCAAGAAGGTCAGCCAGCGGAGCTCCTGTGCCGCCATGGCACCAGCGTAGATCTCAGCCTCACAGCTAGACTGAGCCACAGACGACGAGCGAGTGGATCTCCAAGAGATAGCACCCGAACCAAGGCTGAAACAGTAGCCCTGCGACGACCTGAGCGTCTCAGCGTCGTCTGCCCAAGAAGCGTCTGTGTGCCCAGTAAGGACCACTGGCCTGCGTCCTCCTAGCACTAACCCCATGCCTGATGTACTAGCAAGATAACGCAAAACCCTCTTAGCGGCAGACCAGTGCTGAGGTCGGTGTCTGCCTGTAGCCACAAAGCGAGCCAGGATGCTGAGAGGGTATGCGAGATCTGGGCGAGTGCAAGTCATCAGGTACATGAGGCAACCCACCAGCTCTGCGTAGGGGCCGCTGGGCTCTACTGGCTCCTCAGGAACGGGAGCAGAGAGCCCATGGTCTACGGGTAGAGGTGTGGGCTGTGCAGAGGAGAACTGAAGACCGAACCTCTGAAGGACCTGACGCACCAAGTGTGACTGGGTCAGAGTGATGGTGCGTGCTGCTCTGTCCCTAGAGATCTGCAGGCCAAGATAGCGACGCAGCTCTCCAAGGTCAGTGCAGGTGTGTCTCTTCAGCAGCTCAGCCTTCACAGAGGCCAGTGCGTCCCTGTCAGGAGTAGCGAAGACCAGGTCGTCTACGTAGACAAGGATGTAGAACGGAGTCTGGCCGGAACGCACAAACAGTGAAGGGTCAGCAGAGGACGGAAAGAACTGCAGGTCTGCTAACGTGGCACGTAGCGTGTCGTGCCACTCGCGGGGAGCCTGACGCAGGCCGTAGACCGGGCGCCTGAGAAGCCACTGGGTCCCAGGAGGGAAGGTACCAGTGAAGCCCTGTGGTCGGCGCAGGTAGACCTGCTCGTGTAGGCTGCCCTGAAGAAAGGCAGTAGAGAAGTCGAGGGAGTGAAGCTCGTAGTCGCGCTGTGCTGCTACGTGTAGCAGCGCCCGAAGAGTGGTCATCTTCGGGGTCGGGGCGAAGGTCTGGAAGAAGTCAACCCCCTCGCGCTGACTGAAACCTCTGGCCACGTAGCGCGCCTTGAAGACAGGCGGCTCTCCAGGGGGGCGCTTCACCTTGAAGAGCCACCGACCATCGACTACGTTCACCCCAGGCGGGGGAACTGCGTCGACGTAAGTGCCGGTGGATCTCCAAGATGCCATCTCCTGCTCCATGGCAGCTATCCACTGAGAGGCCCAAGGTCCCGAGGTGGCCTCAGCGTAGGTGCGAGGGGTCGGGATGTCGAAGGCGTCTGGGTCACCCTCAGGGACTAACAGCATGGAGCAGAGATGGGGAGCAGCCTCGGAAAGGAAAGCCAGCTCGTACTGCCTGTCCTCTAGGACGTCAGTGCCAAGGGCAGGAGCACCCCCGACGGACAGAGGACGGGCAGGGTCAGAGACCAGAGCGGTAGCGTAGTCAAGGCGGCGGGTAGAAGCGAAGTCAGCGACAGCAGCGACAAGCGCGTCAAGGCGCGAGACAGGAACAGCAGGGTCGGTAACAAGAGAGGCAAGGACCCGAGGGACAAGGGGACGAGCAGCACGGAGGTAGTCAGAGAACGGAGGAGGTGCAACAGCAAGGGACGAGGGAGGAGGGGACGGGAGGAGGGGAGGACGAGACGAGTGGGAACGGAGCAACATAGGGTGGGTGGGCAGGACAGGAGAGACGGGACGAGCACGGGAGGGACGGCGAGCCCAAACGTGAGACGGAGGGGTAGGGTCAGGGGACAGCGGAGGAGACACAGGAGGGGAACGAGGAGGAAGACCGGCCGGAGACGAGTCTGGCGGCGGGAACACAGGACCGTAGACAGGGAGGTCAGGAGGCGGTGGGGGAGACACCGGCGCGCGGTCCGGGGAGGGAAGGCCGAGCAGGCGGAGAGCGGAAACTGGCGGCGACGGCTGCTGCGGCGGCGACGACGGCTGGGCCGGAACTCTCGGACCAGCAGAGGCAGAACGACCGTCGGCAGAACACTCAACAGCAGCACCCCCAGAACCAACACCCCCAGAGCGAGAACCCCCTCCAACACCAGCGGCACCCCCAGAAGCCGCAGGACGAACACCCTCCTCCACACCAGCACCCCCAGGGGCCGAGAGCAGCGGCGGCAGTGGCGGCAACGGCTGCGGCGGCGGCGACAGCGGCGACGGCTGCGGCAGCGACAGCGGCGGCGGCGGCGACGACAGCGGCGACTGCTGCGGCGGCGACGGCGACGGCGGCAGCAGCGGGGTCGGCGACTGCGACAGTGGGGGCGGAGGCACCGGGGAAGGAGCCGGTGCAGCGACTAGACTAGGCAACCTAGGCAGTCCTACGCCTGTCGCAGCAGGGGAAGCTAAGCTACACAAGGGTGAAACACCTAAACTAGAGTACACAGGGTAGTAAGATCCAGCAACACTAGAAGCGTCAGCATACAAAGCATGCAAAGCAGCACCTATCTGATCCATGTCTAACTCAAAGATCGGCACGCCCTGGCGGAGCAGGCTGTGCCAGTCAGGGAGGTCCGGGGCCGGGCCAAAGCGACGACGAAAAAGATCGTCGAGGCGGCGGAAACAGCGGGCGGTCGGGTGCGGGCGGCGGCACAGAGTGCCGCGGAGAGGCCCAGTCTGAAGCTGGTACTGGCAGGTCACAGCACTGGAGCCACTGGTAGACGCCAAGCTGCGCGGGCCGCCACCACGGCCACCGCCTCCGGAGGTGCCGGGCCAACCAGGCGGGAGACGAGCCCACGGCTGCGGCGGGTGCTGCTGGGACGGCGGCTGCGGCTGGGGCTGGTCCTGCTGCTGCTGGGGCTGCTGCTCCTGCCCACCGGTGGTAGTCCCCTCAGGCGGACTACCGTCACCACCACCACGACCACTACCACATGCGTCACCACCCCTACCTCCCTGGCGGCCACGGCCACCGCGACGCGAGCGCTGCTGCGGGTGGACAGCAGCAGCCGTCTCGGTAAGAGGGGTCGCCGTGGCGACCGTAGCCGAAACGTCAGTGAACGTGCACTGGGATGGGGCACAGTCGTGAAAGATAGAGACTGCCGGCGCACCGCTCGACTGAGCGATAGTGCGCTGGCGAGTCTCGATCTCAGTGAGGGTGTCGACAAAGGCGGTCAGGGTGAGGTCACCCGGGTGCTGGCTAAGAAAGTGGTCGCGAGCACTAGCGAGGCGGTCTGGCAGGCGCATAGCGATAAAATAGAGCGTCATGCAGAAAGGAGGGGGGAGCGCAGTGAGCTGGGCAGCAGTGCTGGCAGTGCGATAGCGAGTCTCTAGGGCACGCAAATGAGTGGCAAAATCTGCGACAGTAGGGAAGGCAGCCAGGTCTGGGAACAGCATCGGAAAGAGCAAGCGGCCAGCAGAAGCGGAGGCAGGGGAGGAATAGCGAGCAATAACGGCGTCTAAATAAGCTTTGGCCGTTTCAACAGTAGCAAAACGCGAGCGCTCAGACATAGGGAGGGCGTGACTAATAGCAACCTGAGCTACTGCATCGCGTGAGTCCCAGACCGCACAGGCCAGCGCAGCAGTAGAGAAAGCCTCACGGTCATCAGAGGAGGGGTCAGCAGGGAGGGGAGTAGGTGCAGGGGGGCGGGGGAGCAAGCCATCAGCATGGACAACCAGAGAGTGGCCATCCTGGCGCTGACCTGTAAGCTGGCGGCGAAGATCGGAGAGCCAGGCGGCGAAGTCAACCGCGTGGCCCTCAGCGTCCAGGCGGAGCACAAAGTCAGCCATCGTGCAGGGTCAGCGGCACAGCTCCTCAGCGACACAGCGGCACAGCAGCACAGCTCCTCAGCGGCACAGGAGCACAGCGGCGCGGGGACACGGCGGCAGCACTCTCCAGTAGGGCAGCAGCTAGGCGTCCCAGCGCAGGCAAGCAGAAGACACAGGGCCCGAGAGGACACGGCAGGCCGAGCAGGGGAGGCGGGCAGGTGCTCTGGGGCCAGGCTGGTGCTGGGAGGGGCCAGGCTGGTGCTGCTGGGGCCGGTCGGGCACGAGGAGGGGCCGGGCAGCGCTGAGGAGAGGCCGGGCGGCGCTAGGAAGGGGCCGGGCGGCACTAGGAGGAGGCCGGGCGGCACTAGGAGGAGGCCGAGCGGCACTAGGAGGAGGCCAGGCGGGCGAGCGCTAACAGCAGGCGCGACAGGGGCCAGCGGGCGCGACGGGGCCTAAGGGGCGCGACGGGGCCCAGCGGGCACGACGGGGCCCAGGGGGGGCGCGACGGGGCCGAGGAGGCGCGACGGGGACCAGCGGGGACGACGGGGCCCAGGGGGGCCGCGACGGGGCCTAACGGGCGCGACGGGGCCCAGGGGGGGCGCGACGGGGCCTAGCAGGCGCGACGGGGCCTAGGAAGCGCGAAGGGGCCCAGCGGGCGCGACGGGGCCTAGGAGGGGCGCGACGGGGCTGAACGGGCGCGACGGGGCCCAGAGGGGGGGGACGCGACGGGGCTTAGGAGGTGCGACGATGCCTAGGAGGCACGACGGGGCTCAGCGGGCTCGACGGGGCCCATGGGGGGCGCGACGGGGCCTAGGAGGCGCAACGGGGCCCAGCGGGGGCGCGTTAGGGCCTAGGGGTCGCGACGGGACCCAGCGGGCGCGACGGGGCCCAGGGGGAGCGCGACGGAGCCTAGGAGGCGCGACGGGGCCCAGCGGGCACGACGGGGCCCAGGGGGGGCGCGACGGGGCCTAACGAGCGCGACGGGGCCCAGGGGGGGCGTGACGGGGCCTAGGGGGCGCGACGGGGCCTAGGAGGCGTGACGGGCGGAAGCGGTAGGCGGGGGGATCCTAACCTAAGCGTGATACCATGTTAACGTAGAAACGAATGATTACTAGAGGTGGAAACCTAGAACAAATACTAGTTGGTTGTACTCACTAGAAGCATACCTCAGTCTAGCCTATAACTTCTACATAGATAATATGTATAAGTTGACATGCCGAACCTATCCACGTCCCGAGGTTATCGCCCTATTACGTCCACTCCTATATAACCTTGTGCTTTCATGGCAATAGTGACGTTGTATTCTCATTATAGTACATTGACATTTTCTAAATCATAACAGCTGGTATCAGAGCCCGACCTTTCTCGGAACCTTCCGTTTTCCCCGTTAGTTAGTTAAGGGTGGTCAGAGGGGATTAACACGGCTGCACAGCAGTTGCCTTTGATCGTAAATATTTTTACGTCAACAACTACAGCGTGTGCGCTAGTTTCTGCCCCGTCCTGACCGCCATGGCCCCGGTAGACTCTACGGTTGAAGAACAGACAACCTCGACTGCTGCGAACTCTGCCCGGGAAACAGTAGACCTGCAAGCATTAATGGAGCAGTTGAATAATTTGACAAGCGTCGTCAACAACCTCCGTGACGAAAACTAACGACTTCGCCAGGCGCAGGAAAGGCGTTCAGAGGAGCCGGGCGACGATGCACGAAGCGAGGCGGGTGAGCAGCAACCGACACCAGTGGAGCTGGCACGGCTAGCGGCGACAGCCCCGCGCTCGACAAGTGGCGGCGTGAGATATCAGCAACCCGCTCCTTTCGACCCAGCTAATAAAGGCGTGACGGTGCGGCAGTGGATATTCGCCATGAATATCTACTTTAACGCGGCGGGCATCCGAGACGACCAAAAACGGATCAGCCACGCATTGACACTGCTGCAAGGGGCCGCCTGTTCAAATTATATAAGTTATAATTTAATATAGGCTTGGTAGGTTGTTACTGAACCTTTCTGTAGGGGGTACAAACCCCTCCTTGTACTCCCCTCTCTTCTAATCCAACTCTCTTTTCTCTCCTCAACTTTCCTAGCACCTAAAACCTCTCGCCATTCTCATGGCTCCTCCTAGCTCCTAGCTAAACCTTGTGCCATTCTATGGCTTCCTAGCTAAGCAAGTCTTTTGACATGGTATTAGAGCAGTTCGTTCCGTGTGGGCCTGCTCCTCGCATTTCCGCTGCGTGCTCGTTTCTCTCTCTATCTCGCGCTGCCATGGCGGCCGCGTCAAGCTGCTGTGGCCGCGTCGTCGTGCCGCGGCGCCGCCGTCGACGTCCATGGCGCCCGCGTCCAGCTGCTGTGGCCGCGCCGTCGTGCCGCAGCTCCGCCGTCGCGTCAAGATGCTGTCGCGACGTGACGGCGCCGTCACGCTGCCGCGGCGTCTACGCGACAGCGAGCGGTCGGCGTAACGGCGACGTCGTGCTGCCGTCGCAACGTCGACGCCCCGCTGCGGCATCGACGCCGCTCCATGATGGCGTCGTCGGGCTGCAGCCGGCCGCGTGACGCTTGTGGCGCCGCTAGACCGGCCGCCCGCATGTCAGCCTGTGGCGCCCCCCCCCCCCCCACCCCCCTCCTTCCCCTGTGCCCTCTTCCATTCCGCAGACGACGGCTGACTCCCGCCGGCCGTCCCACCGTCGCGGGGCCTGGCCACGTCACCGAGAGGTGCGGGTGCCGCCGCCGCTGCCGCTGTTGTCGAAGCCGCCGCCGCCGCCGCTGTCGCCGCTTGCGTCGGGGCCACGCAGCCGCACGCCGCCGCCGCCGCCGCTGTCGACACTGCCGCCGCTGCTGCCGTCGCCGCCGCAGCCCCTGCGGTCGACGTCGCCGCCTCACGCACCGTGGGTCGACCGACCTAGAGTCGCTGTCACTGTGGCTGGAATGGGGGTGCTAGGTTAGGGGGTGTGGGTGTGTGTGGGCATGTGACTACCAAGCCTAGGGGGTGTGTTCAAATTATATAAGTTATAATTTAATATAGGCTTGGTAGGTTGTTACTGAACCTTTCTGTAGGGGGTACAAACCCCTCCTTGTACTCCCCTCTCTTCTAATCCAACTCTCTTTTCTCTCCTCAACTTTCCTAGCACCTAAAACCTCTCGCCATTCTCATGGCTCCTCCTAGCTCCTAGCTAAACCTTGTGCCATTCTATGGCTTCCTAGCTAAGCTAGTCTTTTGACACCGCCCTACAGTGGTGGAAGGTCATCGTCGACTCAGCGGCAACTCGCACAGAAAGACAGCATGAGTGGTCCGAAGAATTCGGCGACGAAGACGAGGCAGATTTGCTGTTTGGTGCAACTCACATTCGCACGTGGGCAACGTGGTGCGCAGAGCTTCGCAAGCGATTTGAGCATGCTCCTGTCTCAAACAAAGCGCGCGAGACTTTACGCATGTGGAAGCAGCTGGGATCTGTGTCTGACTACGCCGCGTCATTCCTAACGTTGGTGGATCGATGTGGCTACATGCACGAGTTGGAGAAGGTCGACAGGTACATGGGCGGGCTGAAGCCTAAAATAAAGTACCAAATAAAATTACAACGACCTGCGAAGCGGTTACAAGACTTCATCCAACTCGCCGAAGCCGTTGACTCGCTCACGAAGCCGAGGACGAACTTCTACGACGGAGGTCGCCCTCGAGAACAGTACCAGCGCGCCACGATAAAAGGGATGGACGCAGTGGATATTTACGCAGTTGCTTCGCGAAATACGGGGCTATGCTACCACTGTGGCCGACCGGGTCACATCAAACGCAACTGCCAAGAGTTCATAGCCATCCATAATTCTATGGGGAAGAAGCCGGAGGAGCGACCGGGACATGGGTCGCGTCAGTAAGTACCGGGCCCCTTACTGACGGGCAGGCTTCTTCGCCCGAACCACACAGTCCCCACCGGGTCGTGATCCCAATTGCTGCAATCGACCAGACCCGGACGAATAAGGGGGACGAAACTGCTGATCACCCTGTGTTGGTGTAGGGAAAAGTCAACGGGGTGTTGCTGAAAATATTCGTGGATGGAGGCGCGAGTCACAGTCTCATACAGCTAGACAAGGCTAAGAAAATGGGTATCCCCTTATTAAAGTGCCTACTCGAAATTGACGCAAGACTGGTGGATGGAACACCGCTAGCTATACGGGAGCGGGTGGAGCACGTCAGTTTCCACTGCGGCGAGAACGTAAAATTTCGGATGGGACTACTGGCGACTACACTCGACGGGTGCGACGTGCTGCTGGGGCGGGATTGGCTGCGACAGTACAACCCGAGAATCAACTGGATGACGGGCAGCTGCAGCATCAAGATCGATGGGCACTATCACGAGTTACCGAAATGGACGGGACCCCGCATGCGAAGTACCCAAGTCCACGCGATCACCTTCAAGCGCGCGATAAAAGCGGGAGCAGCAGCATACGCCGTCGATCTTCGCGAAGTGACGTCGCCGATAACCGCGGAAGATATCACGAAGCTGTGTGAAGCCGTTCCTCCGGATTTAGCAGAACTCATTAGAAAATACCCCGAGATTTTCCCGGACGACCTACCCGCCGGACTTCCGCCAAGCCGACCCGAAGACCACCGCATCGAACTGGAACCAGGCGCACAACCGACAGTACAGCGACAATTTCGGCTCAGCCAACCGGAACTCGAGGAATTGCAGCAGCAGTTGGATTACCTCCCGACGAAAGGTTTTATCCGCCCAAGCACATCCCCATACGCCGCCCCCATACTGTTCACACCGAAAAAAGATGGCGGATTCCGTATGTGCATCGACTACCGCGCACTCAACCGCATCACCATCAAGTCCTTTACCCGATCCCGCGAGCCGATGACCTACTCGACCAACTTCGCGGAGCCAAATTCTTCTCGAAAATCGATCTGCGAGGAGGTTACCACCAAATTCGCGTCGCCGCCGATGATTGCCACAAGACCGCCTTCCGAACCCGCTACGGTAGTTACGAATACCTGGTGATGCCCTTTGGACTCACGAACGCGCCCTCGACCTTCCAGATAACCATGAACGGTGTTTTTCGCGAACTCCTGGATAAATGCGTAATTATCTACCTCGACGACATCCTAATCTACAGCCGCAGCAGGGAGCAGCACTTAAAGGATCTTGATGCAGTCTTCACGTTGCTGCACAAGAATCGCCTCATCACGAAAGGGTCTAAGTGCGACTTTCTTAAGCAGGAGTTGGAGTTTTTGGGCCACGTCGTCTCCTCCGAAGGCGTGAAAATCGACCCCAGAAAAATCAAAACCATACAGGAATGGAAGCCGCCGACCAACCTCAAGGAACTCCAAAGTTTTCTGGGTTTTGTCAACTACGTCCGCCGTTTTATCCCCAATATGGCTGGGTTATCTGCACCGCTAACCGACCGATTGAAGGATCACGATTGTTTTTGGTGGGGTGAGAAGCAGCAAGCTGCATTCGATCAACTCAAAATCGCCCTCATGTCGTTGCCCGTTCTTCGCATCTTCGATCCCAACCGTCCATACGAAGTCGTCACCGACGCCAGCGACATCGCCATCGGTGCAGTTCTCCTACAGGATTTCGGCGACGGGTTACAACCAGTCGCCTACGAATCACGGAAGCTGCAAGGCGCGGAGAAAAACTATACAGTGCACGACAAGGAAATGCTGGCAATCGTCCATGCGTTCAAGACCTGGCCGTGCTACCTGACCGGAGCTGACGTCACGGTACGGACAGACCACAAATCCTTACAGTACCTGCGCGCCCAACCGAACCTCAACCCGCGACAGATCCGATGGCTCGACTTTCTCGAGTCAAATTTCCATTACACCATCACCTACAAACGGGGGGCCAATAATATCGCCGATGCCTTGACCCGCCCTACTGTCCATACCGCCGCGATACTAATCGCCCAGTCCAACCCATTACTGACCGGACTATTCACCCACGGCTACAGAATCGATCCCTTTTTCCGCTCCGCTATCCATCAACAACATACCACCGCTACTGGCCCGTATTTTCATAAGCGCGGTACCTCTCGCATCTGGGTACCCGGCTACGATTTACTTCGTACCCTGCTCATCCAGGAATCCCATGACAACCCTACCTCATGACATTTCGGCGTCGATAAAACCACGAAGATGCTGCAGCGGAATTATTACTGGCCGAACATGGCCGATGACGTGCGCAAGTACGTGTCCTCTTGCACCGCCTGCCAGATTATGAAATCGTCGCATCAGCGAGCAGCCGGACTACTACAGCCGTTGGATCCGCCCGAGCGACCCTGGCAACACGTCACGATGGACTACGTGACAGGACGGCCGGCCGGTCCTAGCGGAAACGACGCCATCCTCGTGGTCGTCGACTGACTCACAAAAATGGCGCACTTCATCGCCTGCCAACAGACAATCACCGCCGAACAAACTACGCAGCTGTTCCTTGCGAACGTCATCCGCCTGCACGGACTGCCCTCCGCCATCATTTCGGACCGAGACCCAAAATTCACATCGAATTTCTGGCGTCACCTGTGGGACCAATTCGGCACCAAACTCCAATTTTCATCCGCCTACCACCCACAAACCGACGAGCAGACCGAACGCGTTAACCAAACCATGGAGCAGCTCATTCGCACCACCTGTACTGACCCATCGACATGGGAGAAATCCCTTCCGCTACTAGAATTCGCGTATAATAACGCGACCTCAGCCACAACCAATCAATCCCCATTCTTCCTCAACTACGGACAGGACCCGGTAGTACCCTCTACACCGAACATCGAGTCACCCGTGCCCCGTTCCCAGAAATTTGCTGAAGACATTCTCGCCACTCGCGACAAAGCAGCTGAGGCCATTCGGAAAGCTAACCTGGTCGCAAGCCGACAAGCTGATCGACATCGACGCGACGTCACTTACCAAGTGGGAGATCTGGTTCTCCTCGACACTCGCAATTTGCGGCTGCCGATCCCAAGCAAACTCCGACCCAGATTCTGCGGACCTTTTCAAGTGACCAACCTCGTGACACCTGTCACTGTCCACCTTCGGCTACCGGCTGATTGGCGCCATCACCCGGCCTTCCACGTCAGTCTCCTCCGACCCTACGTCCCGAGTTCGTCGGACTTGGCACGCAACCGTGGTGTACCACAACTGACGCCTTTGCAGGAACCGACGACCGAGCCCTTGAAAATTCTCGGCCATCGCATCACCACGCAGCTGAACCGTCGGATGGTTGATTTCCTCGTCCGCTGGCGAAATCGCACGTCCGAAGACGACAGCTGGGTGCCCCTTGCTGATCTAGAATCACATCCAATTCTAACGGCATATTACCAGCGTCGGAATGTCTCCAATGCCCACGGTCTCGTTTAGGAAGGTGGGGTAGTGTAAGGAATTTCCACTCCTTACTGAGTCGCCCGCTACCGCGTACACCGGAACACTTCGACTCGTCACGTTCGGCCTACATTTTCGGCCCAACCCTTTCTCGAGTCGCGTCCGACAGCATCGCCACACTGCCGAACCTATCCACGTCCCGAGGTTATCGCCCTATTACGTCCACTCCTATATAACCTTGTGCTTTCATGGCAATAGTTGTCAAACATGTGTATTTGTCATGTTTGTATAGACTGTATAGAGTCACCTCTTAGAGGATACAAAACTTAGATATATTTGTGTGTACTCTCACTTTACCATTATTCAATTATTCTGATATGGTATCACGCGTAGGTAGGATCCCCCCCCCCCACCTACCGCTTCCGCTCATGCCCCCTAGCGCCCCTCCTGGGCCCCGTCGCGCTCCTCCCAGGCCCCGTCGCGCTCCTCCCAGGCCCCCTAGCGCCCCTCCTGGGCCCCATCGCGCTCCTCCCAGGCCACGTAGCGCCCCTCCTGGGCTTCGTAGCGCCCCTGCCAGGCCCCGTCGCGCCCCTCCTGGGCTTCGTAGCGCCCCTGCCAGGCCCCGTCGCGCCCCTCCCAGGCCCCGTCGCGCTCCTCCCAGGCCCACTAGCGCCCCTCCTGGGCCCCGTCGCGCTCCTCCCAGGTCCCGTAGCGCCCCGTCGCGCCCCTCCTGGGCCCCGTAGCGCCCCTCCTGGGCCTCGTCGCGCCCCTCCTGGGCTTCGTAGCGCCCCTCCTGGGCCCTGTACCGCCCTCCCAGGCCCCGTCGCGCCCCTCCCAGGCCCCGTCGCGCCCCTCCCAGTCCCTCTAGCGCCCCTCCTGGGCCCGTCGCGCTCCTCCCAGGCCCCGTAGCGCCCCGTCGCGCCCCTCCTGGGCCCCGTAGCGCCCCTCCTGGGCCTCGTCGCGCCCCTCCTGGGCTTCGTAGCGCCCCTCCTGGGCCCTGTAACGCCCTCCCAGGCCCCGTCGCGCCCCTCCCAGGCCCCGTCGCGCTCCTCCCAGGCCCCCTAGCGCCCCTCCTGGGCCCCGTCGCGCTCCTCCCAGGCCTCGTAGCGCCCCTCCTGGGCTCTTTCGCGCCCCTCCTGGGCTCCGTAGCGCCCCTCCTGGGCCCCGTCGCGCCCCTCCTGGGCCCCGTAGCGCCCCTCCTGGGCCCCGTCGCGCCCTCCTTGGGCCCTGTAGCGCCCCTCCTGGGCCCCGTCGCGCCCCTCCCAGGCCCCGTCGCGCCCCTCCCAGGCCCCGTAGCGCCCCTCCTGGGCCTCGTCGCGCCCCTCCTGGGCTTCGTAGCGCCTCTCCTGGGCCCCCCGTCGTGCCCCTCCTGGGCCCCGTAGCGCCCCTCCTCGGCCGCGTCGTACCCGTCGCCGCCGCCCGGCCCCGTCGTGCCCGCCCGGCGCCGTCGCGCCCGCCCGACCCCGTCGCCGCCGCCCGGCCCCGTCGCGCCCGCCCGGCGCCGTCGCCGCCGCCAGGCCCCGTCGCGCCCGCCCGGCGCCGCCGCCGCCGCCCGGCCCCGTCGCGCTCGCCCGGCGCAGTCGCACCCTGCCCGGCCCGTCGCGCTCGCCCGGCCCCGTCGCAGCCGCCCGGCCCCGTCGCACCCGCCCGGCCCCGTCGCACCCTGCCCGGCCCCGTCACAGCCGCCCGGCCCCGTCGCACCAGCCCGGCCGCCGTCCCGCTCGCCCGGCCCCGTCGCACCGGCCCGGCCCTGCCGCACTCGCCCGGCCCCGTCGCCCCAGCCCGGCCCCGTCGCGCCCGCTCGGCCCCGTCGCCTCGTCCCGGCCCTGTCGCGTCAGCCCGGCCCCGTCGGGCCAGCCCCGGCCCCGTCCTCCTCACTGGTACGGTCCCCCCCCCCCACCCCGCCCTGCTCCGTGCCGCCCTGCACCGCACTGCACCGCACTGCACCGCACTGCACCGCACTGTACCGCACAGTACCGCACTGCACCGCACTGCACCGCACTGTATCGCACTGCACCGCACCCCACCTAGCTGCACCGCCCTGCACAGCACTGGACTCTTCCTGATGGCGGCGGAGCTTCGCTTCGACGCTGAAGGTCAGCCCCTAGAGTTCGAGGCGTGGCTTGCCGACCTCCGCCGCCAACTCACTGGCCAGCGGCAGGATGGTGAACCGCTTTCCGCACACCTTGACGGTACGCTCCCCTGCCCAGACCCTCCTGCTCTTCTGCCCGCTGACCCCACACCCACTGAGCGTGAGTCTACTGCTGCCACTGCCCGTGCGCGCTCTGTCTGGCTTTCTCGCGATGCTGTCGCCCAGCTTGCCATTAGCAACGCCCTCCCCCCGTCCGAGCGTCCTCGCTTTAGGTCCCTCACTACTGCTCAGGCATACTTAGATGCTGTCATCAAGCGCTATTCCACCCCTCCGGCTGCCTCGGTGGGTCGCCTGATCCTCCCGCTGCTCTTTCCTGACCTTGCTTCGTTCCCCACTGTCTCTGACCTCGCTGCCCACCTGCGCTCGATAGAGGAGACCTGGCGCGCCGCATGCACTGACGCACAGCTTAGAGCCCACCAGCCGCCCATTACCTCTACCCTCTACCTGCTTGCCACCCGCCTCCCTGACCGCCTTGCTGTCGCCCGCGACCGCTTCCTTAGTGTTCACCCCGCAGACCTCACCCTCACTGACTTTGTCGACACCCTGACTGTGATAGAGACCCGTCACCGCTCCATCGCCCAGGCGAGCGGTGTCGTGCCGGTCCCTATCTTTCAGGGTTGTGCCCCCGCTCAGTGTACCTTCTCCGACGGCTCTGCCGCAGTGGCTGAGACTGCTGCTGCAGCGCAGGCCCGTTCTGGGAAGGGCCGCCGCCCCAAGGCTGGGCGCGGCGGAGGGGGCGGCGGGGGTGCGGGCGGGGGTAGTGGTGGGGTCGGGTCGCCTGGTGCTGGAGCAGACGAGGGGACCCTGCCCAGTCCAGCTGAGTCGCCGCCCCTGCAGTTGCAGCAGCCGCAGCAGCCGCCGCAGTCGCAGCCTTCGCAGCAGCCGCAGCAGCCGTCGCAGACGCGGCAGACGAGTGTCCTCCCGCCAGGGTGGCCCGGCGCTGGCGGTGGACGGGCGCGTGGTGGTGTGCCGCGTGGTGGCTCTGCCGGCGGGCGTTGTCAGTACCAGATCCAGACCGGTCCTCGCCGCGGTTTCGTTTGCGGTAAGATCGGTCACTCCACTCCCCGCTGCTTTCGTCGCCTGGACGACCTCTTTCGTCAGCGTTTCGGCCCGTCGCCAGACCTCCCGGACTGGCACAGTTTGCTTAGTCGTCAGATTCAGATCTTTGATATGGACATGGATGCCATTGTTTCTGCTCTGCATGTGATGTATGCTGATGACTCTAGTGTGCTTCCGACTTATTACTCACTGTTGCCTAGTGTAGGTGTGCCTAGCTTAGCCTCCCCTGCTGCGTCAGGCGTAGGATCCCCTGCTTTGTGTAGTCTTGGTGCTTCTGCCGTTGTTCCGTCGCCAGACCCCTCGGCTTCGCTTTCCTTCACCTTGGACTCTGGCGCCTCTCGGTGTTTCTTCCGCGACTCCACCACCCTGACGCCGCTTCCTGTTCCTGCTGCCGTTTCTCTTGCTGACCCCTCCGGCGGCCCGGTAGTCGCCCGCAGTTCCACCACCCTTCCCTGTCCGGCGGTTCCTTCGGGCTCTCTTACAGGTCTGCATATCCCCTCGTTCTCCAGGAACCTAGTTGGTGTCGGCTGCCTCCAGGACTTTGGCGTCACCACTACGTTCCCTGGTCACGAGCGGTATGCTGTCTGTACCGAGGCCGCCACTGGTGCCCCCCTGTCCACGTTCCCCCAGGACCCGGTGTCCGGCCTGTTCACTCTGGACATCGTGCCCCCCCCGGCTGGAGCGCCCCCTCAGGTGGCTGTGTCTACCCAGGTTGCTGCTGCCTGCTCCTGTCGCTCCCTCACTCACCCGACCCTCCTGTGGCACCACCGCCTAGGTCACCCTGCGCTCCCGCGTCTGCGTCACATGTCCCAGCACGGTCTTGTCCTTGGTCTCCCTGGTTCACTCCCCGCGTTTCCCTCCTCCCCAGCTCCACCTTGCACGCCTTGTACCGAGGGTCGGCTTCGCCGTGCCCCTCACTCCTCCTCGTTCCCCCCTACCGCCGCGCCGCTGCAGACCCTGCACCTGGACGTCTGGGGCCCCGCCCCCGTCCCTGGGCCGCGTCGCGAGCGCTACTTCCTTGTGCTTGTCGACGACTTCACTCGTTACACCACAGTCTTTCCCCTGGAGCGCAAGGCCGACGTGCCTGGCGCCCTCATCCCCTGGCTTGTCTCTGCGCGTGTCCACCGCGGTCTCCCTGTCTTGCGTCTTCACTCAGACCGTGGTGGCGAGTTTGCCTCAGGTGTCCTTGGTCGCTTTTGTCGTGCGGAGGGCATCACCCAGACGTTCACCCTACCGGACTCCCCACAGCAGAATGGGGTCGCTGAGCGACGCATCGGCTTGGTCATGGAGGTCGCTCGCACCTCCATGGTCCATGCCGGTGCACCCCATTTTCTGTGGCCGTTCGCTATGCGCTACGCTTCTCACCAGCTTAACCTGTGGCCGCACCCTCAGCAGCCGCAGGTTTCGCCGACCCGTCTGTGGACTGGGTCTCCTGGTGACGCGTCTGCGTTCCACGTCTGGGGCTGCCTTGCTCACGTCCGTGCCTCCGGCACGGACAAGCTCACTGCCCGCACCCTTCCCTGCGTCTTCCTCGGTTTTCCCCTTGACGCGTCCGACTGGCACTTTTACCACCCGCCGTCTCACCGCTTCTTTCACTCTCGTGACGTCACCTTTGACGAGTCCGTCTCCTACTACCGCCGCTTCCCCCACCGTGGTCCCCCGGTTACCCCCCCCTGTTCCTGGTCACCCTTTCCCCGGTAGTCCCTGCCCCTCCTCCTCCTCCTCCCCGTCCCGCCCCCTCTGGTGTCTCCCATGTCACCCCCCTTCCGTCCGTGGACCCGGTTGAGGAGTCTTCTGACTCTGGTGGCCCTCCGGTGCAGTCCTCGCCGGCCGCCCCTCCCCAGGTGTCCCCTCCCTTGTCCCCTCCTCCGCCGTCCCTGCCGCCACTGCAGCCGTCGCCGTCGCCGCCGCCGCCGCCGCCGCCGCAGTCGCAGCCCCCGTTCGCTGACTCTGGGGGTGCTCGTCCCGGTCGCCCTGAGGGTGGTCCCTCTGGGGGTGCGGGTGTGGAGAGTGCCGGTGGTAGCCGAGGAGCAGCTTGCGGTCCAGGTGTCGCCGTTGTGCCGCCGCAGCAGCAGTCCCCGCCGGTGTCCGCCCTTCGCCTGCTCGGCCTTCCGTCCCCCGACCCTGTGTCGGTTCCTCCCCGACCGTCTCCTCCTCTACCTGTCTACGGCCCTGTTTTCCCTCCGCCGGACTCGTCCCCGGCCCGTCTCCCCCCTCGTTCCCCTCCTGTGTCCCCTCCCCTGTCTCCTGACCCGACTCCTCCATCGCACGTCTGGTCTCACCGTCCCTCCCGTGCTCGTCCTGCCTCGCCTGTCCTGCGCTCCCACCCTATGTTGCTTCGTTCACACGCGTCTCGTCCTCCCCTTCTGCCGTCGCCTCCTCCGTCCTCCCTTGTTGTTGCGCCCCCCCCGCTGTCCGACTACCTTCGTGCCGCTCGTCCTCTCGTTCCTCGGGTCCTTGCCTCTCTCGTTACCGACCCGTCTGTTCCAGTCTCGTGCCTTGACGCTCTTGTCGCTGCTGTCGCTGACTTCGCCTCTACCCGCCGCCTTGACTACGCCACCGCTCTGGTCTCTGACCCTGCCTGTCCTCCGTCTGTCGGGGGTGCTCCTGCCCTTGGCAGTGACGTCCTGGAGGACCGCCAGTTCGAGCTTGCTTTCCTCTCCGAGGCTGCTCCCCATCTCTGTTCCATGCTGCTAGTCCCTGAGGGTGACCCAGACGCTTTCGACATCCCGACCCCTCGCACTTACGCTGAGGCGACTTCGGGACCCTGGGCCTCGCAGTGGATAGCTGCCATGGAGCAGGAGATGGCATCTTGGAGATCCACCGGCACCTTCGTCGACGCAGTTCCCCCACCTGGGGTGAACGTAGTCGATGGCCGCTGGCTCTTCAAGGTGAAGCGCCCTCCTGGAGAGCCGCCTGTCTTCAAGGCGCGCTATGTGGCTAGAGGCTTCAGTCAGCGCGAGGGGGTGGACTTCTTCCAGACCTTCGCTCCGACCCCGAAGATGACTACTCTTCGGGTTCTGTTACACCTAGCTGCTCAGCGTGACTACGAGCTTCACTCCCTCGACTTCTCCACTGCCTTCCTTCAGGGCAGCCTACACGAGCAGGTCTACCTGCGCCGCCCTCCGGGCTTTACTGGCACCTTCCCTCCTGGGACCCAGTGGCTCCTGCGGCGCCCCGTCTACGGCCTGCGCCAGGCTCCCCGTGAGTGGCACGACACTCTGCGTGCTACGCTTGCTGACCTGCAGTTCTTTCCGTCTTCTGCAGACCCTTCACTCTTCATTCGTGCTGGCCAGACTCCGTTCTACATCCTCGTTTACGTCGACGACCTGGTCTTTGCCACAGCAGACAGGGACGCGCTGGCCTCCGTGAAGGCAGAGCTGCTGAAGAGACACACCTGCACTGACCTTGGAGAACTGCGCCGTTACCTTGGCTTGCAGATCTCCAGGGACAGAGCTGCGCGCACCATCACCCTGACTCAGTCACACTTGGTGCGCCAGGTCCTTCAGAGGTTCAGCCTTCAGTTCTCCTCTGCACAGCCCACCCCCCTGCCTGTAGACCACAGGCTCTCCGCTCCAGTGCCTGAGGAGTTGGTAGAGCCCAGCGGCCCCTACGCAGAGCTGGTGGGTTGCCTCATGTACCTGATGACTTGCACTCGCCCAGATCTCGCATACCCTCTCAGCATCCTGGCTCGCTTTGTGGCCACAGGCAGACACCGACCGCAGCACTGGTCTGCCGCTAAGAGGGTTCTGCGTTATCTTGCTAGTACATCGGGCATGGGGTTAGTGCTAGGAGGACGCAGGCCAGCGGTCCTTACTGGGCACACAGACGCTTCGTGGGCAGACGACGCTGAGACACTCCGGTCTACCCAGGGCTACTGCTTCAGCCTTGGCTCAGGTGCCGTCTCGTGGAGAGCTACTCGCTCCTCGTCTGTTGCACAGTCCAGCTGTGAGGCTGAGATCTACGCCGGTGCCATGGCGGCACAGGAGCTCCGCTGGCTGACCTTCTTGCTCACTGACTTAGGTGAGCGACCTAGCTCTGCCCCGGTCCTGTTCGCTGACAACAGGGCCATGATCCTCCAGTGTCAGGAGCCTCGACTCGAGGGCAGAGCGAAGCACATTCAGCTGCGGTACTTCCTCCTGCGTGAGCTACAGCAGCGACGTCAGGCTCGCGTAGTACACTTGGCCTCAGGTGCCAACACGGCTGATATCTTTACGAAGGCGCTTGCGCCTAAAGATCATCAGCGGCACTGTGTACAGCTTGGTCTAGTTCCTGTAGCCTCTCACTTGCTAGGACCTTGACTTTGTACTGTCCTTTATATGTATACTCAGACTGGACTTGTGTCCTCTCCCAGTGGCTGGACTAGTAGTGCCGCCCTGCTCTTGTGCTTGCCTTGTCTGTACTCCTTCTGACCGGTCGCTCAGACCCTTGTCTCAGAGGTTGGACTAGTAGTGCCGCCCTGAGCTGCTTGTTTAGGGTATTCCCCTATGCAGTCTAGGGGGTGTGTCAAACATGTGTATTTGTCATGTTTGTATAGACTGTATAGAGTCACCTCTTAGAGGATACAAAACTTAGATATATTTGTGTGTACTCTCACTTTACCATTATTCAATTATTCTGATAATAGTGACGTTGTATTCTCATTATAGTACATTGACATTTTCTAAATCATAACACCCGCCCTCAGGTTTCACTTTCCCTCGAGTTCTTCTCGAGTGCTTCTCGAGCTCTCCAGTGCTTCTCAAGCTCTCCTTGAGCGCTTCTCGAGTTCGTCTCGAGTCCACCCCACGAACTCCTTCCGTCCCGTGATCCCGCCCAAAGCACCCTGGTATCCTGAACTAACTTGAAGCTCTCCGTTCGGATCCCTCATTGTCGCCACAGCAGCAACCTATACACACAGGGCACAAGGCAGTAGAATCGCACAACATACATTTCAAGTAACCCACGAGTTGTGGACCTATGGATGACAGTCACGTAGTCGTTGCGCTCATAGAGAATCGTGCACGCGAGGTATGCACTACCTGTTGTTTCTTTCACTACTTCGCATTTCGTTCAAACTGATATGTCTGTTGCACGCGTAGGTCGGACTTGCCGCCTTGGACCTCAGATCCGCAACTCTCCACCTGAATCAGTACATCGAAAGCAGCAAGTCGTACCAGAACACGCTGACTTTGCTGCAGTATTTCAAGCCAACTGAGATTATCGTTCCAGCCCGAATGGCAGACTTAGCGGAAGGAATTGGCGGAGTCATGGCTCTTGCTTCACATTCCTCCTTCGCAGCAGCTCGCAAGGTATGCAGTCTGTTGCGAGTTGGCTGATTCTGGTCATTTTACTTGCTGAATCTCGCTGGCGCTTCTTACAGGTGACCATGGCACGTGGCTGCTTTGACGACGTCAAGGTCAGTGGCGGCATAGTAGATCAGCTGTTTTAGAGAGTGAGCGCATAGTATATCAGTGATAACCTGACGCGTTTTACGCACAGGGTGCTTTACTCGTCCAATCTTACACCAATGGAAAAGCCAACGGCACGAACGTGGATAGGCACTACAAGGAGTACTACCTCTGTCTAGGTGCTGCAGCTGCACTTTTGAAGTGGTAAGTCACAGGTAGAATCCTTCTTTCTTCTTGATGTTGTCTTTTATAATCGAACATCTCTGTTTAATCAGGGTTGAAAGCGAGAAGTCAGCAGTGATCATGCAGAGGTCCCTTCAGGTTACTTTCAACGGCTCCCTCAACCACTTGTCAATAGATGCGACCAGGTACGTGCATCAGTTCATTTTTCTTCGTTGCTCAGTTGTTAACATCATTCGCTTTGTGCAGCATACAAAATCTGGAGGTGATTGAACCACTGCCGGGAAATTCAGAGAGAGATGGGAAGAAAAAAGCCAGTCTTTTTGGTGTCCTGAATTCAACAAAGACATTGGGCGGGTGAGCAATTATTGGTAGCGTGCCTTGTCATTGGAAAAAGGAACGAGTACCTTGACACGAGCTTTCTGTTGCAACAAGCAGGGCACGGCTTCTTAAAGCAAATCTTCTCCAGCCGCTGAAGGACAAGGAAACAATAAAACTGCGACTGGATTGCTTGGTAATGCGCACTGAGTGTGTTCAACTTTCCCTTTTCCTGTCGATACCACATGTGAGCTGCCTTAGAACTGAGGCAGAACTATTTTCACCTGGCGCAGGAGGAAATGATTAACGATGAGTCGCTGTACTCAGCAGTGTCAAGCATTCTTCAGCAATTCCCAAAAGATCTTGGTATGCTGCAAAGGGGGATGTGTGTACGCGTCAGCTGAGAGCTTGGCTAATGCTAGCGTGCTTTTGCAGATCGTATTGTGACAAGCTTTGCATTTCGTCCACGCAAAGTTGCCGATGATGGCACAACTACTAGAAGAAATATGGTGGTGCTTTCAAGCATCATTCTCTTGCGAGAGACTCTACTTCTTGTCCCTCGACTTGCAGAGGTATAGAAATGGATTTGTTTGACTTATTTCTTGCGCAGTTCTTTTAATTTGTTCTCACTCTACCTCCATTACCACACTCGTGAAGGCTCTGAGTGGAGCTAAGTGTAGCCTCTTAACCAGCGTACGAGATATTGTCTGCAAGAAGCAAGCATTTCCAATTTTATTAAAAGAGTAAGTACTTCTGCTGCTTTGACTTTCTTGGTCATTTGAATCAGCTCATGCGGAGCTTTGGATGCAGAATTGAGCACATTCTTGACGAGGACGTCATGCACTCAAGGTCTCCATTCATTGCTCGAACACAACAATGTTTCGCAATCAAGGCTGGGTTTGATGGCTTCTTGGACGTCGCCAGGCGCACGTTTTGTGCAACTAGTGAAGGTGAGAAGACGGCTTCATCAGTGTAGTCCTAGATAACGGATACACTGAACTGGGTCATCGTGTGCTATGGCAGCTATTCACTCTCTGGGGAAGTCCTACCGTGAGCAGTATTCTCTTCCGAATCTTCGACTCCCATTCAACAACAGACGAGGGTTTTATATCAGAGTTCCAGTGAAAGATGTGAAGGGGAAAAAGCTTCCACCCAACTTTCTCCAGGTATAGTGAGCTCCACATATTTCTACGTTTATGACAAGGGTTTGGACCATAACTGTGGCATGTCAGGTCAACAAGAATGGAAAGAACTACCAGTGCACAACACAAGAGCTGGTCTCGGTAAGCATTATCTGCATGCAGTTAGGTTCCACCTTTTGTTACGAGTTCTCACAAGAAGTTCCAAACCGTCATTGCAGCTCAATATTCGGAACAAGGAAGCTTCAGCTGAGTGTTTTCTTCGAGAAGAGCGCTGCCTCGAAGGTGCGTAAATTTCTAGACACATGCTGCTTACTTCAGCAACTAGCATTGCTGCAGTGTGAGTTGTTCTATGGCTGTGCTAAGTAACGTTTTCTCGTGACAGGATTGTGTCAGCGAATTAGGGAGGAGCTGACTGTGTTCTCTTCACTTTTGGAGAGTGTATTCCTCCTTGACATGATCACCAATAGCTTTGCATTTATTGTAACTACAAGCCCGGTGGACAGCTATGTCCGCCCTGAGTTTACAGGTACATACAGGCGGCTCAATGTTATTGCATTCAGTTAAGTGTGATATTTGGCACCTTCTTACATTGGCTCAGACCATGGTCCTTTGGCCATTGATGGTGGTCGACATCCAATCGCTGAGGGGCTTCTCCAAGATGCATTTGTGGTGAGCCATGTCTGCAAACGAGAACCGTCTATTGCTCTTTTATTGTGCTTCTAAACCTTTTCCCCTCCCTCTCTTCTTGGCAGGAAAACAACACGTTCATGTCAGAGGCCTCAAATGCTATGATTATTACTGGTCCCAACATGTATGCACACCCAACATCAATCTTGGTCATGCGCCTCTAATGAAATGTAATGCTGACATGCGGTTCTTCTATTCAGGAGTGGAAAGAGCACCTACCTTCGCCAGGTGGCCTTGCTGACTATCCTGGCTCACATCGGCTGCTATGTCCCTGCTCGGTTTGCATCTTTCCGAGTGGTTGATCGTATATTTACAAGAATTGGGACTGGAGAAAGCATTGAGGAGAACTCCAGCACGGTGCATGTGCTTGCCATTTTTACACTTCTTTACCCAGTGCATTTTCGCTCTAGCTCAGAGTGTTCTTTGCTTGCAGTTCCTGACAGAGATGCGTGAAACTGCATTCTTGATGGACCATCTTACTCCAAGGTTCGTATGAAAAGTCAGCTTGAAGCTGTGTTATGGTCCAGAGTATCACAATCCTAATCACTATTTAAATTCAGGAGCCTTGTGGTCGTTGATGAATTGGGATGTTCGACATCAACGCTTGATGGTCTTGCGATTGCATGGAGCTGTTGTGAACACCTTCTCACATTTCCGTCGTAAGTGATTCTCCTTGTCAGTTGTGCTTTTTTTTTTGCCTTTTCCTTGCCACCTTTAATCTTTGTCATAAACAACTCTGAATACTTAGTACTTCCCAACATGACATCATGCATAATTTCAGATACATAATCTTTGCAACTCATATGAAGCAGCTTGGAGAGCTGGCCTCCATTTATCCCAATTGCAAAGTGTGCTACTTCTCAGTCGCAGTCAGCAACGAGCGACTTGCATACAAGGTACAGCCTAAATGAGAAATTGCATATGATATTTCTTACTTTCATTAAGAGGCTAACTGTAGCTGCACATCTACTTGCCAGTACGTTCTGAAGGAAGGGTACACTGATGTCCCACACTATGGTTTGCGGCTCGCTGAAGCTATGGGTTTTCCAGCACCAGTCATGGGTGAAGCACAGCGAATTGCTGATATAATGGAACAGCAGGTAAGCAGCAGAATCGGATATTGGACAAATTGTCCTTCCAATGGGCCTTCGTATTGAGTTGTGACTTTGCAGGGATCACGCCGGTTGGAAATTGGCTACAGCAAGTTTACAGCGCTTCGCCGAGATTACATTGTCGCCCAGCGTCTGCTATGCCTACAGCAATCCAGTCTCGGTGACTCAGAGCTGAAGGATTATCTGCTGAACCTTAAGGCCAGCTACCTGGATGGTAGTCTGGTTTGAGCTCGGCACTGAAACTCTGGGAAGGCCATGATGCATTGAGTGCACTGCCCAAAAGCATCTAAACATCCTACTGTACCACGTACCGTAGCAGCATTCAGAGAATACCAGCTGCCTTGATGGAACTGAGCCATGTCTGAAAGGTGACATGCGCAGAACAAACGGCATTTATGGTCGTGGCTCCGAGGTATTGTTTAAACTACCTTGTCAGCGGAAACGGTCTTGCAGTTGGTGCATCGCAAATAGTGGATTCACATCACTAGGTTTTGGTACGGTAGTAGTTACAAGAGTGGAAGAGCTCGTTGACTCCTGGATCTGAGCAGTTCACGAGGAAGAGTGAAAGGAGGGAGAGATGTTAATGGTGTATACCTGAAAGGAAATTGCATTTCCTTATCAAGCGGTTTAGTCAGTACGGCGTACACTGCTATAACGGGGTTGCCGCGCAGCTCTGCCGCGAAATTCAAATCGCGGTCCCAAATGTGGTCTCCTGGCGAACCACATACATTGTTGCCCGCCTTGCTGTTGCATGCCTTGGATCTGGGCGCTCCGCGCCATTTTCCACAAGTCGCAGCTCTGCCGAGCCACGACCGTGTGCTCCTAAGCTGCCTATATCCATGCTCCCTGCTGTTTTGATGTTGCCTCAGTTGTATTATTTCCTCGTTAATCAATCCTTCGACACACGCTCTTTGCGTTTCATTACACCTGGCCATCAGAGCCAACGATCCTCAGCCTTGCGCTCTAGTTCCGCTGCAATACCGACACTTAGGGAGGCTGACGCCCTGTGCTCACTGCATATCCGCTGTCCTGGTAATATTAATTGATAATTACCTACAGCCACGACTGTGTTCGCGGTGTTAACGTAGAAACGAATGATTACTAGAGGTGGAAACCTAGAACAAATACTAGTTGGTTGTACTCACTAGAAGCATACCTCAGTCTAGCCTATAACTTCTACATAGATAATATGTATAAGTTGACACACCCCCTAGGCTAGACAAGGGGTGAAACTAAACAAGAAGCAAACAGCTCAGGGCGGCACTACTAGTCCAACCACTGAGGCAGGGGTCTGGAGACCAGTCAGCAAGAATACAACCAAAACTGAAGCAAGCCAGGGTGGCACTACTAGTCCAGCCACTGGAGGTAAGGCCACAAGGCCAGTCTGACAAGCATATATAATAGAGAGTACACAATCAGGATCCTAACAGGGGAGCAGCTATAGGAACAAGACCAAGCTGTACACAGTGCCGCTGATGATCTTTAGGCGCAAGCGCCTTAGTAAAGATATCAGCTGTGTTGGCACCTGAGGCCAAGTGAACTACGCGGGCCTGGCGGCGCTGCTGTAGCTCGCGCAGGAGGAAGTACCGCAGCTGGATATGCTTCGCTCTGCCCTCAAGCCGAGGCTCCTGACACAGGAGTATCATGGCCCTGTTGTCAGCGTACAGGACCGGGGCAGAGCTAGGCCGCTCACCTAAGTCTGTGAGCAAGAAGGTCAGCCAGCGGAGCTCCTGTGCCGCCATGGCACCAGCGTAGATCTCAGCCTCACAGCTAGACTGAGCCACAGACGACGAGCGAGTGGATCTCCAAGAGATAGCACCCGAACCAAGGCTGAAACAGTAGCCCTGCGACGACCTGAGCGTCTCAGCGTCGTCTGCCCAAGAAGCGTCTGTGTGCCCAGTAAGGACCACTGGCCTGCGTCCTCCTAGCACTAACCCCATGCCTGATGTACTAGCAAGATAACGCAAAACCCTCTTAGCGGCAGACCAGTGCTGAGGTCGGTGTCTGCCTGTAGCCACAAAGCGAGCCAGGATGCTGAGAGGGTATGCGAGATCTGGGCGAGTGCAAGTCATCAGGTACATGAGGCAACCCACCAGCTCTGCGTAGGGGCCACTGGGCTCTACTGGCTCCTCAGGAACGGGAGCAGAGAGCCCATGGTCTACGGGTAGAGGTGTGGGCTGTGCGGAGGAGAACTGAAGACCGAACCTCTGAAGGACCTGACGCACCAAGTGTGACTGGGTCAGAGTGATGGTGCGTGCTGCTCTGTCCCTAGAGATCTGCAGGCCAAGATAGCGACGCAGCTCTCCAAGGTCAGTGCAGGTGTGTCTCTTCAGCAGCTCAGCCTTCACAGAGGCCAGTGCGTCCCTGTCAGGAGTAGCGAAGACCAGGTCGTCTACGTAGACAAGGATGTAGAACGGAGTCTGGCCGGAACGCACAAACAGTGAAGGGTCAGCAGAGGACGGAAAGAACTGCAGGTCTGCTAACGTGGCACGTAGCGTGTCGTGCCACTCGCGGGGAGCCTGACGCAGGCCGTAGACCGGGCGCCTGAGAAGCCACTGGGTCCCAGGAGGGAAGGTACCAGTGAAGCCCTGTGGTCGGCGCAGGTAGACCTGCTCGTGTAGGCTGCCCTGAAGAAAGGCAGTAGAGAAGTCGAGAGAGTGAAGCTCGTAGTCACGCTGTGCTGCTACGTGTAGCAGCGCCCGAAGAGTGGTCATCTTCGGGGTCGGGGCGAAGGTCTGGAAGAAGTCAACCCCCTCGCGCTGACTGAAACCTCTGGCCACGTAGCGCGCCTTGAAGACAGGCGGCTCTCCAGGGGGGCGCTTCACCTTGAAGAGCCACCGACCATCGACTACGTTCACCCCAGGCGGGGGAACTGCGTCGACGTAAGTGCCGGTGGATCTCCAAGATGCCATCTCCTGCTCCATGGCAGCTATCCACTGAGAGGCCCAAGGTCCCGAGGTGGCCTCAGCGTAGGTGCGAGGGGTCGGGATGTCGAAGGCGTCTGGGTCACCCTCAGGGACTAACAGCATGGAGCAGAGATGGGGAGCAGCCTCGGAAAGGAAAGCCAGCTCGTACTGCCTGTCCTCTAGGACGTCACTGCCAAGGGCAGGAGCACCCCCGACGGACAGAGGACGGGCAGGGTCAGAGACCAGAGCGGTAGCGTAGTCAAGGCGGCGGGTAGAAGCGAAGTCAGCGACAGCAGCGACAAGCGCGTCAAGGCGCGAGACAGGAACAGCAGGGTCGGTAACAAGAGAGGCAAGGACCCGAGGGACAAGGGGACGAGCAGCACGGAGGTAGTCAGAGAACGGAGGAGGTGCAACAGCAAGGGACGAGGGAGGAGGGGACGGGAGGAGGGGAGGACGAGACGAGTGGGAACGGAGCAACATAGGGTGGGTGGGCAGGACAGGAGAGACGGGACGAGCACGGGAGGGACGGCGAGCCCAAACGTGAGACGGAGGGGTAGGGTCAGGGGACAGCGGAGGAGACACAGGAGGGGAACGAGGAGGAAGACGGGCCGGAGACGAGTCTGGCGGCGGGAACACAGGACCGTAGACAGGGAGGTCAGGAGGCGGTGGGGGAGACACCGGCGCGCGGTCCGGGGAGGGAAGGCCGAGCAGGCGGAGAGCGGAAACCGGCGGCGACGGCTGCTGCGGCGGCGACGACGGCTGGGCCGGAACTCTCGGACCAGCAGAGGCAGAACGACCGTCGGCAGAACACTCAACAGCAGCACCCCCAGAACCAACACCCCCAGAGCGCGAACCCCCTCCAACACCAGCGGCACCCCCAGAAGCCGCAGGACGAACACCCTCCTCCACACCAGCACCCCCAGGGGCCGAGAGCAGCGGCGGCAGTGGCGGCACCGGCTGCGGCGGCGGCGACAGCGGCGACGGCTGCGGCAGCGACAGCGGCGTCGGCGGCGACGACAGCGGCGACGGCTGCGGCGGCGACGGCGACGGCGGCGGCAGCGGGGTCGGCGACTGCGACAGTGGGGGCGGAGGCACCGGGGAAGGGGGACGCGGCAAGGACGGACCGGGGGTACCACCAGAGTCAGCAGACTCCTCAACGGGGACAACCGACGGGAGGGGAGTGACGTGGGAGACACCAGACGGGGCAGGACGAGGCGGGAGAGGGGCAGGGGCTACCGGGGGAGAGGGAGCAAGGAAAAGGGGGGGGGCAACTGGGAGACCTCGGTGAGGGAAGCGGCGGTAGAAGGAGACGGACTCGTCAAAGGTGACGTCACGAGAGTGGAGGAAGCGGTGAGACGGCGGGTGGTAGAAAAGCCAGTCAGACGAGTCCAGGGGGAAACCGAGGAAGACACAGGGGACAGTGCGGGCAGTGAGCTTGTCGATGCCAGAGGCACGAACGTGAGCAAGGCAGCCCCAGACGTGGAACGCAGACGCGTCACCGGGGGACCCGGTCCAAAGGAGGGTCGGCGAAACCTGCGGCCGCTGGGAGCGTGGCCACAGGTTAAGCTGGTGAGCCGCGTAGCGAACAGCGAACGGCCACAGAAAATGGGGGGCATCGGCATGGATCATGGAGGTACGGGCGACCTCCATGACCAAGCCGATGCGGCGCTCAGCAACCCCATTCTGCTGTGGCGAGTCCGGCAACGTGTACGACTGGGTGATGCCCTCCGCACGACAGAACTGTCCAAGCCGACCAGAGGCGAACTCGCCGCCACGGTCGGAGTGGAGACACAACACGGGGAGACCGCGGTGGAGACGCGCAGCCACAACCCACGGGAGAAGAACGTCGGGCACGTCGGCCTTCCGCTCCAGGGGAAACACCGTGGTGTAGCGCGTGTAGTCGTCGACGAGCACAAGGAAGTAGCGCTCACCGCGCGGTCCGGGGACGGGGGCAGGGCCCCAAACGTCCAAGTGCAGGGTCTGAAGGGGGGCAGTAGCAGGACGCAGCGAGGAGGAGTGAGGAGCACGGCGGAGCCGACCCTCGACGCAAGGCGTGCACGGTGGCGCAGTCGAGGGAGGAAGGGCAGGGAGCGACGCGGGGAGACCTAAGACAAGACCGTGCTGGGACATGTGACGCAGACGCGGGAGAGCAGGGTGACCTAAGCGGTGGTGCCAGAGAAGGGAGGGGTGAGTGAGGGACCGACACGAGCAAGCTGCAGCGACCTGGGAGGACGCACCAACCGGGGGGGAAGCGGTGTGTAGGGTAAACAGACCGGACACCGGGTCCCGGGGGAACGTCGCAAGGGGGGAACCTGAGACAGCCTCAGAACAGACAGCGAACCGCTCGTGCCCGGGGAACGTGGTGGTGACGCCGAGGTCCTGGAGACAGCCGACACCAACCAGGTTCCTGGAGAACGAGGGAATGTGGAGGCCAGTAAGGGAGCCTGAGGGAACTGCCGGACAGGGAAGGGACGTAGAACTGCGCGCGACGACCGGACCCGCAGAGGGGTCAGCGAGAGAGACAACAGCAGGTGCAGCAAGCGGCGTGAGCGTGGAACGGTCGCGGAAGAAGCAGGCAGAAGCACCAGAGTCGAGAGTGGAGGACAGCGACGCAGTGGCGGAGGCCGGGGACGGAGCCGGTGCAGCGACTAGACTAGGCAACCTAGGCAGTCCTACGCCTGTCGCAGCAGGGGAAGCTAAGCTACACAAGGGTGAAACACCTAAACTAGAGTACACAGGGTAGTAAGATCCAGCAACACTAGAAGCGTCAGCATACAAAGCATGCAAAGCAGCACCTATCTGATCCATATCTAACTCAAAGATCGGCACGCCCTGGCGGAGCAGGCTGTGCCAGTCAGGGAGGTCCGGGGCCGGGCCAAAGCGACGACGAAAAAGATCGTCGAGGCGGCGGAAACAGCGGGCGGTCGGGTGCGGGCGGCGGCACAGAGTGCCGCGGAGAGGCCCAGTCTGAAGCTGGTACTGGCAGGTCACAGCACTGGAGCCGCTGGTAGACGCCAAGCTGCGCGGGCCGCCACCACGGCCACCGCCTCCGGAGGTGCCGGGCCAACCAGGCGGGAGACGAGCCCACGGCTGCGGCGGGTGCTGCTGGGACGGCGGCTGCGGCTGGGGCTGGTCCTGCTGCTGCTGGGGCTGCTGCTCCTGCCCACCGTTGGTAGTCCCCTCAGGCGGACTACCGTCACCACCACCACGACCACTACCACCTGCGTCACCACCCCTACCTCCCTGGCGGCCACGGCCACCGCGACGCGAGCGCTGCTGCGGGTGGACAGCAGCAGCCGTCTCGGTAAGAGGGGTCGTCGTGGCGACCGCAGCCGAAACGTCAGTGAACGTGCACTGGGATGGGGCACAGCCGTGAAAGATAGAGACTGCCGGCGCACCGCTCGACTGAGCGATAGTGCGCTGGCGAGTCTCGATCTCAGTGAGGGTGTCGACAAAGGCGGTCAGGGTGAGGTCACCCGGGTGCTGGCTAAGAAAGTGGTCGCGAGCACTAGCGAGGCGGTCTGGCAGGCGCATAGCGATAAAATAGAGCGTCATGCAGAAAGGAGGGGGGAGCGCAGTGAGCTGGGCAGCAGTGCTGGCAGTGCGATAGCGAGTCTCTAGGGCACGCAAATGAGTGGCAAAATCTGCGACAGTAGGGAAGGCAGCCAGGTCTGGGAACAGCATCGGAAAGAGCAAGTGGCCAGCAGAAGCGGAGGCAGGGGTGGAATAGCGAGCAATAACGGCGTCTAAATAAGCTTTGGCCGTTTCAACAGTAGCAAAACGCGAGCGCTCAGACACAGGGAGGGCGTGACTAATAGCAACCTGAGCTACTGCATCGCGTGAGTCCCAGACCGCACAGGCCAGCGCAGCAGTAGAGAAAGCCTCACGGTCATCAGAGGAGGGGTCAGCAGGGAGGGGAGTAGGTGCAGGGGGACGGGGGAGCAAGCCATCAGCATGGACAACCAGAGAGTGGCCATCCTGGCGCTGACCTGTAAGCTGGCGGCGAAGATCGGAGAGCCAGGCGGCGAAGTCAACCGCGTGGCCCTCAGCGTCCAGGCGGAGCACAAAGTCAGCCATCGTGCAGGGTCAGCGGCACAGCTCCTCGGCGACACAGCGGCACAGCAGCACAGCTCCTCAGCGGCACAGGAGCACAGCGGCGCGGGGACACGGCGGCAGCACTCTCCAGTAGGGCAGCAGCTAGGCGTCCCAGCGCAGGCAAGCAGAAGACACAGGGCCCGAGAGGACACGGCAGGCCGAGCAGGGGAGGCGGGCAGGTGCTCTGGGGCCGGGTTGGTGCTGGGAGGGGCCAGGCTGGTGCTGCTGGGGCCGGTCGGGCACGAGGAGGGGCCGGGCAGCGCTGAGGAGAGGCCGGGCGGCGCTAGGAAGGGGCCGGGCGGCACTAGGAGGAGGCCGGGCGGCACTAGGAGGAGGCCGAGCGGCACTAGGAGGAGGCCAGGCGGGCGAGCGCTAACAGCAGGCGCGACAGGGGCCAGCGGGCGCGACGGGGCCTAAGGGGCGCGACGGGGCCCAGCGGGCACGACGGGGCCCAGGGGGGGCGCGACGGGGCCGAGGAGGCGCGACGGGGACCAGCGGGCACGACGGGGCCCAGGGGGGCCGCGACGGGGCCTAACGGGCGCGACGGGGCCCAGGGGGGGCGCGACGGGGCCTAGCAGGCGCGACGGGGCCTAGGAAGCGCGAAGGGGCCCAGCGGGCGCGACGGGGCCTAGGAGGGGCGCGACGGGGTCGAACGGGCGCGACGGGGCCCAGAGGGGGGGGACGCGACGGGGCTTAGGAGGCGCGACGATGCCTAGGAGGCACGACGGGGCTCAGCGGGCTCGACGGGGCCCATGGGGGGCGCGACGGGGCCTAGGAGGCGCAACGGGGCCCAACGGGGGCGCGTTAGGGCCTAGGGGTCGCGACGGGACCCAGCGGGCGCGACGGGGCCCAGGGGGAGCGCGACGGAGCCTAGGAGGCGCGACGGGGCCCAGCGGGCACGACGGGGCCCAGGGGGGGCGCGACGGGGCCTAACGAGCGCGACGGGGCCCAGGGGGGGCGCGACGGGGCCTAGGGGGCGCGACGGGGCCTAGGAGGCGCGACGGGCGGAAGCGGTAGGCGGGGGGATCCTAACCTAAGCGTGATACCATGTTAACGTAGAAACGAATGATTACTAGAGGTGGAAACCTAGAACAAATACTAGTTGGTTGTACTCACTAGAAGCATACCTCAGTCTAGCCTATCACTTCTACATAGATAATATGTATAAGTTGACACGCGGTGCCAGTGTGCCGAAAGCCGCCCAAAACTTTCCGCGAAATTGTGGATCCGTCGGCGTCTACCGCCATGACTCCTGAAGAAAGGGCGGCAGTGCTTGACAAAGTCCGCCTTACTCACAATTTGTACCAGTAGGAATTGGCGCGTCTGCGAGCTGAAACGGCCCAAGCGTAATCTAAAATATCTGCACTTCGGAGTCGACTGCCTCAGACACGACATGGCACGAACGACAAATCAAGGACAACAGGAGCAAGTAACCCAGCAGCGTTCCGAAATACGTCGCGACAATCAGCGACCACATGCGGCTTCGCCCGAGGGTTCGACGAACAACCCGCCACCGGCTATTGGATGAGCAGAAATTGGCGAAAGGACGAATATAAACCTGCCGTCCTCAATTACCTCTCCGATAGCCCTGCAAACTGTCAATGTCAACATGGTGCCAGGCATTCTCAAGACGCAAAGGCCACCCACGTTCGACCCGAGCCAGCGTGGCAGCTTGTCTGTCAGCAGGTGGATCTTTCACCTTAATGTTTTTTACTAACGCAACCTCATCGGCGACGACGCGCAAAAAATCCGATACGCCGTGTCGCTCCTACGTGGACCATCTATGGATTGCTGGTAGCAGATACTTCAGTCGCAGGAACCGGATACGACGCCACGCATGATCGGGCGTTTTCGCACGACCAATCACTGGGCAGGAAGTTATTGCGAGGTGGACGAGTACATCACGTGGCAATCGTGGTGCGCAGGAATTCGTTGCCGCTTCAAATACGTCAATGCAAGCAGCCAAGCGCGCGACCGCCTTCGCACGTGGCGCCAACTCGGATCGGTCCAGGACTACACTAGCAGCTTCAAGAATTTATGCGACTAGGTCGGCTACATTCGACAGATACATCGGGGGACTTCGACCGGATCTGCGCAGAGAAATCCAGTTCAGGGAAATTACATATTCGATGGAGGCGCAGAGGGTTGCGGAGCGGTTGGATTCGTTCTTCAAGCCAAGGGCGGGTTCCTATGACGAAAGTTGCACTCGGGGACCAATTAAGTGTGCCACTATACATGCTGTTACAACCTCGAACTCAGCAGTTACAGCCTTCAAGGGTCGCTGCTCCGGGTATAACAGACCGGGACACCGCAAGTCGGAATGCCCAGAGGAGCGGAAGAAGCGGAATCACGGGCATGGGAGTTCCAGCGACCAGGGAAACGCTTAGTATCAATAATTAACGGGCCTACTTCTGATGGAACCTGCTTGCCCATGACCGATGACCCTCATCGAGCACTGGTACAGATCCACAAAATCGGCCAAACTCGGCTGAATAAGAAGGGTGCAGTGGCGGATTACCCTATTTATTTAGAGGGTAGGGTTCAAGGGGAATTTTTTGAAATCTTCGTGGACGGGGGCGCCAGCCACATTCTGATCAACCTCACAACGACAAAAAAAATGAAGTTACCATTAGATAGGTGTCTACCGGAGATTGACGGTCGACTAGTCGATGGGACCCCACTAGCAATAAAAGACCAGGCGAACAGGATCAGGGAACGCTGTGGAGCTGACTTCGATTTTCAATGGGGATGCTGGCAACTACACTCGACGACTTCAATACGTTTCTGGGACGAGATTGGCTGCGAGGATTCAACCCCAAAATTGATTGGACGACCGGCAGCTGTTATGTCAAAATCAACGGCCGCAGTGTCACGTTACCAGAATGGACGAATGGGATCATGGGGGGAGTGATGCAGGTGAACTCCGTGGCGATCAAACGAGCGGTCGCACGAGGAGCGGAAGTCTTCGCTGTAGTTGTTTGCGTAGTAGACGTGGCATCGCAGCTGCCCGATTTAGAGAAGCTCACAGCAGCAGTGCCGGCCGATTAAGCATAGCTGATTCGCTTCCAGACGACCTGCCCGAGGGATTACCCCCGGAACGGCCCTTCGACCATTGAATTGAGATAGAACCTGGGATAGCCCACGGTGCAACGACAATTTCGATTAACACAGCCGGAGTTAGAGGAATCACAGAAACAGTTAGATTACTTACTGGAGAAAATATTCATCCGACTGAGCTCCTCGCCATTTGCCGCCCCCATAATATTCACCCCGAAGAAAGACAGCGGGTACCGAATGTGCACTGACGATAGAGCACTGAACAAGGTCACTATCAAGTCGCGTTACCCCATTCCGCGTGCCGACGAACTGATCGGCCAACTTCGCAAAGCTAGGTTCTTCTCCAAAATAGATTTATGAGGGGGTTACCATCAGATTCAAGTAGTTGCAGCTGCCTGTCACAAGTACGGGAGTTTCGAGTATGTAGTGCCATTCGATCTGACAAACGCCCCGGAGACTCTTCAGATGACCATGAAAAGTGATAATTGTGTTATAAGTGTGTTATAGTTTACCTGGACGATATCCTGGTCTACAGCGAGACCCGGGAGCAGCACTTAAAAGACCTCGGAGCAGTTTTTTTCGCTATTGTAGAAGCATCGGCTGCTCACACAGGGATCTACTGTAAGTGCGAGTTTTTAAAAGATCGCTTAAATTTCTGGGACACGTGATTTCCACTAAGGGCGTAGAGGTGGACCCGCACAAGATTGAGACAATGCAACCCTGGCTACCGCCTACGAACCTGCTGGAGCTGCTAGGGCTCGTCAACTATGTTCAGAGATTTATCCCAAATATGGGGGGGATAACTTCACTGTTAATTGACCTGCTGCGGAAAGGGACTGCGTCTAGGTGGGTGGAGAAAGAGCAAGCTGCCTTCTCAGTGCTAACATTTTTTCTGTGATCAGCCCCTATCCTTCGCATCGCCGATCCTCACCGTCCATTCGAAGTAATCACCGACGCCAGCGACATCGCCATCAGAGCAGTACTGTTACAGGACTTCGGCAAAGGGCTACAGCCAATCGCGTACGAGTCACAAAAATTGCATCCGCTCGAGCGAAACTATCCGATACACGACAAGGAAATGCTCGCGATCGTGCGCGCGTTCAAAGTGTGGCAGTGCTACGTGACATGCGTAGACGTGACTGTCTGGACAGACCACCAAAGCCAAAAGTACATCCAGCCACTACTCAACCCGCGACAGATTCGGTGGTTGGATTTTATGGAGTCCAATTTCCATTACACTGTCCCCTATAAGAAAAGGGCATCCAACATTGCAGACCCCCTTACCCGCCCATCCGGCCACCTCAACTCCATAATCCTCGCCCAAACTTCCCCGCTATTAACAGATCTATTCACCCACGGGTATTTCACGAACAGATTCTTTACGTCACCCGCGTACGAACAGCTCGCAACAGCTAAGGGAGTCTATTACGTAAAGACAGGGACTGACCGCATCTGGGTACCAGAGTACAGCCTACTACGAGAATTTTTGTTACAGGTAGCTCACGACAGTACAATTTCAAGGCACTTCGGAGTGGAGAAAACCAAGCAGCAGTTGACCATATATTATTCCTGGCCCGATATGCAAGGGGACGTGCAGCGGCATGTGGTTTCGTGCAGAACCTACCAGACCATAAAATCATCGAAGCAGAAGACAGCTAGATAATTGCAACCAATTTTGGCGCCTGCGCGCGTATGGCAGCAGGTGGCGATGGATTTTGTCATGGGGTTGCTCGCTAAGGACGGCTGTAATGACGCGATATTCGTCGTCGTCGATAAGTTGACGAAAATGGCCCAATTCGCCGCCTGCAAAAAAAGCATCTCAGCCGAAGAAACAACCCGCCTCTTCATCTCAACCGTCGTTCGCCTCCACGGAATTCCATCCACCATCATTTCGGATCGCGACACGAAATTCACCAGTAACTTTTGGCGCAACCTCTGGGAATAGTTCGGCACGCGCCTGCAATTCTCCTCCGCCTACCATCCCGAGACTGACGGACAAAGCGAACGGGCCAATCAGACAATGGAGCAGCTGATTCGCGCCACCTGCGATGACATGGCCGACTGGGAGCAGCAACTGCCAATGATTGAGTTCGCATATAATAACGGCCCATCAGACACTACATGACAGCCACCGTTTTACTTGAACTACGGGTAGAACCCCACACTACCGATCACGCCCAACATCGAAAATCCAGTGCCACGAGCCCAACAGCTCGCCAAAATGTTACAGAACGCAAGAGAGCGAGCAGCCGAAGCTATTAAATACGCGAATGTAATCTCTAAGCGCAATGCCAATCTACACCGACTGGCAGTATTTTACCAGGATGGAGACTTAGTGCTACTCGACACCCAGTTCCTTCGACTGCCCATCGTCCCAAAACTCCGCCCCACTACAGTGGACCATTTACCATTAGCCACATGATATATTCTGTTATAGCCCATCTTCTGTTACCGGCCACCTAGAACATCAGCCCATCATTCCGCGTGCGATTACTTCGACCCTACATCGCTCACACCAGTAAGATACCACGTCACTGAGCGAACCTGAACATTCGACCGCTCACCGAGCCTACTGTCGAACCTGCGAATGTTCTCAGCCATCGGATCAAGGATCCCCGAGGGGCTCGCCTTATCGAGTTTCTGATATCTTGGAAAGACCGGACGGCCCCGGAAAACAGTTGGGTGCCCCTGGCACAGATCGAGAATTATCCGGTGTTACGAGTCTACCTCCAGTCTCGAATTGTGCGCGACGTCAGCGGTCTTAGCTAAGACCATACCTTGGAGGGGGGAGGGTGTAAGGAAATTGTATTTCCTTATCAGGGGGTTTAGTCAGTAAGGCGTACGCTGCTATAACGGGGTTGCCGCGCAACTCGACCATGAAATTCAAATCGCGGTCCCAAATGAGGTCTCCTGACGAACCGCATACATTGTTGCCCGCCTTGCTGTTGGATGCCTTGGATCTGGGCACTCCGCGCCATTTTACGAACCAGACATCGCAGCTTTGCCGAGCCACGACCGTGTGCTCCTATGCTGGCTATATCCATGCACTCTGCTGTTTTGATGTATCTCAGTTGTATTGTTTTTGTCAAACATATTTGTATATGTCTTATAGGCTAGATAGGCATGTACTGTTAGAGGGTACAACCCCTTAAGAAAAAACCACCATGTCTCCCTAGTTAATCTTTCTACGCTAACATGGTATCACGCTAGGTTAGGATCCCGCCCACCCACGCTTCCACCCTAGTCCTAGACCTAGACCTAACCGCTCGCTGCTAACCGCCCATAGCTAGCCGCCCGTCTCCATCCGCCCGTTCCTAGCCGCTCGCCGCTAGCTGCCCATAGCCGCCCGTCGCATAGCGCTCGCTGGCCCCGCGATCGTCAGCCCCGTGCCTGCTGGCCCAGCGCCCGCCAACCCTGTGCCCGTCGACCCCGCGACCGCTGGCTCCATGCGTGCTGCTGCTGCTACTGCTGGCCCCGTGCCCGCTGGCTCCATGCGTGCTGGCCCCGCACCCGCTCGCCCGCGCTCTCTGGCCCAGCTTTCGCCAGCCCCGCGCCCGCCATTTGTGTGCCCGCCAGCTCCGCGCCGACCAGCCCCGTGCCCGTCAGCCCCGCGCTTGCTGGCCCCGTGCCTGCTGGCCCAGCACACGCTTGCCCGCGCTCGCTGGCCCCTTTCGCCAGCCCCGTGCCCACCAGTCCCGTGCCCGCCAGCCCCACGCCCGTTGGCCCCGCGTTCGCCAGCTCCGCGCCTGCCAGCCCCGTGCCCGTCGGCCCCGCGCTCGCCAGCCCGCGCCTGCCGGCCTTGCACCCGCTCGCCCCGCGCCCGCTGGCCCTAATTTCGCCAGCCCGGGCCTTGGCCCCTGCGTTCGTCAGCTCCGCACCCGCTGGCCCCGCGCTCGCTGGCCCATGCCGCGGTATAGAGCCGCCGTTCCGCGGCACCGCCGTGTCGCCATGCCGCAGTGCCGCAGTACCGCCGTACAGCTGTACTGCCGTGACGCCGTGGAGCCATGCCGCTGTGGCGCCGCGCCATCGTGCAGCAGTGCCGCTGTGCTTGCAGTGCTGCAGTGTCACCGTGCCACCGCGCCACCATGTCGTCGGGCCGCCGTGTAGCTGAAATCGTGGGATGGCGGACGTTGTGCTCCGCTTGGACGCGGAAGGGCGGGCGATAGATTTCGAGGCATGGCTCGTCGACCTTCTTCGTCACCTGACAGGTCAGCGCCAGGATGGCTACTCCCTAGCTTTTCATGTCGATGGCATGCTTCCCCGCCCCGCTGCGACTGCTATCCTCCCTAATGCCCCCACCACTGCTGAGCGTGAGGCCCTTTCCGCTGCTGCGCTTGCTCACGGTGTCTGGGAGTCGCGCGACGCCATCGCGCAGCTTGCTATTAGTCACGCCCTCCCTCTGTCTGAGCGTCCCCGCTTTACCACTGTAGCGAACGCATGGAATTCTTAGATGCAGCCCATCATTCCACGTGCGATTACTTCGACCCTTCATCGCTAGCACCAGTTGTTGCGCGCTATTCCATGTCCGCCTCAGCCTCTGCTGGCAGCCTGATCCTCCCCATGCTGTTCCCTGATCTTGCGTCCTTCCCCACAATCGCCGATCTTGCCACTCACCTCTGCGCACTTGAGGCTAGCTACCATGCTGCTAGCACTGAGGCTCAGCTCACTGCCTTTCCGCCGCCACTTTGCGCTATCCTTTACCTCGCTGCCATGCGCCTTCGAGACCACCTAGCCATTGCATGTGACCACTTCCTTAGTCATCACCCAGGTGACCTCACCCTTATCGCCTATGTTACCGCCCTGTCTGCGAAAGAGACCCGCCAGCGCACTATCGCTCAGTCTAGCGATACTCCGGCGGTCCCTATCTTTCAAGGCTGTGCTCCCTCCCAGTGCACTTACTCTGACGTTTCTGCCATTGTCGCTGAGCCCTAAAACCCTAAACCCTATGTATGTCATGTATGCTGATGACTCTAGTGTGACTGGACCCTATTACCTGGTGTTGCCTAGTGTAGGTGTGTCCACTGTGTGTAGCCTAGGTTCCCTTGCTACGTCAGGCGTCAGACCCCCTGCCTTGTTTAGCCTCGGCTCCACGCTAGCCCCTCCGCCGGCTGACGCTACTACTTCGCTCTCTTTCACGCGCGACTCTAGATCGTCTATCTCCTTCTTCCGTAACCACACTGCGCTCACGCCGCTTGCCGCCCCTGCCGTTGTCGCACTTGATGACCCCTCCTTAGGTCCCGTAGTTGCCCGTAGCTCCACCACCCTTCCATTTCCAGCGGTCCCCTCGGGTTCCCTTACAGGCCTGCACATCCCCTCGTTCTCCAAGAAGCTAGTTGGTATCGGCTGTCTTCAGGACCTCGATGTCACCACTACGTTCCCCAGACACGAGCAATACGCGGTCTGTACCGAGGCCGCCACTAGTGCCACTCTGAACTCGTTCCCCCGGGACCCTGTGTCTGGCCTGTTTACGCGTAACACTGTGTCCCCCCCCGGTGAGGGCGTCCCCCCAGGTGTCTGCGTCGACCCAGGTTGTTGCGGCTTGCTCGTGTCGGTCGCTCACTCACCCATCGCTTCTGTGGCACCACCGCCTAGGTCACCCCGCACTCCCGCGTTTGTGTCACATGTCCCATCACAGTCTTGTCTTCAGTCTCCCTGCGTCGCTCCCCGCCCTTCGTCCCTCGCCTGCGCCGCCGTGCACGCCTTGCATCGAGGGCCGGCTGCTCCGTGCTCCTCACTCTTCCTCGCTTCCCCGTACCACTGCACCACTCAAGACCCTGCACATGGACGTTTGGGGCCCAGCCCCCGTCCTTGGGCCGCGTCGATAGTGCTACTTTCAATTACTTGTCGACGACTATACGCGGTACACCACAGTGTTTCCCCTGGAGCGGAAGGTCGACGTGCCTGATATTCTTATCCCGTGGGTCATAGCTGCGCGATCCACCGTGGCCTCCCTGTTCTGTGTCTCCACTGCGACCATGGCGGCGAGTTCGCCTTTGGTCCGCTTGGCCAATTCTGTCGTGCCGGGGGCATAACCCAGTCGTACACCCTGCTGGACACCCCACATCAGAATGGGGTCGCTGAGCGACGCATCGGTTTAGTCATGGAGGTGGCTCGTACCTCCATGATCCATGCCGGTGCACCCCATTTTCTATGGCCGTTCGCTGTTCGCTACGCCGTTCATCAGCTTAACCTGTGGCCGCAGGTTTCACCAACCATTCTCTGGACTGGGTTCCTTGGTGACGCGTTTACGTTCCACGTCTGGGGCTGCCTTACGTGCCTATGGCATGGACAAGCTCACTACCCGCACTGTCCCCTGTGTCTTCCTTGGTTTCCCCCTCGACGGGTCTAACAGATACTTTTACCACCCGTCGTCTCACCGCTTCTTTCACTCACGTGACTTCACTTTTGATGAGTCTGTGTCCTTCTACTACCGCTTTCCCCACCGAGGTCTCTTGGTCTCCCCGCCCCTGTTTCTAGTCCCCGCCTTCGGTAGCCCCTACTCCTCTCCTTCCCCGTCCTGCCCGGTCTGGTGTGTCTCACGTCACTCCCCTCTCGTCGGCTGTCCCGGTCAAGGATTCGGCTAACTCTGGTGGCCCGGTGGCGCTGTTCTCGCCGCCCGTCTCCGCCCTTTTGTCTCCTCCGCCGTCGTCGCCGCCATCGCCGCCACAGTAGCAGTTGCCGCTGTCCCCGCCACAGGGGTCCGCGAGCTCTGTGGGTGCGGGCGTTGAGGAGGGTGCTAGTCCTGAGGTTCCTGTCGTGGTTTGTCTCGGCGATCCTGGGGGTGGCACCGGTGCTGGAGAGGGTTCTCGTACTGGGGGTGCTAGTCCTGGGGTTATCGTCGTGGCTCGTCTCGGCGGTCCTAGGGGTGGCACCGGTATTGGAGAGGGTTCTCGCTCTGGAGGTGTTCGTGTGGAGAGTCCTGGAAGTAGCCATGGTGCAGCTGGAGGTTTTGGTATCGGCGCAGAGCAGGAGAAGGGAGGAGGTGTCCCACACCTCTGCTAGTAGATCACAGGCTCTCGGCTCCAGTCCCAGAGGAGTCTGTAGAGCCTAGTGGTCCTTACGCAGAGCTGATGGGTTGCCTAATGTACCTGATGACTTGCACTCGTCCAGATCTCGCATACTCTCTCAGCATCCTAGCTTGCTTTGTGGCCACTAGTAGACACCGACCACAGCACTGGTCGGCCGCTAAGAGGGTGCGTTATCTAGCAAGTACATCGGGCATGGGGCTAGTGCTAGGAGGACACAGACTAGTGGTCCTTACAGGGCACACATACGCTTCGTGCGCAGACGATGCTGAGACACTCAGGTCCTCCCAGGAATACTGCTTTAGCCTTTGTGCAGGTGCTATCTCGTGGAGGTCCGCCCGCTCGTCGTCTATTGCCCAGTCTAGCTGTAAGGCTGAGATCTACGTTGGTGCTATGTCGGCACAAGAGCTCCGCTGGCTGACTTTCTTGCTCACAGACTTAGGTGAGCGGCCTAGCTCTGCCCTTGTCCTGTACGCTGACAACAGGGCCATGATCCTCCTGTGTCATGAGTCTCGACTTGAGGGCAGAGCAAAGCACATCCAATTGCGGTACGTCCTCCTGCGCGAGCTACAGCAGTGCCGCCAGGCTCGCGTAATACACTTGGCCTCCGGTGCCAACACAGCTGATATCTTTACGAAGGCGCTTGCGCCTAAAGATCATCAGCGGCACTGTGTATAGCTTGGTCTAATTCCTGTAGCTTCTCACTTTCTAGGACGTTGATGTATACTTCCTTTTATATGATATTGACTAGCCTTGTGGCTCTTGTTCCAATGGTTGGACCAGTAGTGCCACCCTGGGTTACTCTTGTTTAGTTTGTACATTTGCTGACTGGTCTTCGGTCCCTTGCCTAAGAGGTTGGACTAGTAATGCCATCCTGAACTGTGTGTCTCTTTCCAGGCACTATCCCTCATCTAGCCTAGGGGGTGTATCAAACATATTTGTATATGTCTTTTATGCTGGATAGGCACGAACTATTCGAGGGTACAACCCCTTTGACAAAACCACAATGTTTCCCTCATTCTAGTTTATCTTTCTACGCTAACATTTTCCTCGTCAATCAATCCTTCGACATACGCTCTTTGCACTTCACTACAATACCTAGGAAACTCCAACCCTGATCTATGCAAGTACTATTTCCAAGGCAACTAGGAAAACCCTAGTTGAAGCGCAACTAAGATTTTCCTTATAAAGCCTATACTAATGCGTTAGTATATGCTTTGTATTTCCTTATCAGGCCTATACTAAAGCGTTTATTGTGCCGACAACCCAGTCAACACTTCTCTCATGAACAGATAATCCAGGTGCTTGAAGGGTGGTTTACTCTGTCTGACTTACTCCCCAGGGTTAGGAAATGCTAGTTTTTGTTTTCCGGCTGTGCAATGCCCACTGATCTCACATTCCCCCTACGGCTCGCTTTCAAGCATCCCTTCTCGATGTGACCTAAACTGCTTGACACTGCGCTGATCGTCGGGGCCAGAAGGGTTTCTACCCTTTTCAGGTTCTATTTTAATTGAGGCGTCTCCCCTGAACCTAGTTCAGGTGCAAATCTGCGGGCGGCAGCATCTATGGGAGGACACAGACAGGCGAGGGCGACTCCCATAGATAGACGCTGCCGTCATCTGCGTGTGATGTTCTGCGCGCAGCAAGAATTCATCTGACGGAAGTGACAGACAGACCTCAGTCAGTTTGAGCTGCTGCTGGGAGCTTGCGGGCCACCACGTCTGACGGAGGAAGCTCCTGCGCCTCGAGCCGAACAGGTCAATCGATGAGGGCGTATTTTAGGTTGAGGAAGTAATGTGACACTTCGTCATAAAATTTATACGGATCGTGAAGAACGACTATTCTTTCAAATGCAGCTAGCGGGATGTGTGACATGAATGATATACGAGATTTGTAACAGATAGTTACGGTAATCGGTTCAGCAGAGAAGAGCCGAATAGATACGACCCAGAGCATTTGCGCTACCTCAAGCTTAATCGGCACGACCCCGTGACACTCGTTGGGAATTTGACTGTTGCTAACACGGGCAGTCAGTGTGAAGAAGCGGTGTTTTTTGTTCTCCGAGAAATTTGATCAGCAGGTTTGGTGCCTCGACAGCCGTATTGTTGACAGCCGTGAACAGAACTTAGGAAAGGCCTCTAAAACAGTTGCAGTACAGTAATTTGATTCTGAAATGCACGTATGGTAGGGGATTACTTTAGTACACATCGGGCAGGTGCACACGTATTGTAGAACTGACGACTTCCACCTTCGCCGCGGTGAACACCTGTTCGTGCACTTGTCCCGTCCCACGCGCCAGCTTTAACCTCCCCCTGGAGAGAATGGCGGAGGAACGCTTTTTGTCGCAGTCTTCCCCTCCCGTTCGCTTCTCCCCGCCGTCCGCCGAGGCTGTTCCCCCCAGGCTCCCACCCATGACAGCAACCCTCACGGTTTTACCTTTTCGAGAGGCGAAGTCTTCGCTTTTCTTGTCGAAGCAGGCCCTGGGGGAAAGCTGCCTTCCTGCGGGCTCAACTGCAGACCACCACCACAGGCCTATGAGCTGCTGCAGCCAGCCTATGTGCTGGCTTATTTCCTCAGTCGCATCTTCACCCGACGCCCTTGAAATACTCCGTGACGACCAACGGGCTCAGAAACGGCACTCCCGTTGTTTCGACTGCCCCGCTGCGGCTCTGTCTGCGAGAAAACCGCATAATACTATCCGAGCTGGCGCTAGGGGTTTCGCGGACTACGAACCGCCGCCGCGCATAATCACGAAACACCGCCTAGCATCATGTCACATCTGTCACAGCGGGCCGGCTTGCGCGCGTCCGACGCGTGGCGCCCGCTCGAGTCGAATGTCGTCCGCGCCGCTTCGTCGGAGCGGCGACGGAGAACCACTACTAGTTCTCTTCAACGGCGGGGCGCTTCGTCGCCACCTTCCCGTCAAAACTTGCGCCTAGCTCTGCTGCTGCCTCTGACTCTTATATGTTTATCCGCGTTACACGGCGCATCTGCCGCAAGAAAGCCGAAGAAATCTGCTCCACCCCGGCCGCCTCCGCCGCCTCCGCCGTCCCCGCCGCCCCCCCCGCCGCCTGGTTAGTGGTTGTTGGGAACCCCTAGATTTTGGTCTTCATCTTCTCACGTCGAATTTTCCGTTTATCCGCTTATCAACTAACTCGGGGGTCAAAACTGAGACCGGAAATTTGTCTCGTTTCGGACCAAAATCAGTCCGACATCGCCGAAATGCGAGGTCCTAAATTCGCCCGAAGATTGGATTTTTTAGCAGGTCAATAGGGAAGGGCGGGCTTTCCTTGTCTCCCGTTTCATATTTTCCCGCCTCTTAACTGTTTCTACCCTTCCTCGTCTCTCTCCCCCATCCCCGCAGACTGTTCCTTCGCGGAGTCCCTCTCCGCCTTTGCGCTTTCCGGCGATGCGGTCAGCGCGACCTACAAGCAATGCCCCGCCATAACACTCACCCCCGACGCCGCGCTGGTGGCGGGCGGCGCGCTCAACCCCTCCGCCATTGTCCTCACCGACCGCAGCTCCTCCGCCTCTGCCTCCGCTTCCGCTTCCGCTTCCGCCAGTAACGCGTCGACTCCGAGCTGCGCGCCGCTGGAGTTCTCCGCGTCGTTCGCGTTCGTAATAACGACCGCGAAGGGCGGAGGGGGGAAGGCGGGCGCGGGGCAGGGCCTGACGTTCTTCGTGACGGCGGACGCGGCGTGGGAGCCGGGCAGCGACAGCGGATACCTGGGATGGGGCGAGACGGGCGACGCGCCGAGCTTCGCTGTGGAGTTCGACACGTTTAAGTAAGTGCTGCGCTTAGCGGGAAATGTCCTCGAGGGGGCCTTCATTAGACAGGTTGGTCGCAAGGTAGGCTATTATACTTATTATTATTTATTTGTTTATTTTTCTTCATTTCTTTTATGTGTCTATTATTGATAGAATTCCCTTTCTTGTTCCCTCCCTTCCCCCCCTTTTTTTTTCAGGGACACGTGGGAGAAGAACACTCCCACGCCGCACATCGGATTCAACCTGAACGCGTCCGTCAAATCAGCGACTGCCAGCAAGTCAGCCATCCCCGCTATAAGCGACCCTAAGACGACAAAGTACATCTGGATCGACTACACTCTCTCAAAAAAATCACTCTCCGTGTTCCTCAGCACCTCCAAGAAACGCCCCACTAAGAACAGCTTCGTTACAAGCTTCGACCCGTGTACACTTTTCCCAGCTCCTCAAGACAACCCCACCAGCAGCACGCCACTGTACGTGGGGTTCAGCGCGGCCACTGGCGCCAAGTACTACTCCGCGCACACGCTGCTAGGGTTTGACGTCACCGCCACCGTTGCTCCTGAGCAAACGGGTGGGGCAGAGGGCGGAGACGGGGGCGACGGGTCCGGTGATGCGGGTGCCGGTGGCAGCAGTGGGAATGTCACTGATTCTGGTGGCGCTGGTGGCGCTGGCGGTGGTGGGAGTGGGAATCTCACTGATAGTGGTGGTGCTGGCGGTGCTGCTGGTGGTGGGAGTGGGAATCTCACTGATTCTGGTGGCGCTGGTGGTGCTGGCGGTGGTGGGAGTGGGAATCTCACTGGTAGTGGTGGCGCTGGTGGTGCTGGTGGTGGTGGGAGTGGAAATCTCACTGGTAGTGGTGGTGCTGGTGGTGGTGGAGGGGGAGCAGGGAGCACATCTGGAGATCCAAACGCCCCTGCGAACTACTTTCCAAGTGAGCTGAAACCCGCAAGTAAAGTTGGTGTCGGCTGCGCGTGCCAGGTGTAACCCTCGCGGCTCAAGCATTGCGGCTCAACCAGTGCTCCGTCTCTCACTTACCTCCACCTCCCCTGCTTTCTTCCCACTGTCGAGGGTCGCACCACGCATGCACCTCGTCTCCTCGCATCACCATCACGCCTGTCAGCTGCTCACATCTGTCCCCTCCTCTTTCCCTTCTCCCCCACCTCAGCCCGGGTGGGCGATCGCTCCCTTGGTGGCCTGCCCGTCCCGCGTAACGACTCGCGGCCGAAGCTGAACAAGTGGTTCCACTACGCGTCGGTGTCGCTCAAGATTGAGCGCAGCAACAACACAGCCAACTGGGCGTTCAAAGAGCACTCGGACGTCGACTGGCGGGCCAACCTGACTGCCGTGGTGGACCAGGACTCACCCAGTCTCTGCAGTGAGTGCTGGTTGTAGCCTCTGCAGTGAGTGCTGGTTGTAGCCTCTGCAGTGAGTGCTGGTTGTAGCCTCTACAGTGAGTGCTGATTGCAGCCTCTGCAGTGAGTGCTGGTTGAAGCCTCTGCAGTGAGTGCTGGTTGAAGCCTCTGCAGTGAGTGCTGGTTGTAGCCTCTGCAGTGAGTGCTGGTTGTAGCCTCCCTTGCCCCGCCCAACACCTCCCGCCGCCACACCCCCCCTCCCCCCCTCCCCCCCGCCCCAACCAGGCTCCTGCTGGGCTTTCGCAGCAGCGGCGGCCATTGATGGCGCATTCCTGGGTCGGACGCCTCATCCCCAACCCACCCCCACTCTCCGCTTCCTCTCCTCCTTTACCCTCCTTCACCTCCCCTCAGGTTCCTGCTGGGCCTTTGCAGCGGCCACGGCCATCGACGGTGCGTTACTGGGTTACCGCATCCAGCCGCCGCAGCGTGTGTCGGTGCAGCAGTTGCTGACGTGTGGCGTGGACGACTGCGACGGGGGTTTCACCACGGACGCGTTTGAATACGCCATCGCACAGCCGCTGGTGTCCGCTGCCGTCTACCCCTATGTGGCTAATGACAGCACCACGTGCAACAGCAGCATTGTAAGCACTCAATGCTACGGTTCCATCGTATGCTGGCCACACCTCCTTTGTAAGCTGGCACTTGTGCCCGTTCCCCAAGGTGACTGTTCTACAAAATTCACCACGGATGCATTTGAGCACGCTTCCCCCTCTCCCTCGTGCCTTACCCTCCCTTCCTCCCTTCCTCCCTTCCTCCCTTCCTCCCTTCCTCCCTTCCTCCCTTCCTCCCTTCCTCCCGTCCTCCCTTCCTCCCTTCCTCCTCAGATCCAAGCCAGCCCCGGCGTGGCCAAGGTGCGCTTCTACGAGCGCGCCAACCTGCTGGGCCCTATCGGGCTCATGTTGGCGCTGCAGTTCCAACCGGTGGTGGTGCACGTGGAGGCGGACCAGGACTGCTTCCTCAGCTATAACGGGGTGAGCGGGATGCTGGCTGCATGGGGTGAGTTATGTACTGGGGGTGGCTGTTGCCTCATCAGTTCCAACCGGTGGTGGTGCACGTGGAGGCGGACCAGGACTGCTTCCTCAGCTACAATGGGGTGCGTCCCATCGGGTGGGGCGCGTTGGGCGCAGTGGGGTGTGTGAAGCGCGTTAACGCACGAGCAGTCGCTGCATCAGTTCCTTCCAGCCAGTGACCACGCTGCTTCCATGGAGGCCCTTTTAATCTTTCCACTATTCCTCCTGTCCCTATCCTCCCTGCCCTCCCTCTCCTCCCTGCCCTCGCCTCCCCCCACCCCCAGACGTACATCTTCTCGAATAAGACGTGCTTCGCCAACCGCATGGTGAACCACGTGGTGCTGCTGGTGGGGTACCACCTGGAGGAGGCGGGGAAGGCGGGGAGCTACTTCATTCTGAGGAACAGCTGGGGAACCACCTGGGGCGACCACGGCCACATGAAGATCGGCTTTGAGCGCTCGCCCTTTGGGTACTGCGGCATGTGGAGCGAACCGGGGTACTACCCCATGCTGCCTGGTGAGAGATAGGGGTACTACCCTCGGTGGCAGGTGAGGGCTAGGGGTACTACTACCCCAGGCCACTTACTTGCCTCCTCTCCCATCTTCCTCGCCTCTGCCTTCTCCCCCGCTGCTTCGCCTGTGCCTCCTCTCCTTTCTCTCCTTGCCCCAAAGGCTGTTCCTCTCTCTCCGCTCCCCTCTCCGCCGCTCCCCTCCTCACCCCCCCTCCCCACCAGCCACCGCTGGCAAGTGGTGTGCCGGCTTCCCCTGCGGTGCAGGCAACTCCTACATTGCCTTAGTTCTTTCCCACCCGCCTCTCCCTACCCCATTCCCTCCCCCCCAGCCGTCCCTGGCAAGTGGTGTGCCGGCTTCCCCTGCGGTGCGGGCATCTGCCACGATCCGCCACAGCCGCCCAAGCCGGGGGAGCCGCCCAAGCAGTATTACAGCTGTGACTGCGGCAATGAGCCATTCCTCATCCCTGCCGTTAACGTGGACGGCACCGACACCTGTATAGTCAGTAAGTGGTGGGGTCCAGTGATGGGCTCTTGAACTGTTGAGTTGAGTGGTACGCCGTATTACAGCTGTGACTGCGGCAATGAGCCGTTCCTCATCCCTGCTGTTAACGTGGACGGCACCGACACCTGTATAGTCAGTAAGTGGTGGGGTCCAGTGATGGGCTCTTGAACTGTTGAGTTGAGTGATACGCCGTATTACAGCTGTGACTGCGGCAATGAGCTGTTCCTTATCCCTGCCCTGCCAAAATGTTGACGGCACTGACACTTGTATAGTCAGTAAGTGGTTGGCTCTTGAACTGTTGAGTCGAGTGATGCGCGCAAGTATGCACTTGTATAGCTGATGTGCGTACTTGTGGCAGATGTGCGTATGTGCACGGCTGTCGCTGTTGAGTGGAGTGATGTTGTTGTCGAGTGTGTCGAGTGATGTTGTGAATGTTGATGGCACCGGCACCGGCACCGGCACTTGCATCGTTCGTACGTACGCGCTACTTTGTGTGTGGTGATGCAAGCAGTGATGCGAGCGGTAGATGTGTGTGTGGCATGTGGCGTGGGCATATGTGCGGATATGGGCTTGATTGCACACCGCACTTCAACAGCCATCCCTCCCATCTCTCACCCCTCTGGCTGCTTTCTGCACAGCAATTCAACTTTCATCCCTCCCCCTGCTCCCCCCCGACCCCTCACAGAGACGGTGTGCATGCTGCAGATGCAGAACCCATGTGGCGGCGGCATGTGTGTAGATGATGGCATCGGCGGCTACAACTGCACGTGCCCCGCCAACTACACCACCACCACCCGCCCCGATGGATCTGCCACTTGCATTCCGCGTATGTGCCATGTGTCCTCTCCTTTTCCCTCTCCTGTCTTTTTTCCTCCCCTCTTTAGCATCTGTGCTGTCTCCTCTCATGTCCTCCTTTCTTTCTCCTTTCCTCCTTTCTTTCTCCATTCCTCCTTGCTTTCTCCCATCCGTCCCTCTCCTACCCATCGCAGCGCCCCTCGCCTCCACCACATACACCATCCAAGAGGGCGACACGTGCGACACCATCTGTGCTGCCAACAACATCACCACCACCGAATTTCAACAGATGAACACGGTAGGTCTTCCAGCAGTAGTCGGTCTCGGATTGTGGGTTTGATTTTGAGTCGACTCGAAAGAACAGGCTCAAATGACGCCGTCTGTGCCGCCAAGCCAACAACATCACAGTCATTAGAAATAAGTACAGGTCCATTGCATTTCCATAAGCAATTGCTTTCTAAGCGTACAGTGTGCGGGCGCACATGCTTCTATTGCTTTCTACCTTGCCTTTTCGCTCCCCTCATGCACTACTATTACTGTCGTATTGTTTTTATTTTTAGTTTTCAGGAACCAACACGTTCCTACTGCACTCTTTCTACCTTGCAACCTTGCCCTTTTCGTTCCCCTCATGCGATATGGTGTTGTCTAGTTTTGAGGCGCCTCAAAACGTGCGATATGGTGCTGTTGGAACACTCCTGCCTGCCCCCCCGCTCCCCCCCCCCTCATGCCAACAGGCCGTCGACTGCAGCAGCAACCTGACAACGGGCGTGACAGTGAATGTGACGTCAGCATCGGCTATCAAGATGTGCATCAACTACTACACCGCGCAGCCGGTGAGTTCACATGCTCATGCTCATGCCATGCTCATGCCATGCCATGCTCATGCTCCTGCTCCCATCATGCCAGCATCATTGGTTGCCAAGACGTGCATCAACTACCACACCGTGCAGCCGGTGTGTGTGTCTCATAGTCTCATAGTCTCATAGTCTCATAGTCTCCTGACGCCATGGCGTCATGGCGGGATGCTGAGTCCCATAGATCCCCACCACATGTTCATTCCCAGGTCATGTCATTTCGTGTCGTGGCATGCCATCCCGTGTTATGCCATGTTGTCTCGTGTCATGGCATGTCATCTCGTGTCATGCCATGTCATCTCGTGTCATGCCATGTCATCTCGTGTCATGCCATGTTGTCTCGTGTCATGCCATGTCATCTCGTGTCATGCCATGTTGTCTCGTGTCATGGCATGTCATCTCGTGTCATGCCATGTCATCGGCTTTACTCGTCTTGTCCCCTCGTCTATCCTGCCTCCCACCCGGCCCAAGTTTTCCCCGCACCCCACCGCTCCGTCTCGTTCCCCCACACCCCTTCAATCCTCCTCCCCCTTTCCTCCCCCTCTCCTCCCCCTCTCCTCCCCCTCTCCTCCCCCCCTCCTCCTCCTCTCCTCCCCCTCCTCCCCCTCTCCTCCTCTTTCCCCATCTCCTCTTGTCAGAACGACACATGCACATCCATTGCCACTATGCTCGCTCATGTTAAAGCCACAAGTTTCCGTCTCCCCCGTTGCCCTGACTCCACCTCCTCCCCCACCCCCCCAGAACGACACGTGCACGTCAATCGAAACGAAGTTCTCTATCGCCAACCTCACCGCTCTGAATCCCGGCATCAACTGCTCCAGCCTCACTACCAAACCACAGGTAAGCCATCCTCAGGTAAGCCATCCTCAGGTAAGCCTTCCTCAGGTTAGCCTTCCTCAGGTGAGCCTTCCTCAGGTAAGCCTTCCTCAGCTCCTTCTCAGGTAAGCCCCTCTCAGGAATCCGTGCCCTTACACCATTCTCCCCCCTTGCCTGGACCAGGTGTGTGTGGCAGACGGCCAGGAGCTACCCTTCGCCTCTGTCACAACGGTGTGAACGGAGTGCTACACGCAGAGCGGAACTCGCACTCTCACCCCTTTCTGTCCCCTCTCCACCAGGGGTGTGTGGAGGGGGGTCAAGCCCTGCCGCTCGAGCGTGTTCACGGAGAACTACAGACTCTTGAGTCACTCAACTTTGTAACAATCGTGGGCTCGGAGTACTACAAACTGGAGTAGACTCTTTCCCGACCTCCCTTGCTCCCCTCTACTCTGTACCCCCACTCTCATCCCACGCCACCAGGTGTGCGTGGAGGTACTGCCTTCTGCCACGGTCAGGCAGTAGCCTTTGCCACGGTCAGAACAGTATGCATGGAGTACTACATTCTGAGAGAGGCTCTCACACCATCCCCCCCCCTCGTCCACCAAGTTCAAGCGCTGCCCCTCACCTCTGTCACGCCAGTGTGCATGGATGGAGTACTACACGCTGAGCTCTGCCTCAATCTCACACCTGCTCCCCTCTCTCTGGTGCCCTCTCTGGTGCCCTCTCTCTGGTGCCCTCTCTCTGGTGCCCTCTCTCTGGTGCCCTCTCTCTGGTGCCCTCTCTCTGGTGCCCTCTCTCTGGTCCCTCCTCGCCACTCCCCTCTCCACTGTCGTCCACCAGGTGTGCATTGAGGAGGGTCAAGCCTTTCCCCTCGCCTCCGTCACCACAGTGTGCACGGAGTACTACATGCTGAGTTCCACTCTCACTCTCACCCCTTCTCATCCCCTCTCCGCCAGGTGTGCGTGGAGGAGGGCCAGGCACTGCCCCTCGCCTCTGTCACAACGGTGTGCACCGAGTACTACACGCTGAGCGCCACCGACACGTGTGCGAGCGTGCAGAGCGCTTACAGCCTCTCGGCCTCCGAGCTCTACAAGCTCAACCCCGGGCTCAACTGCAACAATCTCATCGACTACTCCGACTCGTCGGTGAGTGGAGGGGGAGAATGGCTTGAGGTACTCTGAGTGTCTCAGGCTGCGCACTTTGAGACGACTCAAAACAGACAGGTTGCAAGCTGGCTGGGGCCAGCGAGCTCTACAAGATTAACCCCTGGCTCAACCGCAACAACCGCAGCAGCTATGCAACCTCCCCTCTTGAGAGCCGGATCAGAAGCGACTATTCCAACTCCTCTTGACTCAGATCAGAGGCGACTACACCAACTCCTCGATGTGAAGAGACAGCGTCAATTCACTCCCTCACTCTCTCTGTCCCTCTGCCATCTTGCCCCTCATCCCTCCCTCCATGCACCGACCTCCTCCCTCTCACCCCCTTACCTCCCATCTCACTTCTCCTTCCTGCTTCCTCTCACAGTCAGGGTGGAGGAATTTTAGGGTTTAAATTTGTGGTTTAGGGATTGGCATGGGGAGAAGTTTAGGTATAGTTTCCCTATTCACAAGGATATTAGTTCAAGGACGAAGACCCATCCTTTTGCATCAGCCTGGTTCTCATCGCACCCGTCCCTTATCCCCCTCACCTTCTCCTTGTGCCTCTGCTTCCCCCCCTCTCAGCTCTGTGTGGCCCAAGCCAAGTTCGGAGCCTCCTCGTGCAACAAGCGGTACACGGTGAAATCAGGCGACACGTGTGCGTCCATCATCTACAAGTACTTCCGCGGGAAGACCTCGTACGTCAGCTCGCTCAACAGCGGCTACGTCTGCACCTCCTCCACGCTCTATGTCGGCCTCTCGCTCTGCGTCTACAACTTGTAACGGCAACTTGTAACCGTCGCCCACCACAACCTCGTTGTGAGTTTGGTCTGGCCTGTATCGTACGCGGGCAAGCTCAACAGCGGCTAGTCTGCACCTCCTCCTCCTCTCCATGCTCGTATGGCGTCCTCTCACTCTGCCTCTACAACTTGTCACTGTCGCTTGCCTCCTCTTACATATACCATTACTGGTTCGGTATATCTCTTGTAATTTTAGTGGTATTTGATATCAACAGTACATCTTCTGATTTGTGTCTGTGTAAGGTATTGCTTTATGCTGTATTGTAAATTGAAAGACAGTTCGCTTGCCAACTGAATACGAACATGCTGAAAGGGCTGTGTTGTGTTCTACTGGTTAACTAACATACCTAGTATACTACACAAACACAACCAAGACAATTGGTGCCAGGGCTGACGTTTCAAAAAAAGGCACTCTGATTTTGCCCCCCCAAAAATCTCCCGAGTCTGAAGGGCCATTTTTCGAAATTTCGCTACTCTGAAATCTCAGTGTCCAAAAGTCAACGAGTCTGAAATACTCAGGGTTCAGAATGTCGACTCAGAGTCCTGCGCCCAAGTCGAAATCTTATACCGTATTCCCCCGTATATAAGACCCGCCGAAATAGTCAACCCATGGGTAGCATATGCGGGGGATAGCTTATGATATGGTGCATTTTTGAGAGCACCCACCTTTTTGAGTACGAATTTTACATAACACCCTCCATCGGGGATTTGTGGATTTGCTTGGTCTAGCATCAAGGTTTTATCATTAGACAACAGTTTTAACACTAGTCTAAAGCCTATCCGTTGTGCGAGGCATTTCTAGTGCATTTTTTATTACCTAAGCTAGCTATTACTACCATTCACTCAGCACACACTGATAGTCCAACAGCTAGCTACATGTCCTAGCAGGGTAAGTCAATAGTTAGTCTCTGTCTTCGTCCTCACTGTGCCAGTCCTCTCCTGCATGCCACACCTCGGCATCTTCATCGTCACTGGCGATGTCATCCCAGTCAAAGTCATCAGTCCAGCGGGATGCAGCCAAGCCCGCCAGAACCTCCGCCGCAGGCATGTCTAGACCTTCGTCGCCTTCGGCAGCTGATATCCCCACCTCTGTCGCTGCTTCTGTATAGGTTGTTGCTGCTGCTGCTGCTGTGCGGGCTCCTGGATTCCCAGACGCCTCTGATGCTGGCGCGGGTGTTGCAGCTCCAGATGCACCGGATGATGAGGCACTTGCTGCAGGTTCAATCTCCGCCTCGACATCGGGATCGTCTTCCTCCGAGCTCGGCGTGGCGCTCGGCTCCACATATTCCGACTCGTAGTATGGGTTCAGCGCCCCACTCTCTTCCATTTCGGCATGGACATCTTCCATGACTTCGACCTCGGCGTCGTCCCGCATGTGGGCGAGGATCACCTCGTCCTCTGTGCCGTCGGTCGCGTTGGAAATGCCGCACGTCTTGAACGCGTGGCGGATGAGTTCAGCTGGCACCGCGGCCCAGGCGTCGGCAATCCACTGCAGCACGAGCTCGGCTGGCGGCTTGCGAAGATTCCCTGCAGGGGAAAGCAAAACGACGAGACAATAGGAGGGGGGTTTAGGAGTAGTGGTGGAGAAATGCAAGGCATGGTTTAAAAAATCACAACGCGGGTAGAGGTTTTAAGGACAAATAATAAAGACGGTTACTCACCTGCAGGGGTTGTGGACTCGCAGCCGAATTCTTCGAACCACTCACTGTAGGACCTCCGGACATGCGCCTTGACGCACCGGTTTACCGCCACGTCTAGAGGCTGCACGATAGGCGTACAACCGCCGGGGATGACAGCCCTCGACAGCTTGAAGAGTCGCATCAACTGGGACACTCCCTCTGTCAGGTGTCCCTTGTACGAATCGAGGACCACCAGAGCCTTCTGACGGCCACCGCGCCGCGAGGGTATCGAGCGGAGAAACGGCACCAGGACGGTGGTGACCCAGTCCTTGACATGGGTCTCGTCCATCCACCCTTTCTCCTGGGCCTTGATCACAATTCCTGCACAAGCGCAAAGTACGAGACATATGAGTTTGCCCTGGAAAGACAGCTACGAAAAACATTAGCGGTGGTGGCACAAAAAAAGACACGAAATCCTTACCGGGCGGGACGCGGATCCGAGGTAGTGTCTTCCGCTTGAAGATGACGTACGACTTCAATTTCTTGCCACTTGCTGTGACGGCCAGCATGACGGTCAGCCTCTCCTTCTCGTAGCCGGCCGTGCGCACATGGACAGTTCTCGAGCCCCGGACTTCGAGTGTGGTCTCCTGCGGCATCTCCAAGAATAGTGGCGTCTGATCCGCGTTGATGATCAGATCGTCGGGGTAGTCGTTGAGCGTGCGGAGCTGCCGAACAAACTCCCAGAACTTCTCGACTTTCGCGTCACAGTCTGCCAATGAAAATAATAAAAAACAAAAACATAGAATGCATAAGTGCGGTCACCAAACAAGGAAGCACGACAAGAGCTAGACGAGGGCAGGGAGTATTCGCGGCACGTCAAAGTGCGTACCTGCAGTCATGCGCTGTCCCATCTTCGTCTTCACGCGCTTCGTCAGTCCCCAGCGCGCGCGGAACCGGAAGGTTCACCGTGACGAGGCGCGCCAGTCGATGCCGGGGTGGTGCTTACGCATGTACTTCCGACTCCATTTCTGCAGCGTGCCGATCGAGACCGCCAGCCCTCGCGCGCGCTGGCCCAAGAACTTCTTGTACAGCTCGCGCTCCATGGTGGGGTACTTCGCCTTCCTACCGGAGCCGATGAGGCGACGCCTACAGCCAGCCGAGGCAGTGAGTCGTGCCTTGTTCTTCCTCCAGTCGCGAATCTGGCACGGCTGCACTCCAGCCATCCGAGCAAGGGAGCGGTTCGACATCTCCGGCTCCGCCTCCAACTTCGCCAACCAGTACAGCTTCTCGGTTGCCGTCCGTGCGAGTCGCTTGCGATTCGTCCTGCGAGCCCTGGGGGAGGGAGGTGCAGCATCACGGTTACGAAGAGGCATATTACGACGGCGTTGCGCTTGCGGGAAACGAGGGACGATAACGCGAGGAAGTGGGCGAGGAGGTTCAGGCTCGCGGTCGTCAGCCTCATCCTCCTCCCACAACAGGTCGTCGTCATCCTGCCAATCGTTATCCCACTCCGGAGGACGTGTGACCACCGGCGACGAGAGAGGTGGCGGAGCAGGGGGAGCCGGGGGCGCAGGAGGAGCAGGAGGTGCAGGGGGCGCTGGTGGCGCCGGTGGCGCCGGAGGAGCGGGAGGAGCGGGAGATGCAGGCGGATGTCTTGGAGCCGAAGGATCTGGTGGGAAAGGACGGAGCAACGTCTGATTCCCGAAGGGTGGGCGATGAGCTCGCAAAAGTGACACACCATTAATTGCTCGAGCGGCCATGGGGGAAAATTTCGACAAGGGATAGCGAGATAGGCGAGATTGGGCAATGCCCGAGCCTCTGTTAGAGAGCTCGGGCATTGCGAAGAATTTGATTGAGGCTGAGAGGAGCGAGGAGCAAGAATGAGAATGAGGTAAGAGAAGGTTGGAGAAGAACCGTGGCCGACGCCCCTAACCGAAGCGCGCACGGCTCTGCAAGAAGCGATGGGACCATGCATGCTGGTCCCATCAAGAAGATTCCGTAAAGGAATCTGGTCGCGCACTTTCGTTACGTTGTAAAAACCCGGGATTCACAGCCGTCGATGAAATCTTGTCACTTCCAGGAGGCCGCTTTCCTCTTGTGCTGGCAGGACCGGCTTCCTCGGATTGGCTGCAAATGCAGCACGTCATGACGTTATCGCCAGGCTGGCCCGAGTGGAGGTTGGGAATCGTCATCCAAACCTCGCTTAAGGTGTCATCCTGTACTGTGCATGTATTTTTGCATGTTACGCCCCAAATTCATTTTGCACTATACATAAGACATGGGCGTTATATTTTTCCAGCCTACTGTTAACACCCCTTCGTTTTTTTAATGAATTTTTGACAATACCCTAGGGTGTTATATACGGGGGAATACGGTATTTCCAGAGTTCACACCAGGCCCCACGACTGGTTTTAGGGTACCTTGATTCATCAGCTTTTCGTCAAGAAAATTTACGTGGATTCATCAGAGTTTCCTAGCAAAAAATTGCCTTTTCATTAGGGCGTGTTAAAAAAAACTGATTTGGCAACTAGGAGAGAGGATTTCAGTTTTTTTTAAGTTGCATTCGACTAAGAGTGAATTCGGCATTCTAATAACAGTCGTTTCTATTAGGCGAAATTCTCGACAGCTGCCCGTTTGGTCAACTGAAATTCTATAAAAATGTGACGGTCACGATCGATTGCGATCGTTTCGACGTTTTTTAACCATTCGATGGTTCAAGTGATAAACGTCCAAGATCGATCAACCGGGGCGCGATCCTCTCCCCTCCCCCTCCATTTTCGAACCCACCCACCCCCCCCCCCCCCCCCCTCCCCCTCCGTTTCGCTTCCCCCCTCCCATCCGTTTCGCTTCCACGCCTCCCCTCCGTTTCGAACCCCCACCCCCCCTCCCCTCCGTTTCGTTCCCCCCTCCCTCCCCCCCCCCCCTCCCCTCCATTTCGCTTCACCCCTTCCCTCGGTTTCGATTCCCTCCCCCTTTCCCCCTTGAATTCGATTCCCCCTCCCCTCCTTTTCGAATTCTCCCCCTCAGGGCCTGTTCGTACACGATACACCGTCACGACACTTTGTATCAAAATTGTGATTGACGGGCAAATTTGACTGCAAAATCAGCAATGACACGAAGTTGCCTGAAAGTGTCGTGTTGGAAAACAACACTCCCTCAATTGAGCCGTGGACAGTGTGATTTTTTAGAGTTAGTTTCACATCGTCTGAGAAATCAGAAAATAAAAAAATAAAAAATCGCCAGCCAGATGAATGATTTTCTTGTTACCCCTTTTAGGAACTTAACAAAAGTCGGGTAATAAGCAGGATTGCGGGTTGCGGGGGTTTGTGGGAGGATTTTTTTTATGGCTGCAAGGGACTTCGACGATTTTTCCGGGTTGCGGGAGCTGAGGGAGGGATATTTCTTGCTGTGGGGACTTAGCCGAAATTTCAGGGTCGCAAGAGGTGTGGGAGGGATGTGTCTGTCTGTGGGGACTTGGTCGAATTTCTGGGGCTGCGAGGCGAGTAGGGAAGAAATGTGCTGGGGGGAACTATCTCTGGCTGCTAGGACTTAGCCGGATTTTTTGGGTTGCGGGGCGGGGTGTGTGTGAAAGGACTTGACTCTGGCCCTTGGGGACTTAGACGAAATTTTTTGGTGAGGGCAGGGAGGTGCAGTACTAGTATGTGTGTCTCAGGGTCCGTACGCGCTGCGCTCTGAAAACTCAGTATCCGCAAACTGCGAAGTCTGAAATTCTCAGGATTCAAAAACATATAAGTCTGAAGGGTTCAGCATTCATAAAATGGCAAGTCTGAAAAATCAGGATCGGCAAAAAAATAGGTCTGAAATTTCAGACAATCAGACTAAAATAGTCTGATAAAATCAGCCCTGATTGGTGCTGTTCAAATTATATAAGTTATAATTTAATATAGGCTTGGTAGGTTGTTACTGAACCTTTCTGTAGGGGGTACAAACCCCTCCTTGTACTCCCCTCTCTTCCTAATCCAACTCTCTTCTCTCTCGACACTCTCGTCAACTTCCTAGCTAAACCCTTGGCCTCCATTTCATGGCGGCCTCCTCTTTTCTTCCTAGTTCAGACTTTAACAGGTGACCGTTTGTGGGCCTGCTCCCCACGCTTCCGCCGCGTGCTTTAATCGTCTGCGCCTGTGCCGCCGTCGCGGCCCCTTATTTTCCTGCCGCCGTGTCGGCCACTTGTCGTTGTGCCGCCGTGGCGGCCTCCCGCTTTTGTGCCGCCGTCGCGGCTTCTTGTCTTCGTGCCGCTGTGATGGCCGTTGCGAGATGCCGCCGCGGCCTCGTGGTGCTGCCATCGCCCGTCCGCCTCGTCGCCGCTGCATCAGCGTCGCCGCTGTCCCGCCAGTAAGCGTCGCGCCATTTATGGCGCGTCGCTGAAGATTCGTCCCTCCCCCCCCCCCCCCCCCCACCCGCCTCCCCCTCCTTCCCCTGCATCCCCCACCTCCTTGCTGCAGCCGACGACTGCCTCATGAGGGCCCTCCCCACCGCCGAGGGGAATGGACATGCCGCCGAGAGGGCGGGGGCCGCTGCACCAGCCTCTGACGTTCAAGCCGCCGCTGCCGCCGCTGTTGCCGCGGGCCGGGCGCCGCCGCACGCCGCCGCCGCCGCCGCTGTCGTCACTGTCGCTGCTGCCGCCATAGCCATCCGGCGGGCCGTGGGATCTGCCCACATCCGGAGTCGTTTCGGTTCCTGCTGGGAATGGGGGTGCTGGGCTAGGGGGTGTGGGTGTGGGTGTGGGTGTGGGTGTGGGTGTGGGGGTGTGAGTGGGCTTGACACTACCAAGCCTAGGGGGTGTGTTCAAATTATATAAGTTATAATTTAATATAGGCTTGGTAGGTTGTTACTGAACCTTTCTGTAGGGGGTACAAACCCCTCCTTGTACTCCCCTCTCTTCCTAATCCAACTCTCTTCTCTCTCGACACTCTCGTCAACTTCCTAGCTAAACCCTTGGCCGCCATTTCATGGCGGCCTCCTCTTTTCTTCCTAGTTCAGACTTTAACAGGTGCATCACAGGCTTGCTGAGAGGGTACCCCAAAAGGAGATGAGACCAGACCCAGATCCAGGTGTTAACGTAGAAACGAATGATTACTAGAGGTGGAAACCTAGAACAAATACTAGTTGGTTGTACTCACTAGAAGCATACCTCAGTCTAGCCTATAACTTCTACATAGATAATATGTATAAGTTGACACACCCCCTATGCTAGACAAGGGGTGAAACTAAACAAGAAGCAAACAGCTCAGGGCGGCACTACTAGTCCAACCACTGAGGCAGGGGTCTGGAGACCAGTCAGCAAGAATACAACCAAAACTGAAGCAAGCCAGGGTGGCACTACTAGTCCAGCCACTGGAGGTAAGGCCACAAGGCCAGTCTGACAAGCATATATAATAGAGAGTACACAATCAGGATCCTAACAGGGGAGCAGCTATAGGAACAAGACCAAGCTGTACACAGTGCCGCTGATGATCTTTAGGCGCAAGCGCCTTAGTAAAGATATCAGCTGTGTTGGCACCTGAGGCCAAGTGAACTACGCGGGCCTGGCGGCGCTGCTGTAGCTCGCGCAGGAGGAAGTACCGCAGCTGGATATGCTTCGCTCTGCCCTCAAGCCGAGGCTCCTGACACAGGAGTATCATGGCCCTGTTGTCAGCGTACAGGACCGGGGCAGAGCTAGGCCGCTCACCTAAGTCTGTGAGCAAGAAGGTCAGCCAGCGGAGCTCCTGTGCCGCCATGGCACCAGCGTAGATCTCAGCCTCACAGCTAGTCTGAGCAACAGACGACGAGCGAGTGGATCTCCAAGAGATAGCACCCGAACCAAGGCTGAAACAGTAGCCCTGCGACGACCTGAGCGTCTCAGCGTCGTCTGCCCAAGAAGCGTCTGTGTGCCCAGTAAGGACCACTGGCCTGCGTCCTCCTAGCACTAACCCCATGCCTGATGTACTAGCAAGATAACGCAAAACCCTCTTAGCGGCAGACCAGTGCTGAGGTCGGTGTCTGCCTGTAGCCACAAAGCGAGCCAGGATGCTGAGAGGGTATGCGAGATCTGGGCGAGTGCAAGTCATCAGGTACATGAGGCAACCCACCAGCTCTGCGTAGGGGCCACTGGGCTCTACTGGCTCCTCAGGAACGGGAGCAGAGAGCCCATGGTCTACGGGTAGAGGTGTGGGCTGTGCGGAGGAGAACTGAAGACCGAACCTCTGAAGGACCTGACGCACCAAGTGTGACTGGGTCAGAGTGATGGTGCGTGCTGCTCTGTCCCTAGAGATCTGCAGGCCAAGATAGCGACGCAGCTCTCCAAGGTCAGTGCAGGTGTGTCTCTTCAGCAGCTCAGCCTTCACAGAGGCCAGTGCGTCCCTGTCAGGAGTAGCGAAGACCAGGTCGTCTACGTAGACAAGGATGTAGAACGGAGTCTGGCCGGAACGCACAAACAGTGAAGGGTCAGCAGAGGACGGAAAGAACTGCAGGTCTGCTAACGTGGCACGTAGCGTGTCGTGCCACTCGCGGGGAGCCTGACGCAGGCCGTAGACCAGGCGCCTGAGAAGCCACTGGGTCCCAGGAGGGAAGGTACCAGTGAAGCCCTGTGGTCGGCGCAGGTAGACCTGCTCGTGTAGGCTGCCCTGAAGAAAGGCAGTAGAGAAGTCGAGGGAGTGAAGCTCGTAGTCACGCTGTGCTGCTACGTGTAGCAGCGCCCGAAGAGTGGTCATCTTCGGGGTCGGGGCGAAGGTCTGGAAGAAGTCAACCCCCTCGCGCTGACTGAAACCTCTGGCCACGTAGCGCGCCTTGAAGACAGGCGGCTCTCCAGGGGGGCGCTTCACCTTGAAGAGCCACCGACCATCGACTACGTTCACCCCAGGCGGGGGAACTGCGTCGACGTAAGTGCCGGTGGATCTCCAAGATGCCATCTCCTGCTCCATGGCAGCTATCCACTGAGAGGCCCAAGGTCCCGAGGTGGCCTCAGCGTAGGTGCGAGGGGTCGGGATGTCGAAGGCGTCTGGGTCACCCTCAGGGACTAACAGCATGGAGCAGAGATGGGGAGCAGCCTCGGAAAGGAAAGCCAGCTCGTACTGCCTGTCCTCTAGGACGTCACTGCCAAGGGCAGGAGCACCCCCGACGGACAGAGGACGGGCAGGGTCAGAGACCAGAGCGGTAGCGTAGTCAAGGCGGCGGGTAGAAGCGAAGTCAGCGACAGCAGCGACAAGCGCGTCAAGGCGCGAGACAGGAACAGCAGGGTCGGTAACAAGAGAGGCAAGGACCCGAGGGACAAGGGGACGAGCGGCACGGAGGTAGTCAGAGAACGGAGGAGGTGCAACAGCAAGGGACGAGGGAGGAGAGGACGGGAGGAGGGGAGGACGAGACGAGTGGGAACGGAGCAACATAGGGTGGGTGGGCAGGACAGGAGAGACGGGACGAGCACGGGAGGGACGGCGAGCCCAAACGTGAGACGGAGGGGTAGGGTCAGGGGACAGCGGAGGAGACACAGGAGGGGAACGAGGAGGAAGACGGGCCGGGGACGAGTCTGGCGGCGGGAACACAGGACCGTAGACAGGGAGGTCAGGAGGCGGTGGGGGAGACACCGGCGCGCGGTCCGGGGAGGGAAGGCCGAGCAGGCGGAGAGCGGAAACCGGCGGCGACGGCTGCTGCGGCGGCGACGACGGCTGGGCCGGAACTCTCGGACCAGCAGAGGCAGAACGACCGTCGGCAGAACACTCAACAGCAGCACCCCCAGAACCAACACCCCCAGAGCGAGAACCCCCTCCAACACCAGCGGCACCCCCAGAAGCCGCAGGACGAACACCCTCCTCCACACCAGCACCCCCAGGGGCCGAGAGCAGCGGCGGCAGTGGCGGCAACGGCTGCGGCGGCGGCGACAGCGGCGACGGCTGCGGCAGCGACAGCGGCGGCGGCGGCGACGACAGCGGCGACGGCGACGGCGGCGGCAGCGGGGTCGGCGACTGCGACAGTGGGGGCGGAGGCACTGGGGAAGGGGGACGCGGCAAGGACGGACCGGGGGTACCACCAGAGTCAGCAGACTCCTCAACGGGGACAACCGACGGGAGGGGAGTGACGTGGGAGACACCAGACGGGGCAGGACGAGGCGGGAGAGGGGCAGGGGCTACCGGGGGAGAGGGAGCAAGGAAAAGGGGGGGGGCAACTGGGAGACCTCGGTGAGGGAAGCGGCGGTAGAAGGAGACGGACTCGTCAAAGGTGACGTCACGAGAGTGGAGGAAGCGGTGAGACGGCGGGTGGTAGAAAAGCCAGTCAGACGAGTCCAGGGGGAAACCGAGGAAGACACAGGGGACAGTGCGGGCAGTGAGCTTGTCCGTGCCAGAGGCACGAACGTGAGCAAGGCAGCCCCAGACGTGGAACGCAGACGCGTCACCGGGGGACCCGGTCCAAAGGAGGGTCGGCGAAACCTGCGGCCGCTGGGAGCGTGGCCACAGGTTAAGCTGGTGAGCCGCATAGCGAACAGCGAACGGCCACAGAAAATGGGGGGCATCGGCATGGATCATGGAGGTACGGGCGACCTCCATGACCAAGCCGATGCGGCGCTCAGCAACCCCATTCTGCTGTGGCGAGTCCGGCAACGTGTACGACTGGGTGATGCCCTCCGCACGACAGAACTGTCCAAGCCGACCAGAGGCGAACTCGCCGCCACGGTCGGAGTGGAGACACAACACGGGGAGACCGCGGTGGAGACGCGCAGCCACAACCCACGGGAGAAGAACGTCGGGCACGTCGGCCTTCCGCTCCAGGGGAAACACCGTGGTGTAGCGCGTGTAGTCGTCGACGAGCACAAGGAAGTAGCGCTCACCGCGCGGTCCGGGGACGGGGGCAGGGCCCCAAACGTCCAAGTGCAGGGTCTGAAGGGGGGCAGTAGCAGGACGCAGCGAGGAGGAGTGAGGAGCACGGCGGAGCCGACCCTCGACGCAAGGCGTGCACGGTGGCGCAGTCGAGGGAGGAAGGGCAGGGAGCGACGCGGGGAGACCTAAGACAAGACCGTGTTGGGACATGTGACGCAGACGCGGGAGAGCAGGGTGACCTAAGCGGTGGTGCCAGAGAAGGGAGGGGTGAGTGAGGGACCGACACGAGCAAGCTGCAGCGACCTGGGAGGACGCACCAACCGGGGGGGAAGCGGTGTGTAGGGTAAACAGACCGGACACCGGGTCCCGGGGGAACGTCGCAAGGGGGGAACCTGAGACAGCCTCAGAACAGACAGCGAACCGCTCGTGCCCGGGGAACGTGGTGGTGACGCCGAGGTCCTGGAGACAGCCGACACCAACCAAGTTCCTGGAGAACGAGGGAACGTGGAGGCCAGTAAGGGAGCCCGAGGGAACTGCCGGACAGGGAAGGGACGTAGAACTGCGCGCGACGACCGGACCCGCAGAGGGGTCAGCGAGAGAGACAACAGCAGGTGCAGCAAGCGGCGTGAGCGTGGAACGGTCGCGGAAGAAGCAGGCAGAAGCACCAGAGTCGAGAGTGAAGGACAGCGACGCAGTGGCGGAGGCCGGAGACGGAGCCGGTGCAGCGACTAGACTAGGCAACCTAGGCAGTCCTACGCCTGTCGCAGCAGGGGAAGCTAAGCTACACAAGGGTGAAACACCTAAACTAGAGTACACAGGGTAGTAAGATCCAGCAACACTAGAGGCGTCAGCATACAAAGCATGCAAAGCAGCACCTATCTGATCCATGTCTAACTCAAAGATCGGCACGCCCTGGCGGAGCAGGCTGTGCCAGTCAGGGAGGTCCGGGGCCGGGCCAAAGCGACGACGAAAAAGATCGTCGAGGCGGCGGAAACAGCGGGCGGTCGGGTGCGGGCGGCGGCACAGAGTGCCGCGGAGAGGCCCGGTCTGAAGCTGGTACTGGCAGGTCACAGCACTGGAGCCGCTGGTAGACGCCAAGCTGCGCGGGCCGCCACCACGGCCACCGCCTCCGGAGGTGCCGGGCCAACCAGGCGGGAGACGAGCCCACGGCTGCAGCGGGTGCTGCTGGGACGGCGGCTGCGGCTGGGGCTGGTCCTGCTGCTGCTGGGGCTGCTGCTCCTGCCCACCGGTGGTAGTCCCCTCAGGCGGACTACCGTCACCACCACCACGACCACTACCACCTGCGTCACCACCCCTACCTCCCTGGCGGCCACGGCCACCGCGACGCGAGCGCTGCTGCGGGTGGACAGCAGCAGCCGTCTCGGTAAGAGGGGTCGCCGTGGCGACCGCAGCCGAAACGTCAGTGAACGTGTACTGGGATGGGGCACAGCCGTGAAAGATGGAGACTGCCGGCGCACCGCTCGACTGAGCGATAGTGCGCTGGCGAGTCTCGATCTCAGTGAGGGTGTCGACAAAGGCGGTCAGGGTGAGGTCACCCGGGTGCTGGCTAAGAAAGTGGTCGCGAGCACTAGCGAGGCGGTCTGGCAGGCGCATAGCGATAAAATAGAGCGTCATGCAGAAAGGAGGGGGGAGCGCAGTGAGCTGGGCAGCAGTGCTGGCAGTGCGATAGCGAGTCTCTAGGGCACGCAAATGAGTGGCAAAATCTGCGACAGTAGGGAAGGCAGCCAGGTCTGGGAACAGCATCGGAAAGAGCAAGCGGCCAGCAGAAGCGGAGGCAGGGGTGGAATAGCGAGCAATAACGGCGTCTAAATAAGCTTTGGCCGTTTCAACAGTAGCAAAACGCGAGCGCTCAGACACAGGGAGGGCGTGACTAATAGCAACCTGAGCTACTGCATCGCGTGAGTCCCAGACCGCACAGGCCAGCGCAGCAGTAGAGAAAGCCTCACGGTCATCAGAGGAGGGGTCAGCAGGGAGGGGAGTAGGTGCAGGGGGACGGGGGAGCAAGCCATCAGCATGGACAACCAGAGAGTGGCCATCTTGGCGCTGACCTGTAAGCTGGCGGCGAAGATCGGAGAGCCAGGCGGCGAAGTCAACCGCGTGGCCCTCAGCGTCCAGGCGGAGCACAAAGTCAGCCATCGTGCAGGGTCAGCGGCACAGCTCCTCAGCGACACAGCGGCACAGCAGCACAGCTCCTCAGCGGCACAGGAGCACAGCGGCGCGGGGACACGGCGGCAGCACTCTCCAGTAGGGCAGCAGCTAGGCGTCCCAGCGCAGGCAAGCAGAAGACCCAGGGCCCGAGAGGACACGGCAGGCCGAGGAGGGGAGGCGGGCAGGTGCTCTGGGGCCGGGCTGGTGCTGGGAGGGGCCAGGCTGGTGCTGCTGGGGCCGGTCGGGCACGAGGAGGGGCCGGGCAGCGCTGAGGAGAGGCCGGGCGGCGCTAGGAAGGGGCCGGGCGGCACTAGGAGGAGGCCGGGCGGCACTAGGAGGAGGCCGAGCGGCACTAGGAGGAGGCCAGGCGGGCGAGCGCTAACAGCAGGCGCGACAGGGGCCAGTGGGCGCGACGGGGCCTAAGGGGCGCGACGGGGCCCAGCGGGCACGACGGGGCCCAGGGGGGGCGCGACGGGGCCGAGGAGGCGCGACGGGGACCAGCGGGCACGACGGGGCCCAGGGGGGCCGCGACGGGGCCTAACGGGCGCGACGGGGCCCAGGGGGGGCGCGACGGGGCCTAGCAGGCGCGACGGGGCCTAGGAAGCGTTAAGGGGCCCAGCGGGCGCGACGGGGCCTAGGAGGGGCGCGACGGGGCCGAACGGGCGCGACGGGGCCCAGAGGGGGGGGACGCGACGGGGCTTAGGAGGCGCGACGATGCCTAGGAGGCTCGTCGGGGCTCAGCGGGCTCGACGGGGCCCATGGGGGGCGCGACGGGGCCTAGGAGGCGCAACGGGGCCCAGCGGGGGCGCGGTAGGGCCTAGGGGTCGCGACGGGACCCAGCGGGCGCGACGGGGCCCAGGGGGAGCGCGACGGGGCCTAGGAGGCGCGACGGGGCCCAGCGGGCACGACGGGGCCCAGGGGGGCCGCGACGGGGCCTAACGGGCGCGACGGCGCCCAGGGGGGGCGCGACGGGGCCTAGCAGGCGCGACGGGGCCTAGGAGGCGCGACGGGCGGAAGCGGTAGGCGGGGGGATCCTAACCTAAGCGTGATACCATGTTAACGTAGAAACGAATGATTTCTAGAGGTGGAAACCTAGAACAAATACTAGTTGGTTGTACTCACTAGAAGCATACCTCAGTCTAGCCTATAACTTCTACATAGATAATATGTATAAGTTGACACCAGGCCCTCAGATTCGTTTTAGGCCACGCTGATTGATCAGTGTCGATCTCAAAAAACACCTTGAAAATCAGTTTTTGGTAGTGGTTTTCTTACTGGTTGGCCCTGGTTCTTCTGAATTCAAGGCTGATTCATCGGGGTCAGTACAAGAGAACACCCTGAAAAAAACCAAAATCAGTGTAAAAAGCCTGATACGGTAACTATGGCCCTGCCCAGATCAGACTGGTAACGCAAACCAACTCCTTCGAAAAGAAAGTTGAGTTTTTTTTTTATGTTACCAGAAAGCAGGTGTGCAAGAGACATCCAAGACAACATGGCGGATGTGTGGAGCATACCACTTCACCCGCTCCAGGTGCACAGCCGTCACTTGCCACCTCCTCCCCTCCTCTTCCGCCATCTTTCTGAGCTCCCCCACTACATAGTCAGCCCACTGCTGCTCCTCCACATCCATAACATTCCCATGCACATGCGCAACACCGCCCTCCTTCGGCTTCAAGCAGCGAATCGCAGTCCGCCAGCTGGCTTCGCTCGAGGGAATCAAGCCCAGCAGCACCCGATCAGCCACCCCTGCAGGGGCAACCGCCCTGTTGTCTCCCTCCAGCACAGTGTAGCGGTCTGGCGGAACCTGATTGGTCGCGAGGCTGGACCGCAGGCCGTGGACAGCTGCCGGGTTCCACTCACAGGCAAACACGTGGCGGGCGCGCGCGTGCACGAGCAGCGGGATCGTGAAATACCCGATCCCCGCGAAGAGATCGACGACTGTTTCGTGGTGGTTGAGCTGGAGTGCCGCCATGCGGTGCTTCTCAGTGCCGTTGCCGGAGGAGAACATGCACTTGGCGGCGTCGAACGTGTACGTGATGCCGTTCTCCCGGTGCTGCACCCACGAGGTGGACCCCAGCAGCAGCTGCAGGCGGCTGTCTCTGGTCAAGGTGGGAGCGACAGGGGCCTGCACGGATCATACAGGGGACAGACAGGGGCAACAGAGAAGGGGAGACACACAGTTAAGAGAAGAACAGTAGCATCTGCCATGGGACCTCCCCAAACACTCTCCTATGATGAGCTACGAAACAGTTACAGAGGTGCCAGTCTCACCTGCCGAGCCACTCGTGCCGCCCCAAGCGCCTCGGCAATAACCTGCCAGAGCTCCGGGCCAAGCCTGTCCCAAGCCTCCCCCAGCATGGCATCAGCAGGCAGGACCACCATGTCGCCCAGCCGCTCCCAGCGATCTGGCAGGTGAGAGAGAAGAGATGAGTGGGTGGCATTGGGATGGTTGTGCCCCGAAGAAACAGGTTGGCTGGCCTTGAGTTGCAGGAGAGAGTGGATGGCTTGGTGGAGGCGTTGAAAGGGAGTGAGAGGGCGAGCAGGGGAAGGGGAAAGTTGCAGCTTTGTGAGCACTGCTGTTGCTGTCGCTGTCGCTGTTGCTGTTGCTGTTGCTGTTGCTGGTCGGCCTGAGGCAGCTGAATCTGATGCTCTCTCCCCGACTGCCACTGCCTCTGCCGCTACAGCCCCCATTGCCGTACACTGCTGCTCTTGTGCTGTTCCAAATACGCCTGTTGCTACTGGTGCTGTTGTCGCCGGCACGCTTCGTGGTGCCGTGCATACACCTTGCATAGCAGCAACAGTGTTCACAGCAGAGTCACACACAGGCAGCGCCAGCAGCAACTCACCATCGACAGCAACACCTGAACCTGTATTGCTGCCATCTAGCGCCTCACAATTGGCATTTGCGTTCACCGTTGCCGGTTTTCGACTCTTATCCAGGGCGCCGCATGCCTGCAAGGCATCCTTCCACCGCTTCCCCTCCCTCCGTGGAACGAGTAACACCCACCCCAACCCTCCTTGCCGTTGCTCCTCCTGCTCCTCCTCCTGCTGCTGCTGCTTCTCCTGCTGTTGCTGGCTAGGGTAGGGAATCCCTTTCCCAAGAGTCTCCTTCAGAGGCAGCATGAAAGGCGGGCTGAAGACCGACCCGAATGCAAAGCATGCAGCTCCACCACCCAGCACTAGCAGGTAATTCCCCACCACCGCACTGGCAGTGTGGCGCACGGGTAAAGCCCCACGAGGCAGAGCGACGGGGACTCGAGAGACCTCATTGGTTACGGTGTTTACTAGAATAATTTCAGGGCCTGCCCGGGAGTGTGGGCAGCCGCCGAAAATCAGAAGATGCTGACCGAATGCGGTGAGGGAGTGTGAGAACCGGTGAGGAATGGATACCGGGGCAGAATCCCAAACCTTGGTCCACCGAACGAGCAGTCTGCTGCTATCGGCACCAGTGCTGTTGGTGCTGCTGGTGCCGTTGGTGATGCTGGTCATGCTTCGATTGATGCTGCCTGCAGTGAAGTTACCTCGAGAGCTTTGAGGCACCTCACATCCCCCAAGCCCAAGGGTTGAGGCGCTGCCCAAAACCTCGAAAAAGAAGAGATCTGAAAACACCTTCCGGGAGTCTCGTCCTCCAAAGAGATAAACCCGGTTGCCGACAGTAGCCATGGCATGGGAATGGCGACGGGCAGGCATCTGACCGGAAATAGCTGGGTCGGGCAGCCAGGAAAAGGATTGGGCAGAGAAGACCTGGAGGGAGTCCAGGGGCGGGGCGTCAGGGCGGGATATGCCTCCGAAGACAAAGACCGACGACCCCAGTGCTGCTGCTGCATGGCGATACCTCGGCACAGGCACTCCTGCTGTAGCAGCTGCAGCAGCCGCTGCTTCATCCACTGCTCCTGTAGCAGCTGTAGCAGCCGTTTCACCCACTGCTCCTGTAGCAGCTGTTGCTGCTGTCGCTTCTGTGGCAACAGTTCCTGCTGCAGCAGCCGTGGCCGCTGTCGCTGTTGCCACTGCTGTTGCTGCTGTACCCCCGGCAGATGGTGCCTCTGGCCCTGCCTCATGGCGCCACGCCATCGTCTGAAGATTGAGGGAGAATACATCTGCCAGTGCAGCTGTGGGGCCGTGCCTGCCCCCAACAACCACCATCTCCTCCTCCTCCTCCTCCTCCTCTCCCTCTCTTCCACTCTCCTCATCCCTCAGTGTTTCCTCGGCTCTCCTCGTCCCTTCCCCCTTCCCTCCTCTCACTCTCACCACAGTGGCTGTATGAAACATGCGGGCACTCGGTCCCCTCCCTTTCGTCTCCACCACAGTCCCTTCTAACACACTCCCCTTCCCCACCTGTTCTCTCCCCCACCTGCCTTCCCCCCTCCTTTCCTCCCCACCACACTTGCCCTCCTCCTCTCCATTCCGTCCCTTCGTCTCTCCTTCCCTCACCCTCACCACAACCACGTCGTTTCGCCTGCTGTGCACCCCACTTCCCCCAAACCCCCCAAAAACCACCACGGCTCTGCCTGCTTCTGCTCTGCCTGCTCCCACTGTCCCTGCCACAGTTGACCCTGCAACTGCTGCTTCTTTAATTTTCGCTGCCCCTCCTGCAGCCACAGCTCCCACCACTGCCCCTGCACCAACCGTCACAGCTGAATGGCCCCACCTCAAAAGACTGCCGTCAGGCAGCCCTAAAACCTTCACCACCTGCCCGTGCACCTGCCCGTCATGTGCCTGGTTACCAGGCAGGGAGAGATCATCCAGTCCTTGAGCTGACTCTACTGCCAGCTTTCCTAGTCGGGCTGATCCCTGGGGCATGTCCCACGCGCTGCTGCTGCAACAACCAGCCACATCCTGTAGTGGCAGCATGTCGGCATCTGCTGCCACTGCTGCTGCTGCTGCTGCTGCTGCTGCTGCTGCTGCTGCCGCTGCTGCTGCTGGTGCTGATGATGCTGGCACTGTTGCAGCAGCACCAGCAGCAGCAGCAGAAAGAGCAGAGATAGATTTCGAGACCCCTGTGGCAGAATCCCTGGCCCCCAGCACCAGCCTCCCCTCCACCTCCCCTATTCTCCGCAGCACTGCCACCTGGCGCTGTGCCAGCTGGCGCCCCTGGAGTTGCGCTACGTGGCCATCCACCGCCCCTTGCTGCTCTCTTACGCTGTGCCGTGCCGCCTTCCTAGGATGAGATGGCTTAGGGGGCGCTGGGTGAGGGTGTGGCCCGGGTGTTGGGTCGAGTGGTTCGGACGGTTTGGATGACGGATGGACCACGCTGGAACAGCTGCACTGCGACAAGGGAGGGGTGGGAGAACGAGAGGGGGAAGAAGGGGAAGAGGGGCAAGTGAGGGACAAGGGGACAGGGTAGAGGGTAGAGGTGGGTCAGGGAGGTGGAGGAGAGGGGAGAGAGTGGGGAGTGGGGAGACTGGGGAGAGGGGAGAGAGGGGGGAGTGAGGAGACGGGAGAGAGGGGGGAGTGGGGAGAGTGGGGAGAGGGGGGAGACGGGAGAGTGGGGAGAGGAGAGAGAGGGGGGAGACGGGAGAGTGGGGAGAGGGGAGAGAGGGGGGAGACGGGAGAGTGGGGAGAGGGGAGAGAGGGGGGAGACGGGAGAGTGGGGAGAGGGGAGAGAGGGGAGAGGGGAGAGGGGGAGAGGGGAGAGGGGAGAGGGGAGAGGGGGAGAGAGGGGGAGAGGGGAGAGGGGAGAGGGGAGAGGGGAGGGGGAGAGGGGAGAGGGGAGAGAGGGGAGAGGGGAGAGAGGGGAGAGGGGAGAGAGGGGAGAGGGGAGAGAGGGGAGACGGGAGAGAGGGGAGAGGGAGAGAGGGGAGAGGGGAGAGAGGGGAGAGGGGAGAGAAGGGAGAGGGGAGAGGGAGAGGGGAGAGGGGAGAGGGGAGAGGGGAGAAGGGAGAGAGGGGAGAGGGGAGAGAGGGGAGAGGGGAGAGGGGAGAGGGGAGAGGGAGAGGGGAGAGGGGAGAGAGGAGAGGGGAGAGGGGAGAGGGGAGAGGGGAGAGAGGGGAGAGGGGAGAGGGGAGAGAGGGGAGAGGGGAGAGGGGAGAGGGGAGAGGGAGAGGGGAGAGGGGAGAGGGGAGAGAGGAGAGGGGAGAGGGGAGAGGGGAGAGGGGAGAGGGAGAGGGGAGAGGGGAGAGGGGAGAGGGGCAAGAGGGGAACGACGGACTGCTCTGCTCTCAGTCCGTCTGGACAGGAGCACTCTCAATTCGCTAAATCAAGTGCCATTCTCCCCATGGGCCGTGCTGCACCCGAAACCTAATCCACAGCATTGTAAAGCTCACTCACCCACGCCATGGCACGCCCTCCCTCATCTGCAGGCTTTAATCGCATTCCCTTGTCTCCCAGTTGAGCATCGCGTCACCTTCCCATTGCCCACCTTCTCAAACCTTTTCAGTCACCTGACTTCCAAGCAAGCACCACCACCCCACGCCCTCACCTCTTCCTTGAACCTCGCCCTGAACCGGTCTGTTCTCTCGCGGTTGAGCGCCATCTTCCCATTGGCCACCGCCGCCAGGTGGCGCACGAACGCCTCCCCGACCAATGGCATGCCGCTAGCTGTCAGCGGCGCCTCGAGGCGGATGGAGCAGCGAATGGCTGCAATAATTCGCTTGTGGCTGACGCTGGTGATGCCTGGGGGGGGGGGGGGGGTGGGGGAGGGGAAGGGGGAGGGGAGCGCGGGAAGAGCCGGGAGAGTGGAGAGAGTGGAGAGAGCAGAGAGAGCGGGGAGAGCGTATCTGATAACCTGGTCCTCTCGAAACGGATGGAGCAGCGGATGGCAGCGATGATGCGCTTGTGGCTCACACTGGTAGGCCTGGGGGGGGGGGGGGGAGAGGAGGGGAGTGGGGAGGAGGGAGGGAGGAGGGGAAGGTGAGGGTACAGCTTGCACGGGAAGGCACGGAGATCAAGCCGGGTTCCTTCCTGGCCTGGCCTGGCCTCCTTACGATCTCCAGTTTATTTTTAAGCATAAACTGTGTGGTGGATGCTTCACTGCGTAGCGCAGCACCTCGTGATTCGTGAAGCCGGCAGGCAGATGAAAGCATCACCCAAACCCCAAAAACCCCAAACCCCCAAACCCCCAAACCCCGAACCCCCCAAAACCCCCAAACCCCAAACCCCAAAACCCCTACGGGCGTGGTACATCGGCTGTTCGAACGGCCGAATCCGAACGGCCGCCATACTGCACCAGACCGCATCTCATTAAAACCATCAGTACCGTGTTGAACCTTTTTGAAAAGTCCGTTCGAACGGCTTTTCCACTCCCGATGTTCCACGCCCTAACCCCTATCCCCTTCAACCACTACGCCCGCACCTGACTCTCTGAAGCCCGCCCTGATGGCGCACGACACCAGCTGCTGCGCCGCAGCGAGGCAGCGGCACTCGAGGGCGAGGATGAGCGGCTCGAAACGGAACACGAGCTCGCCAGGGAGAGAGGGCGGGGGGGTAGTGGCACCCGCGCACGCAGTGCTTGTAGCGAAGACGGCTCTAACGAGGTCTGTCGGGTCGATGGGGTCGTGGCTGACCAGCAGCCACTCGCCGCCCTGCCGGTGGTAGATGGGGTCGTAAGGGGGACAGCACCGCAGTGAAGGAGGCGATAACTTTGAGATGTCTAAAGTAAAGATAGCTTCACTTGTCAGGGGGAGATGGACAGCATGTAGCATGTGCTAGTAACGCGGACGGAGCGCATCTTGCTCCACCTCCCTGCGCTGCGCTCGAATCCAATGGAGCAGCGAATGGGCGGCTGCTTGTGGCTCACACGGGTGATTGGGTTCTGCGGACAGGGGCTTTAAGCATGCGCTCCATCTTACCCTCCCCGCTTTCCTCGTCCTTCCACGTACCCGCGCTTTCTTCTTTACCCTCGTCTCCCCGCCTGCCCCCTCCCCCGGTCCCTCCCCCTCTTCCCCTCCAGACGGCCCGCCGGCACCAGCACCAGAACCGGCACCAGCACCAGCGGCGGCGGCGGCGGCAGCGGGTGCGTGCGGTTCGAGGAGGAGCGAGATGCGGCCGGAGCAGGAGCTGGTGGTGAAGAGGTCATCGTGGCCGTTGATTTCCGCCACCAGATCCGCAATCGGCGCATCCAGGCCGCCCTTGAGCGACCTGTCGCGCTCAACCGACGCGAGCGCCGCCAACACCGCCGCCTTTCGCGCGTCGAAGCCCACGCTCTCCATCGCGGGGAGATTGGGCGCAGAAGTCGTCTTTCAGATGTAGCAATCTTAAAGGAAGAGTGGTTTTGAGGGAGGAGGGAACAGAAACTCTCAGGCACCGGGATTCGTAAATCGGATCAGTGGCGCACGGATCAGCGTGAGCGGATCGGAGGGACACGGGTCTGACGAGGCTTATTCTGACAAGAAGGGGATTAGAACCATGCGTGAGGAGTCAAAAATAGACTCTTCTTGGCATGCCTACAAGAAGGGAACTAGAACGTCGCGCGGAATCGACGGCGGCGACGGCACACTTTTTCCAGGCTGCGGAAAGGAAAGGACGGCGAATGGATAGAGTCGGAGTCTATCTGTGAGTCGCAAAGGACGAAACGGAATGATGCACGAATGGCTCGCTGTGCAATCAACATCTGCCTCTCGGGTTTTGGGTCGTGAGACTCAGCCACCTCAAATGTCTGCTAAACCCTGACTGCCTGACATTGTATGCGCTTTCAAACTCGCCAGCCCAAACCAAACGATAAGAGCACCCCTACTCTGAACCAACCACTACCACTACCCTTGGGAGTTCCCGCTACTCTATCCCCCCCCCCCTGCGCCTCTCCCCCAGCGCCATTGTGCGCCAGTCTTCCTCCGCCTTCCGCACTCTGCTCGTTAGACTCCCCCAGCTTTCCAGACGCCTCTAGCCGAAGCGGTTAGGCATGGACTCCGCGCCTCCCGCGTCCGCCTTGCGAATCGCTGGACGAGATTAGAACCAAGTGACTTTTGAGTCGACTCAAAGGTTACGAGACGCACGCTTCCAGTGATGGACTCCGCGCCTCCCGCTTCCGCCTTCGGCGTTGCTGGTTAGAGTTCGAGTTGCTACACGCACCTTCCCGTTATGGACTCCGCGCCCTCCCGGCGCTTCCGCGCAACCCCCTCCGCGGACTGCTGAATCCTCCCAGAACCCGCCCCCTCCGCCGCTCCCCTTCCACCTGTGGCGGCGCCGCCTGCAACGCCGCGTGCGGTCCGCATTCTCCGCCGCGTCTGGCGCGCGGGGGAAGTGGGACACCGCCTCGGCGGAGGGGCTGCGCGCGGCGACAGCTGTCGTCAACCGATTGGTGCAGCTGAAGTGAGTCCAGATGTCGCGGTAAGCAGTAGCTATAGTGAGAACAACTATAGCGAGTACAGGTGTCGAAGTGAGCACTTGAGTGTTTTATGTAGTTGTTGCGGTGAATGCGGGAGGTTCGGAACTCCTCCGCCTTTTCCCGCTCCTCCCCACGGCCAGGTGACCTGGCCGCCCCCCTCGTCCCCCCTCTCAAATGTGCGCAGGCAGCTACCCAGCAAGGGCGCTGGGGCTCTGGGAAGCATGCAAGGGACCATGGGGAAGAGAGAGATGAGGCTTCGGCATCCACACCTCCCCTCCACCCCTTCCCTCCCCTCCACCCCTTCCCTCCCCTCCACCCCCCTTCACCTGAGCGCGCAGGCAGCTACCGGGCAAGGATGTGGGGGCACTGGGAGGCATGGGAGGGCTCATTGAAACGGCGGCAGAGAAGATCGCTCGCCTCATGGTACTGCGACTCATGCTCGCCTCATGGTACTGTGACTCATGCTCGCCTCACGGTACTGCGACTCATGCTCGCCTCATGGTACTGTGACTCATGCTCGCCTCACGGTACTGTGACTCATGCTCGCCTCACGGTACTGTGACTCATGCTCGCCTCATGGTACTGCGACTCATGCTCGCCTCACGGTACTGCGACTCATGCTCGCCTCATGGTACTGTGACTCATGCTCGCCTCATGGTACTGTGACTCATGCTCGCCTCATGGTACTGTGACTCATGCTCGCCTCATGGTACTGTGACTCATGCTCGCCTCATGGTACTGTGACTCATGCTCGCCTCATGGTACTGTGACTCATGCTCGCCTCATGGTACTGTGACTCATGCTCGCCTCATGGTACTGTGACTCATGCTCGCCTCATGGTACTGTGACTCATGCTCGCCTCATGGTACTGTGACTCATGCTCGCCTGGCTCTTTGTGCCTCCCCACCCCCTCCCTCACTCTCTCCCTCCGCCACGTCCCGGGGCCATCCCTCCCATCCCTCCCATCCCTCCCATCCCTCCCATCCCTCCCATCCCTCCCATCCCTCCCATCCCTCCCATCCCTCCCATCCCTCCCATCCCTCCCATCCCTCCCATCCCTCCCATCCCTCCCATCCCTCCCATCCCTCCCATCCCTCCCATCCCTCCCATCCCTCCCATCCCTCCCATCCCTCCCATCCCTCCCATCCCTCCCATCCCTCCCATCCTCGTCCCGGCATCTGGCATCCTCCTCCGCCACTCACATCCCTCTCCCTCGCCTTCCCCCAAACCCCTGCTCTCTCTCTCTCTTGCCCTTCTCCCTTCTCCCCATCCTCATATTCCCACTGCCGTCTCCTGCTGTATGTGTCCCGTTCATGGTGTGGCATGCGGCCTTGCACCGCATGGCATGGCATGGCATGGCATGGCATGGCACGGCACGGGAGTACATGGCATGGCATGGCATGGCACGGCACGGGAGTACATGGCATGGCATGGCATGGCATGGCGTGGCATGGCATGGCATGGCATGGGAGTACATGGCATGGCATGGCATGGCATGGCATGGCACATGATTCAATTCCCCTGTGAACCATCAGGAGGAGGATCTATCAGCGCTGCACCGCAGCTTGAATGACCTTGTGAGCTGCAGGAGAGAGTGTGGGGATAGAGAGGGGAATGGAGGGGAAGAGGGAGAGGGACGACCCTCATGGGTTTGCAGATGCCTTCAAGGCGAGAGAGGAAGGGGTGGCGAGAGAGGAAGGGGTGGCGAGAGAGGAAGGGGTGGCGCGAGGCAGCCAGAGAGAGATTGCATGGCATGGCATGGCATGGCATGTGGCACTCGATATGATTCCCATGTGAATTCCCCAGTGCCATGAAACATGAGACAGGAAGGGGTGGCGAGAGCCAGCCAGAGAGATCGGCGAGCTTGTGGTATGCTCTGTCTGTGGTGAGCTTGTGGTATGCTCTGTCTGTGGTGAGCTTGTGGTATGCTCTGTCTGTGGCGAGCTTGTGGTATGCTCTGGCTGTGGCGAGCTTGTGGTATGCTCTGTCTGTGGCGAGCTTGTGGTATGCTCTGTCTGTGGCGAGTTTGTGGTATGCTCTGTCTGTGGCGAGCTTGTGGTATGCTCTGTCTGTGGCGAGCTTGTGGTATGCTCTGTCTGTAGCGAGCTTGTGGTATGCTCTGACTGTGGCGAGCTTGTGGTATGCTCTGACTGTGGCGAGCTTGTGGTATGCTCTGTCTGTGTATGTGTGCGAGGTATTTTCAAAGTGAGGAGGAGGGAGGTCGGGAAGTATCCTCCAGCCTTCACTCACTCTTATCACCTTCCACCATGGCAGGGAGTATTCTGTCACTCACTCTCTACAATATCCCCTGCCCTCTCTTCTTCCCCCCTGCTTCCCAACAGATTGCAGCTGTCGACTCTCTCCGCCCTGCCCTGCTGCCCATCTGCCATCCCCCCCACATGCCGCCTTCCCCTGAATCACCTAAATCAACGGCCCTCTGTTCAGAAGAAACTAAGTCAGCACCAGTGCCATCACCAGCACCAACACCAGCACCATCACCATCACAATTTAGATCCGCGTCAGCAACTTCAGTGTCCTCCTCCCCATCAGCTGCCGTGTGGGACGAAAATGAGGCGTGGCAGGAGAGCCGAATGTACCCTGATGAAGCCATCTTCTCCACCCTGCCGTTCACAGCCTTTGGTTCGTTGCCGCTCACAGCCTTTGGTTCATTGCCGCTCACTGCCTTGAGTTCGTCGCCTCTGCTTCCCTGCTTCGGTCGGTGTGTGTGTGTGTCTCCTATGCATGCTGTGCTAGCCATGTATGTGCTTCCCTCACCTCCCCGTGCATCCTGTCGATCAGCCGTGCATCTACTTCCATGCAAGTCCCTTCTGTCCCATGCTCTCAATTGCACCGACAATCCCTTCTTCCCCATGCTCTCAATTGCACCATCAATCTCTTCTGTCCCATGCTCTCAATTGCACCATCAATCTCTTCTGTCCCATGCTCTCAATTGCACCATCAATCTCTTCTGTCCCATGCTCTCAATTGCACCATCAATCTCTTCTGTCCCATGCTCTCAATTGCACCATCAATCTCTTCTGTCCCATGCTCTCAATTGCACCATCAATCTCTTCTGTCCCATGCTCTCAATTGCACCATCAATCTCTTCTGTCCCATGCTCTCAATTGCACCATCAATCTCTTCTGTCCCATGCTCTCAATTGCACCACCAATCCCTCCTTCCCCTCCCTCCCTTGTTTCTTCCCTCCCCTCTCCTTGCGCGCACCTCTCCTCTGTCTCAAATTCGCCTAGTCTCAGCGGAAAAAAGGGACTCGTAAAGGTTGCGCTCCCTCTTTTCCCTCTCTCTCGACCCCCCTTGTCTCCCTGCTTGTGCGTGCATCAGAGAGTTGGGCTCTGGGCATTGCAGGCATGTTTCGGAGGGAGTTGATGGTGAAGGTAAGGAGTGCAATACTCAAACTGGGCTGTTAGACGCTTTGGAGTCGACTAAGGGTGGGCTAGGGGTGCAATGTCCACCCCTAGTCACCTAGTGGGCTCTGGGCATTGCAGCTGCAGTGAAGGAGGCCCTTCAAACGAAGCTCCTTTAATAAAAAGGAGCCCCTTCAAAAGGAGCTTCTGGTGAAGAAGAAGCAGTGACGAACATGCATCACTTAGCTAATCGCCCATGCACTTCAAGTCTTGCTTTGCGTCAAGGTCTTTTAGGCTTCTCCTCCCCTTTTATCACGTTGTTCCGTTATTGTCGTTTCTCAATGTTTACATCCTTCTTGTCTGTATCACTGCACCATCACACTCTCACAGTCCATCCCCTTCCCTCCATCTGCATTCCATCTCTCCCCACCAGCGCCTCATTGTCGCTTCTCTCACTGCAGCAGTCAGCCTTCACACCTCCAGTACACACACCACCAGTACACACACCACCACTGGCATCACCACCTGCCGTGGTCCTCTTAACATCCCTGCACTCGTCTTGCCATGCACCGGCTCGCAACCTGCTGCTGTGCCTCCTTCTGAAGTTGCTGCTCACCCTGCGGCTGCTGCTGACCCAGCGGTTGCTGCAATACAAACAACTGGTGTTGTCACGGAGCAAGGAGCGAGCGCAGGTGGATGCAGAATTGGAGCAGCAGAAGCAGATAGCGGTGTATCAACATCACAGGCAGCCGCAACAAGAGAGACTGCAGCAGCAGCAACAGAAGCAGCACCGAGAGAAGCAGCAGGATGTCCATGTGGAGAGGATATTGTGATTGGCGGAGAGAGGGAGGGAAGAGGGCACGAGAAACATGTAAATGGGGGAAATGCCATGTTGGAAGCGCATATGGGAGGGGGGGGGCATGGGTGGGGAGAGGGGTTTGGGTTGGCCAAGGGATGTGAGTGGGCAGTGGCGCAGCAGCAGCTGCAGCGGTCAGGAATGCTTGACTGCTCGCCCACGCCACAGCAGCTACAGGTGCGCTGTTTTTATTCTGCGACTCAAAAGTCACCTGTCTTTAGTATGCTATTGAGTCGAATCCACATCATTCTAACAAATCCTCTCAACCCTCGCAACGCAACCCTCACAACCTTGTCAATCCACTCACAACCCTCTCACAACCTTCAAGACCCTCACAACCCTGGCTAAACTACAGGTAATGTCGTAGATTATCAAGTAATTATGCTATTTGCACGGCACGTTTTCCTCTGCGCTTGTTATCCCTCTTCCATGGGAGGTGTGCCTGGTGGCATGGCTTGTGGAGATGCCCGTAAACTCGAGGCACCTCTCTACCACCCACAGCACAGCACACTGTGCTTGTCTGTTCGTCCAAAGCTCAAGGCACTCTCTGTGCTTGTATTTATCCCGCTGCCGTGGCAGGTGTGCCTGGTGGCGTGGCTTGTGGAGGTGCACGTTGAATCGAGGCACCTCTCTACCATCTTCGCTGCTGTAGACGACGAAGTGAAAAGCACAGCAGTATAAGAGATTACGGGCCGACTAGTTACGGTACTCCAACAGGTTACAGCACCCTGCTTGCTTTCTTTCTACTAGTTGTGTTACATACAGAACCAGTGATGCTTCACTTCACTTTGTTCATAAAAACCTGCTGAATGTTTTACTGTATCCATCAAGGAACTGGCACTGGAAAAGGGCTACAACGCAAAGGAATTGGCTACGCTACAAATGAATTGGCTACAATACAAATGAATTGGCTACAATACGTATAGGTGCAAATCAAAATCCATGCTCGCTGGCGACGGCTTACCATCTCAGTGGGGGAAAACGGGTGCCATACATACTATACTACATACGTACAGTACAAGCAGAAGTATTACGCCTATCAAAACACAACCGGGCGCCGGCGGCCACAAGTTGTACACGCAGAGCGAGAAGCCGACATCGAGAGCGGAGGAGCAGGCGCAGCTACTGCTGAGTGAGCTGACACACGAGATATTAATGAAGTAAACACGGTGGCGGTGGCAGTGGAGGTGGTTACAAGTTGTAGACGCAGAGAGAGAGCCCGACGTAGAGCGTGGACGACGTACACACGTAGCCGCTGTTGAGCTTGCTCACGTACGAGGTCTTCCCGCGGAAGTACTTGTAGATGAGGGACGCACACGTGTCGCCGGATTTCACTGTGTACCGCTTGCTGCACTTGGAGGCGCCGAACTTGGCTTGTGCTACACAGAGCTGAGAGGGAAAGAAGCGAAGAGAAGGGGTGAAAAGGGGTGAGAAGGACCGTGCGAAACACAGGTCGCCGGATTTGACCATATAGTGCTTGCTGCACTTGGAGGTGTGCCGAACTTGGCTTGAGCCATGCAGAGAGGTAGAGGAGGAGCTGAGAGTGGGAGAGATGAAAGAGGAGGTTAGGGGGAGAGGGGAGGGGGAGAGGTGAGGGGGAGAGGTGAGCGGGAGAGGTGAGGGGGAGAGGTGAGGGGGAGAGGTGAGGGAGGAGAGGTGAGGGGGAGAGGTGAGGGAGGAGAGGTGAGGGGGGAGAGGTGAGGGGGGAGAGGTGAGGGGGAGAGGTGAGGGGGGAGAGGTGAGTGGGGAGAGGTGAGGGGGGAGAGGTGAGGGGGAGAAATGCTGTGACATGCCAGCGACACGGAGAACCTCGGCTGACCACGGGCAAGTACGAGCAAGGGGCAGCATGGAGAGCAGCTGAGTGGAGAGCCGAGGTTCTATCTCCCTCCACTCACCGACGAGTCGGAGTAGTCGATGAGGTTGTTGCAGTTGAGCCCGGGGTTGAGCTTGTAGAGCTCGGACGCCTTGAGGCCATAAGTGCTCTGCACGCTCGCACATGTGTCGGTGGCGCTCAGTGTGTAGTACTCCGTGCACACTGTGGTGACAGAGGCTTTGGGAATGGCTTGACCCTCCTCCACGCACACCTGACGGAGAGGGACGAGAATGGGGCATCGCGGAGAGGAGAGAGAGGGGGGAGTGAGAGTGGCGCTCAGCGTGTAGTACTCCGTGCACACCGTCGTGACTGAGGCTTTGGGCAGAGCTTGACCCTCCTCCCACGCACACCTGGCGGACGAGAGGAGGGGGAAAGCAGAAAGGTGAGAGCGTGTCTCTCATTGTGTAGCACTCCGTGCACACCGATAGTGCCTGGCCCTACACACACACACTCCTGGTGGACACGTGGGAGTGGAGACAGGGAGAACTTTCTGAGAGTGGAGCAAGTGCGATAGTGAGACAGGGAGGAGAGAGAGGCAACGGGGAAAGCAAGGCAACAGGAAGGGGGCTTAGCTGAGAGTGGCTTACCTGTGGCGTGGCTGTGAGGTTGTTGCAGTTAATGGCACGGTTGAGAGCGGTGAGGTTGGTGAGAGAAAACTTGGTGGCAATTGACGTGCACGTGTCGTCCTGGGGGAAGAGAGTGCGAAAGGTTTCAGTAAAGAAAGTTGAACGCAAGAGAAATAAGTGGCGACAGGTTCGGCAGAAGGCGTGACATGTGAACCAGCATGTGGTTCAGGGAGCCGAGGACATGGTTCAGGGAGCGGAGGACATGGTTCAGGGAGCCGAGGCCATGGATCAGGGAGCCGAGGACATGTCATGACAGGAGAACCAGCATGAGCATGTGGTGGGCATGGTATGGCATGGCATGGCATGGCATGGCATGAGTATGATGAGCACGAGCATGGCATGAGCATGAGCATGGCAAGGTAGGGCATGGCATGGCATGGCAAGGTAGGGCATGTGAACTCACCGGCTGCACGGTGTAGTAGTTGATGCACATCTTCACAGCCGATGCTGACGTCACATTGACTGTCACGCCCACTGTGAGGTTGCTGCTGCAGTTGATGGCCTGATGGCATGGGGGGGAGGGGGGAGGCAGGTGGGGTGGCATGGGGGGAAGGGGGGAGGCAGGTGGGTGGCATGGGGTGAAGGGGGGAGGCAGGTGGGGTGGGGCGACATGGACGGCGGGTGGGGTGGCATGGGGGGGCTGAGTGGAATGCGAGGGGAACAGCATGTGGGGTTTGGCAAGAAAGTTGCCACAGCACAAGTTGCATGTGAAGTGCGAATAGACAAGGTCAGAGTAAGTGCAAGCATGTGCATGCGCATGCACACACTGCACTCTCAGGAGTGACTGTGTTCATCTCGTGGAATTTAGCGGTGTTGATGTTGCTGGTGTGTGCATGTGCATGTGCATGTCCGTATGCATGTGCGTGTGCATGTGCATGTGTACATGCGTGTGCATGTGCATGTGTGTGTGCATGTGCATGTGCTTGTGTGTGTGCATGTGCATGTGCATGTGTGCATGTGCATGTGAATGTGCATGTGAACGCATAGAAGACCCACCGTGTTCATGTGTCGGGATTCAACGGTGGTGACGTTGTTGTTATTGGCGGCACAGATGGTATATTTTGAGTCCGTTCAACGCCACAATGTGAGGGGCAGCTAGGGATAGAAGGCCTACCTTATTCATCTTTTGGAATTCTTCGGTGGTGATGTTGTTGGCGGCACAGATAGAGTCACACCTGTCGCCCTCTTGGATTGTGTACGTGGTGGAGGCGATGGGCGCTGTGATTGGTGGAGGGGAGAGGAGGGGAGAGGAGGGGAGAGGGTAGGAGAAGAGAGAAGGGTGAGATGAGAGGAGGAGGAAAGAGGCGCGTACTTGGCAGGCACATGCAGCTTGGAAGTCGACTCAAGGATGGCTATCGAGAGGAATGGAAACACGGAAAGCATGAGAGGAATGCACAAGACGCATGGAGAATGCAGGTGGCAGAGCCAAAATGTGAATCGAAAGGTGAATCTTGGTGGCATACGAGGAATGCAGGTGGCGGTGCCGTCCGGACGAGCAGTGGAGGTGTAGTTGGCGGGGCATGAGCAGTTGTAGCCACCGATGCCGTCGTCTACGCACTTGCCCGCGCCGCACGGGTTCTGCATCTGCAGCATGCACACCGTCTCTGCGAGAGGGAAGGGGGGAGTGAGGGGGAGGGGGGGGGAGGGATGGGAGTTGAGCCCACCACAAGAGCCCATCACAAAAGCCCACCGCAAGAGCCCCACTGACTATACCGACAACGGCAGTTCAAAAGCCCACCACAAGAGCGAGCGCACCACAAGAGGGAGTGCACCACAAGAGCGAGCGCACCACAAGAGCGAGCGCACCACAAGAGCGCATCACTTACTGACTATACAGGTATCGCTTCCGTCCACGTTCACCGCGGGGATGAGGAACGGCTCCTTGCCGCAGTCGCAGCTGTAGGACTTGGGTGGCTCCCCCGGCTTCGACTGCTGCAGAGGCGGGTCGTGGCATGCCCCCGCGCCACATGGGAAGCCGGCACACCACTTGCCAGGCACGGCTGGGGGGAGGGAGAGGGGAGAGGGGAGAGGGGGAGGTGAGGACATGGGACTTCAGATCCTGGAAGGGCGCTACAGGATCTGTTCTGGGGGGTGTGGGGGCGCTAAATCACCTGACAGCATGGGGTAGTACCCCTAGTCCTCACCAGGCAGCAAGGGGTAGTAGCCCGGTTCACTCCACATGCCGCAGTACCCAAAGGGCGAGCGCTCAAAGCCGATTTTCATGTGGCCCTGGTCGCCCCAGGTGGTTCCCCAGCTGTTTCTCAGAATGAAGAAGCTCCCCGGCTTCCCCGCCTCCTCCAGGTGGTACCCCACCAGCAGCACCACGTGGTTCACCATGCGGTTGGCGAAGCACGTCTTATCCGTGAAGATGTACGTCTGGGGGGGGAAGGGGGTGAATGGATTGAAGGCAGGGGGAAGAGATAGGGCAGTGAGTAGTGGAAGGGGAGGGAGGAGAAGCAGGGGAGGGGTTTTGGAAAGTTAACAAGAGCGCTCCATAGAAGCAGCCTGGTCCGCCTCCACGCGCACCACCACCGGCTGGAACTGACTGGGGCAGCCACAGGTGGTACAGCCACAGGTGGTGCAGCCACAACTGGTGCAGCCACAGCTGGTGCAATCACAGATGGTGCAGCCACAGCTGGTGCAATCACCCTCCCTATTGTACCCACTTCCATCCTGCTCACCCCATTATAATCAAGGAAGCAGTCCATCGTGGTCCGCCTCCACGTGCACCACCACCGGCTGGAACTGATGCGGCAACAGCCACCCCAGCAAGTAAGCACTGCACCCACCCCATGCAGGCAAAACCCACCCCATCCTACTCACCCCGTTGTAGTCAAGGAAGCAGTCCTGGTCCGCCTCCACGTGCACCACCACCGGTTGGAACTGCAGCGCCAGGATGAGCCCGATGGGCCCCAGCAGGTTGGCGCGCTCGTAGAAGCGCACCTTGGCCACTCCAGGCTGGTTCGCCTGGACCTGAACGGTGGGGAAGGGAGGGAGGGCGGGGAGTGCAGGGACGGCATCAAGGGAGGGTTGTGCCCGATGGGGCCCATCAGACTCGCCCGCGCGTAGAACCACACCTTGGCCACTCCGAACTAGTTCGCTTGGATCTGACTTATGTGTAATGAGTCGATTTTTGAGTCGACTCATTACACACGGATTATAGGGAAGCAAGGGACCGGAGAAGCGGGGAAGCGGGGAAGCGGGGAAGCGGGGAAGCGGGGAAGCGGGGAAGCGGGGAAGCGGGGAAGCGGGGAAGCGGGGAAGCGGGGAAGCGGGGAAGCGGGGATAGGGAAGCGAGGGACCGGGGACGCGGGGAGGTGAGTAAAGCGAGGGGCAGGGGCATGGGCACAAGGAGAGGCATGCGCCCCAGAAGACTGCCTCTCTTGCCGCGCTGTACCACATAGGCTAGACAGTTTTGAGGCGCCTCAAAACTACCACATAGGGGTCCTCAAAACTACCACATAGGGGCGCATGCCTCTCCTTGTGAAAGGCGCATGCCTCTCCTTGTGAAAGGCGCATGCCTCTCCTTGTGAAAGGCGCATGCCTCTCCTTGTGAAAGGCGCATGCCTCTCCTTGTGACAGCACCTGAAACTGGGGTCTGGCTGCGAAAGGCGCATTCAAAAGCATCCGTGGTGGATCCCCCGTCACCGTCACCTCGGGGAATGATGAGCATGGATGCTAGATTTGCAACGGAAATGTTGTGGCATGCGGTGTTTGCTGCTTACAATGCTGCTGTCGCACGTGGTGCTACTTACAAGGGCGCTGTTGCATGTTGTGCTGTCATTGGCCACATAGGGGTAGACAGCAGCCGACACCAGCGGCTGTGCGATGGCGTATTCAAACGCATCCGTGGTGAACCCCCCCTCGCAATCGCCGCTGCCGCATGTCAGCATCTGCTGCACCGACACGCGCTGCGGCGGCTGGATGCCGAAACCCAGCAGCGCGCCGTCGATGGCTGTGGCCGCTGCGAAGGCCCAGCAGGAACCTGAGGAAGGAGGAGAGAGAGGTGTGGGGGGGGGGGGGGGGGGGGGGAGGAGGGAGACGAACGGGAGGAGATGCATGGGTTTGGTCGATGGGGGATGGGGGGCTGGCTGGATGCCGAAACCTAGTAGCGTGCCATTGATGGCTGTGGCTGCTGCAAAGGCCCAGCAGGAACCTGAGGGGAAGGGATGTGGGGGGGAGGAAGGAAGAGAGGAAGTGGAGAGTGCGGGTGGGTTGGGGGGGTGAGGTGTGCTACCCAGTAACGCGTCGTCGATGGTCGTGGCTGCAGTGACGGCCCAGCAGGAACCTGGTTGGGTGGGGGAGTGGAGGTGGGGACAGGGGTGAGCGGGTGAAGGGGAGGTTAACGGACGACAGGGCGAGGGGTTTGGGCTCGTGTCTGTCTGTCATATAAGGTTGGTTTTGAGACGTCTCAAGACCAACCTTATATCACGTTTGTTCTGTCTGGCCAACCAAAGGACCGATGCTGACACTCTTACAAGTGAAGATCGCTTCTGCAGACAGTGCAGACAGTGCAGACGGTGCAGACGGTGCAGACGGTGCAGACGGTGCAGACGGTGCAGACGGTGCAGACGGTGCAGACGGTGCAGACGGTGCAGACGGTGCAGACTGTGCAGACAGTGCAGACTGTGCAGACTGTGCAGACAGTGCAGACAGTGCAGACAGTGCAGACTGTGCAGACAGTGCAGACTGTGCAGACAGTGCAGACAGTGCAGACAGTGCAGACTGTGCAGACAGTGCAGACAGTGCAGACAGTGCAGACACCTGCAGACACTGCAGGCACCAGAAGAGGCACTCAATGCAAAGAGCAAGCAGGAGCACTCACTGCAGATACTAGGTGAGTCTTGATCAACAACGGCAGTCAGGTTGGCCCGCCAGTCGACGTCGGAGTGCTCCTTGAACGCCCACGTGGCCGTGTTGTTGCTGGGCTCGATTCTCAGCGACACCGACGCGTAGTGGAACCACTTGTTCAGCTTCGGCCGCGAGTCGTTGCGCGGCACAGGTAGGCCTCCCAGGGAGCGACCGCCCACACGAGCTGGAGGGAAGCACAGGGGGGTGGGGTTGGGAAGGATATGGGCAGTTGACACAGCGACGCGTAGTGCAACCACTTGTTCAGCTTCGGCTGTGAGTCGTTGCGGGGAATAGGTAGGCCTCCCAGGGAGCGACCACCGATGCGGACTGAGGTGGGGGGAAAGAGGAGGGGGTTAGAGAAATATACGAGGAGCTGACAGGTGCACGCGAGATTGTGGTGCGAGGCAGTGGGATCCCTTGTCGAGCTTGGGGCGCGAGTCGTTGGGGGGGACGGGGAAGGGGAAAGGGGAAGGGGAAAGGGGAAGGGGAAAGGGAAAGGGGAAGGGGAAGGGGAAAGGGAAAGGGGAAGGGGAAAGGGGAAAGGGGAAAGGGGAAGGGGAAAGGGGAAAGGGAAAGGGGAAAGGGGAAGGGGAAGAGGAAGGGGAAAGGGGAAGGGGAAGGGGAAGGGGAAGGGGAAAGGGGAGAGGGGAAGGGGAAGGGGAAGGGGAAGGGGAAAGGGGAGAGGGGAAGGGGAAGGGGAAGGGGAAAGGGGAGAGGGGAGAGGGGGGGGAAGGGGAAGGGGAAGGGGAAGGGGAAGAGGCAACGGGAACGGGTTGGGGCAAGCACGTGAGAAGAAAGGTGGAGGTGGAGGGACGTGGCCGCTGGAGCAGGACTGTGCGCCGCAGTAACTGCCTCCAATCCTTTACCCTTTGGCTTGCAAGAACTCACAGCAACTTCCTGCCGGAGAAGCGGATAATGCTTACTGGGGAAGTAGCTTGGCGGGGGGTTGGGATTGGCCGAGGCATCTCCTGCTCCCCCGCCTCCTCCTGAAGTCACATTCCCACTCCCGCCCCCACCACCACCAGCACCATCAGCACCCCCAGAACCACTGTCAGTGCCATTCCCACTCCCACCACCACCACCGCCGCCAGCAGCGGTGGCGGTGACGTCAAACCCTAGCAGCGTGTGCGCGGAGTAGTACTTGGCGCCAGTAGCCGCGCTGAACCCCATGTACAGTGGCGTGCTGCTGGTGGGGTTGTCTTGAGGAGCTGGGAAAAGTGTACATGGGTCGAAGCTTGTAACGAAGCTGTTCTTAGTGGGGCGTTTCTTGGCAGTGTTGAGCTGCACGGAGAGTGTTCTGCTGGCCGGAGTGTAGTCGATCCAGATGTACTTTGTAGTCTTGGGGTCGCTTATAGCGGGGATGGCTGACTTGCTGGCGTTCACGGATTTGACGGACGCGTTCAGGTTGAATCCGATGTGCGGCGAGGGAATTGCGTTCTCCCACGTGTCCCTGCAGGCGAAAGAGGAATACCGAGGGCGATATTGAGGGAAAAAGGGGGGAATTTGGAGGAAGAAGAGTAAAGAGAGATAGGATCCGGAGACATAGAACGCACACCCAATAATACGTGGAGAGATATCCTAAATATAAGTGGGGATCAACACGACGCAAGGGGGTAAACATTCAATCATCCAACCCAACGCACCCACCTCAGGAAGCCCAAATTAATCATGTTTCCCGCTAAGCGCGGCACTTACTTAAACGTGTCGAACTCCACAGCGAAGCTCGGCGCGTCGCTCGTGTTGCCCCACCCGAGGAGCCCGCCGTTGCCGCCCGCCTTCCACGCCGCGTCCGCCGTCACGAAGAACGTCAGCCCCTGCCCCACGCCCGCCTTCCCCGCGCCGCCCTTCGCGGTCGCGATTGCGAACGCGAACGACGCCGAGAACGCGAGCGGTTTGCAGCTTGAGGAGGCGGAAGCGGGGGAGGCGCGGTCCGTGAGGAGAATGGCGGAGGGGTTGAGCGCGCCGCCCGCCAGCGACGCCGCGTCGGCGGTTAGGTTTATGGCCGGGCACGCCTTGTATGTCCCGCTTAGCGCATCGCCGGAGAGCGAAAAGGCGGAGAGCGGCTGCGCGAAAGTGCAGTCTGGGGTGGGGAGGGGAATGAGAGGAGGGCAGGGGGGTTGGGGGGGTTGGAGGGGAGGGGGTGGGGGGGATGGGGGGAGAACCGGGGGATTAGGGACACCGTTTCGAGAGGAGTCGGGAGGCTAGAGATTTGGCTGGGCTAGTGGCCTCATGGCGTCGGGCGGAAGGAGAATAAACGACGCGATGCGCGGCCTCGAGCGGCGTTCAGTGAGGCGCTTTTCGCAGCCACGACGACAGACTCGGGCGAACGCAGTGATGCGCCATTTCCGAGAAACGCGCGACGTTACCGCCTTGGAACAACCTTCGTTCCCCCCCCTTCCATCCTCCCTCCATTCGAGGAGAAAGGAAGAGAGCGATGGAGGGAGACAATGGGGATGAGCGGTCCATAAAAGTTGGTCAACTAACCCGGTGGCGGCGGAGGCGTCGGAGGCAGCGAGGGTTTGCGTGGGGTAGTTTTCTTCGGAGCTCTTCCGGCAGATGCGCCGTGCAACGCGGATATGCAGAGGAGAGCCAACGGTAGCAGCAAAGCTATTCGGTGCAGGTTTCGTCGCAAGGGGCGGGACGAATTACGACGTTGACACGCATCGTCTCGCCGCCGTTCCGACAAAGCGTGATCGCCGCTCGACGCGCGGGTCGAGCCGGGGCATTGTGGTAAATGTAGCATGCTGGTCGTTGTCTCGTGACAATGCCGCGCCGACGCGCAGTGCAGAAATCGTCGGTTACTATCGCCGATTAAAAAGTGTCGCGAACAGCTTCCTCGGTCCACCCACACTGGGAGTAGCAGCGATACTCTTCCTCCGTTTTGCTGTTCTACAGCCCGTTGAATCCGTGGTATATAAGTCGCGTTTTGAGATGTTCAAACCTGCTCTGCAGCCAGTTGAATGTGCGGTAACAGTGGTAGAATAATCGTGTTTTGAGATGTTGGTCAACTGTTTGGCAGCCCGTTGAATCAGTGGTATAATAGTACTGTTTTGAGGTGTCTCAAAACTGTTGTACAGGCTCGTTGAATCTGAAGGAGAATCTCAAGGGCGTAGAATTTTGAAGCTACCAGCATCCGACAGTGAGGGCACCCTAGGCTCCCGCTCCTGCCCAACGGTGGTGATCTAGGCGTTGGTTGGGGTCGTGGCTTCGGTTGGCTTCGACAGGAAAACCGAAGACTTGCCGTTGGAGGAAGTGAAATTGTCGAGCACGAGAGGGGTGAAGTGAAGTGCTGCTTGAAAGTGGGGTCGATGCTCGAGGAGGGGAAAAGGGGAGGAGAGGAGGGGACGGACAAAGAGCCAAAGATGCTCGCGTGTGCGACAAAAGTGCTCCAGGTGCTTGGAGCCGACGTGTGCGACAGTCGCCTTGAGTGCATCCATGTTTGTTGCGAGATGCAAGGAGTCGGGGTTGGGATCGGGGACTCTCGTTAGTACAGTTCAAAACTTGCCCGTTTTTCAATTCATTCCCGTCATTTGTCTACACCGGGAAGAATTACTGTAACTCGTTATTTGATAAAGTAGCCACACTTCTACACACATTATCACATTCCTCGAGCCACATTCTGCCCGAGATTGTCGAGTGGCTCGAGGCGCAGGGGCTTCTTGCGTCATGCATGGCGGCATATCTGCCGTCACACCCGTGACTGCCGTCAGATGGATTCATTCTGGGCCACCTCGCCTGATTCGTTGCACACGGAGCATGTCTGTGTGGCTGGGCTGTTTGCCTGCCTGTTGCCAAACCCTTCGGTCACCCTGGTTGGGCCGATGGGAGTGTGTTGCGTTCCTCACCACACTCGATATTAGTAGTACATGTCTCAATAAGAATAGTGCCACGAGCATTTTTACATGTTTCAAATTCTAAGTCGCATTATGCATCCCCCTCGCAATTGTTGCTCCTAACAGCCACACAAACCACATTGTATTGTGCCATTTCTCGAAAGGAACACACGAGATCGCGTTTTGCCCACGATCATGTTGTGTTTCATCACTTCAACACACGACGCGAACATGGCTGCTTATACATATTTCACATCATCACATAATTCCCATTAGAGATATTCATCTAGAGCGGGAAACCAGTCAATGGATTGACCTGAGAGCCTTCCAGCGAGCGCGACACAAGGCGAGGGCCGGGCCCTGGGCGGGTGAGCAGGATGTACTTGAGGGGCGGGGATGAGCCGTCTGGGGCAGCTCGCATCTCTGATGATGATGGTGGTGATGGTGATGCCTGTGGCTGTGGCAGGGCCTCCATGGAGACGAGGGAGGTGTCGCCAGTGAGGAAGCTGCAGATGGGGAGGGTTAGGGGGGGTGCGGTTGTTGTGGCGCAAGGGGTGGCATGAGGGATGGTGGGAGGGGTGGGATGAGGGATGGTGCGAGGGGTGGGTGAGGGATGATGAAAGGGATGACATGAGACTCCTATGAGTGCGACAAGAGCCAGTGATCGTTGAAGCCGCACTGACCGCAAGCATACACGGGAGATATATGGACAGGGGAGGTACCTGGAGAGAGGAGTGCTGGCGGGAGGGGGGAATCGCAGCAGGAAGGCAGAGAGGAAGGCCGTGGCATTCTGCCGCTCCACAAACATGACCGCATTGGGGCCAGCATCGAACGTGTACGCCGCCTGTGGGGGGTGGGGGGTGGAGGAGTAAGAAGGTCTGGAGGAAGTAGTGCTGAATCAGAAAGGGCAACATTTGACGGTTGTGGGGATTTGTGAGGCGAGATTGGTGCAGAGTCTGTGCAAGAACGCGCGAGTGGCATGATAAGACCCAACCTTGCCTCCAGTTAACGCTCTTCAATCTCCCTTGGCTGCTCCCCCTGTGCATTGAACTCATCACGAAGCCAATCACTCCTTGTGACGTTGCGTTGAAGTAGAAGGCGCCTTCCGACCCAGCTGATGCCATTGGTTCTCATCACTCACCCTCGGCTGCCCGCCCTGGGCGTTGAACTCCTCCACGAAGCCAATCACTCTTCGCGACGTGGCGTTGAGGTAGAAGATGGGCGGCGCGGTGTCGAGGCACGTGGCATGGAACTGGTTGCTGTCGGCGCAGGTCAGGCGGGCGAAAGCTGGGAAGTCACGAGCTGCTATTGCTGCTTCCATCGCTGTAATTCGCCCTGGTACGACATGCTGGGATAGGAGGGAAGTAAGCGGAGGGAGGGGAGGCACGTAGTGTCAAGGCATGTGGCGTGTAACTGGCTGCTGTCGGCTCAGGTCAGGCGCTCAAAGGTGACTTTTGAGTCACCTCAGGTCAGGCGTTCAAAGGTGACTTTTGAGTCACCTCAGGTCAGGCGTTCAAAGGTGACTTTTGAGTCACCTCAGGTCAGGCGATCAAAGGCCAGGAATTCACGAGCCGCTGTGGCTGATTCCATTAGGGGAAGGGGGAGGGGAAGGAAGGCACGTGGCATGGAAGTGGTTGCTGTCGGCGCAGGCCAGGAGCGCAAAAGGTGACAAGCCCCGAGGTGCTATTGCTGCCTCACTGCTTGGATTCGTTCTGGCACCACGTGCTGGAAAAGGGGCGCCTCACTTCCACATGGAAAGGTGGAACCTGATATCTCGCCTCATGGCATCTCGCATCGTGGAAAGGTGGAACCATGTGGAAGTCAGGCGTCCCTTTTCATATCTCGCCTCGTGGCATCTTGCATCGTGGCATCTCGCATCGCCTCCATCTCCCCGTCAGCCTCCTCCTCTCACCTGTGCTCTCAGCTGCAGCAGCGCAGATGTCTGGGCAGATCGTTTCATGCCGTCGCTGCTGCCGATGTCCTTCTCCCGCTCCTCCACCTGCCACACAGGATGGTGGGGAGCGTGGGGGGGAGGGTGGCAGGGAGGGTGGAAGGGAGGGAGGAAGGGAGAAGAGACAGGGAAGGGTTAGAGTGCTGCTGATGCCATTTCTGCTGCCAGCGCCCTTCCGTCGCTCCGCCAGCTGCCACATGCGGGAAAGTGGGGAGAGGTGCGGTGGGGGGTGAAGGGTTCTGGGGTGGAGCAATGACATTTTGTGAGCCAAAGACGGGGGTTTGGCCCACCATAGCAATGACGGGGTCCTGGGGTTGACACCTGTGAAATCCATGTTAGAAAAGAAGCAAGGCTAAGACCCAAGCAGACAACGGAAATGGCAAACAAACCCAAACCCTCACAACACAGCGGTGACGGGGTCCCCTCCCACCACCTGCACTCCCTCCCATGGCCTTCCATCCCTGCGTGAGGAGTCTATTTTTGAGGCGCCTCAAAAAAATGCCCTCCCTGCCACGGCCTTCCATCCCTGCCACGGCCTTCCATCCCTCCCACCACCACCTGCACAACCTATCCCACTCACCACCGCAATGATGATGACCAGGTCGCTCCAGTGGTCCTCCGCCTTCACCTGCCGCGCCATGCTGTCCGTGCCGTCGGGAAGCTGATGGTGGGAAAAAAGGGAGGCGGACGAGGGGGAGGAGGGGGAGGAGGGGGAGGAGCGATACAAAATGTCAGGCGTGCATGGCGCAGCATGGCACGTCTGTTCCTTCACCTGCCACGCCATGCTGTCCGTACCGTCGGGAAGCTGATAGTGTCGTAGGGGGGGGGAGGGAATGAAAGCACGGTGGGGGGGGAGGAGAGAGATGGAACGAAGCAGAATGGTTTTGTTGGAGCTGCAGAGTGGGCCACACTAGTGTTACTTCTGAGCAACGTGGAATCAACTCTGACACGGACGCTTTCAACTCTGACACGGACGCTTTCAACTCTGACACGGACGCTTTCAACTCTGACACGGACGCTTTCAACTCTGACACGGACGCTTTCAACTCTGACACGGACGCTTTCAACTCTGACACGGACGCTTTCAACTCTGACACGGACGCTTGCAACTCTGACACGGACCCTTTCAACTCTGACACGGACCCTATCAACTCCGAGGATGGCTGCAGCTGAGCTGACGATACGCATGGATGATGGATGGTGGAACCAGGGGGGGGAAGGAGGGGGAGGAGGGGGAGGAGCAGGAGGAGCAGCTGTTTAAGGAGGAGAGGAAGGAGTAGGTAGCGCAAGGGCATCTGTGCCAGAGCTACATGGCTGATTCTCCTTTACAGACGGCAATCCATTTCTGCACCTCAACATACCTCTCTATCCTGCGTGGCTTTCACAACCATCCCACCTGACCCTCACAGCAGGGTCGTAGGCATGATGGTCTCACCTCGCCCTTGTCCCAGGTGACGAAGCCACCGTACAGACTCCGACAGGCACTGCCGGACCCCATCCTGATGGCATCGGGGTGCGGTGGCAGGGAGAGGAGGGGGATTGGGGGGAGAAGAGAGGTTTTGGGGGTGCGATACAATGTGACCATGTGCATGCAGGGGTTGGATTGGATCACCCTGGGCGGGCATTCTTTCATGTACGTCAATTCGCCCGACCTTGTGATGCTTAATGGCTTGCATGCCAGCAAGCCAAAGGCTACATTTACAAGACCTGCGAAGATCACGTCGTGGCACAAGTGGTTTGCACGGTGGGTGCGCATCTCGCTCACATCATTAATTGCTTGCTTACCTACCCATCCACGCTAATGTACATGCCAATGTACCTTGCCATTCTTCCTCTGCCATACCTTGCCATTCTTCCTCTGCCATACCTTGCCATTCTTCCTCTGCCATACCTTGCCATTCTTCTTCTGCCGTACCTGGCAATGGCTGACAGCTCCCCCGGGTAAGCCTCCTTCACACCCATCAGCTCTGCCAGGGCGAACACTGCGACATGCGTGGGCACACATGTGACACAGACATGCAGCACACACGGTCATGTATCGATTAAGGCAGGCATGGCAGCCTCGCATGGCAGACATAAACGCGGACAGGGTGGTATGGATGGATCAGGGAACAGCAGGGGGGAACAGCAGGGGAGAACAGCAGGGGGAACAGCAGGGGGGAACAGCAGGGGGGAACAGCAGGGGGGAACAGCAGGGGAGGGCAGCAGGGGAGCAACTTGGAGGCAATGCGAATTTGGAAAATTATATAAAAATACCTACCTACAACTAGGAGGCAATGCGAAACCAGGTGAAGTGCCAGGAACGGAGGGAATCCGGCACACAAAGAATCCGCATGTGACCCCAAACCCTACCCCCTCAACCCAGTCCCCCACCGCAAGCTCACTCACCCAGACACGCGAAGCCAGCAGCAGAGGAGGCAAGGCCAGCAGCGGTGGGGAAGTTGTTGGCCGACACCACGTGCACGCGCAGCTGCTGCCACCGCTCTGCACCAATCTCCACCACCTGCTGCTTGCTGCTCCCTTGCTCTGCCGCGGGGGCGTTTGTCCCTTGTGGGGGAGGCAGCACCCACTGCGTGGTGGAGGCTCGCGATCGCAGGGCAGCGAGGCAGCTCTCGTAACGGTGGCTGCTCACCGGGACCTCCTATTGGAATGGGAGGGGTGATACGAGGGGTGGGATAGGGCAGGGGAGGGGTGGGGAGGGGTGGGGAGGGGTCTGTGAGACGCCTAGAAGCCATCTTAACTGGCAATGGCAGCTCACTGGCGCCCCGCTCGTTCCCTCCCAGCCCTGACGATGAGATTGTCCCGTGTGGGGGAGGTAGCACCCACTGCGTGGTGGAGGCGTGCGACCGCAGGGCGGCGAGGCAGCTCTCGTAGCGGTGGCTGCTCACCGGCACCTCCTGGTGGAATGGGAAGGGTGATAGGACGGGCGGGATGGAGGAGAGGGGTCTGTGAGACGTCTAAAAGCCAACTTACTTAGCAATGGCTGCTAACTGGTACCGGCCGAGAGAGAGGGGCGAAAGGAAGGGATATAGAGGTGGGGAGTTTCTGGAGTGTTGTCAACTCAGGTCTCAAATGCGGTAGGTGAGGCAGGAGCATAAGCAGCCTCCAGGCGTGAGCAGGCGTTCAGAGGTGTGCAACGTGGCAGAGACGGACAGCTAGCTGACAGATGATGTACATCTGATCATAAGAGATGACCTCTGGCGATGCACGCCCCTGGCTTGTGATGAGACGCATCACATAGCAACCTTAGCTTTTAGCCCAGAAGCCACCCGCACAGAAATTCTTATTGTTGCATGGCGCTAGGTGTGTAGCAACGTTCAAGTGCAGTATCAGGTTCAACCAAGTGGTTACCAGCTTCACTGTCAGTTACGCTATCGGGCATGCTGCAGCATCAGGCAGGACCTGCACCAAAGCTCACCTTGCCGTTGATCAGGTCCAACCTCCACCAAAACGCACCTTGCAGTTGAGCCATAGCTCGTCGGCAGTTATGGCCGGACTGACAGCTACAGTCGTCTCGGCCGACAGCCGGTCCACGTGGAGCATCACGCGATCACGACGCAGCCTCTAATCTCACCTTGCCGTTGAGCCAGAGCCTGTCAGCAGCAAAGGCTGGGCTGACGGCGATGGTGGTTTCGGCCGACAGCTGGTCCACGTGGAGCGTCACGCCATCACGAAGCAGCATCAGGTCTCACCTTGCCGTTGAGCCATAGTCTGTCGGCCGTGAAGGCTGGGCTGACGGCGACGGTGGTTTCGGCCGACAGCTGGTCGACGTGGAGCGTCACGCTGACGCTGCCGTTGAGCGGCAGCACGCGCGCCTCGTCGCGCTTCCCCCAGTACTTGATCACCGCGATGTTGCTCGGCGCGCGCGCCGTCACGCCCACCACCCATGGCGCCTCGTTAGATGACGACATACTACAAATGGTTATGCCGCTGTCGAACGGGTCACACGGGCTATAGTCACAGCTGAATATGACGCAGATGCGAGAGGAATTCGACCCTGTCTATGAAGGGCGGAGAGCGACGGAGTGCAGCGATCGAATGCAGCGACGACTCGTATCGCTTCTAGAGAGTCGGTCTGCAACGGGGAATTGCAGACCAGTGAACTGACTCCGTTTGTGGCTCGAAATAAGTCGACTAACTGAGCGGCTGCAGGATCAATCCTCCCTAAACAACCGAGAGCTCAAATGGTAAACAGCGAGAGACGCGCAAAAATGTCGGCTTCGACAAAAAGCAGACTAGGGAAAAAATGCTAAGATCTCCTTCTAGTTCTCCCGGAGAAAATGCAAGAGGAACACGAGGGACCGACTGATCACCGCGGAAAACGGCAAGCCAAACACGGAATCTCTCTCGTTCTCGTCCTTTCTGCGGAATTTGTGCATCCAGGTCTACATGATTCACCGCACAGGCGACGCGGCAATCCAGCTAGGCTAGCCACAGCAGCAATGACCTCCACCGAAGGGTCAAGATATCAGTGTGCTTCCAAAGTGGAAATCTTTGAAAAACGTACCGTACTGGAAATAGCTACAGCGCTCAGAACCCTGAGGGAGGTAAAGCGAAACGAGCTGCACCTGAACCCAAAAACGAAACGTTTGTCACTTTGGAAGCGCCAGGTTCACCACACCACCAAGCGGGTCATTGCTTGATCGCAGAATGGCAAAGACGAGAAATCCAGAGAAAAAAATTGCCATCACCGATTCTTCCTGCCATCCTGTGTCGGTTGTGCTCACCGAACCGAACTGAAACAGTCCAAACCAATACACATCTAGCCCAATTCGCCAAACTGTAGATGGACCAGCAGACACCCACCCGCGGGATAAACGCGTTAGGGGCTGTTCCCACGCGTTCCTCTACAGAACGTATAGAGTGGCTCATTTGAACTCCTTACACTAAACGGCTTTGACAACTAACTACTTTGTTTCCTCAAATAGATCTAGTGGGGGGGGGGGGGGGGAGGCATATTGTCAAACATATATTGTTATGTTTGTATAGACTGTATAGGTTTGTGTCTTAGAGGGTACAGCTTCTAGGTTATATTACCTTGTACTCTCGCATTCTAGATTATTCTTGCATTCTAACATGGCATCACGAGTAGGTTAGGTCCACCCACCCGCTTTCGCCCGCGCCCTAGCCTATCGCCCCCTACCTAGCCCTAGCGCCCGCCTGGCCCTTAGCGCCCACTCGGCCTGTAGCGCCTGCCCGCCCCTTAGCGCCCGTCCGGCCCGTCGCTCCCGCCCGGCCCTTAGCGCTCGCCCGACCCGTCGCCCCCGCCCGGCCCGTAGCACCCGCCTGTCGCGCCCGTAGCACCCGCCCGGCCCGTCGAGGCCGCCCGGCCCGTCGCGCCCGCCTGGCCCCTACGCACCCGCCTGGCCCCTCCGTGCCACCCTGGCCTCTAGCGCTCGCCTGGCCCCTCCGCGCCCGCCCGGCCCCTCCTAGCGCCCGCCCGGCCCGTCGCACTCTCCTGGCCCAGTCGCGCCCGCCTGGCCCCTATGCGCCTGCCTGGCCCCTTAGCGCCCACCTGGCCCCTCCGTGCCACCCTGGCCCCTAGCGCCCGCCTGGCCCCTCCGCGCCCGCCTGGCCTGTTGCGCCCGCCCGTCCCACAGCGCCCGCCCGTCCCCTAGCGCCCGCCCGGCCCCTCCTAGCGCCCGCCCGGCCCCTCCTAGCGCCCGCCCGGCCCCTCCTAGCGCTCGCCCGACCCCTCTTAGCGCCCGCCCGGCCCCTCCTAGCGCCCGCCCGGCCCGTCCTAGCGCCCGCCCGGCTCGTCCTAGCGCCCGCCTGGCCCCTCCTAGCGCCCGCCCGCCCCCTCCTAGCGCCCGCCCAGCCCGTTGCGCCCGGCCGTCCCACAGCGCCCGCCCGGCCCCTCTTGGCGCCTGCCCGGCCCCTCCTAGCGCCCGCCCGGCCTGTTGCGCCCGCCCGTCCCAGAGCGCCCGCCCGGCCCCACTTAGCGCCCGGCCGGCCCCTCCTAACGCACTCCCAGCCCCTCCTAGCGCACGCCCGGCCCCTCCTAGCACTCGCCCGGCCTGTTGCGCTCGCCCGGCCCCACCTAGCGCCCCCCCGGCCCCTCCTAGCGCTCGCCCGGCCTCTCCTAGCACCCGCCCGGCCCCTCCTAGCACCCGCCCAGCTTCTCCTAGCGCTGGCCCGGCCCCGATACGCACGCCCGTCTCCTGCGGCCCGCAGCTCCCAGTGCCTGCCCGGCTCTTGCAGCACCGTGTCTTCTGCTCGGCACGGTTCCTCGAGTCTCCGGCCCCGTGTCTTCTGCTTGCCCGCGCTGGAGCGTCTTGCCGTCGTCCTCCTGGATCTGTGCTGCTGTGCCGCTGTGTCCCTGTGTCGCTGACCCTGCACGATGGCTGACTTCGTACTCCGCCTGGACGCGGAGGGCCACGCGGTTGACTTCGCCGCCTGGCTGTCCGATCTCCGCCGTCAACTCACAGGTCAGCGCCAGGATGGGCACTCCTTGGTTGTCCATGCTGATGGCTTGCTCCCCCGCCCCCATGCGCCTGCTCCCCTCCCTGCTGACCCCACCTCTGCTGAGCGTGAGGCTTTCTCTGCTGCTGCACTTGCCTGTGCCATCTGGGACTCTCGCGATGCAGTTGCCCAAGTCGCTATCAATCACGCCCTCCCTGTGTCTGAGTGTTCGCGTTTCTCTACTATTGATACAGCCAGGGCTTACTTAGATGCTGTCGTTGCTCGCTATTCCACGCCTGCCTCCGCTACTGCAGGCCGCCTGCTCTTCTCTATGCTTTTCCCAGACCTTGCTTCCTTCCCTACAGTTGCTGACCTTGGCACTCACCTGCGAGCCCTAGAGTCTCACTACCGCACTGCTAGCACTGCTGCCCAGCTCACTGCGCTACCTCCCCCCTTCTGCATGACCCTCTACTTTATCGCTATGCGCCTACCTGACCACCTTGCTAGTGCACGCGACCACATCCTTAGCCAGCACCCGGGTGAACTCACCCTGACAGCCTTTGTCACCTCCCTGACAGAGATCGAGACTCGCCAGCGCACTATCGCTCAGTCGAGCGGTGCGCTGGCAGTCTCTATCTTTCACGGCTGTGCCCCCTCCTAGTGCACGTTTACTGACGTTTCGGTTGTGGTCGCCACTGCGACCCCTCTGACCGAGACTGCCGCTACGACACACCTGCAGCAGCGCCCGCGCCGCGCCGTTCGTGGCCGCCACGGAGGGCGTGGTGGTGGAGCTAGTGGCAGTGGTGGTGGTGCCAGGGACAGTGGTTCTACTGAGGGGATTGCCGCAGCTAGTCAGGAGCAGCCGCCGTCGCCGCAGCAGCAGGAGGCAGCCGCAGCAGCCGTCGCAGCAGTCGCAGTCGTCGCAGCAGCTGTCTCAGCCCCCGCCATGGGCTCGTCTCCCGCCGGGTTGGCCCGACACCTCCGTAGGTGGTGGCCGTGGTGGCGGCCTGCGCAGCTTGGCATCTACTGGCAGCTCCGTTTGTGTGACCTGCCAGTACCAGCCTCAGACCGGGCCTCTTCGCGGCACTCTGTGCCGTCGCCCGCACCCGACCACCCGCTGTTTCCGACACCTCGACGATCTCTTTCGTCGTCGCTTTGGCCCGGCCCCGGACCTCCCCGACTGGCACAGCCTGCATTGCCAAGGCGTGCCGATCTTTGAGTTAGATATGGATCTGATAGGTGCTGCTTTGCATGCCTTGTATGCTGACGCTTCTAGTGTTGCTGGATCTTATTACCCTGTGTATTCTAGTTTAGGCGTAGCACCCTTGTGTAGCTCAGCCTCCCCTGCTACGTCAGGCGTAGGACTGCCTATTTTGCCTAGCCTAGTTTCTGCACTGGCTCCGTTCCCGGCCTCCGCTACTGCCTCGCTGTCCTTCACTCTCGACTCCGGTGCTTCTGCCTGTTTCTTCCGCGACCGCTCCTCGCTCACGCCGCTTGCCACGCCTGCTGTTGTCGCTCTCGCTGACCCCTCTGCGGGTCCTGTCGTCGCTCGCAGCTCCACTTCCCTTCCCTGTCCAGCCGTTCCCTCAGTCTCTCTTACAGGCCTCCACGTTCCGTCGTTCTCCAGGAACCTGGTTGGTGTCGGCTGTCTTCAGGACCTTGGCGTCACCACTACGTTCACTGGACACGAGCGGTTTGCTGTCTCTACCGAGGCTGTCTCAGGTTCCCCCCTTGCGATGTTCCCCCGGGACCCGGTGTCCGGTCTATTTACCCTCGACACAGCTTCCCCCCCGGCTGGTGCGTCCTCCCAGGTCGCTGCAGCTTGCTCGTGTCGGTCCCTCACTCACCCGTCCCTTTTATGGCACCATCGCTTAGGTCACCCTGCTCTCCCGCGTCTGCGTCACATGTCTCAGCACGGTCTTGTCTTGGGCCTCCTCGCATCGCTCCCTGCACTTCCCCCCTCGACTGCGCCACCGTGCACGCCTTGCGTCGAGGGCCGTCTCCGCCGTGCCCCTCAACCCTCCTCGCTTTGCCCTGCTACTGCTCCCCTTCAGACCCTGCACCTGGACGTTTTGGGCCCCGCCCCCGTCCCCGGACCGCGCGGTGAGCGCTACTTCCTTGTGCTCGTCGACGACTACACGCGCTACACCACGGTGTTTCCCCTGGAGCAGAAGGCCGACGTGCCCGACGTTCTTCTCCCGTGGGTTGTGGCTGCGCGTCTTCACCGCGGTCTCCCCGTGTTGTGTCTCCACTCTGACCGTGGCGGCGAGTTCGCCTCTGGTCAGCTTGGACAGTTCTGTCGTGCGGAGGGCATCACCCAGTCGTACATCTTGCCGGACTCGCCACAGCAGAATGGGGTTGCTGAGCGCCACATTGGCTTGGTCATGGAGGTTGCTCGCACCTCCATGATTCATGCCGACGCCCCCCTTTTTCTGTGACCGTTCGTTGTTTGCTACGCTGCTCACCAGCTTAACTTGTGGCCCCGCTCCCAGCGGCCGCAGGTTTCGCCGACCCTCGTTTGGACCGGGTCCCCCGGTAACGCGTCTGCGTTCCACGTCTGAGGTTGCCTTGCTCACGTTCGTGCCTCTGGCACGGACAAGCTCACTGCCCGCACTGTCCCCTGTGTCTTCCTCGGTTTCCCCCTGGACTCGTCTGACTGGCTCTTCTACCACCCGCAGTCTCACCGCTTCCTACACTCTCGTGACGTCACCTTTGACGAGTCTGTCTCCTTCTACCGTCGCTTCCCTCACCGAGGTCTCCCGGTTCCCCCCCCCTGTTCCTTGCTCCCTCTCCCCCAGTAGCCCCTTCACCCCTCCCGCCTTGTCCTGCCCCGTCTAGTGTCTCTCATGTCACTCCCCTCCCGCCGTTTGCCCCCGTTGAGGAGTCTGTTGACTCTGGTGGTCCCCCCGGCACGTCCTTGCCGCGTCCCCCTTCCCCGGTGTCTCTGACCCCACTGTCGCAGTCGCCGCCGCCGCCGCCGCCACCGCCGCTGCCGCTCTTGGCCTCTGGGGGTGCTGGCGTTGAGGAGGGTGTTCGTCCTACGGCTCCTGGCGTGGTCTGTCCCGGCGGGACTGGGGGTGCCGCTGGTGCTGGAGGGGGTTCTCGCTCTGAGGGTGTTGGTTCTGGGGGTGCTGCCGTTGAATGTTCTCTCGGCGGTCGTCGTGCCCCTGCCGGTTCGCGGGTCGAGCACCAGTCGCAGCAGCCGTCGCCGCCGGTCTCCGCTCTTCGCCTTCTCGGCCTTCCCTCCCCTGACCGCTCGCCGGTGTCTTCCCCACCACCTTCTCACCTTTCTGTCTACGGCCCTGTGTTCCCGCCGCCGGACTCGTCTCGGGCCCGTCTTCCTCCGCGTTCCCCTTTTGTGTCCCCTCCGCTGTCTCCTGACCCGACACCTTCGTCCCACGTCTCGTCTCGCCGTCCCTCACGTGCTCGTCCCGTCTCTCCTGTCCTGCGCTCCCACTCTATGTTGCTCCGTTCCCACTCGTCTCGTCCTTCCCTCCTCCCTCGTCGCTTGTTGTCGCACCTCCCTTGCTGTCTGACAACCTTCGTGCTGCTCGTCCCCTTGTGACTCGGGTTCTTGCCTCTCTTGTTACAGACCCGTCTGTTCCTGTCTCGCGTCTTGACGCGCTTGTCGCTGCTGTTGCTGACTTGGCCTCTACCGCTGCTCGCCGCCTTGACTACGCTACCGCTCTGGTCTCTGACCCTGCCCGTCCTCTGTCCATCGGGGGTGCACCTGCCCTTGGCAGTGACGTTCTAGAGGACATGCAGTACGAGCTTGCTTTCCTTTCGAGGCCGCTCTTTTTCTCTGCTCCATGCTCCTAGTCCCGGAGGGTGACCCAGACGCTTTCGACATCCTGACCCTTCGCACTTACGCTGAGGCGGTCTCGGGACCTTGGGCCTCTCAGTGGATAGCTACCATGGAGCAGGAGATGGCATCTTGGAGATCCACCGGCACCTTCGTCGACGCAGTTCCCCCACCTGGGGTGAACGTAGTCGATGGCCGCTGGCTCTTCAAGGTGAAGCGCCCTCCTGGAGAGCCGCCTGTGTTCAAGGTGCGCTACGTGGCTAGAGGCTTCAGTCAGCGTGAGGGGGTGGACTTCTTTCAGACTTTCGCTTCGACCCCGAAGATGACTACTCTTCAGGTGCTGCTACATGTAGCAGCTCAGCGTGAATACGAGCTTCACTCTCTCGACTTCTGCACTGCGTTTCTTCAGGGCAGTCTACACGAGCAGGTCTACATGCGCCGCCCTCAGGGCTTCACTGGCACCTTCCCTCCTGGGACCCAGTGGCTCCTGCGGCGCCACGTCTACGGCCTGCGGCAGGCTCCGCGTGAGTGGCACGACACGCTGCGTGCTACGCTTGCTGACCTGCAGTTCTTTCCGTCCTCTGCAGACCCCTCGCTCTTCGTTCATGCTGGCCAGACCCCGTTCTACATCCTTGTTTACGTAGACGACCTGGTCTTCGCCACAGCAGACAGGGACGCACTGGCCTCCGTGAAGGCAGAGCTGCTGAAGAGACACACCTGCACTGACCTTGGAGAACTGCGCCACTACCTTGGCTTGCAGATCTCCAGGGACAGAGCAGCCCGCACTATCACTTTAACTCAGTCACACTTGGTGCGCCAGGTCCTTCAGAGGTTCGGCCTTCAGTTCTCTTATGCACAGCCCACCCCTCTGCTTGTAGACCACTAGCTCTCTGCTCTAGTTCCTGAGGAGTCAGTAGAGCCCAGTGGCCCTTACGCAGAGCTGGTGGGTTGCCTCATGTGCCTGATGACTTGCACTCGCCCAGATCTCGCATACCCTCTCAGCATCCTAGCTCGCTTTGTGGCCACAGGCAGACACCGACCTCAGCACTGGTCTGCCGCTAAGAGGGTTTTGCGTTATCTTGCAAGTACATCGGGCATGGGGTTAGTGCTTGGAGGGCGCAGGCCAGTGGTCCTTACTGGGCACACAGACGCTTCGTGGGCAGACGACGCCGAGACCCTTAGGTCCTCGCAGGGCTACTGCTTTAGCCTTGGTTCAGGTGCTGTCTCGTGGAGAGCTACTCGCTCCTCGTCTGTTGCCCAGTCCAGCTGTGAGGCCGAGATCTACGTCGTTGCCATGGCGGCACAGGAGCTCCGCTAACTGACCTTCTTGCTCACTGACTTAGGTGAGCGGCCTAGCTCTGCCCCGGTCCTGTACGCTGACATTAGGGCCATGATCCTCCTGTGTCAGGAGCCGCGACTCGAGGGCAGAGCGAAGCACATCCAGCTGCGGTACTTCCTCCTGCGCGAGCTATAGCAGCGCCGCTAGACTCGTGTAGTACACTTGGCCTCAGGTGCCAACACAGCTGATATCTTTACGAAGGCGCTTGCGCCTAAAGATCATCGGCGGCACTGTGTACAGCTAGGTCTTGTTCCTGTAGCCTCTTACTTGCTAGGGCCTTGACTGTGTACAGACCTTTTATATATTTTATTTTGACTGGCCTTGTGGCCTCTTCCAGTGGCTGACCTGGTAGTGCTGCCCTGGTTTTGCTTTTGGCTTGTGTCTGTACTTGTTTGACTGGTCTTTAGACCCTTGCCTCAGAGGTCGGACTAGTAGTGCCACCCTGAGCTGCTCGTTCTTTCGTTAGGAATTGCTCCTACACAGTCTAGGGGGTGTGTCAAATATATATTGTTATGTTTGTATAGTCTGTATAGGTTTGTGTCTTAGAGGGTACAGCTTCTAGGTTATATTACCTTGTACTCGCGCATTCTAGATTATGCTTGCATTCTAACACATAATACTCCACGCCGACCGTCAAAACATCCCCTTTCGTATGTTTGATTAGCTTCAAATAGTAGGTAAGAGCAAGGATGCCTGCACAAATAAACAAAACATGTGATAATGAGAAAAAAAAATGCAAATGACAATAATAGATCGTATTTACATAAATAGATGCACCAATCCACCAACAATACGCACTAACAAGGAGGCCATGTACCATAGCCAAACTAGTTAACCAGGGTTTGCCTATTCCGTCTTTATGCTTTTCTTGCTTCCTCGTGGCCTTGGTGCTCGGATAAAGTTTCCTGCCATGATGATTGCCAGTGGCAATATTGTGCCGTAGTAGCAGAGACCCCTGTAGGCCTGCATGGTGTGCTGGAATGTCATCACCTGCAGTGAGGAAGCATCACGGACGTGAAGGGGGGTTGATTAACCTGACAAAGACGTGCACACGAATGTGAGTCCTAGGGAGAGAGAGAGATGTAAGAGGGGGAGAGAGAGAGAGAGGTAAGAGGGGGAGAGAGAGAGGTAAGATGGGGAGAGAGAGAGGTAAGAGGGGGAGAGGGAGAGGTAAGAGGGGGAGAGAGAGAGAGGTTAGAGGGGGAGAGAGGGAAAGGGGAGAGAGAGAGAGGTAAGAGGGGGGGAGAGAGAGAGGTAAGATGGGGAGAGAGAGAGAGAGGTAAGATGGGGAGAGAGAGAGAGAGGTAAGATGGGGAGAGAGAGAGAGGTAAGATGGGGAGAGAGAGAGAGAGGTAAGATGGGGAGAGAGAGAGGTAAGAGGGGGAGAGAGAGAGGTAAGAGGGGGAGAGGGAGAGGTAAGAGGGGGAGAGAGAGAGAGGTTAGAGGGGGAGAGAGGGAAAGGGGAGAGAGAGAGAGGTAAGAGGGGGAGAGAGAGAGAGAGGTAAGATGGGGAGAGAGAGAGGTAAGAGGGGGGGAGAGAGAGGTAAGAGGGGGAAAGGGAGAGGTAAGAGGGGGAGAGGGAGAGGTAAGAGGGGGAGAGAGAGAGAGAGAGAGAGAGAGAGGGAGAGAGAGAGAGAGAGAGAGAGAGAGAGAGAGAGAGAGAGAGAGAGAGAGAGAGAGATAGAGAGAGAGAGAGAGAGAGAGAGAGAGAGAGAGAGAGAGAGAGAGAGAGAGAGAGAGAGAGAGAGAGAGCGAGAGAGAGAGAGGTAAGATGGGGAGAGAGAGGTAGGTAAGATGGGGAAGAGGGAGGCACACCCAGGCAACCAAGAGGACAAAGCCAGCATACTACAGCGAGTGCTTACACTAAAGCCAAAGCCAGCATAGTTGATGCAGAAGAGCACGTAGAGGAAGTGGAGCACGGAGGCTGCACGGAGAGCCAAGGAGCCCTTTGGGAGCGGCTTGGTCCACCGGTAGATCACCCGCGACCCGGCAATCATCAGCGCCCAATGGCCAAAGCCGATCAGATCTCCTGGATTCAAACCCTGTGGTGAACAACAGGGATGGGGATGAGGATGGAAGGTGTCAGGATGGGTGATGGTGTTGAGAGAGCATAAGAGTAGGAGATGCTTGTCGAACATGTATGGAAGTTGGGCTGGATTGGGTCATATGAGTGGTGCATCAATAGAGGTTAGAGAGGCAGTGTGGGTGCATAATGGATTTTCAAAGAGCACTCACATGCGAGATGACGCTGATGAAGAAGGTGAAGAGCAGGTTGAAGAGACGGCGCGTGCTGTGTGTACGCATGTCTAGGTGGGTTCATTGTATGATGCGTGTGTTAAAAGAAAAAGCACACTCACATGCGAGATGGCGCTGATGAAGAAGGTGAAGAGCAGGTTGAAGAGCGCGTTCTTCTTGCTCGCAGACTCCAGCCGCTCGTACACGTCTATGGGGGGAGCACAGCCGGGGGAAGAGAGAGCAGCAGTGGGCCAAAAAAAGAATAAGGAAAAAGAGGAGGTTAGCGAGTCACTGGGCCAAAAAGTGGTAGAAATTAAGAGCAAAAATGAAGCACGATGAGGGAACTTCAACGCAGAATGAATCATAATCCGGATACTTACAGATTCGCAGCCACGTGCTGAAAGAGATGTTCCAGTTCTTTGCCACGTCAGCACCAGTGCTCGCCAGCTCCATGCCGAGGATATTAACGTTCCGTGCCCTATCCCACAATGCCACCTGTCGTCCCATGGTAGGTGGACAGACAGGAGCCGAATCAGCAGAGGGAGCGACAGTGGCAGCAGGTGCAGCAGCTGGTGCAGCAGCAGGTGCAGGGTTAGGAGTGGTATTTACCCTCTTTTTCTCCTCGCCGGTTACAGCAGCACCATTTGCATGAGACAACACTGTGCCCGCTCTTTGGTTGTTCACCACCTCTCCCATCATCGCCCTGTCACCACTTTTTGCTGCTTCTGCTACCTCTCCTGATCGGTTATGGTTCTCCTTCCCCTCATGCTCGTCTGCTGCATCTTCCCCTGCCGCACCTTCCTTGGAGGTATCACAAGCAGCAGCAGCAGCAGTAGCAGCAGCAGCAGTGGGAGGAGCAGCAGGAGGAGCAGCTGTACCATCAGCAGCAGTCGTATCAGCACAGGTGGCAGCAGAAGCAGCAGCAGCAGCAGGAGCAGGGGCAGCAGCAGCTTTAGGCGCAGCAACCCAACCCGAGAAGCCAAGGCCTCCAGCCACCATGGCCGCTTCAGCGATGGACCAGACGATGTAGCAGCGCCAGCGCGTGACCAGCGTGGCGTGGAACACCAGCAGCACACGGCGGGCGAAGGGCAGGGCGAAGAAGAGCACGGGGTCAGTGGCTAGGGTGAGGTCGAGGAGGGGAGCGATGAGGAGAAAGACGGCCGCTGCTAGCGCGCCCTGGAGGAGCACGCGGAGGAAGGGCGGGATGAGGGAGGGGGCGCGGACGGCAGGCGACCAGACCTGAGGAATGGGAGGGAGGGGAGAAAGGAGGGGGGAGTTGGAAGGGTGGTCGGGGGAATGACACAGGGGAAGACGGCCGCTGCCAGGGTGCCCTGGATGAGCACGTGGGGGAAGGGCGGGATGAGCGATGGGGAGCGGACAGTGGGGGACCAGACCTGGGGAATGGGGGGGAATGGGAGAGGGAGGGAGGGAGGGAGGGAGGGAGGGAGGGAGGGAGGGAGGGAGGGAGGGAGGGAGGGAGGGAGGGAGGGAGGTGGTTGAATGGATGATGAGGGCTGAAGATCTTAAGGGAGGCTGAAGATGGGAAGGGTGAGACTGAGAGTTGGGGGGGTGCGGATTAGTCAGGGGGGGTCAAGTGAGGACGGGATGGAGTAGTGAGGGGGAAGGAAGTGGGGGATGAGAAGGGTGAGGTTTAAGGTTTCGGGTTTAGCGTCTAGCGATGTCAGGTTGACCAATGGGATGGGAATGGGGGTATGAGGGAGGGTAATGGGGGATTTGCAGGAATGTGATAATGATAAGTAGATAAGAGATGATAGATAAGTAGATACGAATAGCAGGGATGGGATGGTGCTGCTGAGGGGAGCAGTTATTTTACGGATAGCAAGCTGGAAGGATGAGGATGGGATTAGTGGGGACATGGAGAGTGAGGATGGGGTGGTGAGGATGGGGTGGTGAGGATGGGGTGGTGAGGAAGCAATGGTGAGGATGGGGTGGTGAGGAAGCAATGGTGAGGATGGGGTGGTGAGGAAGCAATGGTGAGGATGGGGTGGTGAGGAAGCAATGGTGAGGATGGGGTGGTGAGGAAGCAATGGTGAGGATGGGGTGGTGAGGAAGCAATGGTGAGGATGGGGTGGTGAGGATGGGGTGGTGAGGATGGGGTGGTGAGGAAGCAATCGTGCCGGGTAATTACACTCATTCTGCGAGCAATTCCAGGACTAGCCCACCCAATTCCAGAGCACTGCTACACCCCCTGATCGACACCCCTCGTTTCGTTATGACTCAGCTTCACATTTTCTGGCTGAATCTCTGTTGCCCCTCTGTTACACGCTCATTCATTTCGGTTACCCACTCACGTCGGTTGGTCCACTCACCCCGCGTCGGTTGGTCCACTCGTCGTATGCCTGGTAGTCGAACCACGGCCCCAGCAGGTGCTGCCCGCAGCAGAACAAATACCCCAAAAACTCCCCCGCCGACGGCATGCCTTTAATCACCCTCGCCCGCTTCTCCGCCGCCTTTCGCGCTGCTGCAGCCGATCTCGCGCCCTCAGCTTTCTCGCCCTCGGCTTTCTCGCCTGTAGGTCTCTCGCCGTTAATCGCCTCGCCGTTAATCGCCTCGCCGTTAATCGCCTCGCCGTTAATTGCCTCGCCGTTAATCGCCTCGCCGTTAATCGCCTCGCCGTCTTTAGCGCGCTTCGCCTCCTCCTTTAGAGCTTTAAGACCGTCCTGGTAGTCCATGGCGAGTGACGTCAGCTTAATCGCCACTATCGTCAGCGTGCCCGTGAAGTCCACGCGTCCCGTTCGCCGCGCGTCGTCGCTCATGAAGATGACGTGGCTGCACGGGATTGGGGAAGCCGATGGGAACGTGAGTTGCGGAGCGACGAAACGCGCAACGGGAAGAATTCGCAATGAGAGAGGAGAGAGTGATGATTCATCCCATCCCGTCCCATCCCTTCACATCCCATCCCACCCCACCCCACCTCACCCCACCCCACTCCACCTCACTCCACCTCACTCCACCTTACTCCACCCCATCCCATCCCATCCCATCCCATCCCATCCCAAACCATCCCATCCCATCCGATCCCATCACGTGAGCTAGAAACCGACATGGAAATTGCTCATGCGACGAGCGTATCACTCACTGTCGCATAGCCCACGTACGACTCGCCGCACTCGTGCCGGACACGGCGTTCCAGCCTGCCTACTAGCATGCGACGAGCTGCGACCTGGTTTTGATGCGATCGCCAACCGTAGTATGCGATGCGTTGCGACTGCATCGTCCCGCCATGCGACGACAACGGACTGTGCCAACTCACCATGCGATGAGATGCGCGAAGGTGCCGATGAAGGTAACCAGCCCGCAAATGCTTCGCTGCGTTCGCATGGCGACGAGCGTGAAGGCCGCCGCGAGGACGAAATGCAGCAGCACATCGGGAGTGAAGGAGATTAAAGACAGCAGCACGCCGGAAACCGCGGCGTACACGTGGCGAAGCGCGGGCGAGCGAATAAATCGGTGAAGGTACGCGACGGGGACGGAGGAAAGCGCGCCGACGAGGTACGCCGCGACGGAGTAATCGACGCTGAAGGTTTCGGAGAATAATCTTACGGGATCCATGGCTACGGGCTCCACGATTCCAGGCGCTACGCTTTGGACTTGAAGTATCTTGGTCGCTAGTGCACCGACGACTGTTCAAGGATGTCGTCTGAGTATCTCTATCGCAACAGGAAGGAAGATTCTACGCCTTTATCGTCTAGTGTAGCGACGACTTTTCAAGGATTTCGTCTGAGTACAGTATCTCTATTGCAACGGGAAGGAAGATCCTACATTCAGCGCTATCGTCTATGCCTGTCCTTACGAGTCTAAGTAAAATAACGAGCATGGAAGTCAAATGTGCAGCTGTTACGCCGCTGATTGTGAACTGAGCCACCGTGCACTCCTGGGTCTGGTCTTGTCTGGCCTGGCTGGCCTGGACGTGGTTCCTCCTGACTTGACTTGTAATCGAGGAGCATCTGTCTCGCTGCCTATGTAGTTCACATCATGCGATTGTTGGTTTGGCTCCATACGTGGGGCCAAGGAAAGTAGGGAGGGATCAAGAGAGGAAGCACCTCTCTGGAGTTGAGTCTCTCTGCCTTGCGTGGCTTCCTCAGCCAACAACCATGGCGTCCCAAAGGACTAGGCTTGGAGCATCCAAGGAGTGTTTACTAAAGCAGACAGGTTGCTACGGTGCCGAACTCAGGCTGGTAATGAAAATGCATCTGGCCCTGAGAACTTCGGTTCTGAAGCGCGCGAATTTGACGAATGTCGCTTTTGTTCGTCCTGGTCAAGGCTTTGACATTTTGTCAACTTTGCAGTGTTTCGCGACATCCACAGATGTTTTAAACGAAATGCTAGTTACAATATGTCGACACAAATAAGAGCGATTGTTATACCGAGCACGTACCCAACACCTTTCGGGAGAAAGCTAGCCCCCCATGCCTCACGACGGACTCAGGAGGAGGACCATACGTCACAGCCGTCAGCCGCCACCTCGGCGATCGGCGATCACCGCCACCGTCGCTGCCGAAACCACGAACTTCCTCCGCCCCTCTCTCTCTGTCCTCACCGATTCTCTCCAGCCAATCAGCTTTCTCCCCCCAGCACGGCGCGTGATATGGACATCGAATCGCCTCGCCGAAGCTAGCAAGACCAAAGGTCTCGATGGGGGGATTTGTTTCGGCAGGGAGATCCACTGCTGCTGTGGGAGGGCAGGGCAGGGGAAACGCGGGTAGGAACACGGTTTTGGAGGTGCGATCTTGACGCCCCCCCCCCCCCAACAACCAGGTTCCGCACCATGATCTCCAGCGCAACTTGTGGGCAGAGCATACAGTATGATCAAAATTGACCAACCTGTTGTACTGTGCAGGCATTGGCATCAGGGCTAATTTCTCGTTTTCCTGGACCCAGCGGTCTCAGGATTCGCGTCACTAAATACCCTGAAAATTCAGCATTCCCAGGGAAATATCTCTTTATTTCAGGATTACTTTGACATTTTAATATGAATTTCAGAGTGTTTTTTGGAACTCCATACATATTGGCGGAACCTGCGGGCACTTCGAGTACAAGCAGGACGGACATCCATGGAAGAAACGATGGAGAAGAATACAGAGTACACACTTGCTGCTGTTGCTGTCCCTCAGCACCACACCTAGTTCGACACTTTCCTTGTCAATCGCGACAGAAATGCGTACAACTTAGAGGGACAGTGCGAAGCCTGGCTAGGGTGATATTAAGGGGTTGTGATAGTCTGAAAGCCCTGCACTTCTGTAGTTGTGAAAGTTCCACGGGTCACACCTTCAGATTGTGTGGAAAATTGGTCAGGGCTGCAATGGGGGGGAGGGTAGGGTTACAATTCCAGCACGGGTAGGTTTCCATTCCAGTTGGATAGTCCGGATATTTTTTCGCGCAGTCCGGATTTCTCAGAGAGTTCCTGGTAAACGCCCGGAATCAGTCAGGAGGTTTGTGATTCCGAAACCCTCAAAATCAGGATTTCAGCGGGAAAGACCCGGAATGTACCTGACATTCCGGATGTTTACCCTTGAACCGAGAGCCCTGATTGGCATTGACCAACATGTGAGTGCTCCCACCAAGATGACCGTTGCTCACCAAGAAAAAGCTTCAAATGTGTAACATTTCAAACATAAATCTAATATAACTTGCTATGTAACATGCTATTCAACGGTTGTCATCATCTATTAATTAATTAAATATCCATTCATCTGGACGCATCGTATACATCCTAGCACTTCCAAGCACCTCTTCTTTCCTAACATGAAATTCCATGGTTTATCATTCGCCATGTTGTGAGCCATTATCCACAACAGTATAGTGTGGTAAATCGTGATCCGCCATTTTAGCGGAATTCACGCATGTTCGTTTTAGCTGAGGGAACTCTTCCTCGGCTGCGCCTTGTTTGGTTCCTCAACCAATCAGCCGTCGTAGCGCCTAGCGTGCGGCCGAATCTCAGCCGCTTATTCTGGTGTGCGATCAGGGACTAAGCTCTGGCTCACCCATCGTCCCTCCCACTTCCCCGTCTCCACGCTGCGAAGTCGTGCAGTCTAGGTCATTTACCTACGCGACGCTAGTATGCGACGCCAGTATGCGACGCTTCAGGGAGGTCCGGAAAGGGACGCTATCCTAATCATGACTATTGCGGCGTTCTTATAACGAAGCTCTCCGTTCCAGCTCTGGTGCGTTTAACGATGGCCGTTACTACATCCGTCCACCGAATCCTGTCTCGCAACAGAGCTACAGGACGCGCGCTCGGCGCGCTTTTCCGATCCGTCGAAGCCAGATCGCAAGCTGGAGCAGCCGCGCCGGCCACGTCATTAAAGGGCACCGCCGCGTTGGCCAGCCGCCACGTCAGCGCCTGCGACCTCGCAGGGTCTGCGGGCGGTCGCGACGTGGACTCTTCACACGCGAATCTTCAGCTTATGGGGTGTGATTACAGCAGATGGCACTGTATCAAGGCCGATCTCGGCTCGCAGAAGCAGCGGCGGTGGCATTCGACATCGCCCGAGAGCCGTGATGGGGCTGGCAATGGCATTCCCGGTGGGGAGGGTGGGGGGGGTGGGGAGGGGGCAGGTGGAAGGGCAAACATGAAGGTTGGAGGGGGCGAGGGAGGGGACGATGCGACGGTGGTGGAGGTGGACAGATCGGGACTGAAGAGCTCGGCTGCCGTAATGGATGGCGATTCGCCTGTGGGCAGTGCCGATCACCGGGCAGGGAGTGGTGGGGAGTCAAGCGCTGACCAGGAATCCGGGGGAAGCATCCCGGCAGGTTCGCCCATGGTGGAGCACATCCGGTCCATGATTCGGTTTCGAGGCGGTCCGGTCAGCGTGGCGGACTATATGGAGCAGGCGAGTCGCTTGTAACGAGGCTGGACTGGCAGTGGCCGGCTTTTGATCGCATCTCACCATGCATGCACCTTGCATCTTCTCATCATCCATACCATCCGTTCACGCTCACCCATCCATCCATCCATCCATCCATCCATCCATCCATCCATCCATCCATCCATCCATCCATCCATCCATCCATCCATCCATCCATCCATCCATCCATCCATCCATCCATCCATCCATCCATCCATCCATCCATCCATCCATCCATCCATCCATCCATCCATCCATCCATCCATCCATCCATCCATCCATCCATCCATCCATCCATCCATCCATCCATATCTGTCCACCTTTTCCTGCAACCCTCACACCCGGGCATCTTCCCACCCCATCCATGCATACGTGCACGCACACCCTCCGCCCACCATGCATCCTTCCCACTCTAGCAGGTGCTGACGAGCGGCAGCGCGGGCGGGTACTACATGCCATTTGAGTCAAGTCAATAGTCACCAATCCCTTAACCCTTAACCCGAATTCCCTCCCTCTCTTTCAGGTGCTGACGAGCAGCAGTGCGGGCGGGTACTACATGCAGCGGGACGTGTTCGGCCGGGAGGGCGACTTCATCACGTCGCCTGAGATCAGCCAGATGTTCGGCGAGGTGCGCTGCTGCGCTGTGCTGCACGCCGTGCTACTGCTGCTGCTTTTTCTCTTGCGTTAATTAAATCTGACAGAGTCCGCTGCCCTCTGAGAACTATGACTGAAGACTGTCCAGTGAGGTGCGCACTCGTGAGTGCTCCAGCGGAGATGAGGTGGGCATGCGTATGTGGGAGGAGGAGGGAACCTCGCCTGGGGTTCTTTGCTGTCTTCACTGCCACATCGGAGAGCAGGCGCATTGGGATGAACTAGAGTGCGGTTTTGAGTCAACTCAAAAGGTCTTTTGGGATGCTGCCTTAGAGTGCCTTAGAGTGCCTTAGAGTGCCTTAGAGTGCCTTAGAGTGCCTTAGAGTGCCTCAGAGTGCCTTAGAGTGCCTTAGAGTGCCTTAGAGTGCCTTAGAGTGCCTTAGAGTGCCTTAGAGTGCCTTAGAGTGCCTTAGAGTGCCTTAGCCGTTGTAGATTGTGGCCTCTTCGCTATGTCCGTGCCCTCGCCTGTGATTCACAGGCTCATCGGAGTCTTCACTCACAGTGTGTACACTTCTTTGGCTAATTCCTGAGTAAAAGTTTCTTTCCACGCCCGTACAGACACACACCATCTAATCGTGGCAGTGTGGGCCATAATTCACAATAGCAGCAGCTCAACTCACCGTCTCTCTAACCTCCCTCCCCCTTGGCCCATGTGTCACACATGTTGGATAGTGGCGGTGTTGGCTTTGATGCCATGGCAGCAGCACCGTCGGCCTCCCCCCCCCCTCGCCTCCCCCTCTTCCCCATGTGTTATACGTATCAGATGGTGGTGGTGTGGGCCGTGATGGCATACCCTCCCCCGCCCTCCATTGTGGCAGCACTGTGTGTGTCTCTCTCTCTTCCCCTCCCCCCTCCCTTTCACTCCCGGTGTCTCACACATAACAGATGGTTGTGGGGTGGGCCATGACGGCATGGCAGCAGCTGGGCTCGCCCCCTCAAGTGCACATAGTTTCAAAACTCCCCCCGCCCCCCCGCCCCGCCCTCCTCTCCCTCCCTTTCCCCCCCCCCTTTCCCTGTGTCTCACACGTGTCAGATGGTGGCGGTGTGGGCCATGATGGCGTGGCAGCAGCTGGGGTCGCCCCCTCGAGTGCGTGTCGTAGAGCTGGGGCCGGGGCGAGGCACCCTTATGGCTGACCTGCTGCGGGTGAGCCGTTGGTGTTGGTAGTGCCTTTGTTTTAGACTCCTATTATGAGGCGCCTCAACAGTAAGTAGCGCTGGGGTGGGGGAGAGAGGAGAGATACCCTCATGGAGGACAAGTTGCCTGCGGGTGAGCCGTACTGCTTGTTAATTAGTAGTGTCACAAGGTATCTGTTAGTTTCCGGCCACATTAGCAGCCAGCCTTTACTGCAGGAGTGACTTTTGAGTCGACTCAGGAGTGCAGGTTCATCTGGTCTGGTGATGACTGGTTCCATTTCTTTTCTGCTTCTTTTCTTCCCCTGCCTCGCCCTCGCCCTCTGCCCCCTCCCAGTCGTCTGCCAAGTTCGCCCCTTTCAGCCAGGCGGTGGAGGTGCACCTGGTGGAGGTGAGCCCGGCCCTCAGGCGCCTGCAGTGGGCTGCGCTCAAGTGCCACGCTGCAGGGGCAGAGGGGGGAAGAGAGGGTGGTGGAGGGGAGGAGAGGAGTGAGGCGGATGGGGGGAGGAGAACAGGTGGTGGGGAGGAGGGGAAGGCAGGCTCTGGTGTAGCGGCGTCAGCAGGTGAAGCAGCAGCAGCAGCAGCAGCAGCAGCAGCAGGCGCAGCATCACCATCACAACCACAATCGCCATCAACACGTGCAGAAGCAGCAGAGGCAGAGTTGGCAGGGACAGGCGTATCGGGCCTGAGTGGAGCCACGGTGACGTGGCACTCTGCGCTGGAGGACGTGCCTGAGGGAGGTGAGACCTGAGGGAGGTGAGACTTGACTCAAGGTTTATGGTTGTGGTTTAAGGTCAGGGCTCAGGGAGAAAGTTTAGGGCCAGGAATGAGGATCTAGGGAAGCACGCCACAGTGACGTGACACTCTGCTCTGGAGGGCGTGCCTGGGGTAGGTGAGATCCGAGTACCCTAACCGACTAGACTACACTCCGCTCTGGAGGACCTCAATGGAATCTGGGGGAGGTGAGTCTTGACTGCTGCAATGCGATACGTGCATGGCTTCTTCCTTTACTCCCCCCTTTTCCACCCAACTGTATACCAGTGCACATGCACGCATCTACACACACACAGATATGGTCTGACATGCACGCATCTACACACACACACAGATATGGTCTGACATGCGCGCATCTACACACACACAGATATGGTCTGACATGCACGCATCTACACACACACACAGATATGGTCTGACATGCGCGCATCTACACACACACAGATATGGTCTGACATGCACGCATCTACACACACACAGATATGGTCTGACATGCACGCATCTACACACACAGATATGGTCTGACATGCACGCATCTACACACACACAGATATGGTCTGACATGCACGTATCTACACACACACAGATATGGTCTGACATGCACGCATATACACACACACAGATATGGTCTGACATGCACGCATATACACACACACAGATATGGTCTGACATGGACTCGAGCAAGCCCTCAGAAACTGCAAATCATCATTCAATCTCCCCTTGCTTCTCCTCTCCTCTCTTCACCCTCTGCTTTCCCCCTCTACCCGCTCCCTCTTTTTGAGGCGCAGTAAACATAGACCCTGCTTGGACCCTCTCCCCCCCCTCCCCCCCCAATCCTCCGCCCAGTGCCCGCCATCACATGCCCATGAGCTCTTTGGCACCCTGCCCATTTTTGAGGCGCCGTAAACATAGGCCCCGCCGCCCCGCTTTGCCCCTCTCTCTCTCCCCAACCCCCCTCCCCCCAATCCCCCCCCCAGTGCCCGCCATCTTCATCATCATCGCCCATGAGCTCTTTGGCGCCCCGCCCATTTTGAGTCCACTCAAATGCAGCCCACCCCCTTTCCCCCTTCCTCTCCCCCTTTCCCCTTCCCCCCTCCCCCCCCCCTTCCTTTCCCCCCTTCCTCTCCCGCCTTCCCCTCCACCCCTTCCCCCCTTCCCTTCCCCCTTCCCCTTCCCCCCTTCCCCCCTCCAGTGCCCACGATCCTGATCGCACATGAGTTCTTCGACGCCCCGCCCATCCACCAGTTCCAAGGTGACTCTTGAGTTGACTCAAAAGTCAGCCGCCCATTCCCACCCCCTCTGAAACCCCCCCCTCCCCCCCCGCCCCCTCCCTCCAACCCAGTGCCCACGATCCTGATCGCCCACGAGTTCTTCGACGCCCTGCCCATCCACCAGTTCCAAGTGAGCCTCGGATGGTTCTGAATGCTTCTATCCGCACCACTGAACGCCTGGAAAAAAAGCTAAGGACATCCGTTGTAATGTGTTTTTAGCTCTTGTGAACCCGTGCAAGAGCACGAAGTGTGAGTTGCTGCCGCCTCCTCCCACCCGCCATGCTCGCCATAAAGTCTTGCTCGTGTTGAGCTTTCCGCAGTTGTTGATGGTGGCTCGTTTTTGTCACGATCCTGTGCGTGCCAGTGGTGTTCTCGTGCAAGGTGACTTTCGAGTCGACTCAAAAGTCGGCTCGTTTTCGTCACGATCCTGTGCGTGCCAGTCGTGTTCTCGTGCAACAGGTGGAGGTGCTCCTCAGTGCTTTTCGCATGCTGCGCCTTGCTGTCATGGCACAACAACATGGCATGGTTTTCTATGGCATGGCTCCATGCCACGTTCTCGTATGTCACTGCATATTTTCGCATGTGATGGCATGTGATGGCGTGTCATTGCATGTTATGGCATGTCATGGCAGAAAACGGACCGAGGGTGGTGTGAGAAGCTAGTTGACGTGGCAGAAGCGGACAAACAAGGCCACCCATCTGAAGGCCACTCCGATCCGAGCCATGCACAAGGGGACACCAGTGGCCGTCCATCTGCCGACCACCCTTTTCGTTTCGTCCTTTCTCCGGGGCCTACGGCAGCCTGCACTCTTTGTCTTCTTCCTCGCATGCAATGGGCCCCACTGGAGGAGCGGGGGGCAGCCGAACATGTGGAGGTTTGTCCAGTAGCGGTCAAGATTGCGCTGCAAATCACGGAGCGGGTGGCGAGGGATGGTGGGGCGGCGTTGATAGTGGACTATGGGGAGGACCGATTGATCTCTGATAGCCTACAGGTGAGCCTTGCATCTTTTGCAGGTGACTTTTGAGTCGACTCAAAAGTCACCGACAGGCTACAAGTGAGCCTTGCATCTTGTGCACCTTAGCTTGCAGCCTGCAGGTGAGCTTTAAAATTCTCTCTTCTCCCTCTTCTCATATCATTGTCTCTTCGGATGTATTTTCTTCGATCTCTGTGCTGCTCCACATGTCCCCTCTTCTTTGTCCCCCCCCTCTGCTCCATCTTCCATTTCTCTCTCTTGTGTCTCCTCTGCCCCTTCCCCTCCCCCACCCGCCCCCTCTCTTCCTCTCTCTCCTCTCAGGCCATTCGCAAGCACGAGTTTGTGAATGTGTTTGACGCACCTGGCACTGCGGACCTCAGTGCGTATGTCGACTTCGCTGCCATCCGCCAAGCCGTCGCCGACTCCAAATGTGAGAATTCTGGGTCCTGGAGGCTCCTAATCAATGGACTGTAAGCGCGAGTATGCTTGGCCTCTAGTAGCCCTCATGATGGGAACCTCACCCACACTTCCATTCATGGTCATGCGTTGCCATACTGGTGCCCGTGTCTTCCCCTCCTACTCTCCCCCCCCCTCATGTCCTCTCTCCCCTCCTCTTGCCCTCTCTCCCTTCTCTCATTTCTCCCAGTGCCTGCTCGGGCGTTTGGCCCCATCACGCAGTCGCAGCTGCTGGGTCGCCTGGGCATCAACTTCCGAGTGGAGACGCTGCTTAGAGTGGCGTCAGAGCAGCAAGCCGAGGCTTTAAGGGACGGGTACTGGCGGCTGGTGGGCGACGGGGAACCCCCGTGGCTAGATGAGGATGATGAGCGTGAGGCTGGGGAGGGGGGAGGGCGGGGGATAGAGGGGGAAGACGGAGCACATGTAAGTGATTGTGGGTCTGACTCTGACACTCATGATGGTTCATTCGAGAAGGGTGGAAACATTAGCAAGAGGTCATTTGTGGGCATGGGATTGAGGTACAAGGCTCTTGTGATTGCGAGTGAAAGGTTGGGAGTGCCAGTTGGGTTTGAGTGATCCTCTAATTCTAGCTTGTTTGTACAGTGATTGCTCTTATCACAACAAATCGCTCACCCATTGAGTTGCGTTGTTGCTGTTGCACTAAATTTGGATACAGAATGTGCCACGAGGGTGACCTGACTCTGCTTGGAACACGCCCCCTAGTCGTCGATCGTCCTGCGACGCGGCATGCCCCTCCACAACATACCACAATGCGACGGCGACGACGATCGCGAATCGCGAAGTCGATTCAAGCGCGTGAGGTTGCTTGCGAGGGGCCTGCTGCCTTTCGTGGCGAAATGCGAAGATCGGCTGTAACGAGGGGCGTATTTTCTCGTCGACCCAGCTTCTGTTGGAACGAACCGGGGCTCGAGTTCATTTCACTTTCACGCCTACACTCTCACCCAGATTCCTTCTTGAGAGTTCGGTCAGCCATGGCTACTGCTGCTGCCTGGAGCTTGGTGACAGTCGTGCTGCTGACTTTCCGAGAGTTGACCCAACTCCTAGGCAAGGTACACGTGACGTGCTGAGGCTGTACCTCGGAGATCCCGCTATGACAAGCGAGTAACCTCATGCAGTTGTCTGCCTCGATTCGACCAGTTGGCCTACTAGGTACTAGCAAGAGCTGCGTTGATCCGCGGACTTGTCCTTTTACCAGCGTCATCTGATTGGTTCGGAGTCACGCCGGGCTATTTTACGCCGCCAGGCTTACCACTCGACCTGCGGTGATTGCTTGCTAGTCACTGCATCGTCGTACCGCCTAGTGACTCGCCTCGCCACCGCTTAGAGCGCGTTCGACCATCTTCTATCGCAAGGCCCTTCGGTGACCGCAGTAGTAGTAGTAGCGGAAGCCGCTTCGATTCGCCACGCTAGCTGGCGCGCTTATCCGGCCATCGCTCCTTGGCTCTTCATTCGCTTAGAAGTGGCTCCACCGTTTTAGTGACACCGCGCTGTGTACAGCTAGTAATCTGAAACAGGCACTCTTCGAGCCTTCAACATTAGTGCGAGCGATGATAATTAGATCAACCACGCTGTACTCGTACTGTTAATAGTAGTCTGTATACTCGTTCTGCTAGCGGGTAATAACTCGTTTCACAAGTTTTCCAGGTCGTTCAGCGATTAGGCGCTTCTCTGATTTACCACCAGGCCTTCCGTCACCCTCTGGGGCTCGCTACCCGCGGATCCGCCACGTGGCGTTGGCTGCTCCTGCCACGTGGCACCTTATCCTCCACGTGGCGCTCTCTCAGCCATGGCGCAGCTTCCCGTGGCGATCGCCTTGAGCCTCGCTGGAGGCGTGGCCCTCCTCCTCCGCCGCCGGGGGCGGCGGAAGCGGGATGGCGTCATCCGCGAGTTGGCGGAGGATTTAGCGGACGCGGGGGAAGGCGGAGAGGGGGAGTACGGGGCGACGGCGGAAGATGACGATGAGCTGGCGGAGGGGGATGCGGGGGACGAGGCGGAGACGGGGGAGGAGGGGGGGCAGGGGGAAGAGGCGGAGGTGGCGGCGAGTATGAAGCTAATGAAAGCGGAATTCGAGGCGGCTATCTTGGATGGAAGGGACTTGGACGTGGACTGGGACGAGTTCCCCTACCACATCAGGTGGGGTTCTTCTGTCTCCTGGTTTCCCAATTCCCCAACCCCTTTCCCTCCCACAACCCCTCCCTCCCTCCCACCAATCACGCCAAGGAGCATGTACTCGCGTCCGTCGCGCATCTGCTGTCCATAGTCCATGTGTGTGGTGTTCTCTCCCCACCTCCCGCTCCCGCTCCTGCTCCCACTCCCGCTCCCGCTCCCGCTCCTGCTCCCGCTCCCGCCCCCCTTTGCAGCAACCACGCGAACGAGCACCTCATCACGTCCGTCTTTGTGCTCCTCATTAACACGTGACGTCAGATCTCCTCATCTCCCCTTCCCCCCCAGAACTCCCCAAACCCCCCTTTATCAGCAACCACGCCAAGGAGCATCTCCTCGCGTCCTTCTGCCTGCGCCTGACGCGCCACCGCCTCACCAACCCTGTGTGTCTGACTGATGCTCTCCCCACCTTCCCTCCCCCGCTTTATCCTCTCTCCCCTCTCCCGCCGTCCCCTCCCAGCAACCATGCCAAGGAGCGTCTGCTGGCGTCCTTCTTCGTGCATCTCAAGCGCACCCGCCTCGTTAACTGTGTGTGCCACCCCCCCCTACTCCCCCCAAACCCCCCACCCCCCATCCCCCCATCCCCCCCAGCAACCACGCCAAGGAGCATCTGCTGGCGTCCTTCTTCGTGCATCTCAAGCGCACCCGCCTCGCCAAGTTCGTCTCCTGCTTCCCCAACCTCAGCAACTGGATCCTGCTCTCCGGACCACAGGGTGAGCCTCGGCCCGCACCAGAGAATGAGCCTCGGGCAAGAGCATGACACTTGAACCGCAGGGGTAGGAAGGAAGGCACACATATTGCCATTTAATCCCACATTTAGACTAGTTTGTTGGTTTCTACTGTGCTATGCCCGCCTTGTTCCTTCCTGCTCGAACTCCACTTCCCTCCCCTCCTCGCCCCTCCCCCCCTCCCTCCCCTCCACTCTCTCTCCTCCTCCCGGCCTGTTGTGTGGATACAGGCAGTGAGGTGTACCAGGACACGCTAGTGAGGGCCATCGCCAGGAAGCTCAATGCACGGCTCATTGCTGTTGATGCCGACAAGTTCCTCACTCCCGTGAGTGCTCCTCACACCCTTGAGTGCTCCTCACACCCTTGAGTGCTCCTCACACCCTTGAGTGCTCCTCACACCCTTGAGTGCTCCTCACACCCGTGATTGCTCCTCACACCCGTGAGCGCTCCTCGCACCCGTGAGTGTTCCCCACTCACGATGGTTGCCTTGCAACCTGGATAAAGAGTGGACTGCTGAGCAGGCGAAGCTTGTGGGAGAGCGTGCTTCTATGCGCCGAGCACATAGGCAAGCAAAAAAGCCATGCAGCATACCGGCATGAGAGACACGCGCCTAGTGCAGAGAGATTCTCCTCAGCTCTTGGCTGCAGCTGAGAGGAGGAGGTGAGAGGAGGAGGTGAGAGGAGGAGGTGAGAGGAGGAGGTGAGAGGAGGAGCTGAGAGGAGGAGCTGAGAGGAGGAGGTGAGAGGAGGAGGTGAGAGGAGGAGGTGAGAGGAGGAGGTGAGAGGAGGAGGTGAGAGGAGGAGCTGAGAGGAGGAGCTGAGAGGAGGAGCTGAGAGGAGGAGCTGAGAGGAGGAGGTGAGAGGAGGAGGTGAGAGGAGGAGGTGAGAGGAGGAGGTGAGAGGAGGAGGTGAGAGGAGGAGCTGAGAGGAGGAGCTGAGAGGAGGAGCTGAGAGGAGGAGGTGAGAGGAGGAGGTGAGAGGAGGAGGTGAGAGGAGGAGCTGAGATTCACCAAGAACCAGCGGAAGCACAGAATCTCGTTGCAATGTTAACGTGCTCCGATGCTTCTTCTGCCAGTTGGGTTACGGATATGCTGGGCTATGCGCTTGCCTTTGTGCCGCTCACAGCATGCCGTATCGATGGAAGAAGGGGCAGTGAGCACGTTGATTTGCAAAGAGCTCCTCAGCAGCGCTGGGCGCCATGCGCATTGAGTAGCATCCAAGAGCCTACTACAATGTGCTTGGCGCAATGAGCTCCCCATGCTATTCTTGCTCCATGGGCCGGTCTTGAAACTCTTCCCCTTTCCATGCTGCACGCACTATTTTGCCCCCCGTGTTATGTGTAAGTAACCGCCAGGTGCATTTTGTGCCCCATATGCCTGCCTCCCTAACCCATGCGTGTTGTCTCCCCATGTTTTCTCCCCTCCCCTCCCCCCCCTCTCCCTGCCCCCTCTCCGCTTTCATTGCCATGACTTGGTGCATGGCGTGCGCATGGCAGGCGGACCCCTCGTCTCTCCCCAAGAGGAGGGCAGTGGCGGGCAAGGCATGCAATTCACTGGACTCTGGAGGCCTCTCCGTTTCGACCACTGACTCCCGTCCTCGCCCATGTGTGCTCCCTGCCTGTTATGCACGTGTCTGTGGGTGCATTCGCAGGCGGAACTCTCGTCTCTGCCCAAGAGGAGGGCAGTGGCGGACAAGGCACGCGACTCACTGGACTCTGCAGGCCTCTCCGACTCCCTCGACTCGCCTCTCGTGCGCTCTTCTTCTTGCCCCTCCCATCCCCTTCCCTCCGCACCGCATGCACCCCTTCCCCCCCCTCCCCTCCCACCCCCTTCCCTCCTCTCCTTCCCTCCTCTCCTTCCCTCCTCCCCTCCCCGTGTGCTGCTGTTTCGTGGCCCTCGCCTGCCCCGTGTGCTGCTAATTCACAGCCCGTCTCGCCCCTTGAAGCGTGCGTTGTCCCAGCCGTGCTACATCCCCGCATTCCCTGCCGTGTCCCATGCTGTCTTCTCTTCCCTTCCCCCCCACCTCCCACCCTACGTCCGCTCCACCCACCCTCCTCTTCCCCCACCCCCCCACTCCCCCACCCCCCCCAACCCCCCCGCACCCCCCCGTTCTGTGTCCTCCCCGTCTTCCCCCTCAAGCAGTACACGACTGTGGGGGAACAGAACACACGGGCACTCATCCCATCCACCACACACATTCCCTCCGCTTCCCCTTCACCTCCCCTCCGTCCTTTCCCCCTCCCCTATCCCCCTCCTCCATCTCCCTCCCCCATCCCCCTCCCAGTACGCCAGTGTGGCGGAGCACCTGGTGGCGATGGCAGCAATGGTGGCCATGGGGGTGGCGGTGGCGGTGGCTCACACTGGGCACTCAAATCTCCTACCACACCTCCTCCTCCCCTTCCCCTTCCTCCTCCCCTCCCCTTTCCCCCCCTCCCCCCCCTCCCCCCTCAAGCCATGCGCGAGTGTAGCAAAGCACCTGGTAGCAATGGCAGCAATGATGGAGGTGGTGGTGGGCACTCATTCTCCCCACACTGCTCCTTCCCCGTCCTTCCCCCTACCTACACTGCCCCTTCCCCCTACCTTTCCCCCCTCAAGCAGTACGCGAGTGTAGCAAAGCACCTGGTGGCGATGGCGGCAATGATGGCAGTGGGGGTGGCGGTGGGCAACACCCTGGGGACGGGCACGGGCACCGGGAGGGGGGCGGGGGCAGGGGCAGGGGGGGACAGCAACAGCGGGGCGTATTCGCAGAGCGGGGAGGGGGAGGGGGAGGGGAGGGGGGGCGGGGATGAGTATGGGTTTGGGAGTGGGGGAGGGGAGGAGGACGGGACGGGCACCAGGTCGCTGAGAGTGGGTAAGTAAGCATCCTGGGTGGAGAGCGGTGGAGATTGAGTGAGAGTGGTGCTGGGGCCAGCGCATGAGAGTGGTGCTGGGGGCAGAGAGGAGAGTTCATTGTGGCCGTTCATTCATCTGGTGTTGCATTCTGAGTGGTGCAGCGCATGAGAGAGTGGTGCAGGCTAGAGAGCATGGTGGGTGGGTGGAGAGGAGAGCTACTTAGGATGGTCAGACGATTGGGTGTTTGTACTGCACTTCCTGGCCTGATGATTTTGTTATTGCATTCTCGCATCCCTCTGCATTCTCGCATCCCTCTGCCTTTTCGCAGTGATATTGCATTCTCGCATCTGTCTCTGCGGCCTTCACAATCCATGGTTGCTCTCCTTACATGTCAATCTGTGTATGCTGCTCTCTGCGTGTGAATATCATATCGCCAGGGGACCGTGTCACGTATGTCAACGTTGATGGCTACAGCACCGACGTTCCTGTCCCCAGGTGTGTTTCTGTGTGCGTGCAGGTCGTGTGTGTGCCCGCAGGTGTGTTTCTGTGTGCGTGCAGGTCGTGTGTGTGCCCGCAGGTGTGTTTCTGTGTGCGTGCAGGTCGTGTGTGTGCCCGCAGGTGTGTTTCTGTGTGCGTGCAGGTCGTGTGTGTGCCCGCAGGTGTGTTTCTGTGTGCGTGCAGGTCGTGTGTGTGCCCGCAGGTGTGTTTCTGTGTGCGTGCAGGTCGTGTGTGTGCCCGCAGGTGTGTTTCTGTGTGCGTGCAGGTCGTGTGTGTGCCCGCAGGTGTGTTTCTGTGTGCGTGCAGGTCGTGTGTGTGCCCGCAGGTGTGTTTCTGTGTGCGTGCAGGTCGTGTGTGTGCCCGCAGGTGTGTTTCTGTGTGCGTGCAGGTCGTGTGTGTGCCCGCAGGTGTGTTTCTGTGTGCGTGCAGGTCGTGTGTGTGCCCGCAGGTGTGTTTCTGTGTGCGTGCAGGTCGTGTGTGTGCCCCCAGGTGTGTTTCTGTGTGCGTGCAGGTCGTGTGTGTGCCCGCAGGTGTGTTTCTGTGTGCGTGCAGGTCGTGTGTGTGCCCGCAGGTGTGTTTCTGTGTGCGTGCAGGTCGTGTGTGTGCCCCCAGGTGTGGTGTGTCACGTTTGTGTGCTGACGTTTGACTCGACTCACGTTTGCGTGCTGACGGACGTTTGACTCGACTCAAAAGTCACTGCGCCGCTTGTATCCCCTCCCTCCCCTTAGTTTCTCTTTTTCCGTTTACTACCCTCTCCCCATCATAATTGCCTTCGCTTCCCCTTTTTTCCACCTCTCCAGTTTGCACTCTCCCCGCTTTCTCTCCCCTCCTCGCCTTATTGTCCTCGTCCCCCGTGTCGTCATCACCTCCCTTCTCTCCCGTGTTCTCTCCTCCCTTGACTGACCTCTCCTCTCCTTGTGCCCTCTCTCTCCAGTCGCCCTCCCTGCGGGGCAACCTGGCAGGTGGTGGCGACGTATGAGACGGTGGGGTTGTGGTGGTGATTTGTCTCAGGTCTTATCCATCTCCCTCTTCTTTCTCCCTCACCCATCCAGTCGCCCCCCCCATGGGGCAACAGGGCAGCTGGTGGCGACATACGAGACGGCGGGGGTGCGCTTTGACTTGCTGCGTTTGCACTCAACTCTTAATCTTTTGCTATATCCTTCTCTCTCCCTCACCCCTCCAGTCGCCCTCCTCGCGGGGCGACAGGGCAGGTGGTGGCGACGTACGAGACGGTGGGGGTGCGCTTTGACTCGCCCGTGCCGGGGGGCCACTCCCTCAGCGGCCTCTGTGACGGCGGCCATGGGCACATCTGCTACGGTGCGATGCGGTGCTGTGTGGTGCAGAGCCTATGGATATCTTGGGATGGTTGTGTGGGGATGATTGCAGGGGAATGGGGCTGGGGGGGGCACTCTCTCACCGCCCTGTGCCGTATTTTTGAGAATTCTCAAAATACCCTGGGGGGGCACTTTCTCACCGGCCTTTGTGACGGTGGCCACTTACATGGCGATGCTATTTTTTAGGTGCTAAAAATTAGGATACGGTGGAATGCGGTGCATGGGGATGGGGATGGGCGCTGAATTCATGGATGGATGGGATGGTTGCATGTGGAGGTGGTGGTTATGCATGGTTGCGCATGGATACACATCTTTGCAGACATATGCCCCCCTCCCTTCTCTGTACACCCATGTGCGTGCGACCCACCTCTCTTGCACTCCCCCATCTGCGACCCACCCCTCTCTCCCAGCATCTCCTTCTCACCATATTCCGCTTCTTATGTGCAAATTCGATTCTGAAGTATCTCTCTGTGTGTCTCCATGCCTCCCATGCCCTTCCTGCCACGTCAGCATCTGAGCTGCTATTGGAGGAATCTTCCAGCAGTGTCAAAGTTGCGTCAGCCACCGTGGCTCTCATGGAGGTATGGCGCCTACCGAGGCAACCAGAGACCCGAGCTGATGTCAAGTGTGAAGTTTTGCACAGAGAAGTGTGCAATGTGAATGCAATGCAAGCACTACCATGCCATTCATCTTTCCCACACTCCCACTGCTGCAAGGTGACTATTGAGTCGACTCAAAAGAGGTGACTTCTGAGTCGGCTCAAAAGTCACAACGCACTACCATGCCATTAATCTTTTTAAGACTCCCACTGCTGCAGGCTGCACACTGTTACATCTCCATCTCCTCCCACTCACTCCGCTGCCCCCACTGCTTGCCGTCCAATCAGGTGCTTCAAAAGGAGCTGCCACATGGACCAATCATTGTGTTCATCCGCGACGCGTCCCGATTGGCCGAGGCGTCGTCCAGTGCCGCTCAATTTGAATCCCAAATGAGTCGCCTCGTGGGGCCCATTGTGTTTGTGGGCTCTGTGGCTCGCACTGACCCCTCTGCTGCTGCTGCTGGAGCTGCTGCTAAGGACGGGGTGAGTAATTGGCAAGTAAGGGGCAGGTCCCTCACCCCGACCTGGCTGCATGCTGCACATGAGTCGCCTTGTTGGGCCCATTGTGCTCGTGGGCTCTGTGGCTCGCCCTGAACCCTCTTCTGCCGCCGCTGCTGCTGCTGCTGCTGGTGCTGCTGCTAAGGATGGGGTGAGTAATTGGCAAGTAAGGGGGTGATCCCTCACCCCGACTGTTGTAAAATATATATCTATACAACATGCATGCCTAGATTAGGAGGTGTAGTCATTCTAATTATTGGGGGTTGTTGGTTGGGTTGACCAACCCCACATTTGGGTTGGTCAAGATTGGATTTGGTCCTAGACATTTGGTTGGCACTATTCCAACCAAATGGTCCTTGGTCCTAGGAACCAACCAATCACCAAGCACCACACTTTGTGGTTGCTTGCCTTCCAAGCAATCTCTCTCATTGGTCCACATTGTGGCCAATCGGAGAGCACCACACTTTGTGGTTGCTTGCCCTACAAGCAACCTCTCCCATTGGTCCACTTTATGGCCAATAGGAGAGCTTCCCTTCCAACTCTTCCTTGCTCCTTGTTTTGTACAAAAGAGCCTCTTGGCTCCCTACTCAATTCAATCTTTTCTCTTCCAAGCTAGTTCCTTCACCGACTGCATGCTGCACGAGGTTCCTCATGGGGCCCATCGTCTTTGTGGGCTCTGTGACTTGCACCAACCCACCATCTGCTGCTGCTGGCAAAGATGGGGTGAGTTGTTGGCAAGCCGCAAGCTGCCAAGAGCGAGCCAAGCCAAAGGAGTCGCCTGGTGGAGCCCATCGTCCTCGTGAGCTCCTTCTTTCTCGTGTGAAGAGCAGCTCCGTGGTTTACTTGGTGGTTTGCCCCAACCCCACTGCTGCTGCTGGGATTCCCTTCTCCCTGCTTCTCCCTTCCTGTCTCCCTGCTGGGATTCCCTTCTCCCTGCTTCTCTCTTCCTGTCTCCCTGCTGGGATTCCCTTCTCCCTGCTTCTCCCTTCCTGTCTCCCTGCTGGGATTCCCTTCTCCCTGCTTCTCCCTTCCTGTCTCCCTGCTGGGATTCCCTTCTCCCTGCTTCTCCCTTCCTGTCTCCCTGCTGGGATTCCCTTCTCCCTGCTTCTCCCTTCCTGTCTCCCTGCTGGGATTCCCTTCTCCCTGCTTCTCCCTTCCTGTCTCCCTGCTGGGATTCCCTTCTCCCTGCTTCTCCCTTCCTGTCTCCCTGCTGGGATTCCCTTCTCCCTGCTTCTCCCTTCCTGTCTCCCTGCTGGGATTCCCTTCTCCCTGCTTCTCCCTTCCTGTCTCCCTGTTGGGATTCCCTTCTCCCTGCTTCTCCCTTCCTGTCTCCCTGCTGGGATTCCCTTCTCCCTGCTTCTCCCTTCCTGTCTCCCTGCTGGGATTCCCTTCTCCCTGCTTCTCCCTTCCTGTCTCCCTGCTGGGATTCCCTTCTCCCTGCTTCTCCCTTCCTGTCTCCCTGCTGGGATTCCCTTCTCCCTGCTTCTCCCTTCCTGTCTCCCTGCTGGGATTCCCTTCTCCCTGCTTCTCCCTTCCTGTCTCCCTGCTGGGATTCCCTTCTCCCTGCTTCTGCAGGGGGAGCAGCAGAGCGAGGCATCAGAGCCCCTTCTCACTGCTTCTCCCTTCCTGTCTCCCTGCCTCTCTTCCCCTGTACTGTGAGTCCAGGATGCTGCAGAGGGAGCAGCAGGGGGAGCAGCAGCAGCAGTCAGAGGCAGCAGAGCGAGGCATCAGAGCCCCTTCTCACTGACTGGCCCTTCCTGTTTCCCTGCCTCTCGCCCCCTGTGCTGTGAGTCCAGGATGCTGCAGAGGCAGCAGCAGGGGGAGCAGCAGCGAGCAGTGGCAGCTCCAGTGCTGCCTGGGAGCCGCTCAACGACATGTTTCCGAACCGCTTTGTGGTTCGGCAGCCCAAGGCAGGCCCGGCGGCGGAGGTTTGGGCGAAGCTGATGGAGCGAGATGCACAGCTGATGCAGATGCTGGCGAACCGGCGGCTGCTAGCAAAGGTGGGGATTGGAGTGGGAAGGTTGCACTGGGGAATGTTGTACTGGAGAAGGTTGTACTGGGGGGGAATGTTGTACAGGGGGTTGGGAGTGCAGAAGAAGAGCAGGAGAGAGGGTGAGTGTAGGCGAGCAGAAGGTTGCCCTCAAAGCTGATGGAGCCAGACGCGCAGCTGATGCAGATGCCGGCGAACCGGGGGCTGCTGGGGAAGGTGGGGCTGGGGAAGGTTGTACCGGGGGTTGGGAGTGCAGCAACAGGGCAGAAGAGAAGGTGAGTGGGGTTGGGCGGCGCTCAAAGCTGATGGAGCAAGACGTGCCGCTGCAGATGCTGGGGAACTGCATCTGGGATTTGCAAGGCTGGTTACGGACGAGGTATTCTCTGGAGAAGGTGGGGGTTGGATAAGGTGGTGAACCATGTACACGAATTTCTGCTTGTCTTCCTTGGTACTCCCACTTGCCATCTGGTTAGGGCCAGCAAAGACTTGACATGCACAGTCTCGGACAAGGGTTGAGTTGGCTTTTTAGAATTCTCAATGACCAACTCAAAGCCCTCCTTCCCCCCCCCCTCTTCCCTCCGCCTCTCCTTGCCTTCAGGTCATGGCGAGCAACGACTTGACGTGCGCTGACATGGACAAGGTCACATTCGCTGAGCCACTGTCAGACGACGGTGAGATGGCCATGGGAATGCTTTTGAGGCGCACAAAAGGACAGTGAGATGGCCATGGGAGTGCTTTTGAGGCGCACAAAAGGACGGTGAGATGGCCATGAGAATGCTTTTGAGGCGCACAGAAGGACGGTGAGATGGCCATGGGAGTGCTTTTGAGGCGCACAAAAGGACGGTGAGATGGCCATGGGAATGCTTTTGAGGCGCACAAAAGGACGGTGAGATGGCCATGGGAGTGCTTTTGAGGCGCCCCAAAAGGACGGTGAGATGGCCATGGGAGTGCTTTTGAGGCGCCTCAAAAGGACGGTGAGATGGTCATGGGTGCATGTGTGGGTGGGTTGGGCGCATGGGAGGGAAGCAGTGAGGATGCATGCATGGCTTCAGTCCATGGTTCAATTGAACACACTGAAGCCTCAAGCTAGACCGTGCAATGGCAGTGCCGCCCTTCCCTTCTCGTCTCTGCTCTGATGCTATTTTCACGCTTCTGTACCTCCCCTTCCCTCCCCTCCCCTCCCCTTCCCTTCCCTCCCCTTTCCTTCCCTTCCCTTCCCTCCGCTTCCCTCCCCTTCCCTTCCATTTCCTGCCCTGGGTTCTTCTTTCCCCCCGGGGCGTCAACAGATGCGGAGCAGGTGGTGGGGCTGGCAGCGGCACACGCCATCATGCAGGGGGCAGCCGAGGAAGAGACGAGTGGGGACAAAGAGACGAGGGAGGGGGGGGTAGAGAGGAAGGGGAAGGAGACGGAGGAGGGAGAGGCGGAGAAGGGGAAGGAGGAGGAGAGGGTGGAGGGGGAGAAGGGGGAGAAGGGGGAGAAGCGGGAGGGGAAGGTAGAGGAGAGGGAGGCGGAGAGGAGGGGTAAGGAAGAGGCGAAGGAGAGGAGGGAGGGGGAGGTGGACGAGGGGGAGAGCGATGGGGGCGACCTTGTTATCTCAGCCAAGAGGTGGGCTTTGTTTTGAGCCGCCTCAACAATAGACGGGGAGAGGGGGGTGGGGGGGGGGGTAGGTGTAGGGTGTTGAAGGCTTTCGAAGCCCTTCAACACGCACGGAGGTGGGCTGTCGTCTGAGCTGCTGCAAAGCCTTTCACCTTCTTTCGAACCCCCCCTTCCCTCCTTCCACCTCTCCCCCGTCTCCCCCCGTCTCCCCCCGTCTCCCCCCGTCTCCCCCCGTCTCCCCCTGTCTCCCCCCGTCCCCCCCCGTCCCCCCCCGTCTCCCCCCGTCTCCCCCTGTCTCCCCCCGTCTCCCCCCGTCTCCCCCCGTCTTCCCCCGTCCCCCCCGTCTCCCCCCGTCTCCCCCCGTCTCCCCCCGTCTCCCCCCGTCTCCCCCCGTCTCCCCCCCCCGTCTCCCCCCGTCTCCCCCGTCTCCCCCTGTCTCCCCCCGTCTCCCCCCGTCTCCCCCCCTCTCCCCCCGTCTCCCCCCGTCTCCCCCCGTCCTCCCCCCGTCTCCCCCCGTCTCCCCCCGTCTCCCCCCGTCTCCCCCCGTCTCCCCCCGTCCTCCCCCCGTGTCCCCCCGTCTCCCCCCGTTCTCGCCCCCGTCTCCCCCCGTTCTCCCCCCGTCTCCCCCCGTTCTCCCCTTCAGCATCATTCGTGGCATGGCGCTCCACCAAGGGTTGTTTTGTTTTTTTTTGGTTTTTTTTTTTGGGCTTTCTGTCATCCCAGGAGGAGCTCCACCGAGTGCCCTCGCTGAGGTGCATCAACACCTCCTCCTCCCTTTTCCCCTACCCTTGTTGCCACCATCATGCACAGCACGGCGCTGCACCAAGGGCTGCCTTCTGAGGTGCTTCAACACTTCTTGCCTTCTTCCTCATCTCCTCCCCCCCCCCCACCTCCCCTCGTGCAGCATCATTCACGGCATAGTGCTTCATTGAGGGCTGCCTTCTGAGGTGCTTAAACACCTCCTTCCTCCTTGCACCCCTTTTCTCATACCCCACCCACCCCCCCACCCCCCCACCTCCTGTGCAGCATCATGCACGGCAGCACGGCATAGCGCTGCACCGAGGGCTGCAGGAGGAGGTAGCGGAGGCGCTTCACATTCTTCCACCGTCTTTGTTCCCTCTCCTTCCCCCTCCCCCCTTCCCCCTTTCCCCTTCATCCTCTTCCCTCCCCCCCCCCTGCAGCATCATGCACGGCATAGCGCTGCACCGGGGGCTGCAGGAGGAGGCAGCGGAGGTGAAGCCCACACCCGCTGCTACCAAGGTGGGTCACTGGAAGGGCGGGCAGGCTCCTCAGGCCGGTGGGAGGTGTGGACGGAGGGGGAGAGAGGGAGGGGGGTGGGGATTGTGGACAGAGGGGGAGAGAGGGAGGGGGGTGGGGGGTGTGGACGGAGGGGGAGAGAGGGGGGGGAGGGGGGGAGGGGCTGCTCTAGGGGCAGGGAAGTGGGGGGGGCAGGGGGCGCTAATGTGGGGCTGGGGGTGGGGCTTAGGTGTTGCTGCAGCAGGGAGGGACACAGGACTCTAGATTATTGTTGCAGCAGGAAGTAGGATGGTGGGGGGTGGGTTGGGGGGGGGGGGGAAGAGAGAAGGACAGGAGAGGAGAGTCTTGAAGAGAGGGGAGTCTTGGAGTCTTGGAGGGGACAGGGTGGACTGGAGAATTTGGGGAGACAAGCATGCACTAGAACAGGAACTCGAGAGAAGTTTTTTTTGTTGTTGTTGTTGTTGTTGTTGTTGTTGTTTTTTTTTTTTTTTTTTTTTTTTTTCCCTTGCTGCATATAATATGACGCCCTCCTTCCTCCTGCAGGACTCTCAAAAGCTTTCAGGAATCGTGTTCGTGTTTGATGAATCGTGTTTGAGGAGCGCCCGCCTGCTGGCTTTTGAGAATCCTGCTAAGGTGGTGCTCCAAAAGTTTTCTCCCAAAATCGAGCAGCACAAGGCTTGAGGGCCGCCTGCTGGCAGAGGTGGTGCCTCCCAGACGAAATGCGTTGGGGTGCCCGGAAGCACCTATCAACCACGGGCCTCCCTCCCCCATCAGAGAATCGCATTGGCCAACAAGCTTGAAGTGCGCCGATTGGCAGAGGTAGTCCCCCCCGTCGATGTCATGGTCACCTTCAGCTAGATTGGCGCCCTGGAGCCCGTGAAGGACGTGCCGCTGAGGGAGTGGAGTTGGTCACACTGCCGCTCAGACGCCTTCAAACCACCTCCCTCTCCTCTTCCGCTCTTGTCTCTTCCTCCTGCCGTTCAAACAGAAAATCGCATCAGCAAACAAGTTTGAAGAGCGCCTGCTGGCCGAGGTGGTGCCCCCCGACGAGGTGGGCGTCACCTTCAGCCAGATCGGCGCGCTGGAGCCCGTGAAGGACACTCTAAGGGAGCTGGTCATGCTGCCACTCAGACGCCCAGAGCTGTTCACCAGAGGGCAGCTCACCCGGCCCTGCAAGGGCATTCTGCTGTTCGGCCCGCCGGGCACGGGGAAGACCATGCTGGCGAAAGCTGTTGCCACAGAGGCAGGGGCGAGCTTTATCAATATCTCCATGTCTGCGGTGCTGCACAAGGTGAGCACGTAGTTTGTCGCCTAGGGAGTGCTTCGGAGCTGTGGTGTGGAAAGACCTCCCGAGCACGGGGGATATGACATTGAGTAATAGAAAGAGAGTAATTGTGGGATTCGGAACTGACATCTGTTTTCTATGGCTGACCAGAGTGCTTGCCAGTCAAGTTTGATGCAGTTTTGAAACCTGAAATGAGTCAGGGGGCTGTGCTCAAAGATGTCATTGACGTACTGCAAATTGTCGTGACTGGCTCTAAGAAAGTTGTTAGCAGACAATTATTCGTGCTGAAACTGTCTCTTGAAGTTTTTTCTTTTGTTCTTGTCAAATTGTTGTGGGCGTTGTTGTTGTGTATATTTTCCCATGGCCCATCTAGTTCCCGAAAGACTCGTACTATGTTCGGAGTTAATTAGACGTCGGCACGACGACTAATCAACTTTTGATCGATGGAGCCAAGATTGCTCCGAACCGAATGATGATTTCGTGTCATGCCGTCTTCTTGTTAACTCCGAACATAGTATGAGTTTTCCAGAACCAGACGAGACATGGCAATGATATATACCTGCAACACCCAGAACGCTCTCAGAAGCAAAAACAAAATTACGGATAATCGTTCAATAACAACTTCACTAGACACGGCACTTCGCAATAGGTCAATGACACCTTCAAACCTACGTGACCGCAAACGCTCTGGCGGGGCAGCGTTTAGCGTTTAAACGCTGCGTTTAAGCGCTAAACGCTAAACGCGTGGTAAAACGCTAAACGCTCGGGTAAAATTTTAGGGGCAGCCCGACGAAAAAATCGACCAAAATTTTTTCGCGACATTGCGACCTGGCGAATTCAACTAGACATTCGCCAAGTCGCAAATCCCAACCTAGCGACAAAAAAACGCATCCAATTCTTTTGCCCCGCTCAACCGCACAGCACCCTGTTCATCTACGGCCACTCCAACCTAACCACTTTCTCCCCTTCTTCCATCACAATCTCTTCCCCATGAGAAACGGGAACCCTAGAGTTCCGCGCGACATAGCCGTAGATAAGATTTAGTCGTCATTCTCTCATCGCCCACGCCCACTCACCCTTGCCACCTAATTTCGCGCTAAGTTAAGGGCCCACGCCCATGTCGACCCCCCCTAATGGTGCTGCAGACGCTAATCCTACAGCGTCTGCAGCGTCAAATATTTACGAGGCAGAGTCTAATCATGATGTTTACAAGCATTACAAAGTTAGAGTTAAGGAGGCCGGGGTCGCCACAGCTAGGGTGGAATGTCGTTATTGCGGGCTGTCTTTTGTAGGCATTCCCAACCGGTGCGCTATGCATTTCGCGGAGTGGGAAGGACAGGGGCGGCGGGAGGTCAAGGAATGTCCCTCGGCGCCAAAGGAGGTGAGGGAGGCAATGCAGGCACTATACGAAGGGAAGGCGTCTGTCAAGGCCCAGAAGCGTAAGGAGGTCGCGGATGCGGTGGAGGCCGTGGGGGGAGGGGGAAAGCGGGGCAAGATAACTACGTATTTCAGCAACGGCGCGGCATGTGCTAAGCGTGAGGCGGATGCGGCATTGTGCCTCATGTTTGCAGCCCTCCGCATCCCAGAACGTCATGCCGACCACCCACTCTTCGTCGATGCCGTGCATGCGGTCGCTCGTGCGGGAACAACGTACGTGCCGCCCAAACGCACGTACATTGGAGGAGCGGGGTTGAAGGAGTGTCGCACCCGCATCGATCTCGCCCTTGATGCACTCAAACAGAATTGGGAGAGGCATGGCGTCACCGTGGCTTCAGACATGATGACAGACCGGTGCGGGAGGCCGCAAGCGAACGTCATGTTAGTCAATGACTTCGGCGCCATGTTTGCCGACTGCATTGACTGCCGCATGGAGACGAAGACAGGCGGGTACATTGCCGGCATCCTCCGCCCTATCATCCAGAAAATCGGGCCTGCGAATGTGGTGGCGCTATGCACGGATGGGGGGAGTAACTACGGCAAGGCTTGCAAGGTGTTGAGGGAGGAGTGGCCGCACATTGAGCATGTGCCGTGCGCCACTCATGTCCTAGACCTGCTCATGGAAGACGTGGGAAAGCAGGCGTGGGCGAAGAGGGTGGTTGAGGGTGCGAACGAGGTGATAAATTACGTCCGCAATCACCACTGGACGAGGAACTTCTTGCGCGAGCCAGGGGAGCTGAGGGGCAAGGTGCTGCAGCTGTTGAAGCCAGCGGGCACCCGGTTCGGAACCCAGTACATTGCAGTGTCGAGGCTTGTAGACCTCCACGGGAAGCTGACTGTGTTGGTGGCAGGCGAAACGTGGAAGGCGTGGGCCGTAGGGAAGCAGAAGGCAGCGGCCGATTCCATCCAGAGCATTGTGCTTAACCAGGCTTGGTGGGCAGCAGCTGAGTTCTTTGTCAAGCTGTTGAAACTGCCTTACCTTGTGATGCGGTCGACTGACTCCTCGGCCAAGGGGATGATGGGGCAGATTTATGAGCTCATGCTCAAACTCACTGTGGACGTGACTGATCTGTTGAAGAAGGAAGACTTGCAGCTGACGCCGGAGGATAAGGAGGGGATTGGGGAGATCATCCAGCATCGGTGGGACGTTAGCATGGCTTGCCCACTGCATGCTGTTGGCCGGATCCTCAACCCGGCCAACCAGGTTGCTAAGATCTTTGGCCCCGACAAGGAGTGCACCGACCTGTTTAAGGAGTTCATTGGCCGATACAGCAGCACCATCACCATCGATCGTACGGAGGCAAAGGAGAAGAGTGCGGTAGTGGTACTGCAGGAGGGAGTGACTGCATTCCTGAAGCTGAGGGGTTCCTTCGGCAAACCCGACGCAATAATGCAGCGGCAGAAAGTGAAGGAGGGGAGTCTAAGTATGGAGGACTGGTGGACCTGGCACGGGACCGACCACCCCGAGCTGGCAGAGCTCGCGTGTCGTGTGCTCACGCAGCCGGTGTCTGCATCCAGCTGCGAGCGCGGGTGGGCAGTGTGGGAATCGGTGCACACTGCACGCCGCAACCGTCTCGGGCCCGAGAAGTGCCGGGACTTGGTGTTTGTTGCACACAACTGGAACGTTGTGCGCAACTGGCACAAAACCAGCGAGGAGACTAGGGCGGTTCTTGCGGGGAACATCCCGGATGCTCCCATTCCAAAAGGATACAACGTCGATGAGGAGGGGCAGTTAGAGGAGGATGAGTATGGAGATGAGCCCGTGCTCGAGGACGAGTATGGGGAGGAGGAGGAGGAGGAGTAGGAGGAGATGAGGGAGTGGCGGCGGCGGTTAAGAAGCATGGGGGGCTTTTGGGTAGGAGGGTGGAGGAAGGAAGACGGAGGGTGCTGTTGATTAGAGGGTGGTAGTAGGTAGTACATGTGGTTGTCGTTGACATGTCGATTTGACATGCCAATTTTTTTTTATGTGATATAATTTGGAGGAAAATTGTTGTCAACCATAATCCCCTTGCCTCCCCCTACCTATCCCAGGTTTTTTTACCCTGCCCGGAAATTTTTTTCCGGCTGCCCGAGAGTGCGTTTACCTTAGCGTTTAGAAACTCAAGCAGCAGCGTTTAGCGTTTAAACGCTAGCGTTTAAACGATGCGTTTAAAACGCTAAACGCGTTTGCGGTCACGTAGCTTCAAACACAGCCTCCTAACTCGCTTCAGATTTCAAAACTGCGTCAAACTTGGCTGGCAAGCACCCTGATAAGTCATGGACAACAGATGTCATTGCCAACTCCATTTTTCTTCTTCTTCTTGTTAACCGCCCCTCTTCTCTTCCTTTCCTCATCCCCGAACCATCCTTCTTTGCCCATCTTTCCTAGCCATAACCCCCCTCCTTGAATCCCCCTTTTAAGTCGACTCAAAAGCAGGCCGCCTGTCCCCCCTAGCCATAAAACCCCCTCCTTATAACCCCCCTTTCCAACTTCATCAGTGGCTGGGCGAGGCGTAAGTCAGTAAAGGCGGTGGTCAGTAAAATGGCGGATGCTGTCGTGTTCGTGGATGAGGTGGACAGCCTGCTGGGGCGCAGGGGCCAGTGGGGCAAGCAAACGGAGTTGTTGCCTAGCATGGGGTTTGTTCCGCAGCACATGGTGTGTGAATGCGATTCTCACATCATCTCACTCACTCCTTTCTCTGACCCTCCTCTCCTGCCACACCCCTCCCCCCCCCTCCCCTCTCTCTCCCCTCCTTATTTCCCTCTGCATCCAATGATTTGTTTCCCAACCCCCCCAGTGGCAGGGCGAGGCGGAGAAGTCAGCGAAGGCGATCTTTCGCGTCCCCCGTTAACGTCTTTCCCCCTTCCGTTGCGTCCTCTTCCCCTCTTCCCTCCAACCGCAGTGGCTGGGCGAGGCAGAGAAGTCAGTGAAGGCGATCTTCTCCGTGGCCAGTAAGATGGCGCCAGCTGTCGTGTTTGTGGACGAGGTGGACAGCCTATTAGGCCGCAGGGGCCAGTGGGGCGAGCACGAGACGATGCGCAAAGTGAAGAACGAGTTCATGAGCTGCTGGGACGGGCTCCGCACGAGGGCTCATGAGCGGGTGCTCGTGCTGGCAGCAACCAACCGGCCCTTTGATCTGGACGACGCTATCATCCGACGGTTCCCCAGACGGTAAGGCCTTTTCCTTCTTTCCTCCCTCAAGATGAAGAACGAGTTCGTGAGCTGCTGGGACGGGCTCAGGACGAGAGCTCATGAGCGGGTGCTGGTTCTTGCTGCGACTAATTGGCCCTTCGACCTGGAGGACGCCATCATCCGACGGACGGTGAGGGGGTTTTCCCTGCCTGCTCTCTCTCACTCCCCTTTTTCTTGCTCTCTTGGTGGTTCGTGAGGCATGTCACATTTAAGGCTGGTGGGGCGAGCACGAGATGATGCGCAAGGTGAAGAACGAGTTCATGAGCTGCTGGGACGGGCTTCGGACCAGAGCACACGAGCGCGTGCTGTTTCTGGTGGCGACCAACCGGCCATTCGATCTTGACGATGCCATCATCTGACGGTTTCCCAGACGGTAAGGGAATGTGCCTGTCCTGGCGCTTTCTTCTCCCCTGTTTCTCCTCTTCGGCGCCCTTGTTGAGGTGGACACCCTGGTAAGGTGCAGCCAGTGAGGCAGGCAGTTAGGTGGCAGGGGCCAGTGGGGCGAGCACGAGACACAGCGCACAAGGTGAAGTGAAGAAGGAGTTCATGCGCCATCCCTCTTCTCTCTCCCTCTTCTCTCTCCCTCTTCTCTCTCCCTGCTCTCCTTTTCCTCGCCCGCCCCCCTCCCCCCCATCCTTCCAAACCCGTTTCAGTCTGATGGTTGACCTGCCTGCCAAATGCGGACAACAGGGAGAAGATCCTGCAAGTCACTCTCTGGTCTGCTTTACCCTGTCACCCCACTTTCCCCCCCTCTCCTCCTCCCTCCCACCCTTCAGTCTGATGGTGGACCCCACAGGCGCGGACAACAGGGAGAAGATCCTGCAAGTAACTTGGAGCTCTGCTTGACGACCCGAACCCCCAAACCCCGCTGCCCTTCCTGTTCCACCCTTCAGTCTGATGGTGGACCTTCCAGACGCGGACAACCGGGAGAAGATCCTCCGTGTGATTCTAAAGGACGAGGAGGTGGAGGAGGGGTTTGACTATAAGGAGCTGGCCGCGATGACCGAGGGGTACTCGGGGAGCGACCTCAAGGTGGGTGTGACAAGCACGATGCCTCGTTGTTGCTTGTAGCCCATAGCAGGTCTCACACGAGCCTCGTTCGCCCCTGTGGGTCGTCCCCTCCCCGTGAAGGCTCTGATCAGCATTTCTCGACCCTTCGTGAGGAGTCTATTTTTGAGGCGCCTAAAAAATCGACCCTTCCGTCCCCCTCCTCTTGGCAACTCTCCGACCCGGCCTCTGCCCTCCCTTACCCTGTCTAGCAGAGCCTGTGTGTGATAATGACATATTAGCCAATCACGCTTCTTTAGGCGCCTCAAAAATCAGCTCTCCGGCCCGGCCTCTGCCCTCCCTTACCCTTTCTAGCAGATGGGAACTTGTGTATGATGGTGACATGTCAGCCAATTACAAATCTTGTTGCAGATGAATTTTAAGAATGATATAGAATCATCGGCATATCAGCCAATCAAGGAAGGTTTTGCTTAACTTCCTCTGTCCCACCCTCATCCCCCCCGACTCATCTCCTCCCACCCCGTTCCTCCCACCAGAATCTGTGTGTGACGGCAGCGTACCAGCCAATCAAGGAAATTCTCAAGCAGGAGGAGGAGGAGAAGGTGAGGAAAGGGCGAGGTTGATGCCGAAGGAGAGGGAGCAAGAGAAGGTGAGGGGAGGGGTGAGGTTGATGCGAAGGGAGAGGGTTCAAGAGGAAGGGTGGGAAGGGTTCAGGCTACTGCAAGGACAAGCCGGCACTGGTTTTTTGAATGCGCTCCTTCACACCGTTGCTCCTTCCCCACACCAGGAGCACTCCTTAACAACTCATGTCTGCCTCTCGCCCCTTGCTCTCTGCCCCTTGATCTCTGCCCCTCTCTCCCCTCCCTCTCTGCCCCTCGCCTTTTGCTTTTCTCCCTTCGCCCTCTGCCCCTCTATCCCCTCGCCCTCTGCCTCTCCTCCCCCCTCCCTGCTGGGCTCTGAACCCTGCCCACTTTCCCTTCCCTTCGACCCTCCTCCCTGACCAGACTCCCTCTTCTACTCCTCTCACTAACCCTCTCACTAACCCTCTTCTAATCCTCTCACTAACCCTCTTCTACTCCTCTCACTAACCCTCTCACTAACCCTCTCACGAACCCTCTTCTAACCCTCTCACTAACCCTCTCATTAACCCTCTCACTAACCCTCTCACTAACCCTCTCACTAACCCTCTCACGAACCCTCTTCTAACCCTCTCACTAACCCTCTCACTAACCCTCTTCTACTCCTCTCACTAACCCTCTCACTAACCCTCTCACTAACCCTCTTCTAATCCTCTCACTAACCCTCTCATTAACCCTCTCACGAACCCTCTTCTAACCCTCACTAACCCTCTCATTAAGCCTCACTAACCCTCCCACTAATCCTCTCACTACTGCACTCCCCTTCCTCTAACGCCTTTCCGTTGCACCTCCTCCCCGGCTCCCGCTTGCTCGCCCAATCAAAGCAGAAGCGGCTCCAGCTGGAGGAAGCTGCCAGGAAGCCCGACAGCTCGAATGCAGCAGCAGGCGCAGCACAAGCACCACCTGCTGCTGCTGCTGGGAGCAGTGAGGGCGGTGGGGGGCGAAGCAAAGGAGGTGCAGCAGCAGCAGCAGGTGAATCTGGTGGTGGTGTTGATAGCCGGCCCTGTCAAGACAAGCAGCATGGCTCAGCTGCTCCTGCTGCCACTGCTGCTGCCACGGCTGCTTCCTCTCCTTCTCCTGCTGCTGCTTCCTCGCCTGCTGCTGCGGCGGCCTCCTCCTCTGCCTCTGAAACCCATCCTGCTGCTTCATCGGTGCGTTCTTCAGGTGGTGCTGCTGACATCTCTGCAACAGCTGCTGATATGTCACCAATGCCTGCTGACATCACTGCAGCAACCGCTGATGTCACACCAGCACCTGCTGACATCACGTTAGCAGCCGCTGATGTCACACCAGCACCTGCTGACGTCCCTTCAGCAGCTACTACGCCTGCAGAGGTGGCAGAAGAGGACGGAGCAGAGGCACAGGTCCCAGAAACAGCAGCAGCAGAAGAAACAGCAGCAGCAGAAGAAGCAGCAGCAGGGAAGGAGAGTGACGAGATCAGTGTGCCGGGTGTGCAGAGACTCCTCGGGGAGGAGGGGGGCACCGTGGTAGCAGGCAGTGCTTTGATACAGGGACGCCCTGCAGAGGACGGCACTGTGGAGGACGGCACGGAGATGTGCGGCACTGAGATGGGCGGCACTGAAGTGGGCGGCAATCAGATTCTGTTCATCGAAGGCGATGAGGCTGGGGAGAAGAGCTGCTTGGAGGTTGCTTTTAATGGAAGTGCTTGTAACGAGAGTGTGTGCAGGGGAGAGAACAGTGATGAAGGCAAGGCGAAGATGAGAACGGAGGTCAATGAGAGAATAGGGGTGAGAGAAGGAGAGGAGAGTGTGACTATGAATGGCTGTGACAATGGCGGTGGTGCTGTAAAGCGAGGGGAGGGTGAGCCGATTGTTGCGTCGAAGGGAGAGGAAGGTGGGCCCTGCATTGGCGAGGTGACTGTAACAAACGTAACTGTGCCTAACTCCACTACAGACAACGGTACTATAGCGAGTGACCGTTCAGGGAATGGCGCTGCAGGGAGTGTGAATGCAGACAGTGTGACTCCAGATGGTGTGATATGCAGGAAAGGTGCACAGCCAGGTGAGGTGGAGAGGAGAGGAGGGGAGGTGGCAGAGGCAGCAGGAGAACCGAGCATGGATGGAGGATTGTCAGGAGAGCTGCGGGTAGAGGGGTGTCAGGCGGGAGCAGGAGAGGCTGGGAGCGACAGGGACAGCAGGGGTGATAGGGCTACAATTGGTGTTGCGGTTACAAGGAACGACAGGGTTACAGGGGACGAGAAGGTTACAGGGGGCGAGGGGGTTACAGGGGGCGAGGGGGTTACAGGGAGTGATGGTGCTGGCAGCATGGCGCAGCAAGAGGCTGGCAGCAGAGCGCTACAAGACACAGAAGAGACGCAGGGAGGGGGAGGGAAAGAGACTGAGGCTGATGGTGGTGAGGGCGGTACAGGTGACAAGCTGCCGGGTACAGGTGACAGGCTGCCGGGTACAGGTGACAAGCTGCCGGGTACAGGTGACAGGCTGCCGGGTACAGGTGACAAGCTGCCGGGTACAGGTGACAAGCTGCCGGGTAGAGGCTCAGGGGATAGCAGGCCTGAGCGTGCTGTGACTGGGGATACGCCTGAAGGGGTGCCTGCAAGGGAAGAGGTCGGAACTAAAGAAGCACCAGGTGAAGTGGAAGTTATTCAAGCCTCTTCAGAGAATAACGAGGATGGAGTTGGAAAGGGGACGAATGAGGAGGTGGAGGGAGGAGAGGTGGAAGATGAGGAGGCGGCAGAGGAGGCGCTGGTGAGGGCATAGTGGAGGACATCCTCAGGCGGGGAGCTGAGGGCGGCAGCATTTCGCCTGCTGACCTGTCTGCTGACATGGCAGCTGCGCTCCAGATGGTCAAGGAGATCACGCGTGAAGATGACACGTCAGCGGCGGAGGCCGAGGGAAAAAATCAGGTTCAGTCACAAGCACCAAATTCCACTCCCCCTCTCCCTCGCCCTCGCAGCGTCTCTCTCCTCCAATTAGCCGAGGACAGCTGGCGAGAGCGCACTGGTTCAGACCTTTTGGGCTTAGGCAAGGCAGGAGCAAGTGGTGACAGTGGCAGCGGCAGTGACAGTGGTGGTGCTGGAAGTGGTAACCGGGTGTTACGGCTGCGGCCAATCACGATGGCGGACATGCGGGCGGCGAAGCTACAGGTGGCGCCAAGCACAGCGGGGGACAGCAGCAGCATGGCTGAGCTGCGGCAGTGGAACGAGCTCTACGGGGAGGGCGGGTCTCGCAAGAAAGAAAAGCTCTCCTACTTCCTCTGACTTTCTCTTGAGGTGCCGCAAGGAAAAGTTATTGCTGCTACCACTAGATTTGACTTGCCACTTTGCCACTTAGGGATGCTGCATTTGACAGTGGTGCATACATCGGCTCAGCTGCACAGTAGATGTTTAACCAAATGTTCCATTTGGCAGATTGTAAAAAAGTCTTAGCTGGTGATGTCGTTTGGTTTTCCCCAGTGAAGGACAGGTTTTACAACTGGAGAAAAGACATGCAATTGTGGCCTGCCAATACACGTGTCAGTGGTGTTATTTCCAGGTGTATATACACTGCCTATGGTACCGTAGATGTTACCTGCTAGGCTCATGTTTCTGGCAAGGTAGACACACAACATAGAATGCCACGTAACATCAACATGCAGTTACTGTACATAGATGAGAATGCCTAACAGCGCAGCGCACACAAGAGGAACTTAACCAGCCACAGAGATCACCATCAGCTGCCCATATGGCCGACAACAGAGATACCACCAGGCCAGGAGTGTTAACGTAGAAACGAATGATTACTAGAGGTGGAAACCTAGAACAAATACTAGTTGGTTGTACTCACTAGAAGCATACCTCAGTCTAGCCTATAACTTCTACATAGATAATATGTATAAGTTGACACACCCCCTAGGCTAGACAAGGGGTGAAACTAAACAAGAAGCAAACAGCTCAGGGCGGCACTACTAGTCCAACCACTGAGGCAGGGGTCTGGAGACCAGTCAGCAAGAATACAACCAAAACTGAAGCAAGCCAGGGTGGCACTACTAGTCCAGCCACTGGAGGTAAGGCCACAAGGCCAGTCTGACAAGCATATATAATAGAGAGTACACAATCAGGATCCTAACAGGGGAGCAGCTATAGGAACAAGACCAAGCTGTACACAGTGCCGCTGATGATCTTTAGGCGCAAGCGCCTTAGTAAAGATATCAGCTGTGTTGGCACCTGAGGCCAAGTGAACTACGCGGGCCTGGCGGCGCTGCTGTAGCTCGCGCAGGAGGAAGTACCGCAGCTGGATATGCTTCGCTCTGCCCTCAAGCCGAGGCTCCTGACACAGGAGTATCATGGCCCTGTTGTCAGCGTACAGGACCGGGGCAGAGCTAGGCCGCTCACCTAAGTCTGTGAGCAAGAAGGTCAGCCAGCGGAGCTCCTGTGCCGCCATGGCACCAGCGTAGATCTCAGCCTCACAGCTAGACTGAGCCACAGACGACGAGCGAGTGGATCTCCAAGAGATAGCACCCGAACCAAGGCTGAAACAGTAGCCCTGCGACGACCTGAGCGTCTCAGCGTCGTCTGCCCAAGAAGCGTCTGTGTGCCCAGTAAGGACCACTGGCCTGCGTCCTCCTAGCACTAACCCCATGCCTGATGTACTAGCAAGATAACGCAAAACCCTCTTAGCGGCAGACCAGTGCTGAGGTCGGTGTCTGCCTGTAGCCACAAAGCGAGCCAGGATGCTGAGAGGGTATGCGAGATCTGGGCGAGTGCAAGTCATCAGGTACATGAGGCAACCCACCAGCTCTGCGTAGGGGCCACTGGGCTCTACTGGCTCCTCAGGAACGGGAGCAGAGAGCCCATGGTCTACGGGTAGAGGTGTGGGCTGTGCGGAGGAGAACTGAAGACCGAACCTCTGAAGGACCTGACGCACCAAGTGTGACTGGGTCAGAGTGATGGTGCGTGCTGCTCTGTCCCTAGAGATCTGCAGGCCAAGATAGCGACGCAGCTCTCCAAGGTCAGTGCAGGTGTGTCTCTTCAGCAGCTCAGCCTTCACAGAGGCCAGTGCGTCCCTGTCAGGAGTAGCGAAGACCAGGTCGTCTACGTAGACAAGGATGTAGAACGGAGTCTGGCCGGAACGCACAAACAGTGAAGGGTCAGCAGAGGACGGAAAGAACTGCAGGTCTGCTAACGTGGCACGTAGCGTGTCGTGCCACTCGCGGGGAGCCTGACGCAGGCCGTAGACCGGGCGCCTGAGAAGCCACTGGGTCCCAGGAGGGAAGGTACCAGTGAAGCCCTGTGGTCGGCGCAGGTAGACCTGCTCGTGTAGGCTGCCCTGAAGAAAGGCAGTAGAGAAGTCGAGGGAGTGAAGCTCGTAGTCACGCTGTGCTGCTACGTGTAGCAGCGCCCGAAGAGTGGTCATCTTCGGGGTCGGGGCGAAGGTCTGGAAGAAGTCAACCCCCTCGCGCTGACTGAAACCTCTGGCCACGTAGCGCGCCTTGAAGACAGGCGGCTCTCCAGGGGGGCGCTTCACCTTGAAGAGCCACCGACCATCGACTACGTTCACCCCAGGCGGGGGAACTGCGTCGACGTAAGTGCCGGTGGATCTCCAAGATGCCATCTCCTGCTCCATGGCAGCTATCCACTGAGAGGCCCAAGGTCCCGAGGTGGCCTCAGCGTAGGTGCGAGGGGTCGGGATGTCGAAGGCGTCTGGGTCACCCTCAGGGACTAACAGCATGGAGCAGAGATGGGGAGCAGCCTCGGAAAGGAAAGCCAGCTCGTACTGCCTGTCCTCTAGGACGTCACTGCCAAGGGCAGGAGCACCCCCGACGGACAGAGGACGGGCAGGGTCAGAGACCAGAGCGGTAGCGTAGTCAAGGCGGCGGGTAGAAGCGAAGTCAGCGACAGCAGCGACAAGCGCGTCAAGGCGCGAGACAGGAACAGCAGGGTCGGTAACAAGAGAGGCAAGGACCCGAGGGACAAGGGGACGAGCAGCACGGAGGTAGTCAGAGAACGGAGGAGGTGCAACAGCAAGGGACGAGGGAGGAGGGGACGGGAGGAGGGGAGGACGAGACGAGTGGGAACGGAGCAACATAGGGTGGGTGGGCAGGACAGGAGAGACGGGACGAGCACGGGAGGGACGGCGAGCCCAAACGTGAGACGGAGGGGTAGGGTCAGGGGACAGCGGAGGAGACACAGGAGGGGAACGAGGAGGAAGACGGGCCGGAGACGAGTCTGGCGGCGGGAACACAGGACCGTAGACAGGGAGGTCAGGAGGCGGTGGGGGAGACACCGGCGCGCGGTCCGGGGAGGGAAGGCCGAGCAGGCGGAGAGCGGAAACCGGCGGCGACGGCTGCTGCGGCGGCGACGACGGCTGGGCCGGAACTCTCGGACCAGCAGAGGCAGAACGACCGTCGGCAGAACACTCAACAGCAGCACCCCCAGAACCAACACCCCCAGAGCGAGAACGCCCTCCAACACCAGCGGCACCCCCAGAAGCCGCAGGACGAACACCCTCCTCCACACCAGCACCCCCAGGGGCCGAGAGCAGCGGCGGCAGTGGCGGCAACGGCTGCGGCGGCGGCGACAGCGGCGACGGCTGCGGCAGCGACAGCGGCGGCGGCGGCGACGACAGCGGCGACGGCTGCGGCGGCGACGGCGACGGCGGCGGCAGCGGGGTCGGCGACTGCGACAGTGGGGGCGGAGGCACCGGGGAAGGGGGACGCGGCAAGGACGGACCGGGGGTACCACCAGAGTCAGCAGACTCCTCAACGGGGACAACCGACGGGAGGGGAGTGACGTGGGAGACACCAGACGGGGCAGGACGAGGCGGGAGAGGGGCAGGGGCTACCGGGGGAGAGGGAGCAAGGAAAAGGGGGGGGGCAACTGGGAGACCTCGGTGAGGGAAGCGGCGGTAGAAGGAGACGGACTCATCAAAGGTGACGTCACGAGAGTGGAGGAAGCGGTGAGACGGCGGGTGGTAGAAAAGCCAGTCAGACGAGTCCAGGGGGAAACCGAGGAAGACACAGGGGACAGTGCGGGCAGTGAGCTTGTCCGTGCCAGAGGCACGAACGTGAGCAAGGCAGCCCCAGACGTGGAACGCAGACGCGTCACCGGGGGACCCGGTCCAAAGGAGGGTCGGCGAAACCTGCGGCCGCTGGGAGCGTGGCCACAGGTTAAGCTGGTGAGCCGCGTAGCGAACAGCGAACGGCCACAGAAAATGGGGGGCATCGGCATGGATCATGGAGGTACGGGCGACCTCCATGACCAAGCCGATGCGGCGCTCAGCAACCCCATTCTGCTGTGGCGAGTCCGGCAACGTGTACGACTGGGTGATGCCCTCCGCACGACAGAACTGTCCAAGCCGACCAGAGGCGAACTCGCCGCCACGGTCGGAGTGGAGACACAACACGGGGAGACCGCGGTGGAGACGCGCAGCCACAACCCACGGGAGAAGAACGTCGGGCACGTCGGCCTTCCGCTCCAGGGGAAACACCGTGGTGTAGCGCGTGTAGTCGTCGACAAGCACAAGGAAGTAGCGCTCACCGCGCGGTCCGGGGACGGGGGCAGGGCCCCAAACGTCCAAGTGCAGGGTCTGAAGGGGGGCAGTAGCAGGACGCAGCGAGGAGGAGTGAGGAGCACGGCGGAGCCGACCCTCGACGCAAGGCGTGCACGGTGGCGCAGTCGAGGGAGGAAGGGCAGGGAGCGACGCGGGGAGACCTAAGACAAGACCGTGCTGGGACATGTGACGCAGACGCGGGAGAGCAGGGTGACCTAAGCGGTGGTGCCAGAGAAGGGAGGGGTGAGTGAGGGACCGACACGAGCAAGCTGCAGCGACCTGGGAGGACGCACCAACCGGGGGGGAAGCGGTGTGTAGGGTAAACAGACCGGACACCGGGTCCCGGGGGAACGTCGCAAGGGGGGAACCTGAGACAGCCTCAGAACAGACAGCGAACCGCTCGTGCCCGGGGAACGTGGTGGTGACGCCGAGGTCCTGGAGACAGCCGACACCAACCAGGTTCCTGGAGAACGAGGGAACGTGGAGGCCAGTAAGGGAGCCCGAGGGAACTGCCGGACAGGGAAGGGACGTAGAACTGCGCGCGACGACCGGACCCGCAGAGGGGTCAGCGAGAGAGACAACAGCAGGTGCAGCAAGCGGCGTGAGCGTGGAACGGTCGCGGAAGAAGCAGGCAGAAGCACCAGAGTCGAGAGTGAAGGACAGCGACGCAGTGGCGGGGGCCGGGGACGGAGCCGGTGCAGCGACTAGACTAGGCAACCTAGGCAGTCCTACGCCTGTCGCAGCAGGGGAAGCTAAGCTACACAAGGGTGAAACACCTAAACTAGAGTACACAGGGTAGTAAGATCCATCAACACTAGAAGCGTCAGCATACAAAGCATGCAAAGCAGCACCTATCTGATCCATGTCTAACTCAAAGATCGGCACGCCCTGGCGGAGCAGGCTGTGCCAGTCAGGGAGGTCCGGGGCCGGGCCAAAGCGACGACGAAAAAGATCGTCGAGGCGGCGGAAACAGCGGGCGGTCGGGTGCGGGCGGCGGCACAGAGTGCCGCGGAGAGGCCCGGTCTGAAGCTGGTACTGGCAGGTCACAGCACTGGAGCCGCTGGTAGACGCCAAGCTGCGCGGGCCGCCACCACGGCCACCGCCTCCGGAGGTGCCGGGCCAACCAGGCGGGAGACGAGCCCACGGCTGCGGCGGGTGCTGCTGGGACGGCGGCTGCGGCTGGGGCTGGTCCTGCTGCTGCTGGGACTGCTGCTCCTGCCCACCGGTGGTAGTCCCCTCAGGCGGACTACCGTCACCACCACCACGACCACTACCACCTGCGTCACCACCCCTACCTCCCTGGCGGCCACGGCCACCGCGACGCGAGCGCTGCTGCGGGTGGACAGCAGCAGCCGTCTCGGTAAGAGGGGTCGCCGTGGCGACCGCAGCCGAAACGTCAGTGAACGTGCACGGGGATGGGGCACAGCCGTGAAAGATAGAGACTGGCGGCGCACCGCTCGACTGAGCGATAGTGCGCTGGCGAGTCTCGATCTCAGTGAGGGTGTCGACAAAGGCGGTCAGGGTGAGGTCACCCGGGTGCTGGCTAAGAAAGTGGTCGCGAGCACTAGCGAGGCGGTCTGGCAGGCGCATAGCGATAAAATAGAGCGTCATGCAGAAAGGAGGGGGGAGCGCAGTGAGCTGGGCAGAAGTGCTGGCAGTGCGATAGCGAGTCTCTAGGGCACGCAAATGAGTGGCAAAATCTGCGACAGTAGGGAAGGCAGCCAGGTCTGGGAACAGCATCGGAAAGAGCAAGCGGCCAGCAGAAGCGGAGGCAGGGGTGGAATAGCGAGCAATAACGGCGTCTAAATAAGCTTTGGCCGTTTCAACAGTAGCAAAACGCGAGCGCTCAGACACAGGGAGGGCGTGACTAATAGCAACCTGAGCTACTGCATCGCGTGAGTCCCAGATCGCACAGGCCAGCGCAGCAGTAGAGAAAGCCTCACGGTCATCAGAGGAGGGGTCAGCAGGGAGGGGAGTAGGTGCAGGGGGACGGGGGAGCAAGCCATCAGCATGGACAACCAGAGAGTGGCCATCCTGGCGCTGACCTGTAAGCTGGCGGCGAAGATCGGAGAGCCAGGCGGCGAAGTCAACCGCGTGGCCCTCAGCGTCCAGGCGGAGCACAAAGTCAGCCATCGTGCAGGGTCAGCGGCACAGCTCCTCAGCGACACAGCGGCACAGCAGCACAGCTCCTCAGCGGCACAGGAGCACAGCGGCGCGGGGACACGGCGGCAGCACTCTCCAGTAGGGCAGCAGCTAGGCGTCCCAGCGCAGGCAAGCAGAAGACACAGGGCCCGAGAGGACACGGCAGGCCGAGCAGGGGAGGCGGGCAGGTGCTCTGGGGCCGGGCTGGTGCTGGGAGGGGCCAGGCTGGTGCTGCTGGGGCCGGTCGGGCACGAGGAGGGGCCGGGCAGCGCTGAGGAGAGGCCGGGCGGCGCTAGGAAGGGGCCGGGCGGCACTAGGAGGAGGCCGGGCGGCACTAGGAGGAGGCCGAGCGGCACTAGGAGGAGGCCAGGCGGGCGAGCGCTAACAGCAGGCGCGACAGGGGCCAGCGGGCGCGACGGGGCCTAAGGGGCGCGACGGGGCCCAGCGGGCACGACGGGGCCCAGGGGGGGCGCGACGGGGCCGAGGAGGCGCGACGGGGACCAGCGGGCACGACGGGGCCCAGGGGGGCCGCGACGGGGCCTAACGGGCGCGACGGGGCCCAGGGGGGCGCGACGGGGCCTAGCAGGCGCGACGGGGCCTAGGAAGCGCGAAGGGGCCCAGCGGGCACGACGGGGCCTAGGAGGGGCGCGACGGGGCCGAACGGGCGCGACGGGGCCCAGAGGGGGGGGACGCGACGGGGCTTAGGAGGCGCGACGATGCCTAGGAGGCACGACGGGGCTCAGCGGGCTCGACGGGGCCCATGGGGGGCGCGACGGGGCCTAGGAGGCGCAACGGGGCCCAGCGGGGGCGCGTTAGGGCCTAGGGGTCGCGACGGGACCCAGCGGGCGCGACGGGGCCTAGGGGGAGCGCGACGGGGCCTAGGAGGCGCGACGGGGCCCAGCGGGCACGACGGGGCCCAGGGGGGGCGCGACGGGGCCTAACGAGCGCGACGGGGCCCAGGGGGGGCGCGACGGGGCCTAGGGGGCGCGACGGGGCCTAGGAGGCGCGACGGGCGGAAGCGGTAGGCGGGGGGATCCTAACCTAAGCGTGATACCATGTTAACGTAGAAACGAATGATTACTAGAGGTGGAAACCTAGAACAAATACTAGTTGGTTGTACTCACTAGAAGCATACCTCAGTCTAGCCTATAACTTCTACATAGATAATATGTATAAGTTGACAAGGAGGAGCATGCAATGCAAGCCTTTCTCATCACAGCATGGTCCATCATGTTAGAATACAAGAATGAATTAGAAATGAGAGAGAACAAGGGAGATACAGCGTTTGGGTTGTACTCTCTAAGAACACACACCTATTCTAGCCTATAACTTCTGCATGCACAAGTATGTATAAGTTGACACACCCCCTAGGCTAGATATGGGGTAGTGCTGAGCAAGAAAAACACAGCTCAGGGTGGCACTACTAGTCCAACCTCTGAGACAGGGGTCCGAAGACCAGTCAGCAAGAGTACAAACAAGACAGGAGCAAACCAGGGCGGCAATACTACTCCGAAAGATATATACAAGAGGAGTACACAATCAAGGTCCTAGCAAGTGAGAGTCTACAGGAACTAGACCCAGCTGCAAACAGTGCCACTGATGATCTTTAGGCGCAAGTGCCTTAGTAAAGATAGCAGCTGTGTTGGCACCGGAGGCCAAGTGTACTACGCGGGCATGACGACGCTGCTGTAGCTCGCGCATGAGGAAGTACCGCATCTGGATGTGCTTCGCTCTGCCCTCCAGTCGAGGCTCCTGACACAAGAGGATCATGGCCCTGTTGTCAGCGTACAGAACTGGGGAAGAGCTAGGCCGTTCACCTAAGTCGGCTACCAAGAAGGTCAGCCAGCGGAGCTCCTGTGCTGCCATGGCACCAGCGTAGATCTCAACCTCACAGCTAGACTGGGCAACAGACGAGGAGTGAGTGGACCTCCACGAGATGGCACCTGAACCAAGGCTAAAGCAGTAGCCCTGGGAGGACCTGAGGGTCTCAACGTCGTCTGCCCAAGAAGCGTCTGCATGCCCAATAAGGACCACCGGCCTGCGTCCTCCTAGCACTAGCCCCATGCCAGATGTACTCGCTTGATAAAGCAAAACCCTCTTAGCGGCCGACCAGTGGTGTGGCCGGTGTCTGCCTGTGGCCACAAAGCGAGCCAGGATTCTGAGAGGGTATGCAAGATCTGGACGAGTGCAAATTATTAGGTACATTAGGCAACCCACCAGCTCTTCGTAGGGACCACTGGGCTCTACTGACTCCTCAGGAACTGGAGCTGAGAGCCTTTGGTCTACTGGTAGAGGTGTGGGCTGTGCAAAGGAGAACTGAAGACCGAACCTCTGAAGGACCTGGCGCACCAAGTGTGACTGTGTGAGAGTTATGGTGCACGCTGCTCTGTCCCTGGAGATCTGCAGGCCAAGGTAGCGGCGCAGCTCTCCAAGGTCAGTGCAGGTGTGTCTCCTCAGCAGCTCGCCCTTTACGGAGGCCAGCGCGTCTCTGTCTGTAGTAGCGAAGACCAGGTCGTCTACGTAGACAAGGATGTACAACGAAGTGTGGCCAGCACGAACGAAGAGCGAGGGGTCTGCAGAGGACGGAAAGAAGTACATGTCAGCTAGCGTAACACGCAACGTGTCGTGCCACGCACGGGGCGCCTGTCGTAGACCGTAGACAGGGCGTTGGAGGAGCCACAGGGTCCCAGGAGGGAAGGTACCGGTGAAGCCCTGCGATCGGCGCATGTAGACCTGCTCGTGTAGGCTGCCCTGAAGAAAGGCAGTGGAGAAGTCTAGGGAGTGGAGCTTGTAGTCACGGTGTGCTGCTACGTGTAGCAGTGCACGAAGAGTAGTCATCTTTGGGGTCGGGGCGAAGGTCTGAAAGAAGTCCACCCCCTCTCGCTGACTGAAGCCTCTAACCACGTAGTGTGCCTTGAAGACAGGCGACTCTCGAGGGGGGCGCTTCACCTTGAAGAGCCATCTGACATCGACTACGTTCATCCCAGGTGGGGGAACTGCGTTGACGTAGGTGCCGGTGGATCTCCAAGATGCCATCTCCTGCCCCATGACAGCTATCCACTGAGAGGCCCAGGGTCCCGAGGTCGCCTCAGCGTAAGTGCGAGGGGTCGGGATGTCAAAGGCGTCTGGGTCACCCGTAGGGACTAGCAGCATGGAGCAGAGATGGGGAGCAGCCTCGGATAGGAAAGCAAGCTTGTACTGCCTCTCCTCTAGGACGTCATTGCCAAGAGCAGAAGCACCCCCGACGGACGGAGGATGGACAGGGTCAGAGACCAGAGCGGTGGCGTAGTCAAGGCGGCAGGTAGAGACGAAGTCAGTGTCAGCAGCGACAAGAGCGTGAAGACTCGAGAGAGGAACAGACGGGTCGGTAACGAGGGAGGCAACAGCAAGGCGCTCAAGATCTAACTTACGCATCACCGTTTGAATCGTAGATTAGATCGGTATCAATATTTGAATCTGTATGACGGAAATCCGACTTTGCACTCTATCTCTCATTTTTGTCACATCTTAGCCTATTGTGATTATAACACTGCCAACCACCGCTGCTGCCATCTTGCCGCTAGCTGCCGCTGCTCCTGCTTGCTACCACCAGTCTGCCGCTCGTTGCCATAGCCGCCGGCCTGCCACTCGCTGTCCCTGCCGCCTGCCTGCCACTAGCTGCCGCTGCCGCCCGCCTGCCGCTAGCCGCCTCTGCCACCAGCCTGTTGCTGGATGCCACTGCTGTTCGCCAGCTGCCAGCCAGCTGCTCACCGCCGGCCTGCCACCAGCACCTAGCCCACTTTTAGACCGCCGCTCCGGCCACAGCCGCTACAGCTGCTACCACCGTTCGTGCTCCTGCAGCCCCTAGAGCCTCCCACTATTCTCCTCCTCGTTTCTATAGTTTCTCACCGCCTCCCCTATTGGCATGTCGACTTCATCAGGGTCAGACCCTTGACTAGACGCCAATGGCCGGGCGGTCAACTTCACTTTATGGCTTTTCGCTCTCCGTCGGCAGCAGGTGAGCCAGCACGTGGACTACGAGCTCCTGGAGGCCCACGTTACTTCGCCCTCTAGCTGCTGGCTCCACACTCTCGAGGTACGCCATTGGGCTCCCTTGCCCAAGCCATAGAAGCAGCAGGCACAGCAGCAGCAAGAGCCGCTGCAGCAGCAGCCACAGCAACAATAAAAGTAGCAGCAGCCACAACAGCAACAGCAGTAGCGAAGACAACAGCCATCGCGGTGGGGTCCTGGGAGTGTTGGGCACGGTGGAGGCCCTGGAGGTTGGGCCCTGGGGCGGTCACTGCTCTGGGGCCCGCGTGTTTTCTCTGGAGGCGCGGGGGCTTGAGTGACTAGGGGTCTAGGTCCCAGAACCAGGGGGAAGCCAAGGAGCCTCTACCACATGTCCACTAGGCTCCTCCCCTGCCCCTACTACGGCGGCCCTCTCCTTCACACTAGACTCAGGCTCGTCCCACCACTATTTTCTGAGACCGCACCACTCTCATCCCACTTCCTGCATTGGTACCAGCCTCCCTAGCAAACTCCCGAGCCACAGTAGTCGCACGCAGCACCACCGCTCTCCCCTATCGAGCTGTCCCCTATGGCTCCCTCACTTGTCTGCTCATTCCCATGTTTGCCAGGAACTTAGTTGGTGAGGTCACATTCTGAACCTAGGAGTGACCACCACTTCTCTTGGTCACAAGAGACATGCAGCTTGTACCGACACAGCCATGGGCACTCGTCTAGCCATTTTTTACCGTGACCCAGTGTCCAGTTTACGCAGGATCCCTGCCAGTTGCTACATCCACTGAGGACGCCGCGTCATGCTCCTGTCGGTCCCTCGCCCACCCGAGCCTTCTGTGGCACCACCGCTTAGGTCACCCTGCGCTCATGCGTCTCTGTCACATGTCACAGCACAGTCTAGTCACTGGTCTTTCTGCGTCGCTCCCAGCCCTGCTTGCGTTGGTAGCGCCCTTATGCACCTCTTGCGTCAAGGGCTGGCAGTGCACCACCCCTCACTCCTTGCTTTCTCCTACCACAACACGGCTGCAGACTCTGCATATGGACGTCTGTGGCCCTGCCCGGGTCCATGGTCTTCGCAGGGAGTGTTTCCTTTTGATCTTGGTTGACAACTTGGTGCGCTTCACAACGGTGTTCCCACAAGAGTAGAAGGACAACGTGCCTGATGCTCTCATCCCGTGGTTGCTCGCCTCCCGCACCCAGCGCCCCATGCTCGTGCTCCATCTGCACTCAGACCGTGGTGGCGAGTTTGCCTCTAGCCATCTTGGAGTGTTTTGCCGTGCAGAGGGCATCACCTAGACACACACACTGCTGGACTCCCTGCAGTAGAATGGGGTCGCTGAGCGACGCATCGGCCTGGTCATGTAGGTAGCTCTCACCTCCCTGTTCCATGCTCGTGCACCCCATTTTCTCTGGCCGTTCGTAGTACGCTACACAGCTCACGAGCTTAACTTGTAGCTTCGCCTATTGCATCAACTGATTTCGCCGACCCTCCTCTAGACCGGGTCCCCTCGAAACGCCTCTGCGTTCCACCTCTAGGGCAGCCTCGCTTACGTCCGTGCCAGTAGCGCAGACAAGCTCTTAGCCCGCACTCTCCCTTGTGTCTTCCTTGGGTTTCCGCTTGACGCCCCTGACTGCCTGTTCTACCCCCCGGTACATCACTGCTTCTACCACTAGCGTGATGTTACCTTCCATGAGGCGGTTCCCTACTACATTCGCTTCCCTCACCGTGGCTCTAGTATCCCTCCTCCTCCTCTCTTCCTTGCCCCTACACTGCCTGCCGCGCACCTCCCACCCCGCCCGTCCCCGTCTAGTGTCTCATACGCCACCCCGTTACCCTCGGTTGGGCCAGAGGGGGAGTCTGCTGAGTCAGGGGTCCCTTTCGTTGCGGGTGCGCCTGCCGCCCTTCGGCACCTTCCCCCCCAGCCTGGTGCCCCAAGCACCTCAACAGCCTCCCACCTCGCCGCACCAGCCTCAGCGGCCATAGCCGCAGCGTCCTCAGCGGTCGTAGCTAGAGAAGCAGCAGCTGACAGTGGGCTCTTAGGGTGCTGGTGCTGCTGCTGCTCGACACCGACACCTGGACCGCCAGCTACACGGCGGCTACCTCCAGAACACTCCACTCCAGCACCCCCAGAACGAGTACTCTCAGAGCAATTACTCTCCAGCACCGGTGCCACCCCCGAGCTGGCCGGGACAAGCCACGACAGAAACCTCAGGACTAGCATCCTCCTCAACGCCAGCACCCCCAGAGGCCACAAACGGCTGCTTTTGCTGCGACGGCGGCGGCGGTGACTACGACGGCGGAGGAGGAGACACCGGGGGAGAGACAGACGGCAAGAACTGTGCCGCAGGGCCACCAGAGTCAACCGACTCCTCGACCGGGACAACCGACGGGAGGGGAGTGACGTGAGACACACCAGATGGAGCAGGATGGGGAGGAAGGTGAGCAGGGGCTAACGGGGGAGTGGGGACCAGAAACAGGGGAGGGGAAACTAGGAGACCTTGGTGGGGAAAGCGGTGGTAAAAGGAGACAGACTCGGTGAAAGTGGCGTTACGGGAGTGAAAGAAGCGGTGAGACGGCGGGTGGTAAAAGTGCCAGTCAGAGGAGTCCAGGGGGGAACCGAGGAAGACACAGCGGACAGTGCGGGCAGTGAGCTTGTCCGTGCCAGAGGCATGAACGTGAGCGAGGCAACCCCAGACGTGGAACGCAGATGCGTCACCAGGGAACCCCGGTCCAAAGAAGGGTCGGCGAAACCTGCGGCCGTTGAGAGCGCGGCCAGAGGTTAAGCTGGTGAGCGGCGTAGCGAACGGCGAACGGCCACAGAAAATGGGGTGCACCTGCATGAATCATGGAGGTACGAGCCACCTCCATGACCAAGCTGATGCGTCGCTCAGCGACCCCCATTCTGCTGCGGGGAGTCCGGTAGGGTGTACGACTGGGTGATGCTCTCCGCACGACAGAACTGTCCAAGCCGACCAGAGGCGAAGTCGCCGCCACAGTCAGAGTGGAGACACAGCACATGGACACCGCGGTGGAGGCGCGCTACGACCCACGGGATAAGAACGTCAGGCATGTCGGCCTTCCACTCCAAAGGAAACACCGTGGTGTAGCGCGTGAAGTCGTCGACGAGGACGAGAAAGTAGCGCTCGCGACGCGATCCAGGGACGGGGGCTGGGCCCCAAACGTCCAGGTGCAGGGTCTGGAGGGGTGCAGTGGCAGGACGAAGCAAGGAGGAGTGAGGAGCACGGCGGGGCCGGCCCTCGACGCAAGGCGTGCACGGCGGCGCAGGCGAGGGAGGGAGGGCAGAAAACGGCGCAGGGAGGCCTAGGACGAGACCGTGCTGGGACATGTGACACAGACGCGGGAGCGCGGGGTGACCTAGGCGGTGGTGCCACATAAGCGATGGGGGAGTGAGCGACCGACACGAGCACGCAGCGACGACCTGGGTAGACGCAGGATCCGGGGGGAATGGTCCAACTGGGGGGGGAGTAGTGTCCAGCGTAAAGAGGCCAGACACCGGGTCCCAGGGGAACGTCGCAAGGGGAGAACCTGAGGCGGCCTCGGTACAGACGGCGTAACGCTCGTGACCCGGGAACTTAGTGGTGACGCCGAGGTCCTGAAGACAGTCGACACCAACTAAGTTCCTGGAGAACGAGGGGATGTGGAGGCCTATAAAGGAGCCTGAGGGAACTGCTGGACAGGGAACTACAGGACCAGAGGAGGGGTCAGCAAGTGCGATAGCGGCAGGCGCGGTAAGCGGCGTAAGCGCAGCGTGGTCACGGAAGAAGCAGGCATACGCACCGGAGTCAATTGTGAAGGACAGCGAAGCAAAAGCGATAGCCAAAGGAGCAGAAAGTGTGAAGCCTAGGCTAGACAAAGCAAACAGTCCTACGCCTGACGCAGCAGGGGAGTCTGTACTGCACACAGGTGCCATGCCTAAGCTAGCGAACATAGGGTAATAATATCTAGACACACTAGAAGCGTCAGCATATAGAGAATGCAGGGCTGAACTAATCTGATCCATGTCTAAGTCAAAAACAGGCACACCGTGGCGCAGCAAATTGGGCCAGTCGGGGAGGTCCGGGGCCGGGCCGAAGCGGCGGCGGAGGTTGTCGATGCGGTGGAAGCAGCGGGCGGTCGGGTGCGGGCGGCGGCACACAGTGCGACGAAGGGGCCCGGTCTGGAGCTGGTACTTGCAGCCCACAGCACCGAAGCCGCCGGTAGACGCCGAGCTGCGAGGACCACCACCTCGGCCACCACCTCCAGGTGCTCCTAGCCACCCCGGCAGGAGGCGGGCCCACGGCTGCTGCTACTGCTGCTGCTGCTGTGGCTGCGGCGGCGGCTGCTGCTGTGGCAGCGACTGCTGCTGCTACGCCTGCTTTGGCTGCTGCTGCTCCTGGACACTTGCCCCAGCCCCCTCGTCAGAGCCACTGTCACTGCCACTTACACCACCACCATCACCATTTCCAGCACCACTACCAGGCCCTCCCTTGGGGCCGCGACGGCCTCGACGCTGTCGCTGATGCTGCGGGAAGGCCGTCTCAGGGGCAGGAGCAGCCATAGCGACCACGGCGGACATGTCAGTGTACGTGCACTGGGAGGGAGCGCAGTTGTGAAAGATAGGGACTGCCGCAACACCGCTCGACTGAGCGATAGTGCGCTGGAGAGTCTCTATCTCAGAAAGGGCATTGACAAAGGCGGTCAGGGTGAGGTCACCAGGGTGCTGGCTAAGGAGGTGATCGCGTGCAGTGGCTAAGCGGCCAGGCAGGTGCATGGCAATAAGGTACTGGATAGCGCAGAACGGCAGGGGAAAGGCAGCGAGCTGGGCTGTAGTGTTAGCAGTGCGGTAGCTAGTCTCTAGTGCACAGAGGTGAGTGACAAGATCAGCGACAGTAGGGAAAGTAGAGAGATCGGGGAAGAGCATGGGGAGGATCAAGCGTCCAGCTGAGGCGGAGGCAGGCGTGGAGTAGCGTGCAACTACGACATCTAGGAAGTCTTTGGCGTTTGCAACATCAGTGAAGCGGGGACGCTCAGAGAGGGGAAGCGCATGACTAATGGCAAACTGCGCTACAGCATCGCGGGAATCCCAGAGAGTGCGAGCGAGCGCAGCAGCAGCAAAGGCCTCACTCTCAACAGCGGTGGGGTCAGCAGGGAGGGGATCAGGCGCGGGGGTGCGGGGAAGCAAGCCATCAATATGCATAGCCAGGGAGTGCCCATCCTGGCGCTGACCTGTCAGGTGCCGGCGAAGATCGACAAGCCAGGCGGCGAAGTCGATCGCGTGCCCCTCCGCGTCCAGGCGTAGCATGGCGTCAGACATCGCGCACCCGCAGCGGCACCGGGACACAGCGGCGCAGCGGCAAAGGGACACAGCGGCACAGGGACACGGGTACTCAGGTGCATGGTGGTGCAGCGGCGTGGCGGCAGGACTCTCCGGAACGGAGACCGGGCGGACGGTCGAGAAGGGCGCAAGAGGGCCGAGACGCACGAGGGGCCGGCCAGGCGCACGAAAGGCCGGGCAGGCGCGGGAAGGGCCGGCGCGTAGAGAGGGGCCGGCAAGGCGCGTGAGGCCGGCGGTGCGCAGGAGAGGCCGGCTAGGCGGTAGGGGCCGGCTAGGCGCGAGGGGCCGGCTGGGTGAGAGGGGCCGGTAGGCGCAAGGGGCCAGATAGGCGCGAGGGGCCGGCTAGGCGCGAGAGGGGCCGGCTGAGCGCAAGGGGCAGGCTGCGGCGGGAGAGGGGCCGGCTAAGCGCGAGGTGCCGGCTAGGCGTGAGGGGCCGGCTAGGGCACGAGAGGGGCCGGGTGGGCGCGGAGGGGCCGACTAGGCGCAAGGCTCCGGCTACGGCGCGAGGGGCCGGCTAGGCGCGAGAGGGGCCGGCTAAGCGCGAGGAGCCGGCTGGGCGCAAGGGGCCGGCTGCGGCTCGAGAGGGGCCGGCTAAGCGCGACGGGCCGGCTAGGGCGCGAGAGAGGGGCCGGCTGGGCGCGGAGGGGCCGACTAGGCGCGAGGGGCCGGCTACGGCGCGGGGCCGGCTGGGCGCGAGAGCCCGACTACGGCGCGAGGGGCTGCCTACGGCGCGAGGGGCCGGCTACGGCGCGAGAGGGGCCGGCTGGATGCGAAGGGGCCGACTAGGCGCGAGGCGCGAGAGGGGCCGGGGGACGCGCTAGGGGCCGGCGAGGCGCGGTAGGCTAGGGCGCTGGGCGGAAGCGGGTGAGTGGACCTAACCTACTCATGATACCATGTTAGAATACTAGAATGAATTAGAAATGAGAGAGAACAAGGGAGATATAGGGTTTGGGTTGCACTCTCTAAGAACACACACCTATTCTAGCCTATAACTTCTACATGCACAAGTATGTTTAAGTTGACACAACCTTCAGTCTCGATAAGAGCACATGAGCAGCTTCAGCCATCTGTTCCAGATCATCCAACCAGCCTAAAACACCACACTCAACAAACCACCCACCAGCCTAAAACACCACACTCAACAAACCACCAACCAGCCTAAAACACCACTCAACAAACCACCAACCAGCCTAAAACACCACACTCAACAAACCACCAACCAACCTAAAACACCACACTCAACAAACCACCAACCATCCTAAAACACCACACTCAACAAACCACCAACCAGCCTAAAACACCACACTCAACAAACCACCAACCAGCCTAAAACACCACACTCAACAAACCACCAACCAGCCTAAAACAACACACTCAACAAACCACCAACCAGCCTAAAACACCACACTCAACAAACCACCAACCAGCCTAAAACACCCTTTCCAGCAGGATGCAAAAAAGGTCGCCTCTCGTATCTCCGCATTCCCAACACCCCACCTCTTGTCCATCAGTAGCTTTGCTGCTCTGTGCTCTCTCCCCCCATCAATCCACTCTCCAACTCGCAGTGCTTGCTTGCTGCGACCATACAGCAGGTCTCAAGGTCTCCAATGAGGCCTCGTTGCTTCTGCCTTGGTCGCCCTGGCGGACTGCCTTCCTCTGCATCCCACACTGCCATTCCTCTTCTGCTGCTGCCTTGCTCTGCTACCTAATGTAGCTGCAGGATGCGCCACCACAACAAGGTCGACATTTGATGATGTTTCCGCTGCAGTAGCTGCTTTTCTGGCTGGTCGTGGCTTGGGGATGAGGGATGGTAGCAGGCTGGCACTTGCTGCTGCCTTTCTTGCAAGGGACTTGCTAGTTCGCGCTGAGTCACACGTCCTTGCAGTGAGCTTCACAGCAGGAGTCGCCATTGTCTCCACAGCTGATGAGCTAAAATCATCCGTCCTTGAAGCCAAGTTGACAACAGCGATCGCCATTGTATCCCCAGCTGATGACATCACATCACCGTTGCTGCTAACATCACAGCTGCTGACGATGCTGCTGACCCCGTTTGAAATGTTACCACAGCAACTGATGCCGCTTACAATGCTGGTCGCGTCACTGAACGAGATCAGGGGAGTGATGCAGTTGCTGTCAGCCGCGCTGCTGACCTTGTCGTTACCACTGGAGCTGACCTCGTTGCTGTCAGTGCTGCAGCTGACGTCACTGATGCCACCGTTCTAGCTGACGTCATTGCTGCCACCGCTGCAACTGACGCCACTGGAGCCACTGCTGCTGCTTGCTGTGCTGCTGAGGGAGACCACGGAACTCGTCTCCAAGAAGGGTGTCTTAATGGAAGCGACGTTCGTGGAGGTGCTGCTGTGGACGACCTCGTTCAGCGAGCTCGTCTCCTTGGCAGCCAAGCACGGACTCGCTGAATTGCGAGTTGACGAGCTCAGCGGCACAACCTGCTTCTGGATCACGCATTGGAGTTCCCACATGCGACGGGCTTCAGAAACCGAAGGGTAGACATAGGATGCCATGAAAACAGCTAACAAAAGCTGAGACGAGTCGAAAGCTGTGAGCATAGAGTGACAGAAAGTAGACGCTCTGCGAACTGGAGTTTGCTGAAAAGTTGCTCAAACTGAACAAGCTGCAGGAATCTGAAAATGGGATTATGGGACTGCAGATTTGTACCAGACACAGACTCCGTCGGACAGAGGGAAGAGCAGGCAGAGGAGAGAGCGAGGAATCCTTAGAGGGGTTGTCGGAAGGGGGGACAGTGTAACAACCAAGACTATTATAGTAGGGTTAGACCAAGCAAGGAATGCTCTCCAATCTAATAATAACCCTAGCTTATCCCTATGGTAGCCTTGAGGTTGTTGGTGAAGTCTTCAAAGGAGAGGCTTGAGTGAAGAAGTCCTTGAGAGAGTTGTGTAGGGGAAGCTGTGAGGAGAGCTCCAAGGCTTAGAGAAATCCCATTTCCAAATTAGATTGTTGGAGTTGGGAAATGGAGAATGAGCTTGTGAAAGCCCAACCCCTTCCTAGACCCCTTGGGGAGATCCAAATCCTCCATGGCAACAAGGTGGAGGAGCTCCTAGAGTTGAGTTGCTTAGGTGGCATTTTAGGTTGGGTTGCTACCCATTTGAGAGCAAGTGTGTGGAAAAAAATGTTGGATTGAGTTGGTTGTAACACCAACTGTCAATCTGTGGTTGGTTGTAAATCCAACCATTGGTTGGCAATGTGTAGGCTTGGGAATTCCCAAGCCTCAACATAAAGGGTTGGAATGTCCAAACCACATTTGCCTTGGATTGGGTGGTTAACCACATTTGTACACCCAACCCATCCTTCCCTAGCACAACTTTCTCATGCGTGCGACCTAGCGCAGGTCACGCTATGGCGCCCTAGCTAGGTCGCGCCACTTGCGCTAGGCAGATTTAGTATGCGTTACAGACAGAGTCGACGGGCAGGAATGGACTTTTGCACCTTTGCCCGAGCGGCTCCAGAAGAGTCGGAAGCTGCCCAGCCTGAACATTTCACACCGACTCTGAAATAGATCTGCTGAAGGAACGAAAATGAATTCCTCGGAGGCCTGTGGGGCAGGAGTACGACGCCAGAACCTTGTCTTCCGCTGACCCTAAGCAGTTGTGTTTGCTGCCAGTTCTGTGACAGCGTGCCTGCCCGCGTAAAAAATGTGATTTCCTGTTCGCGAAGCCGCTCTCTCTAGGATCGAAGGGCGATTCCCAAGGGAAGCAGGCGTGTGAAACATACTCGGGGAGAGACATGGAACCGCCAGCGACAAAAACACGCAATGATGTGGATCTGGTAACCGTGAAAGTCAGGAAGCGCCGACGAGGAAAACGAATTACGAGGTGGTTACCCGACACAATTCGCCCATAATGTCCGCTCTAGAGGCTGCGGCAAAATCTCGAGGGTCATACTGCAAATGAAGGGCCTACCTCATGGTCGTGAGCATCTCGAGGCTAGTGGTTAGGGCGTGTCCAGTTCGTTCGTATACTATTCACTTTGCATATCAGGTACGGAATTTCGACCTGGTAACCCGAAATTTCCTGACCACTCGGACACACACGGGAAATTGACGGTTTTGGCGGACACCCTCCAAACGTGCCCACACACGTGGGCCGCATGTTTCCGAACCGAATGGAGATTGTACAGACGGCAGGAACGTCCAAAACCTGGCTGGCGAAAAATAGAACGCTTACATTCGCCATGCTTTCGTGACGCATGCGAAGCACCGGGCGGGCCTCTTTCCGGGGCAGAATTCGGTTACCCTGATGTTTTCGCGTGCCAGTCTGTTATGTGCGCGCTGCGCACCCGCTCATTTGTCGAGACACGGGCGGAACACATGTTCGCGTTTTGCTGTTGATACTGTAGGTGTACCTCAACACATTTACACTTGGTGTTTCAATATTTCGGCGTGTTAAAAAAATGTCAAAAACTCGTGTTGGGGCAAAATGAATGCGCTGGACACGCCCTTAGGACAGAATCAAACTTCAGTAATTCACCTACAGGATCCGTACTAGGTGAAATCGAGGTGGGTGGGAAAAAGTGTCCTCGTTACGGCGCTTCTCTCGTTGTCAAACCTTCCAGCCATCAATGTCAACCCCTCGGAATAGCCGATATTGGTTACTTCCAATCTCAACAAGTCATGTAATTTGGAAGAGAATATTAACATATCCTACAAAACTTAACTAGTATTTCAGCTGGAAATCGGTGCTAGTTTTCTTTGTTGTAGTGTTCTAAGAGACTAATGTATCCTTAGAACCTCCTCCTAGATTCAAGGATGCTTAGGAACCAAGTTGGACATGACTTATTCTTAGGAGGCACCATCGAATCCAAGAAGTGTGTTTCAACCAAGTCACAACCAGCCCTGAAGGATCTAGGAGTTTACCCTCTAGAAGCATTCCCAATCCAACCGAAGTACTCTATACTACCAAACGTATAGTCAATCAGCTATATGTGTGTTTATTGGCGCAACCTAGATATTCCCATAATTCCAACACCCCCCTTGCTCCAATACGCACCAATTCCACTCTCCATTAAAAAGATAACTCTGTTAGATTAGCAGAATGACTAGAATCGACGGATACAGAGGAACATATGGTTGGGTGTTGTACCCTCTAAGATCACAAGCCCTTCTAGCCTATAACTATACATCTGCAAATATGTATAAGTTGACACACCCCCTAGGCTAGACAAGGGGCAGTGCCTAGTAAGAGACACACAGCTCAGGGTGGCACTACTAGTCCAACCTCCGAGACAAAGGTCTAAAGACCAGTCAGCAAGATTACAAGCTAAACAAGAGTAAAACCATGGTGGAACTACTAGTCCAGCCACTGGAAAACGAACCACAAGACCAGTCAAGATAATACGAGTAGTACACAATCAGGTTCCTAGCAAGTGAGGAGCTACTGGAACTAGACCAAGCTGTACACAGTGCCACTGATGACCTTTAAGCATAAGCGCCTTCGTAAAGATATCAGCTGTGTGAGCATCGGAGGCCAAGTGTACTACGCGGGCCTGGCGGCGCTGCTGTAGCTCGCGCAGGAGGAAGTACCATAGCTGGATGTGCTTCGCTCTGCCCTCTAGTCGAGGCTCCTGACACAAGAGGATCATGGCCCTATTATCAGCGTACAGAACCGGGGCAAAGCTAGGCCGCTCACCTAAGTCAGTGAGCAAGAAGGTGAGCCAGCGGAGCTCCAGTGCCGCCATGGCACCGGCGTAGATCTCAGCCTCATAGCTAGACTGTGCAACAGACGACGAGCGGGTGGACCTCCACGAGATGGCACCAAAACAAATGCTAAAGCAGTAGCCCTGGGAGGACCTGAGGGTCTCAGCATCGTCTGCCCAAGAACCGTCTGTGTGCCTAGTAAGGACCACTGGCCTGCGTCCTCCCAGCACTAGCCCCATGCCCGATGTACTTGCTAGATAACGCAAAACCCTCTTATCGGCCGACCAGTGCTGTGGTCGGTGTCTACTTGTGGCCACAAAGCGAGCCAGGATGCTGAGAGGGTATGCAAGATCTGAGCGAGTGCAAGTCATGAGGTATATGAGGCAATCCACTAGCTCTGCATAAGGACCACTGGGCTCTACTGACTCCTCAGGAACTGGAGCAGAGAGCCTGTGGTCTACTGGCAGAGGCGTGGGTTGTGCGGAGGAGAACTGAAGACCGAACCTCTGAAGGACCTGGCGCACCAAGTGTGACTGTGTGAGAGTGATGGTGCGTGCTGCTCTGTCCCTGGAGATCTGCAGGCTAAGGTAGCGACGCAGCTCTCCTAGGTCAGTTCAGGTATGTCTCTTCAGCAGCTTGGCCTTTATGGAAGCCAGTGCGTCTCTGTCTGCAGTAGCGAAGACCAGGTCGTCTATGTAGACAAGGATGTAGAACGGAGTTTGGCCAGCACGAACGAAGAGCGAGGGGTCTGCAGACGACGAGAAGAATTGCAGGTCAGCTAGCGTAGCATGCAAACTGTCGTGCCACTCACGAGGCGCATGTCGGAGGCCATAGACCGGGCGCCAAAGGAGCCACTGGGTCCCAGGAGGGAAGGTACCGGTGAAGCCCTGTGGGCGGCGCAAGTAGACCTGCTGTTGTAGGCTGCCCTGAAGAAACGCAGTGGTGAAGTCGAGGGAGTGGAGCTCGTATTCACAATGTGGTGCTATATGTTGCAGCGTCCAAAGAGTAGTCATCTTCGGGGTCGGGGCGAAGGTGTGAAAGAAGTCCACACCCTCGCACTGACTGAAGCCCCTAGCCATGTAGTGTGCCTTGAACCTAGGCGGCTCTCCAGGGGGACACTTCACCTTGAAGAGCTACCGACCATCGACTACGTTCACCCCAGGTAGGGGAACTGCGTCGATGTAGGTGCCGGTGGATCTCCAAGATGCTATCTCCTGCTCCATGGCAGCTATCCATTGAGAGGCTCAGGGTCCCGAGGTCGCTTCAGCGTAAGTGCGAGGGGTCGGGATGTCAAAGACGTCTGGGTTACTGTCAGGGACTAGCAGCATGAAACAGAGATGGGGAGCAGCCTCAGACAGGAAAGCAAGCTCGTACTGCCTGTCCTCTAGGACGTCACTGCCAAGGGCAGGAGCACCCACGACGGACGAAGGGCAGTCAGGGTCAGAGACCAGTGCTGTGGCGTAGTCAAGGCGGTGGGTAGAGGCGAAGTCAGTAACAAGAGCGTCAAGACTAGAGACAGGAACAGACGGGTCGGTAACAAGGGAGGCATGGACCCGAGGAACAAGAGGACGAGCGCACAAAGATAGTCAGACATTGGGGGAGGCGCGACAACAAGCGAGGACGGAGGAGGTGACGGGAGGAGAGGAGGACGAGAAATATGGGAACGAAGCAACATTGGGTGAGATTGCTGAGCAGGAGAGACAGGACGAGCATGAGAAGGACGGCGAGACCAGATGTAAGACAGAGGCGTCGGGTCAGGAGACAGAGGAGGAGACACAAGAGGGGAACGAGGGGGAAGACGAGCCGAAGACGAGTCCGGCAGAGGGAACACAGGGCCGTACACAGGAAGAGGAGGGGCCGAGGGAGGCATAGGCAAGCAGTCAGGGGAGGGAAGGTTGAGCAGGCGAAGGGCGGGCACCGGCGACGACTGCTGTTGCTGGTGCTCGACGCCGATACCTGGACCGCCAGCTGTACCTTTGGCTACCTCCGGAACACTCCACTCCAGCACTCCCAGAACGAGCACCCCCAGAGCGAGAACCCTCTCCAGCACCGGTGCCACCCAAGCCCGCCGGGACAAGCCACGACAGGAACCCCAGGACTAGCACCCTCCTCAACGCCAGCACCCCTAGAGTCCGCGGACGGGCGCTGCTGCTGCGGCTGCGGCGATAGCAGCGACTTCGGCGGCTGCTGCGACGGCAGAGGAGGACACACCGGAGGAGAGGCATGCGGCGAGAACTGCACCGCAAGGCCACCAGAGTCAGCCGACTCCTCGACCAGGACAACCGACGGGAGGGGAGTGACGTGAGACATACCAGACGGAGCAGGACGGGGAGGGAGGGGAGCAGGGGCTACCAGGGGAGTGGGTACCAGAAACAGGGGAAGGGAAACTGGGAGACCTCGGTGGGGAAAGCGGTGATAAAAGGAGACAGGCTCGTCGAAAGTGACATCGCAAGAGTGCAAGAAGACGGCGGGTGGTAAAAGTGCCAGTCAGACGAGTCAAGGGGGAAACAGGGGACAGTGCGGGTAGTGAGCTTGTCCGTGCCCGAGGCATGAACGTGAGCAAGGCAGCCCCAGACGTGGAACGCGGACGCGCCACAAGGGAACCCGGTCCAAAGAAGGGTCGTCGAAACCTGCGGCCTTTGGGAGTGCGGCCATTGGTTGAGCTGGTGAGCGGCGTTCGTGACCATCAGCGGTTCTGTACTCAGCTTGGTGTAGTCTCAGTAGCAGCTACTCTCCTTGTATCCTGATCTATATTATACCGGCGTGTACTTCTTGTTTTATACCTGCTTGTCTTGCTACACTAACTGACTTCCCTTGTGGCCTTTTGTCTCAGTGGTCGGACTAGTAGTGCTGCCCTGAGTTGTCTTGTTACCTTCATCAGAGGCGAGACTATTCGTGCTTCCCTGGTTTGTTAAACGCTGCCCCTATCAAGTGACACACTGTGGTTGCCCTTGAGATCCTTGGGGAAGGGTTACAGGTGCAGAGCCTGGTGCACTTACCCGCTACTTAATAAGCCCTTTTAACTCAGTGGGTAGCGACTGAGCTCTGACAGCCTCTACCTAGGCTAGGGGGTGTGAAAACAAACATATATATGTATATATATGTTTGAATATATATTGTTATCTCTAATTAGGTTAGTTATGTTTGCGCAGCCTAGCTAAGTCAACTTATTAGGGAGAATAACACTTACCGTATGTACATAGTGTAAATATGCCTCATATAATGTATAACAAATGCACATGGGTCTTTTTTTTCCACCCTCCAATGATCACCCTAGATTTTTTTCCTGCATTTTCCTAGGGTCCTAGGGAATTTTCTTTTGTCCGGGAGAATACGGTACCGTATGAACCACATCAACAGAAAATCCCTAGTGTTGGAAATACCTCAAAGACTTAAGCGTTTCTGAAGTGTAACACTACACTCGAAGGAAATGTTGTATCGAGTACGCGAGTCAACGAAGGTTACACGAGGAGGTTGGACGAAAGAACGCGAAAGGACGAAGGGACTCGAAGGATCGCAAGCGGAGGTTGCGACTGACCGTTACGACTGCAAAGGTGGTAACCGAACCATCGATCGAATCGCTGTGCGACTCGAGAACCGTTTTTTCAACTGTATTCTGCAACTGCTCTAGTTTTCTATCTTCTATATATTGCTGTATGCTTGTTTCTTTTAATCAATCACTTGCTCTCACATACTAGTGCAAGGGTTCAACTACTCAACACTTCCGCTGCACTACTCAAGCATCTTGTACAAGTGGGACTTAATCTCTGAAAGATCCTAAGGGCTTTTCTTAGCCCAACATGGTATGAGAGCTGGTCAGAGACCAAACTCCCAGCAACAACACTCTATCTACAGTCAAGCACATCAAGAGATTCATCGATTACAAGTCATGGACAACAAGGGCAAGAAGTCCTCTACGGGCTCACCCAGCGCCCAAGACACTCAACCCGGCAACTCTGGACTACACACTTCAGGATTACATACTGAGACCGGCGCTGCTCAAGAAACAACACGAAGGGTACCAGAAATGGTGTCCCCTTCACCTTCTTCAAGCGTGGACCCAAACCTCATGGAAAGGTTCTTCAGCTTCATGTCGCACTTTGACCAGCAGCAGCAGACAAGGACACCTGCGCATTCAACACAGAGCAACGGGGGAAACATGGGATTAGCACCAATGAGCCTCCACAACTCATCATTCGGGCGGCACAATCAGGCGCCTACCTTAACGCCTTATCACTCTTCACCGGGGACGTTTGAGTTCATGCCGCCCCGTCCTCAACCGAGAGCAGCTGCATCACAACAGACACCAAACGAGATATTAAGTATCCAGGCGCAGTTTTCACATGTGATTAAACCGCAGACATCTTCACCGTTCAACGGGCACGACTTCTTTACCTGGAGTTTCGAGTTCGAGCTGCTGATGGAGGCCGCGCACCTCTTGGGATACTTCAACCTATCCCTGCCATTTCCAAGCAATGGCACTGCAAAGGAGCAGGAAATCTTCACTTATTAGTCGCTGCTGGCGTACACAGTTCTCCTGCGAAACCTGTCACCACAAGAGCAACAGATCATCAGAATGTATCGGAGCTACGGAAACTCCGCAGAGCTCGCTTGGCATCATCTGAAGTGCCTCTATCAGGCAAACGACAATGTGACACAAAGCAGACTCATGCAACAGCTGACAACAATACAAATGATGACCGGGAAAAAGGCGATGCAGTATATGAGTCGCTGCCAAACAATCCGCGACCGTCTGCTTCGATGCGGAGGTACAATCACTGAAGAAAGCTTCGTAACACTTGTCCTCACCGGGCTCGGGCCAGAATGGAGAACCACCTGCTCGCTTCTTCGCGCCCATGGACGAATTTTCGAGATGCACCTTTGCGCCGAGCTTCATGCTGAACAACAGGAGATGGACCTGTTTGAAGAAAGACAACCACGGATTAAGCAGCAGCCATTAGTCTTCTACACCCAAAGAAGAAAGGACAACAAGTACAACCGACGCGATAAGCAGCATCGATATGACACCAGAGGTCTCACCGTCGTGCCGCCGTTCTGCCACAATTGTCAGACATTGGGACATTCCAAGGTTAACTGCACGCGCCCTCGAGTTTATCGTCCAGCAGATCCGCAAGTCGCCTCCACTCAAGAGAATCCGCCAAGCCGCTCCTCTACACCTGAACGAGACACACCAAACATCATCAACTGCATGGTACGGATCGACAGCTGCAGACCCGAGTCACCACCCACTTATGCTCCAGACAAAGAACTGCCGCTGCCACACTCACAAGGTCTTCAAGTCAACCCCACGTATGCTGCAGTTGCCAACGCTGAACCCACTGGGCGAAACACTTGGTTCTTGGACAGTTGCTGCGGCCAACACATGTGTTCTTCCGGGCTTTTCGTGCAACGGGAGCGATGCCTCAACCGCGATGTCATCATCACCGTCGCCAACAACGAGAACCTGAAAACAAATAGGCAAGGAGTGGTTCAACTTCAGTCAATGGAGACAAACGTCATACTACAACTCAACAAGGTTCTCATCGTCGACAACTTGGGATACAATCTACCAAGTGTCAGCCAGTTAATGGCGAAGGGAATTCACCTGGAATGCGACTCGGACGCCAACGAGTTTTGACTTTACCATGGGAAAGGCGGCCTCTTCATCGGTCGCGCTCTCCTGAAGTCGGGCGTCTTCGTGTTGGACTTCGTCCCTGACCGTGGAACTGCCGACAGCGACAGCATCGTGTCATTCGCCGCCTGGACGCATCCGCCAGATCTTGACCCCGATTTTACTCCAGACGGATTCTGGTACTCCAACACCATCCCTGCAGCAGAAAGAACACGAGCACTAGCAGTCATCCGACAAGAACTACAAGTACCAACAAGCGTCACTCACCCGACATCACATGCAGTAGCAGTGGCAGGACCTAGCCGTGTGCCATCACCAGCAATCCGAGGACCGCCATCCGAAGTGGATCAACTCATGCCCATCACCCGAGGAGCCTGCCGCAGTCCAGCCACGGTCGTCGCGTTCTTCTCCAACACCGACATGTACCAGCGCTCACCCGGCCATCGCGCTCCCGACGACACCTGGCATCAACGCCTCGGACATCTTCAAACAGCACAGTACTACAAACCATACAAGTCGGAGTATTAGAAAAGGACGCTCTTCTCACAACGAGCGGTTAGGAGCATCGACGACCCCGCGCACGATGCTTCACGTGTCCCGAAGCCGATCTTCCCCACCAACCTTTTCCGTCGCACCATAATCCAAGCGCACCTGCATACGCACCGATGGAAAAAGTCTACAGCGACATCTTAAACATGCCTCGAGACGACAGTGAACCAGAGTACAACTATGTCATCACATTCACCGACACAGCAACACGATACGTTTGGCACTACAACCTCAAGACACGAGATCAAGCGTTCGAAGCCTTCACAACGTGGCTCCCCATCACTGAACGAGAATCAGGCTCGCAACTCAAGAGCTTCCAGTCAGACGGAGCACTGGAGTACCAGTCACAACGATTCAGGAACTACTTGGCGGAAAGAGGCATCAGACCCCTGGTGTCCCTGCCCTACGCTCACCAGCAACAGGGGTCGCAGAGAGGATGAACCGAACCTTGCAGACGATGATGTGGAAGCTGCTCCTGGGGATGAGACTGCCCAGCACGCTTTGGCCTGACGCGATGACGCATGCAGTCCACCTGCACAAATTGCTGTCCTCGTCATCACTTCCCAACAACGCATCACCGCACCTACTGTGGACAGGAAAACAGGGCAGCACAAAATTACTTCGAGTCTTCGGCTGCATGGTACAGTACAGACCCCACACAGCCCGAGCAGGTCGATTCTCTCAATGAGCACGGTGGGGACTACACCTCGGCATCGCAAAACATTTCCCAGCCTGGAAGCTTCTCGACATTCAGGACAAAACCACCGTGGCCTCACGTGATGTGATATTCTACGAGCGACTCACACTGCAGCATTACCTGGACAACATCACCAACAAAGACGACCCCACCGACAGCTTCGAGGGCCATCGGTTCTTTGCCGACCATGCTGCCGAAGCTGTCGCAGTAGACGAAAACGTACCTGGAGCCTCGGAAGCTGCCGGACCACTCCCTTACTGCTCCGTGTCCGTTCCACTCGACGACGACAATCCTCTCGAAAGGAACAACCTCGACACCTATTACCACTTCGCTGACCACGGTTACGCTACACCTCAACTGGTAGACACAAATGCCTCTGAACGCATCGGACCAAGTTTCTAACTTGATCCCGAGGATGGTGACAAAGCAGCTTATCCCACGAATGACAATTCCCCTCGACACACATCCACGGGCCTGCAGATACTTGGACTATGGGTCGCCGTCCAGAGCCCTCCGCCGCCGTCACCGCGTGAGCCAACGACTCTGTCGCAGGCTCTGGGGGGGGAACACAAGGCAAAATGGAAGGAAGCAATGAAAAAGGAATTGAAGGCCCTGCAAGACCGAAATACGTGGAAGCTGGCACCTGCAACAAAAACCAACGGGAAGAATGTGCTCTCGGGAAAATGGGTGTACCGCATCAAGACTAATGTGGATGGCTCCATCGACCGCTTCAAGGCTCGCTGGGTCGTACAAGGCTCCGACCAGCGATACGGAACCGACTGCACGGAGACTTTCATCCCAGTCTCACGACATACCTCCCTGCGCATTCTGCTCGCCGTCGCGGCCACGAAAAGACTACCACTGCGCCAGATCGATGTCGCCAACGCCTTTCTGTACGCACTTGTGGACGCCGAAATCTTCGTCGAGCAACCCCACGGATTCATCGACGATCCCACAAAAGTGTGCCATCTGGCAAAATCCCTTTACGGAATTAAACAAGCCCCGCGGCTCTGGCAGCAGCACCTTCACGACCGCCTCGTCAGGATCGGTTTTCTGCAGCTGCCGCACGATCAAGGCATGTACCGACTACAAAGGGGGGGGGGGGGACTTCGTCCTACTCATCGTCTACGTCGATGACCTACTCTATGTCGGCTCCACTATCGACGTCGCCAACTGGTTCGAAGGGGAGCTGAGGAGTGACTTAACACTCACGGTGTCAGACACCGTGAGCCAGTACCTAGGTCTAAACATCGTCGAAGACAACTCGGCGCTCTACTTACACGCCGGAAAATACGCAGGCGTTGTCGCGAAGAAATTCGGTCTTACGCCAGTCGCAGTCGCGACTCCCTATCGCTATGGGAACAACAGCGGAAACTCCGCAAAGCTCCCCGCGAGCAAATCCAGGAGTATCAACAAAAGCTCGGCTGTCTACTATTCGCAGCAGTAACCTGCCGACCGGATCTGTCCTACAGCGCGAGCCAACTGGCGACACACCTGAAGCAGCCGGAGCAAGAGGATCTCGAGGAACTAAATCGGGCACTGCTCTACTTCGTCTCTACGCCGCTACCGGACTTACCTATAGCAAAGTAACGCCATCATCCGTATAGCTACTCGACTATGTCGACGCCGACCACGCGGGAGACAGAGAGAATCGTCGCTCCAGAAAGGGCTACGTTTACCGACTAAAACCTATCGGGACTATTTCCTGGCAATCGAGCAAGCAGGAACTAATAGCGCTATCCTCGGCTGAAGTGGAATACATCGCTCTCTGCTCTGCGACCAAAGAGGGACTTTACCTACAGGAGCTGCTCGAGGAAGCAAAAATTACGACCATGCCCGCCTTCTCGTTACTCTGCGACAACCAATCTGCGATCAAAATTGCGAACAAAAATGGGTTCGCCAATCGAACCAAGCACATCGCCCTACGGTATTTCTTCGTCAAGGATGAAATCGCGAAGGGGAGACTTCAACTCAGTTACTGCCCCATGACAGATTTGGCTGCAGATTACCCGACGAAGAAACTGGCGAAGGCAAAGTTCGATTACTGCATGTTGCTGACCGGGCAGAGAAACGTCATCGAACCTGAACACGTAAGCACTCCAGAAACGAAGGGGAGTGTTGGAAATACCTCGAAGACTTGAGCGTTTCTGAAGTGTAACACTACACTCGAAGGAAATGTTGTATCTGTAATAATTTGACAGGTGGTGTGCAAGAGACTAAGTATGAAATTTGCAACCACAAGTATTTAACCAAGGATCTTTGCTGGAATGGTAGACTAGTAAGATAGCGGAAGTCTTATAGGAGTGAACCTGAGCACATGAACTTGTGGGTAGTCGAAGGTTGAATAACCTGAGCACATAATTATGTGGAAAGTCAAGGTTAATAATAGAAAGGCATTACAAGGATTTTATAGCTCTAGGAAAAGTACCTGTTCGGCTAGTTGCGCGCTATGTGACCTATTCGTCATACTATAGGGTCGCGACTGTTCGCGTGATTGAAGCGGCTCGTTACGCCTATTCGTGTAACTGAAGCGGTTTGCTGATGTCATCCCCGAGACCCGCGATGTTTTGCTGACATCAACACTCGGGCATGGTTACTTACTGAGAAACGCGATACTGCGCGCTTCACCAAAAACAGAACTTACAGGAATGCAAAACTTCAATTATCACAACACTCCCCTTCATTCCTGGAAGGTCGATGTAGTCACGTCGTGGTTGGATTCCGGCGAATGAAATCTGCAATTTGGAATCTTGTGACGTGTAAACTTCATGTGCTGTAAGTAGTCGACGGTCATTCTATTGGTCAAATGGTAGACCAATCGCTTTCTTCTCTTAGTGATGACGAATTTTGGCTTTGACGAAGTGCGCGTAGATCCTCCTTTCCCCCCTCACTTCGGCAGAGAAAAAATGAGTCGAGTTGAAAGTGGTTGGGGTTGCGCCAATGAACGTGGCAAGGCTGAAGGGGACGAACACAAAACCACGAGAGTGTTGCACATGGTGGAGAGGAGGCTCGGCATCATCCGGAGGCTTGACAGACCATGAAGTGATGGGCAGATCTGATGGTGCAGCTTTGGGCAGTGAAATATGTTGAGTCAGCAGTGCACGCAGCTGCTCACGTAGATCGTGTAGGATACTGTTCAACCTTTCTGCTTCGTTGCATCGTTGAACGCGATGACGAGGGGTGTGGTGGCAGTTGATGCTCAGGCCTTGCTCGTAGTCGTTGGAACTCGAAGTGTGGTGATCAGCTGCTCTGGAGTATAGGAAAGGTTGCAGCGTGGTATTGAGCTCGCTTGCTGCTATAGTCAGCCACGCAAGAATTAAGATGGTAAAATATGAAGGGAGTAAAAACCTTGAGAGTGAGTAACCTTTTTCTGAGAGACTGGTAGTTGAAGAAGTGTCTGAAGGCTTGTCGAGAGTAGTTGTCGCGTCGAAGAAATTTTCAGGAGCGAGTTGCAGAATTTCCTCGTGTTCTTGACTAATATTTTCCTTGATATTAGCGGCAGGTGTGTCGACAAGGATGTTGGTGGTGCTGCTACTCTGATTTTCTTCTTCGATGCTGCTGAAGACCATTAGTGGAGTGGTTACCAAAGCTATTGCTGCGATGATGGATGGAGCTTGAAGAGGAGCGGCATCTTCAGACGGTTTTGCTGCCTTGAAGCGTAAAACGAATACGCCATTTTTTGTTGCTGCTCTTCCGATGTACGTGTTGTCCACATCATGTATTAACTCATGCTCTTGTGTCGTGCAGTTTCCGACCGTGCGGAATTTATTCTTCAAGAGTTGAAGAGTTGACATTAAATTGAAGCCACGATTGTCGACGAGTAAAACATTGGTAAGGCGTAAGGAATTTCCCGTATCGATTGATGTCAAAAGGAGACTGCCGAGATTTTCTGCTGCAATTGTTTGACCGTTGGCGAGTGTGATTGGGCAGGGTTGAAGAAGTCGACGACGGTTGTAGATGAAAGGATTTGTTGAAGAGACCATGTGATGGCCACAACAACTATCCAAGTACCAAGTATCGGAATCTGAACTGCAGTTAACGATGTGAGTGGATGAAGTAGGTAAACGAAAATTTGAGGTTACCGTATTGTTGGCAGAGTTTGAATGAGCGGCTGTCGGCTTTGTTGAGTTGCTTGGAGGAGCACCGTTGAGTGTCATTGGTGGTGTTGATATGGCAGATTTTGCTTTTGGAGGCGCATGTTGCTGAAAAGATTGCTTCGAAGGCTGACGTAGCTGCTGTGATGATTTCGACTGCTGCGGTTCTTCATGAGGTAAATACCTTTTCTTAAAGTAGCACCGGTCAGTAGAATGTCCTCCCTTGTTGCAATTGTAACAAAAGTATTGAGGACGTCGGGTTGGTGTTGAATAGAAGCTGAGTTGTATATCCCCATTTTTGTTGCGTTGTGACTGCAGGTCAAGATCTTGCTATTCTGCTTGAAGATAGGAAGAAATCTCGGCTTCAGAGATGTTTGGATTCATGCGCAGGACGGCGCGCGTCTGTCGCCATTCGGGTCCAAGGCCAGCAAGAAGGAACGTGAGATACATCTCACGAGGGAAGTATCCTCCACTTTTCTCCTGTTGATCTCGTAGTGTACAGATGCGATTGACGTAGTCCATGACATTTTTGTTTGTCATCATCTGCACATTTGTCAGCTGCGAAAGAATTTTACTCACTGTGATTGTATCTTTTGCCATGTATACCCCCTTCAGGTGGTTCCATGCAGTTTCAGTTGGCGTAAAGCTTGAATGAAAGGATCGGACGCCGAGCTGATCCTTTGGTGATAAGTTTCGAACAAGAACCGTATACGCCCCGAGAGAGGCGTGCAAGAAACTTTGTTGCTCCAGTTGGGTTCCCATAACATGATACGTGAATTCGCGGGTGAAGAACGGCCAAAGCCCAGCGGACTGCGCAAGAAGCTCAAACTCGAAACTCCAGGAGTAAAAATCAACTCCGTTAAAAGGTATAGTTGTCTTGATTTGTGTGCTGTTAAGTAAATTCGGTGGTTGAAAAATAATGCCCTGTTGTTGAGGTTGTTGCTGTTGCTGCTGTTGTTGTTGATGTTGTTGCTGCTGTTGCTGTTGCTGAGATTGCTGTGGTTGTTGATGATGTTGTTGTTGTTGCTGTTGGTGAGCAGGGGAACGCCCGAAGATGTAAAAGGGATGCTGCTACTGCTGTGACTGCGACTGTTGTGCAAAAGGTGAGAAAGCAAACGAACCAGTACTCAGAGCTGTAGCTCCACGCATATAACTCGAGCCGTCAAGGCTGATTCCACTGAATGCCAATGATATTGACCGCGTTGAAAACGGTGGTTGCGCTGTTGCTTGTTGCTGTACTTATGACTGTTGTTGAACTGATGCTTGTTGTTGTGCTGTTGTCTGTGTTTGTTGGTGTTGTGTTGCAGGGGCAGTTGATGACATCCCTGGAGTATTGGCAGAAGACGGATTCTGCTGCTACTGCTGCATACCAATATGCGCATAAGCCGGTGGAAATGGTCCAGAGGCTGAGAGACCAGTGGCGGTCGTGGAGACATGTACTCCAGTAGTTACGGAAGTTGATCCGGCAGACGGTGCTGGTGATGAACCAGTCATTGTTGACAGTAGTCTTAATTCCAGATAGCTCTCATACCATGTAATAATTTGACAGGTGGTGTGCAGGAGACTAAGTATAGAATCTGCAACCACAAGTATTTAACCAAGGATCTTTACTGGAATGGTAGACTAGTAAGACAGCGGAAATCTTATAGGAGTGAACCTGAGCACATGAACTTGTGGGTAGTCGAAGGTTGAATGACCTGAGTGTCAAACATGTGTATTTGTTATGTTTGTATAGACTGTATAGGGTCACCTCTTAGAAGGTACAACACTTAGGTATATCTATGTGTTCTCTCACTCTACCTATCATTCACTTCTCTAATTCTGATATGGTATCAGACGTAGGTTAGGATACCCCCCCCCCACCTACCGCTTCCGCTCGCCCCCCTAGCTCGGCCCCGCCGTGCCTCCCTCCTAGCCCCGTCGTGCCCCTAGCCCCGTCGCGACCCCCCTAGCCCCGTCGCGCCCTTCCTGGGCCCCGTAGCGCCCCTCCTAGGCCCCGTAGCGCCCCTCCTGGGCCCCGTCGCGCCCCTCCTGGGCCCCGTAGCGCCCCTCCTGGGCCCCGTCGCGCCCCTCCTAGGCCCCGTCGCGCCCCTCCTGGGCCCCGTAGCGCCCCTCCTCGGCCCCATCGCGCCCCTCCTAGGCCCCGTAGCGCCCCTCCTGGGCCTCGCCGCGCCCCTCCTGGGCTCCGTAGCGCCCCTCCTGGGCCTCGTCGCGCCCCTCCTGGGCTCCGTAGCGCCCCTCCTGGGCCCCGTCGCGCCCCTCCTGGGCCCCGTAGCGCCCCTCCTGGGCCCCGTAGCGCCCCTCCTGGGCCGCTCCTAGGCCCAGTAGTGCCGCTCCTGGGCCCTGTACCGCCCTGCCTGGGCCCCGTAACGCCCCTCCTGGGCCCCGTAGCGCCCCTCCTGGGCCGCGTCGAGCCCCCCCTCCTGGGCCCCGTCACGCCTTCCGGCCCCGTCGCACCCGCCCGGCCCCGTCGCACCAGCCCGGCCCCGTCGCGCATGCCCGGCCCCGTCGCACCCGCCCGGCCCCGTCGCCCCCTGCCCCGCCCCGTCGCACCCGTCCGGCCCCGTCGCGCCCGCCCAGCCCCGGTGCGCCCCTCCTTGGCCCCGTCGTGCCCCTCCTGGGCCACCGTCCCGCTCGCCCGGCCCCGTCGCACCGGCCCGGCCCCCGTCGCACCGCCCGGCCCCGTCGCACCAGCCCGGCCCCGACGCACCAGCCCGGCCCCGACGCACCCGCCCGGCCCCGTCGCACCAGCCCGGCCCCGTCGCGCCCGCCCGGCCCCGTCGCACCCGCCTGGCCACGTTGCACCGGCCCGGCCCCTGCGCTCGTCCCTGCCCCGGCCCCGGTCCTCCTCACTGGTACGGTTCTCCCTCCCCCGCCCTGCACTGCCCTGCACCGTACTGCCCCGCACTGCACCGCCCCGCACCACACTGTACTGCCTGGCACCGCACTGCACCGCACTGTACCGCACTGCACCGCATTGCACCGTACTGCACCGCACTGTACCGCACTGCACCGCACTCCACCTTGCTGCACTGCCCTGCATCGCACTGCACTGTTCCTGATGGCGGCGGAGCTTCGCTTCGACGCTGAAGGCCAGCCTCTGGAGTTCGAGGCGTGGCTTGCCGACCTCCGCCGCCAACTCACTGGCCAACGGCAGGATGGTGAACCGCTTTCCGCACACCTTGACGGTACACTCCCCTGCCCAGACCCCCCTGCTATTTTGCCCGCTGACTCCAACCCCACTGAGCGCGAGTCTACTGCTGCCACTGCCCGTGCGCGCTCTGTCTGGCTTTCTCGCGATGCTGTCGCCCAGCTTGCCATTAGCAACGCCCTTCCCCCGTCCGAGCGCCCTCGCTTTAGATCCCTCACCACTGCTCAGGCATACTTAGATGCTGTCATCCAGCGCTATTCCACCCCTCCGGCTGCCTCGGTGGGTCGCCTGATCCTCCCGATGCTCTTTCCTGACCTTGCATCCTTCCCTACTGTCTCTGACCTCGCTGCCCACCTGCGCTCGATAGATGAGACCTGGCGCGCTGCCTGCACTGACGCACAGCTTAGAGCCCACCAGCCGCCCATTACCTCTACCCTCTACCTGCTTGCCACCCGCCTCCCTGACCGCCTTGCTGTCGCCCGCGACCGCTTCCTTAGCATTCACCCCGCAGACCTCACCCTCACTGACTTTGTAGACACCCTGACTGTGATAGAGACCCGTCACCGCTCCATCGCCCAGGCGAGCGGTGTCGTGCCGGTCCCTATCTTTCAGGGTTGTGCCCCCGCTCAGTGTACCTTCTCCGACGGCTCTGCCGCAGTGGCTGAGACTGCTGCTTCAGCGCAGTTTCGTTCGGAGAAGGGCCGCCGCCCCAAGGTTGGGCGTGGCGGAGGCGGAGGCGGGGGTGCGGGAGGGGTAGTGGTGGGGTCGGGTCGTCTGGTGCTGGAGCGGACGAGGGGACCCTGCCCAGTCCAGCTGAGCCGCCGCCCCTGCAGTTGCAGCAGCCGCAGCAGCCGCCGCAGTCGCAGCCTTCGCAGCAGCCGCAGTAGCCGTCGCAGACGCGGCAGACGAGTGTCCTCCCGCCCGGGTGGCCCGGCGCCGGCGGTGGTCGGGCGCGTGGTGGTGTGCCGAGTGGTGGCTCTGGCGGCGGGCGTTGTCAGTACCAGATCCAGACCGGTCCTCGCCGCGGCTTCGTTTGCGGTAAGATCGGTCACTCCACTCCCCGCTGTTTTTGTCGCCTGGACGACCTCTTTTGTCAGCGCTTCGGCCCGTCGCCAGACCTCCCGGACTGGCTCAGTTTGCTTAGTCGTAAGATTCAGATTTTTGATATGGACATGGATGCCATTGTTTCTGCTCTGCATGTGATGTATGCTGATGACTCTAGTGTGCTTCCAGCTTATTACTCACTGTTGCCTAGTGTAGGTGTGCCTAGCGTAGTCTCCCCTGCTGCGTCAGGCGTAGGATCTCTTGCTTTGTGTAGTCTTGGTGCTTCCGCCGTCGTTCCTTCGTCCGACGCCTCTGCTTCGCTTTCCTTCACCTTGGACTCTGGCGCTTCTCGGTGTTTCTTCCGCGACTCCACCACTCTGACGCCGCTTCCTGTTCCTGCTGCCGTTTCTCTTGCTGACCCCTCCGGCGGTCCGGTAGTCGCCCGCAGTTCCACCACCCTTCCCTGTCCGGCGGTTCCTTCGGGCACTCTCACAGGTCTGCATATCCCCTCGTTCTCCAGGAACCTAGTTGGTGTCGGCTGCCTCCTGGACCTTGGCGTCACCACTACGTTCCCTGGTCACGAGCGGTATGCTGTCTGTACCGAGGCCGCCACTGGTGCCCCCCTCTCCACGTTCCCCCGGGACCCGGTGTCCGGCCTGTTCACTCTGGACACCGTGACCCCCCCGGCTGGAGCGCTCACCCAGGTTGCTGCCGCCTGCTCCTGTCGGTCCCTCACTCACCCGACTCTCCTTTGGCACCACCGCCTAGGTCACCCAGCGCTCCCGCGTCTGCGTCACATGTCCCAGCACGGTCTTGTCCTTGGTCTCCCAGGTTCTCTCCCCGCGTTTCCCTCCTCCCCAGCCCCACCTTGCACGCCTTGTGTCGAGGGTCGGCTTCGCCGTGCCCCTCACTCCTCCTCGTTTCCCCCTACCGCCGCGCCGCTGCAGACCCTGCACCTGGACGTCTGGGGCCCCGCCCCTGTCACTGGGCCGCGTCGAGAGCGCTACTTCCTTGTGCTTGTCGACGACTTCACCCGTTACACCACAGTCTTTCCCCTGAAGCGCAAGGCCGACGTGCCTGGCGCTCTCATCCCCTGGCTTGTCTCTGCGCGTGTCCACCGCGGTCTCCCTGTCTTGCGTCTTCACTCAGACCGTGGTGGCGAGTTTGCCTCAGGTGTCCTTGGTCGCTTTTGTCGTGCGGAGGGCATCACCCAGACGTTCACCCTACCGGACTCCCCACAGCAGAATGGGGTCGCTGAGCGACGCATCGGTTTGGTCATGGAGGTAGCTCGCACCTCCATGATCCATGCCGGTGCACCCCATTTTTTGTGGCCGTTCGCTGTGCGCTACGCTTCTCACCAGCTTAACTTGTGGCCGCACCCTCAACAGCCGCAGGTTTCGCTGACCCGTCTTTGGACTGGGTCTCCTGGTGACGCGTCTGCGTTCCACGTCTAGGGCTGCCTTGCTCACGTTCGTGCCTCCGGCACGGACAAGCTCACTGCCCGCACCCTTCCCTGCGTCTTCCTCGGCTTTCCCCTTGACGCGTCCGACTGGCACTTTTACCACCCGCTGTCTCACCGCTTCTTTCACTCCCGTGACGTCACCTTTGTCGAGTCCGTCTCCTACTACCGTCGCTTCCCCCACCGTGGTCCCCCGGTTACCCCCCCCCTGTTCCTGGTCACTCCTTCCCCCGTAGTCCCTGCCCCTCCTCCTCCTCCTCCCCATCCCGCCCCCTCTGGTGTGTCCCACGTCACCCCCTTCCGTCGGTGGTCCCGGTTGAGGAGTCTTCTGACTTTGGTGGCCCTGCTGCGCAGTCCTCGCCGGCCGCCCCTCCCCCGGCGTCCCCTCCCCAGTCCCCTCCTCCACCGCCGCCGCCGCCGGCGCCGGCGCCGCCGCCGCCGCCGCCGTCGCAGCACCCGTTCGCTGACTCTGGGGGTGCTCGTCCCGGTCGCCCTGGGGGTGGTCCTTCTGGGGGTGCTGGTGTGGAGTGTGCCGGAGGTAGCTGAGGAGCAGCTTGCGGTTCAGGTGTCGCCATTGTGCCGCCGCAACCGCAGTCCCCGCCGGTGTCAGCCCTTCGCCTGCTCGGCCTTCCGTCCCCCGACCCTGCGTCTGTTCCTCCCCGACCGTCTCCTCCTCTTCCTGTCTACGGCCCTGTTTTCCCTCCGCCGGACTCGTCCCCGGCCCGTCTCCCCCCTCGTTCCCCTCCTGTGTCCCCTCCCCTGTCTCCTGACCCGACTCCTCCGTCGCACGTCTGGTCTCACCGTTCCTCCCGTGCTCGTCATGCCTCGCCTGTCTTGCGCTCCCACCCTATGTTGCTTCGTTCCCACGCGTCTCGTCCTCCCCTTCTCCCGTCGCCTCCTCCGTCCTCCCTTGTTGTTGCACCCCCCCCGTTGTCTGACTACCTTCGTGCCGCTCGTCCTCTTGTTCCTCGGGTCCTTGCCTCTCTCGTTACCGACCCGTCTGTTCCGGTCTCGTGCCTTGACGCTCTTGTCGCTGCTGTCGCTGACTTCGCCTCTACCCGCCGCCTTGACTACGCCACAGCTCTGGTCTCTGACCCTGCCTGTCCTCCGTATGTCGGGGGTGCTCCTGCCCTTGGCAGTGACGTCCTGGAGGACCGCCAGTTCGAGCTTGCTTTCCTGTCCGTGGCTGCTCCCCATCTCTGTTCCATGCTGCTAGTCCCTGAGGGTGACCCAGACGCTTTCGACATCCCGACCCCTCGCACTTACGCTGAGGCGACCTCGGGACCTTGGGCTTCCCAGTGGATAGCTGCCATGGAGCAGGAGATGGCATCTTGGAGATCCACCGGCACCTTTGTCGACGCAGTTCCCCCGCCTGGGGTGAATGTAGTCGATGGCCGCTAGCTCTTCAAGGTGAAGCGCCCTCCTGGAGAGCCGCCTGTGTTCAAGGCGCGTTACGTGGCTAGAGGCTTCAGTCAGTGCGAGGGGGTGGACTTCTTCCAGACCTTCGCTCCGACCCTGAAGACGACTACTCTTCGGGTTCTGTTACACCTAGCTGCTCAGCGTGACTACGAGCTGCACTCCCTCGACTTCTCCACTGCCTTCCTTCAGGGCAGCCTACACGAGCAGGTCTACTTGCGTCGCCCTCAGGGCTTTACTGGCACCTTCCCTCCTGGGACCCAGTGGCTCCTGCGGTGCCCCATCTACGGCCTGCGCCAGGCTCCCCGTGAGTGGCACGACACTCTCCGTGCTACGCTTGCTGACCTGCAGTTCTTTCCGTCTTCCGCAGACCCTTCACTCTTCGTTCGTGCTTGCCAGACTCCGTTCTACATCCTTGTTTACGTCGACGACCTGGTCTTTGCCACAGCAGACAGGGACGCACTGGCATCCGTGAAGGCAGAGCTGCTGAAGAGACACACGTGCACTGACCTTGGAGAACTACGCCGCTACCTTGGCTTGCAGATCTCCAGGGACAGAGCATCGCGCACCATCACCCAGTCACACTTGGTGCGCCAGGTCCTTCAGAGGTTCAGCCTTCAGTTCTCCTCTGCACAGCCCACCCCTCTGCCTGTAGACCACAGACTCTCCGCTCCAGTGTCTAAGGAGTTGGTAGAGCCCAGCGGCCCCTACGCAGAGCTGGTGGGTTGCCTCATGTACCTGATGACTTGCACTCGCCCAGATCTCGCATACCCTCTCAGCATCCTGGCTCGCTTTGTGGCCACAGGCAGACACCGACCGCAGCACTAGTCTGCCGCTAAGAGGGTTCTGCGTTATCTTGCTAGTACATCAGGCATGGGGTTAGTGCTAGGAGGACGCAGGCCAGTGGTCCTTACTGGACACACAGACGCTTCGTGGGCAGACGACGCTGAGACACTCAGGTCTACCCAGGGCTACTGCTTCAGCCTTGGCTCCGGTGCCGTCTCGTGGAGAGCTACCCGCTCCTCGTCTGTTGCCCAGTCCAGCTGTGAGGCTGAGATCTACGCTGGTGCCATGGCGGCACAGGAGCTCCGCTGGCTGACCTTCTTGCTCACTGACTTAGGTGAGCGGCCTAGCTCTGCCCCGGTCCTGTTCGCTGACAACATGGCCATGATCCTCCTGTGCCAGGAGCCTCGACTCGAGGGCAGAGCGAAGCACATTCAGCTGCGGTACTTCCTCCTGCGTGAGCTACAGTAGCGGCGTCAGGCTCGCGTAGTACACTTGGCCTCAGGTGCCAACACGGCTGATATCTTTACGAAGGCGCTTGCGCCTAAAGATCATCAGCGGCACTGTGTACAGCTTGGTCTAGTTCCTGTAGCCTCTCACTTGCTAGGACCTTGACTTTGTACTGTCCTTTATATGTATACACAGACTGGACTTGTGTCCTCTCCCAGTGGCTGGACCAGTAGTGCCGCCCTGCTCTTGTTCTCGCCTTGTCTGTACTCCTTCTGACTGGTCTCTCAGACCCTTGTCTCAGAGGTTGGACTAGTAGTGCCGCCCTGAGCTGCTTGTTTAGGACATTCCCCTATGCAGTCTAGGGGGTGTGTCAAACATGTGTATTTGTTATGTTTGTATAGACTGTATAGGGTCACCTCTTAGAGGGTACAACACTTAGGTATATCTATGTGTACTCTCACTCTACCTATCATTCACTTCTCTAATTCTAATACTAAGCACATAATTCTGTGGAAAGTCAAGGTTAATAATAGAAAGGCATTACAAGGATTTTATAGCTCTAGCAAAAGTACCTGTTCGGCTAGTTGCGCGCTATGTGACCTATTCGTCATACTATAGGGTCGCGAGCGACTGTTCGCGTGATTGAAGCGGCTCGTTACGCCTATTCGCGTAACTGAAGCGGTTTGCTGATGTCATCCCCGAGACCCGCGATGTTTTGCTGACATCAACACTCGGGCATGGTTACTTACTGAGAAACGCGATACTGCGCGCTACACCAAAAACAGAACTTGCAGGAATGCAAAACTTCAATTATCACAACATTATCGAGTACGCGAGTCAACGGAGGTTACACGAGGAGGTTGGACGAAAGAACGCGAAAGGACGAAGGGACTCGAAGGATCGCAAACGGAGGTTGCGACTGACCGTTACGACTGCTAAGGTGGTAACCGAACCATCAATCGAGTCGCTGTGCGACTCGATAACCGTTTTTTCAACTGTATTCTACAACTGCTCTATTTTTCTATCTTCTATATATTGCTGTATGCTTGTTTCTTTTAATCAATCACTTGCTCTCACATACTAGTGCAAGGGTTCCACTACTCAACACTTCCGCTGCACTACTCAAGCATCTTGTACAAGTGGGACTTAGTCTCTGAAAGATCTTAAGGGCTTTTCTCAGCCCAACACCTGGGATATATAAATACAGCGAAGGACTTTTGTCTATTCAAAGCTGTCGCACGGAGAATACTCGTACCAATCCCTGTCCCTGAGAAAACCTTCGAGGCATGCAGGCACTAAGGGCCTGGGGCCATCGCAGGTAACTCTGAAATGCCGGAGCGACGTGAAAGATGAAAGGAAGGTCGGGAGAGAGTGCAGGCAGCGCCAGTGCAGCAAGTCCAGGCGAGTGAGGCGGGCAAATTTTGCCAGTGAGGATGGGAGGTGGGGCAGGTCCGAGCGGCAGATCTGGAGGGTGGCGAGGAGAGGGGGGCAGGTGAGGTAGGGCTCAGAGCAGCCCCTGGTGAGGTTGGAGAGGCGGAGGGTGCGCAGGGAGGAGAAGGCGGAGAGGCACGCAAGCAAGTCCCGGCAGTCAGCGTTGTCCACAACCAGCGTGGTGAGCGAGGTGAGCTGCGTCAGCCGAGGGTCACTCCCGTATCCAGACAGCCTTGCACAGGTTAAGTGCAAGAAGTGCAGGTTTGAAGAGAAACCCTTCGTCACCCCCCATGACATGCTGCGGCTGCCTGCCAACGCCATGTGTTCTAGGGCCGGGAAGAGAGCCATGTCCACGTAAGAAGGGGGCCCTGAGGTCACCAGCTGCAGCACCTTGAGCTTTGGAAACACCAGTGCCGTCCATCCGAGATCTGCAGCGGAGTAGTTGCGGTAGTCGGCTCGCACGTCCAGCTGCTCCAGCGAGGGCGCCACGTTGGCAAGCAGGCGGGCCACGGGCACGGTCTCGTCGGGGCACTGCACGCGCACGCGGCGCAGACGGGGCAAGCGGGGAATGCAGGCGGAGCCAGAGATTTCCCAGAGGCAGGCGGAGTCATGGTGGTCGCAGCGGCTGCTGCTGCCAATGAAGAGCTCCTGCAGGCGAGTGAGGTGAGACAGGCCGTGGTGGAGGGAGCAGGATGGGGTGGTGGAGTCTTGGTCGTGGTATGATGCGTAGACGCATGGGAGGGAGAGGGAGGTAAGGTGAGTGAGGTGGCGGATGAGCGGAGGAAAGGATGTGTAGTGGGAGAGAGAGAGGGAGGTGAGGTTAGAGAGAGGTAGTTGTCCCTCATCAGTGACCCTTGAGGGACCGGCTGTGTGGTGTAACCCATCGCCTCGCTTCTCCTTTTCTTCCTCCTTGTCCTCCCCATCCCCCTCCTCATCACCGTCACCCCCACCGACTTCATCCTCCTCCCCCACACTTCTCCCTTCCTCTGCCTCTACCTCCCCTTCCTCCTCCTCCTGCTCCTCCTCCAGCCCCGGGATCCACAGGTTGGTTTCCAGGCGAGTGAGGGCAGTGAGGCAGGAGAAGGAATCAGGCATGGTGCCGGTGGGGAGGGAGAGGGAGAGCGAGGAGAGGGAGGGCAGTCCGAGCAGGAGGTCGGGTGAGACGTTGCTCCAGCTGCTGGCGTCCATGCTGGTGCACTGGAAGCTGATGATGTGTTGCACGTGCAGGGAGAGGGCACGCAGCGAGCGCAGGTGGGCCAAGGGGGCAGAATGGGCGAACTGGGGAGGCATGTGGTCTGCAGGGAGGGCGAGGGAGAGGGAGGTGAGGCGAGAGAGGAGGAGGAGGGAGGAGGGGAGGCTGGAGAGCGGGAGGGAGAGAGCAGTGAGTTGCGGGCAGCGGTGGAAGAGGTTGGCAGGGAGTTTTAGTCTGTTGGCGAGATTCTCCCCCTGCACATGCAGCTGCTGCAGTCCCCGGCACCTCTTCACCACCGCAAACAGCCCTCTCTCCACCTCCCCGTTCGCCTCGCCCCACCATCGCCTCATCTCCCTCTCCCTCTCCTTCGCTCCCAGCTTCAGCCATTCCTCCCGCCCATACCCCCGCTCCCAGTAGTCCCTATACCCGTCCTCCAGCAGCACGGACAGCGAGGAGAGGGCGGGCTGAGCGGCGGCAGCGGAGAGGAGAGGGCGCACGTGGGAGGGGCGGAGGGGGCGGGCAGCGGTGGAGACTAAGGGCAGGACGAGTGCAGAGAGGCTGGGGTAGAGGGCAATGGTCCGGGCGAGGGAGGCGGGCGAGGGGAGCGAGGCGAACCAGACGGGGGAGAACCAGATGGGGGACAAAGGACGCCACCTGTGCAGCAGGTGTGTGAAGCAGGTGGAGAGGGAGCAGGGGGCGATGGGAGGGGGGATGGTGAAGGGAGCGGAGGAGGAGGGGAGCAGGGAGAAGGAGCGGGTGGAGGGGGGGGAGTGGATGACCCAGAAGGGGGAGTCAGCGGGGTGCCATGGGGAGGAGAAAAGGGGCGGACCGTTGAGACTTGTCATCCCGTGCTCGCGCCTCCTGCTGCCGCTTCTGCAGACTAGATTAAGAGAGAAGGAGGAGGAGGTGGAGGAGGAGGAGGACGAGGAGGAGGGGGAGGAAGGAGGGGGTTGGAGCAGGGCGAGGGGAACCCAGGACAGCAAGAGGGGGTGGAGGGCAAAGGCGAAGCAAGAGGTGTGGAGGCGGTACCAGCGGCGCCACTCGCGGCACACACCGCTCACTCGTGCCTCCTCCATAGGCCCCTGCAGCCGCTGCAGCACGGCCTGTAGCACCTCTGCTGATAACTGCGGCGGCGGCTTGCCATTGTTGGTAGTGCTGGTGCTGGAGCTGGTGTTAGCGCTTCTGCTGCTCATGCTGCTGCTGTCATGCCGCCCATGCTGCAGCTCCTCTGCTGGTAACCGCGAGTGGTTTTGCGGGTCTTGATTCGTGCCATGCTGCTTCGTCGTTATGGCTCTCAGATCCACCTTCTGTGCCCCTCGCACCAACTTCGCCCCCTGCTCCGCCTGCTGCTGCTGCTGCTGCTGCTTGTCATTCTCCTCTCCTCTTGCACCCTGACGCCGCGACTGGCATGCTCCCTCCTCCTCCTCTTCTTTCCCCACCTGACTCCACCACTCCCTCTGCTCCTCCTTCTGCGCCTTACTCAACGACGACTCCCTAAACACACTCTGAAACCGAATCCTCCTCCTCTCCTTTTGCCTCATCCAAGCACTCTTCCATCTCCTCTCTTGCTCCTCCATCCCACCCTTCCTCCTCTCTCCCTCCTCCTTCTCTTGCGCCCACCTCTTCCCCTGGATGTACTCTTCAAGGCCCACAGGCACAACCACTGGGTGATTACAGTCACGGTCGAAGGAGAAGTGGGTGAGGGGGGAGAAGGCGGAGAGGAAGGAGGGGAGGGCGCGGAGCGGCACACACTGGAAGAGGTCGAGGCGAGTGAGGGAGGCGAAGAGACGGAGGGAGTCGGGGAGGAGAGGAGTGGCGGAGTGGCAGATTTGGAGGCATTTGAGTGAGGGAGGGCAGGAGAGGGCGGAGTGGTAGTTGTGCATGGAGAGGTTGAGGATGCGGAGGGAGGAGAGGGAGGGGAAGAGGGAGAGGGCGGAGAGGAAGTGCGAGGTGTGAGGGTACGACCCGACTATGAGCGCCCGCAGCTTAGGCAGCACGGGGAGGGGGGCAGGTGGGGGGGAGTGGACGCGGAGGAAGGTGAGGCTGGGGAGGAGGGCGGGGAGGATGGTGGGGGCTTGCAGGGGGGGGTGGGAAGTATCGTCGATGGCCAAGTGGGTTAGGCAGGGCAGATGGCCCATGAATGCAAGAGTATGCGCCTGCTGGGGCTGCTGCTGCTGCTGAGCCGGCTGCTCTGACCCTGCCTGCTGCTCTGACCTTGCCTGCCCACGGCTTCTCACGCTGCGCAGCACAAGCTCCTCGAGCAAAGGGAAGAAGCACGCTGCTGCACCATCTGCACCACATGCGTCCTCCCCTTCACCACGTGCGCCCTGCCCCACATCCCCCTCCCCAGAATGCTCCCCCATCTGCTCCCCCCGCCCCTGCACCGCCACGTGGGGCGAGCCGTGGATCTTGAGCGTCTGCAGCTGGGGGCACAGGCGCCCCCATACAGCCAATGGGATCACGCCAGCTGTTCCCGTGAGGGTCACGTGACAGAGGGAGCCGGAGAAAGGGACTGCTTCGTGGCAGAATGGAGGCTCGGTGAGACCAGGTTCGGGTTCAGTGGGTCCCTCCCCGCACGCGTGCAGGTGAGTCAAGCGGGGGCAGTGGGAGAAGAGCGCGAGGGAATGGGGGAACAGGAGAGGGGCGGCGAGGGGGATGGAGAGGTGACTGAGGGAGGAGAGGGAGGAGAGGCACGGAGGGAAGGTGCGGTGAGAGGGGAGGGAGAGAGACGTGAGGCTAGGAAGGGAGGCCAGGCACATATGGTGGTGCTGCTGGTGCTGGTGCAACGAGGAGGAGGAGGAGGAGGAGGAGCAGCAGCAGCAGGAGCAGGAGGCGGAGGGAGGGGTTGAGTGAGAGGCATGGGGGGGGAAGAGGGCATTGAGTCCCGTGCTCTCCCACGCGCCTCCCACGTTGGTGGTCAGCTGCTGCAGGCGAGAGAGCGACCACACCGAGCCAGGCACCCAGCACACCACCTCGTCCTCGCGACCCCACTCGTCCCCCACCCATCCACCATCCTCCTCCACCTCCTTTCCACTCCCTCCTCCACTCCTCTGCCCCTTTCCTCCCCCATCCCCTCCCTTATCCACTCTCCCATCACGGTATTTTCTCCTTTTCTCTGCAGGCCCTTTCTGCTTCGCACACACGAGGAAAGTCAAGGACCGCAGGCTCGGTCCGAGCCCAGCAAACAGGTCCGGCGAGAGAGGCTCGGAAAGTCCCGAGGCGAGAGAGCCAAGGGAGAGGTGGAGGAGGGAGAGGCGGGAGAGAGAGTGGAAGGGGCGGTCGGAGAGGAGGAGGGGATGGCGGGGTGCAGAGAGGGAGAGACGGAGGGAGCGGAGGGAGGAGAGGTGGGGCAGGAGGTAGGGAGGGAGGTCGCGGAGAGGGAGGGAGAGGTGGGCGAGACGGGAGAGAAGCGGTGCGACTTCCTCACGTATATCGATGTATTTGTTATTGAGGTTGAAGTGTAGTGAGCGCAGATGTGGGCAACCCGTTATAAGCCGCCCCACCTGTTCCAGCTGAGCTGCCTTCTTCCATCCCCAATCCCTGGGCTCCTTCAAATCCTCGTGCAACGGACACCACCCGCGCTCTGGCTGCGCCTGGAGGCACAGCGACCGCAGGCTTGCGCACGACTGCCAGATGACCCGCATCAGCTCCCGGTGAGAGGCGAGAGTCACGGGGATGTGCAGGGACGTCACCGTAACGTGCTTCTGGTTTCGTGTCAGCAGCTGCTCTAAACGCATATGAAAGTCCGTGGGGTCCCAGAGGCCTCGGATCTCGCAGCGGTCGTTCGAGGATAGGAACGAGCCGTCGCCGTGGGGCCAGTGGGAGTCATCGGAGCAGCAGAAGCGAAGGGTGCCCCGCACCACGCCCGTCAGCTGCTCCATGCCCAGCAGCTCGTCGCCCAGGAAGGGACCTGCTCGCCGCCGCCCATCTGCTGCCGCGTCCCCTGCTGCTGCTTCCGACGCTTCTGCTGGTGCTGCTGCTGCTGGTGTTGCTTCTGCCGCTATTGGTGCTTGCACTGCTGCGCCGATTGCAGGCGGCGATTGTAGCGTTGATGACGAAGACGAGTCGGAGGGGGAACGAGGGTCAGAGGCCCTTGGATTGTGAGTTGACTCAAGGGATACCCGCGCCACTGGGCGCTCCACTTCTGCACGCGTCTCCCCGCACGGCCTGGGCAGGTCGTCCGTCGCAAGGCGCGGCAGGTAGTCCGTCGCAAGGCGCGGCAGGTCGTCCGCCGCAAGGAGCGGCAGGTCGTCCGTGGTCCACATTCTCGCGCGCGACGGGCAGAACGGCTCTTGTAACAAGCGCCATTTGTGGCGGTTGCTGGCGTCCGACTCCTCCGAGTCAGCGCCGTTCAACAGCAAATTGGTGGCAGCCCGCCATCGCAGCGAGTGCGCGTCGAACACGAACGCGAGCCCGGTGGAACTTCTAGTAGCTGGACTCGCGCTTGTCACCATTGCGGCACGGCCGCTCGCGAGGATCCGCGTCGCACTAGGAAATGTGACACGAGGGAATGCGACAGTCGCAACCTTTTGCCTCTAAGGGTTGGCGCCGGAGAGCGTTGGCGGATGGAGTATACCGAGCAGCGAGGTCGGCGATAGAGCGGAAAAAGGAGTTGGTAACAGGCGTTGCTAGTTTCAAAGCGAGCAGCTGGCAATTTAGAATGGCCATTCTAGTGACCAGATCTCGAATGCAGGGGCAGGTTTCAGGTTTCGCGAAACTCAACACGAAGCAGGAAACCGGAAATCTGCGATTTTGTATGATGTCGCACAAGGGACCCTGTCGCAAACGGTGAACTTTTGTTGTGGATGTGTCGTGCGGCAAACCCCCAGAATTCCTGCAAAGTCCACGTTGACCAACGCGAATTCTCATACCGCGCCCGAAATGTGGTGTGTGAATGGGATAAGATCAACGGACGAGGTCTTGAGGGGTTTTGCAGAAGCCTAGGCAGGAATGATATTCCCAACCCAGCCCAGCCCAGGTTTTGTGAAAGAGGTTAATCATATTGTAAGGAAATGGTTTTTTTCCTTATCCCAGGTTTTAGTTAGTAAGGCGTACATTGCTATAACGGGGTTGTCGTGCAGTCTGCCACGAAATTCAAATCGCGGCTCCCAAGTGTGGCCTCCTGACGAGCCGCATACTTTTCGCTCGCCTTACAGTTTCCTGCCAGAATATGAGCGTCCCGCGACAATTTTCAAACCACACGTCTCAGATATGTCGAGCCTCGACCGTGTGCTCCAGGCCAGTACCCTTGCTGTTTTGATGTCTCATTGTATTGTTTCCTCGCTACTCAATTATTCGGCACTCGCTCTTTGCGCTTGATTACACCTGGTCATCAGAGCCATCCACCTCTCAGCCTTGCGCCATAGTTTTGCTACCATACCGACACTTAAGGGGGCTGACGCCCTGTGCTTACTACATATCCGATGTCTTGGTAATATTAATCGATAATAACATATAGTCACGACTGTGTTCGCAGTGCCAGCTTGCCAAAAGCCGCCCAAAACATCTACGAAATGGTAGAGTCGTCGCCGTCTAACGCCATGACTGCCGAAGAAAGGGCGGCAGCACTCGAGGAAGTGCGACTCGCTAACGAGCTTTATCAACAGAAATTGGAGCGTCTGCATGCTGAAACTGTCAAACATATATTGTTATGTTTGTATAGACTGTATAGGTTTGTGTCTTAGAGGGTACTGCTTCTATGTTATATTCCCTTGTACTCTCCCATTCTAGTTTATTCTCTCATTCTGATATGGTATCATGAGTAGGTTAGGTCCATCTAGCCCGCACACGCTTCCGCCCCAGGCCCTAGCCGCCCTCGTGCCCATTCCTAGCCGGCCCCTTGCGCCCCTAGAGCCGTCGCGCCCGTCCTAGCCGCCCCCCCCCCCCCCCCCCCCCCGAGCCGTCGCGCCCGCCCTAGCCGGCCCCCTGAGCCGTCGCGCCCGTCTTAGCCGGCCCCCTGAGCCGTCGCACCCGTCCTAGCCGGCCCTTCGCGCCGTCGCGCCCGTTCCTAGTCGGCCCCCTGAGCTGTCGCGCCCGCCCTAGCCGCCCCCCTGAGCCGTCGCGCCCGTCCTAGCTGGCCCCCTGAGCCGTCGCGCCCGTTCTAGCCGCCCCCCTGAGCCGTCGCGCTAGGGCCTAGCCGGCCCCTTGTGCCTGTCGCGCCCGTTCCTAGCCGGCCCCTAGTGCCCGTCGCGCCCGTTTCCTACCCGGCCCCTCGCGCCCGCCCCTCGTCTGCCCCGCGCCCTCTCCTAGCCGTCCCCCCTTCGCAACCGGTCCGCGCCGACCCCGAGTTCGTTTCCCCGCCGGCCCACCTCCGACTCGTGCCCGGCCCGTCCTTCCCGACCTGCACTGTACGGCATCGCCCGGCACCGCTCAACACCGCACAGCACCGAACAGCACCGCACAGCACCGCCCTGCATCGCACTGTACCGCTCTGCACCGCACAGCATCGCACTGCACTGAACTGCACCGCTCTGCACCGTTCCTGATGGCGGACGTGCTTCGCTTCGAGACTGAGGGTCAGCCGCTTGAGTTTGACGCGTGGCTGGTCGATCTCCGCCGCCATCTCACTGGTCAGCGGCAGGATGGCCACTCACTGTCTGTCTACCTTGACGGTACGCTCCCCTGCCCTGACCCCCCTGCTGCGCTGCCCGCTGACCCCTCGTCTGCTGAGCGTGAGTCCGCTGCAGCTGCTGCCCTTGCGCAGCTTGCTATCAGCGATGCCCTCCCCCTGACTGAGCGCCCTCGCTTTAGGTCCGTCACCACTATGCAGGAGTTCCTAGATAATGTTGTCCAGCGCTATTCCACCCCGCCCGCTGCCTCGGAAGGTCGCCTGATCCTGCCGATGCTCTTCCCTGACCTTGCGTCGTTCCCCACTATCCCTGTGCACGATAGACGCAGCCTGGCACTCTGCCTGCACTGAGACCCAGCTTAGAGCCCATCAGCCGCCCCTCTGCTCTGCCCTCTACGTGCTGGCCACCCGCCTCCCTGACCCTCTTGCCACTGCCTGCGACCGCTTCCTTAGCGTCCATCCTGGTGACCTCACCCTAACCGACTTTGTTGACACCCTGTCTGCCATAGAGACCCGCCACTGCTATATTGCCCAGACCAGCGGTACTGTTCCGGTCCCTATCTTTTAGGGCTGTGCCCCTGCTCAGTGCACCTTCTCCGACGGTTCCGCTGCTGTGGCTGAGACTGCAGCTGCAGCGCAGTTCCGTCCGGGGAAGGGCCGCCGCCCCAAGGCTGGGCGCGGCGGAGGAGGCGGGGGTGCAGGTGGAGGTGATGGTGGAGTCGGGTCGCCAGGTGGTGGCGCGGACAAGGGGACTGTCCCTGGTGTAGCCGAGCAGCCGTCCCAGCAGCCGCAGCCGTCACAGCCGGAACAGCACCACCCGCCGCAGCAGCCCCAGCACCAGCCGCAGCAGTCGCAGCAGCAGAGGCGGGCGAGTGGTCTCCCGCTTGGGTGGCCTAGCGCTGGTGTCTGGCCTATTCACATTGGACACTGTGGCCCCCCCAGTTTGGACGCCTCCCTAGGTAGCTGCGTCGTCTCCGGTTGCAGCGGCCTGCTCGTGTCGGTCGCTTACTCACCCGACCCTCCTGTGGCACCACCGTCTAGGTCACCCTGCGCTCCCGCGTCTGCGTCACATGTCACAGCACGGTCTTGTCCTCGGTCTCCTAGGGTCGTTCCCCGAGTTGCCCCCCTCCACATCGCCACCGTGCACGCCCTGCGTCGAGGGTCGGCTCCGCTGTGCCCCTCACTCCTCCTCTTTCCCCCCCACCACCGCACCGCAACAGACCCTGCACATGGACGTCTTGGGCCCTGCCCCCGTCCATGGGCCGCGTCGAGAACGCTACTTCCTCGTGCTTGTCGACGACTACACGCGCTACACCAGGGTGTTTCCCTTGGAGCGGAAGGCCGACTTGCCTGACGTTCTTATCCGCTGGCTAGTCTCTGCGCGTGTCCACCGCGGTCTCCCTGTCTGGCGTCTTCACTCCGACCGTGGTGGCGTGTTTACCTCCGGCGTCCTTGGTCGCTTCTGCCATGCGGAGGGCATCACCCAAACGTTCACCCTGCCGGACTCCCCGCAGCAGAATGAGGTCACTGAGCGACTCATTGGTTTGGTCATGGAGGTGGCTCGTACCTCCATGATCCACGTCGATGCACCCCATTTTCTGTAGCCGTTCGCGGTTCGCTACTCCGCTCACCAGCTTAACCTCTAGCCGCACCCTCAGCAGTCGCAGGTTTCGCCGACCCTTCTTTGAACCGGGTCTCCTCGTGACGCGTCTGCGTTCCACGTCTGGGGCTGTCTTGCTCACGTTCGTGCCTCTGGCACAGACAAGCTTACTGCCCGCACAGTCCCCTGTGGCTTCCTTGGTTTCCCCCTTGACTCGTCTGACTGGCACTTCTACCACCCGCCGTCCCTCCGTTTCTTTCACTCCCGTGACGTCACCTTTGACGTGTCCGTCTCCTTCTACCACCGCTTTCCCCAGCGTGGTCCCCCGGTTACCCCCCCCCTGTTCCTAGTTCCCCCGTCCCTAATCGCACCTGCCCCTCCCCCTCCCCGTCATGCCCCGTCTCGTGTGTCTCACGTTACCCCCCTCCCGTCGGTTGTCCCGGTTGAGGATTCTGCTGACTGTTATGGTCCTGTGGCGCAGTCCTTGCCGCCTGGCCCTCCCTCGATGTCTCCTCCTCCGCCGCCTCCGCAGCCGTTGTCGCAACCGCAGGAGCGGTTGTCGCCGCCGTAGCAGCAGGCGTCGCCGCTGCTGTCGCAGCCGCCGCGGCTGCCGTTGCAGCCGTTGTCACCGCCGCTGTCCCAGCAGCCGTTTGTCGCCTCTAGGGGTGCTGGAGTTGGGGGTGGTACCGGTGCTGGAGGGGTTTCGGGCTCTGGGGGTGTTCCTTCTGGAGGTGCAGGAGTGGAGCCTTCCGGAGGTAGCCGTGGAGCAGCTTGCGGCCCCGGTGTAGGTGTTGTGCCACCGCGATTGTAGTCACCGCCGGTGTCAGCCCTTCGCCTGCTCGGCCTTCCGTCCCCTGACCCTGCGTCTGTTCCTCTCCTGTCGTCCCCTCCTCTTCCTGTCTACGGCCTGTGTTCCCTCCCCCGGACTCGTCTCCGGCTCATCTCCCCCCTCATTCCCCTCTTGTGTCTCCTCCTCTGTTTCCTGACCCGACGCCTCCGTCTCACGTCTGGTCTCGCAGTCACTCCCGTGCTCGCCCTGTCTCCCTTGTCCCGCGCTCTCACCCTATGTTGCTTCGTTCCCACTCGTCTCGTCCTCCCCTACTGCCGTCGCCTCCTCCGTCCTCCCTTGTTGTTGCGCCTCCCCCTCTGTTTGACTACCTTCGTGCCGCTCGTCCTCTTGTTCCTCGGGTCCTTGCCTCTCTCATTACCGACCCGTCTGTTCCTGTTTCACGTCTTGACGCTCTTGTCGCTGCGGTCGCTGACTTCGCCTCTACCCGCCGCCTTGACTACGCCACCGCTCTGGTCTCCGACCCTGCCTGTCCTTCGTCTGTCGGGGGTGCTCCTGCCCTCGGCAGTGACGTCCTAGAGGACCGCCAGTACGAGCTTGCTTTCCTGTTCGAGGCTGCTCCCCATCTCTGTTCCATGCTGCTAGTCCCTGAGGGTGACCCAGACGCTTTCTACATCCCGACCCCTCGCACTTACGCTGAGGCGGTCTCGGGACCTTGGGCCTTTCAGTGGAGAGCTGCCATGGAGCAGGAGATGGCATCTTGGAGATCCACCGGATGAACCAAACACGATGCATCACGACTCGGCCAACGACAAATCAAGGACAACAGGAGCAGGTTACACAACAGCGTTCCGAAATACGTGGCGACAATCAGTAGCCACATGCAACTTCGCCCGACGCTGAACATTGGACGAACGGAAGTTGGCGAAAGGGGCGAACGTAAGTCTGTCATTCCCAACTACCTCTTTATCTAACTTGCAAACAGCAAACATCAACATGGCGCCAAGAATTCTCAAGATGCAGAGACCATTCACGTTCGACCCAAGGTAGCGTGGCAGTGTGTCCATCACTGATGGATTTTCCATGTGCATGTTTTTTACGACTACAACCTCGTCGTCGAAGATTCGCAGAAGATCCGATACGTCATGTCCTGCCTAGGTGGATCGGCGATGGATTGGTGGCAGCAGATAATACAGTTGTAGGAGCCGGATACAACGCCGCGCGTGATCGGGCATTTTCGCTCGACCAATCACTTGGCAAGAAGGTTTTTGCGAGGTTGACGAGTACAGCACGTGGCAATCGTGGTGCGCGGGAATTCGTTGTCGCTTTGAACACGTCAACTCAAGCAGTCAGGCGCGTGATCGCCTTCGCACGTGTCGCCAACTCCGATCGGTCCATGACTGCACTAGCAGCTTCAAGAACCTATGCGACCAGGTCGGCTACATTCACCATGAAAAAAAAATATTCGACAGATACAGCAGGGGCCTTCGACCGAATCTACGCCGAGAATAACAAATGTGAGAAATGAAAGATTTAGTCGAGGCGCAGATGGTTGCAGAGCGGTTGGATTTGTTCTTCAAGCCAAGGACTGGTTTCTACGATGTAAATCGCACTCGGGGACCAATCGTGCCACTGTACACGCTGCCACGACCTCGAACTCAGCAGTTACAGCCTTCAATGGTCGTTGTTTTGGGTGTAACAGGTCGGGACACCGCAAGTCGGAATGCCAATAGGAGCGGAAGAAGCGAAATCAAGGGCAGGGGAGCTCCAGGGATCACGGAAACGCTCAAAGTCATTAGTTAACGAGCCTACTACTAATGGAACCTGCTCGCCTGTGACCGATGACCCTCATTGAGTATGGAGGAAGACTACTGTCGACGCTGCCGCCATCGTTACTTTGGCTCCGACGAACCATTCGCAACCGGACGACCACAATCAGTTCGAGTCTAGGTCGACAATGTACATGCTCGAGTGGCAGCAGAATCCCCTCAATCCAGAGTCTCCTCCGACTCGCCCTACTACATGGCAATCGCTGGGTCACTCGACTCGTCGCCAGCATCGCCCGCAGTTCACCTGAAAACTTTGGCCGATAGTATCTAGACAGCTGCCCCGGATAGCACATGATGGGCTCCTCCCACTGTGTATATAATGAAGTCGCCCTTGGTAGCACATGCAACGCCACATTCGCAAACAATGCTTACCTTCGAGCCAAGAGCAGCGGCGACGTGGTGCTCGAGACTCATGACTCCCACGTCGGCATCTTGGTCTCGGATGTTCTCGTCATCGAGGGATTGAAGTTCAACCTTCTCCCAGCAGCACAGCTGATGGCGTGCAGAATCTGGCTCACCTCTGACACCACCAATATGGAATTCCACCTGCACTACGATGGGAAATACATCGCATGTGCTCGACTTCGACCGCCGAGGACCAGTCGGCGATTCCGACCGCACCATTTTCACCCTGGAACCAAGAACCGAACGGGCTGGGGTGGCATGGGCAAATCACAACTAGGCAATGGAATAGGATGGGGCAGCAACAGAGCAGAACAAGGTAGCGGCAAAGCGGAATGGGGTTGCAGCGAGGCAGGTTGGGGCATGGGTGGAAACTGGGAACGACACGTTGAAGTGGAGCCAAAGAAATAATTGAGCCCTCTCTCCTCGTCGTCCTCTTCGGCGTCCAACCCATGGCTATCGACACTCGCACGGTTGTTGACGAATGACTCGCTCTTCCCGCGGTCCGCCGACCGAGGCACAGCAGGAAATTCGTGCGGACATCCATCGCTTGGTTGCAGCACTCGTCGTAACCATGGACGAAGGCAACGCCGCCATCGTAACTCCCGCATCCCCAACCGAATCCGAACCTACCACAGACACCGATGCAACATCACATTTCTTTTATCGATCACAAGGCCATCGCGCCTCTCAAGACCTCTGGCACCAACGCCTTGGTCACCCTTCTCGTGTCGTCCTGAACAATTGTTTCCAAGCCGGTGTCTTCGAGCCTCGCGCACTTCTACTCCCGAACGGAATTGACATGACGCCAATATCTCATCCAACCGCATTCACCATCTGACAAGAAGCTGCGCTAGCACACCAACCGTTCCCGTCACGCCCTCCTGGATCTACTCCAGCGCTATGCCCCTCTCGACAAATTTTACAGCGACTTTCTCTGACTGTCTCGAAACGATGTCAACGGCGAGTGTTACAGGATGTTCATCTTTGATGCATCTATATGCTATGTTTGGTTCTTCGGCTGCAAATACTTCTTGATGGCCTTAAACTTGTTCGCCCTCTGGATTAAGCGCGTTGAACGCCAATCTGAACTGCAGTTGAAAAGCTTCCAAAGCGACGGAGCTCTGTAAGTCAAAAGCGAGGCGTTCTGCAAATATTTGGAAGACACATGCATCGAACGGATGGTCTCGCTCCCCTACGCTCATGAGCAGCAGGGCACTGCTGAGCGAGTCAACCGCACCATCCAGACAAAGATGCGTGCACTCCAGAAGCAGCCAACCATCCCCTCGGAGTACTGGGCCTAAGCCATGGTTCAGGCTGTTGTGTTGCACAGCCTTCTGTCGACACGTGTGCAACCCAATACGCACTACCACACCTCAAACGGGGCGGAAAGAAGAGGAGTACCCGAATGATGCACATTTTTGGTAGTATCGCCCCTATACTGCTATCATAGGAAAATTTGTTGATCGAGCTAAGTGGGGCATCCGCTTCGGGATCTTGTGCCAGTACAAGGCATGGGAAATCCTGGACTACAATTCTCGTCAGGTGACTCGATCTCGTGACGTCATTTTCTACGAGAAGCTGATACTGCCTCTCTTTTGTCAATGCTAAGCTGCGTGCTATGCCCCTCGCACCATTTTTTAGGGCCTGCACAGTGCTGCTGCTGACGATAACGAGTACGAATCCTTCACGAGACACCATGTGTTCGTTAGTGCACAAGGGTGGTGTGACGTGCAGGTGGCGTGACAGAAGACAAGGGAGTCATCGCACATGACGAACATTATCCGGCTATCCCCCGTACTAGCACATGTGAACCAATCTTTTACCCCTCCTTCGTCCCGGATCTTGATGGTATTACAGTGACGGAAAGCATTGTCCGCATGTTTGTGCCTTAGACGAATTTTGGCATATTAAGGGGTCATGCGCATTAAGCCTTAATCTTTTGGTATGCCCAATGTATGTAGGTTGGGGTAAGGCTCTAGGCCCATGCCTTACATCTCACAAAGATACTGATGTTTATAGCAAATAGCAGAAATTAACAATCATGGTACATCCGGACAATTAGTGCCAGGCGCAAGCAGCAAGTTTCAACAACCCCAAACTAGTACCTGGTTCACCACCCTTTCGCCTTAATCACCGCCCTCACCCTCCTGGGCATGCTTTCCGCCAGGTGGGTGCACACATCTGCCGGGATCTTCTCCCATTCCTCTTGGACACGCTCCCAAAGGTCCAGCATACCAGTGGGAGGCCTCTTGTGCTTGGTCAGCTCCCTCTTGAGATGAGCCCATAGATGATTTATTGGGTTGAGGTCGAGTGATGATGATGGCCACTCCTGCACCCCAAACTCCTCTCGAAACCACTCCTGCACGATACGCGACTTGTGCTTGGGGTCGTTGTCGTGCTGGAAGATAACTTCCAAGGGTGAAAGCTACTAAAAGTCGATCGTACTATTGAGCTCGTCCTGCAGTATACTCAAATAGAGCGGTCCGTCCATCCTACCGTTTATTTTACACATGAAACCCGCTCCCTCATACGACATGCAGCCCCATATCATCAAGCAGCCGCCCCGTGTTTGACAGTCTGTTTGATTTGGTAGCTTTGGAGGGCAGTACCTTCGCGAACCCAGGCATATGAGCGTCCGTCTGGTCTCATCCGACTAGATCACTCCCTTCTAGTCGTCAACCGTCTAGTCGTCATGGGCACGGGCCCATTCCAGCCTATCGCGTATGTTTTTTCGAGAGAGTCGTGGCTTCTTGGGCTGCTGGATTGCGACAAGTCCGCTGTTATTCAAGGCGTTACGCGCCGTCCTAGGATGCAGCGTGATGCCGTGCTGCATCTCGATGATCTTCGCCGCGTGAGCAGAGGTTTTTGCCTCCCTGCCGGTAGTCGACCGAACTATGCCGCGGCGAACTCTCTCTGTCACTAAGCGAGGGCGACCGGCTGAGGGCTTCGTAGGACGCACGTCATCGCGGCTAGACTCAGCAATCACCTTGAGCCCATAATCGTGGACTTACTCTTCCCCACGCCTAGCTGTTTAGCGATTCTACGAGTGCTACACCCCCTCCGCAACAGGGTAATGATCTGTGCGCGGCGCGCCTCATCTAACGGTTTCATGACGGCCGAATCGTAGCAGCGGTCCTAGCCTATCTCCTGACTACTCGAAAGTCGCGAGGGCTAATAAGTAGAGTAAGGGAGGGTAGGATATAGATCTAGTACGTCGCTTCGCATGAACTGTCTGGATGCACCCACGCGAACCAAATCTCGTCCCCGGTATAAAATCGACCCCTACAAAACTGAAACCCATACCCGTTGCACATACTACAATCCTACTTTAAAGCCGAGGCTCAAATAAGAACTGCAACTATACAAAAAAGCCACGAAAACAGTACGAGAACATTTTTAAGTCAATTATCCGGGCAATACTTTCTGTAACTGTACAAGAGCCACAAGGCCAGTCAAGATAATATAAGGAGTCGTACACAGTCAGGGTCTTAGCAAGTGAGAAGCTACTGGAACTAGACCAAGATGTAAACAGTACCGCTGATGATCTTTAGGCGCAAGCGCCTCCAGGAAGTCATTGCCAAGGGCAGGAGCACCCCCAACGAACGAAGGAGGCTATCTGCTACTTGGGCAAGCGTTGGGGAGCAGCGAAATCCGTCACATCAAGCCTTTTCAGCCTGAACCAGCACAGTGGCATAGTCAAGGCGGCGGGTAGAGGCGAAGTCAGCGACGGCAGCGACAAGCGCATCAAGACTCGAGACAGGAACAGGCAAGGTCCCGAGGAACAAGAGGACTAGCGGCACGAAGAAAGTCAGACAGAGGAGGCGGAGAGACAACAAGCGATGACGGAGGAGGCGACAAGAGGAGGGGAGGACGAGACATGTGGGAACAAAGCAACACAGGGTGAGAGCGCTGAATAGGAGAGACAGGACGAGCACATGAGGGACGGCAAGACCAGACGTGAGACGGAGGCGTCGGGTCAGGAGAGAGAGGAGGAGACACAGGAGGGGAACGAGGGGGAAAACGAGCCGGAGACGAGTCTGGTAGAGGAAACATAGGGCCGTTGACAGGCAGGGAAGGTGGCGGAGGGGGAGGCGCAGGTGGGTGGTCAGGGGAGGGAAGGCCAAGCAAACGAAGGGCGGACACCGGCGGCGACTTCTGCTGCTGTTGCTCTGCGCTAACACCAGAACCTCTAGCTGCACCACGGCTACCGCCAGGACACGCCACACCAACACCCCCAGCGTGAGAACCCGCTACAATACCGGTGCCACCCCCAGGGCCGCCGGGACGAGCCACGACGGGAACCCCAGGACTAGCACCCCCAGAACCAGCACCCCCTGAACCGGAACCCTCTCCAGCACCGGTGCCACCCCCATGACCGCCGGGACAAGCCATGACAGGAACCGCAGGACTAGCACCCTCCTCAACGCCCGCACCCACAGAGCCCGTGGACGGCTGCTGCTGTTGCGGCAGTGGCGGTTGCAGCGGCGGTTGCGGCGACGGCGGCGGCTGCTGCGACGGCAGAGGAGGAGACACCTGGGCGCTAGGGGGCCGGCGAGGCACTAAGGGGCCAGCTGGGCGTACGGGGCCAGCGGGGCAAACGGGGCCAGCGGGGCGCTAAGGGGCCAGCGGGGCGCAAAGGCCTAGGGCGGAAGCGCGTGGGCGGACCTAACCTAATTTGATACCATCTTAGCGTAAAAAGTTAACTAGAATGAGGTTGTACAAGGTACCGTAATCCCCCGTATCTAACATCCGCCGAAATAGTCACTCCATGGGTGGTTAATACGGGGGGGAGCTTATGATATGGTGCATTTTTTAGAGCACCCGTTTTTTTTCACATTGAATTTTACATAACACCCTCCTTATTTTATTCCTTTTAATACTGTATTTGTTCCTCTGTTACAAGGTCCGCTCACCTGCAAAAAGCGAGCAGGATTAAATTGCGCGTCAACAACAACCATTAGCACCAGAAAACCGGGAAGAAACATCCAAGTCCATGCGCGCAATCGAATCCCTAGCAAGTTCGAGAGAATCTTGACCGCCCAAATCAAAAGCGGGAATCGAATTGTTGGGAATCGAATTGGGGGGGAAGAATCGAAGTGTGGGGGAAGGGGAAATGGAAATTGTGGGGGGAAGGGGGATTCGAAATTGTCAAGGGAAGGGGGAATCGAAATTGTGGGTGAAGGAGGAATCGAAATTGTTGGGGAAGGGGGAATTGGAACTTGTTGGGTTGAGAAAAGCCTTCGGACCTTTTCAGAGACTAAGTCCCACTTGTACAAAACGCTTGAGTAGTGCAGCGGAAGTGTTGAGTAGTTGACTCCTTGCACTAGTGTGTGAGAGCAAGTGATTGATGAAAAGAAACAAGCATACAGCAATATATAAGAAATGAAGCAGTTGTAGAATACAGTTGAAGGAACAGTTATCGAGTCGCACAGCGACTCGATTGTCGGTTCGATTACCACCCTTGCAGTTGCAACGGTCAATCGCAACCTCCGGTTACGATCCTTCGAGTCCCTTCGCCCTTTCGTATTCTTTCGTCCAACCTCCTCGTGTAACCTCCGTTGACTCGCGTACCCGATACGACTTTCCTCGAGTGTAGTGTTACACTTCAGAAACGCAAGTCTTCGAGGTATTTCCAACACTCCCCTTCGTTTCTGGAGTGCTGACGTGTCCAGATTTGGTGACGTTTATCTGCCCGGTCAGCAGCATGCAGTAATCGAACTTTGCTTTCGCCAGTTTCTTCGTCAGGTAATCTGCAGCCATTTCTGTCGTGGGGTAGTAACTCAGTTGAAGTCTCCCCTTCATGATCTCATCCTTGACGAAGAAATACCGCAAGGCGATGTGCTTGGTTCGATTGGCGAACTCGTTTTTGTTCGCGATTTTGATCGCGGATTGATTGTCGCAGAATAACGAGAAGGCGGGCATGGTCGCAATTTTCGCTTCCTCGAGCAGCTCCCGCAGGTAAAGTCCCTCTTTGGTCGCAGTGCAGAGAGTGATGTATTCCGCTTCAGTCGAAGATAATGCGATTAGTTCCAGCTTGCTCGACTACCAGGAAATAGTCCCGATAGGCTCTAGTCGGTAGATGTAGCCCATTCTGGAACACCGATTCCCCTTGTCTCCCGCGTGGTCAGCGTCGACATAGCCGAGTAGTTGTACGGACGACAGTGTCACCTTGCTGTAGGTGAGTCAGATCGCCGGCGTAGAGCCAACGTAGAGCAGGTCATCGACGTAGACGATGAGTAGGATAAAGTCGCCCCCCTTCTGCACTCGGTACATCCCTTGGTCGTGCGGCTGCTGCAAGAAGCCAATCCTTACCAGGCGGCCGTGAAGGTGCTGCTGCTAAAGCCACGGGGCTTGTTTGATTCCCTAGAGAGAGTTTATCAGCTGGCACACTTTTGTAGGATCGTCGATGAAGCCGTGGGGCTGCTCGACCAAGATCTCAGCGTCCACAGGTGCGTACAAGAAAGCGTTGGCGACGTCGATCTGCATCAGTGGTAATTTTTTCCTGGCCGCCATGGCGAGCAGAATGCGCAGGGAGGTATGTCGAGAGACTGGGGCGAATGTCTCCGTGTAGTCGGTTCTGTATCGCTGATCGAATCCACGTATGACCCAGCAAGCCTTGTAGCGGTCGATGGAGCCATCCGCATTAGTCTTAATTCGGTACACCCACTTCCCCGAGAGCACATTCTTCCCGTTGGTCTTTGTTGCAGGTACTAGTTTCCACGTGTTTCGGTCTTGCAGGGCCTTCAGTTATTTTTCCATTGCTTCCTTCCATTTTGCCTTGTGTTCCCCCCCCACAGCCTGCGATAGAGTCGTTGGCTCGCGCGGCGACGGCGGCGGCGGGCTCTGGACGGCGAGCCATAGTCCAAGTATCTGCAGGCCCGTGGGTGTGTGTCGAGGGGAATTTTCGTTCCCGGTATTACACTAAGAGAAAAAACCGTCCGGATGTTTGGCACTAAGTTGGGTTTTTAGGCTTTGAGACTACTGTATGGTAAACCTGCAAGATGCATGGTGGTACACGTTGGGAGAGGCACAAAGTGGATGCATTCACATCACTAAGAACTAGAGTAGTACATTGGATCTAACTCATACTCCAAAATATATACAACGAGTACATCCGGACAGTTTTTTCCCAGGACAAAGAGCAAACTTCCGAACAGCGTTTCTAGTAACTAGTCCACCTACTTTTGGCGTTGATCACCACCTGCACCCTCTTAGGCATGTTATCTACGAGGTTAGTGCAGACCTTGGCATGAAGCTTCTTGCACTCTTCCTGGACCCACCATTTTGCATAAGGGGGTGAGCACAAGGAAAATTGCGAAGTATTTGAGCGTATGCATTAGTATTGTGCACGAATTCGGATTGAATGTAATCTCTGAGACTAGCCAAGCCAAGGGGTGTCCAAAGATGCCATTACTTAAATGGTCCTAGCTTATCATGGGTCGTTTTCGTCGTATCGTTCTAGGGTAAAATCACGAATAGAGTGGCAAAATCTAGCATTCCCACCACGAAACTTAGGGTAACATAGCACGGTCGATTGAGCATCCTTTCATTGTTAGAATCATGTTAAAATCCGCGGGTCTAGTGACAGTGCATCAGTTGAAGAAGCCTCAACTGTTTGGGAAGAATATCAGGGTTGAGTTCTGGTAAGGAAGAGGGTCACTCCAGTGCTACATATCCATGCTCTCCAATCCATTCCAAGCCTAGGCAGGAAAAATGACATGGAATGGCTTGGAGAGCATGAGTATGTTGCGCTGGAGTGACCCTTTTCCTCACCAGATCTCAATCCAGATATTCTTCCCAAACATTCGAGGTTTCTGCGACTGCTGCACCGTCACTAGACCCGCGGATTTTAACATGGTTCACACAGTGAAAGGATGCTCAATCGACCGTGCTCTGTTGCCCTAAGTTTCGTGGTGGGAATGCTAGATTTTGCCACTCTATTCGTGATTTTACCCTAGAACGATACGACGAAAACGACCCATGATAAGCCGGGACCATTTAACTAATGGCATCTTTGGCCACCCCTCGGCTTGGCTAGTCTCTGAGATAACATTCAATCTGAATTCGTGCACAATACTTATGCAAACGCTCAAATACTTCGCAATTTTCCTTGTGCTCACCCCCTTATGCAAAATGGTGGGTCCAGGAAGAGTGCGAGAAGCTTCATGCCAAGGTCTGCACTTACCTCGTAGATAACATGCCTAAGAGGGTGCAGGTGGTGATCAACGCCAAAAGTAGGTGGACTAGTTACTAGAAACGCTGTTCGGAAGTTTGCTCTTTGTCCTGGGAAAAAACTGTCCGGATGTACTCGTTGTATATATTTTGGAGTATGAGTTAGATCCAATGTACTACTCTAGTTCTTAGTGATGTGAACGCATCCACTTTGTGCCTCTCCCAACGTGTACCACCGTGCATCTTGCAGGTTTACCATATAGTAGTCTCAAAGCCTAAAAACCCAACTTAGTGCCAAACATCCGGACGGTTTTTTCTCTTAGTGTAGCTGCTTCGTCGCCACCTTCGGGGTCAGGTAAGAATTTTGGTCCGATGCGTTCAGAGACATTTGTGTCAACCGTTTGAGGTGTAGTGTAGCCTTGGTCAACGAAGTGGTAGTAGGTGTCGAGGTTGTTACTATCGAGAGGGTTGTCGTCGTTGAGTGGAACGGGCACGGAGCAGTAAGGGAGTGGTTCGGCAGCTTCCGAGGCTGCAGGTACGTCTTCTTCTGCTGCGTCAGCTTTGGCAGCATGGTCGGCGAAGGACCGATGGCCCTCGAAGCCATCGGTGGGGTCTGCGGTGTTGGCGACATTGTCCAGGTAATGCTGCAGCTTCAGTCTCTCGAAGAAAATCACATCACGTGAGGCCACGGTGTTTTTGTCCTGGATGTCGAGAAGTTTCCATGCGTGAAAATGTTTTGCGATGCCGAGGTGTATTCCCCACCGTGCTCGTTGAGAAAATCGTCCTGCTCGAGCTGTGTGGGGTCTGTACTGTACCATGCAGCCGAAAACACGAAGTAATTTTGTACTGCCCAGTTTTCCTGTCCACAGCAGGTGCGGTGATGCGCTGTTGGGAAGTGATGACGAGGACAGCAAGTTGTGGAGATGGACTGCATGCGTCATCGCGTAAGGCCAAAGGGTGTTGGGCAGTCCCATCCCCAGGAGCAGCTTCCGCATCGTTGTCTGCAAGGTGCGATTCATCCTCTCTACGAACCCGTGCTGCTGGTGAGCGTAGGGCAGGGACACCAGGCGTTTGATGCCTCTTTCTGCCAAGTAGCTCCTGAACCTTTGTGACTGATACTCGAGTGCCCCGTCTGACTGGAAACTCTTGAATTGGGAGCCCGATTCTCGTTCAGCGATGGGGAGCCACGTTGTGAAAGCTTCGAATGCTTGGTCACGAGTCTTGAGGTTGAAGTGCCAGACGTATCGTGTTGCTGCGTCGATGAACGTGATAACGTAGTTGTACTCTGCTTCATTGTCATCTTGAGGCATATTCAAAATATCGATGTAAACCTTTTCCATCGGTGCGTATGCAGGTGCGCTTGGATTGTGGTGCGACGGGAAAGGTTGATGGGGAAGATCAGCTTCGGGGCACGTGAAGCATCGTGCGCGGGGACGTCGAAGCTCCTTGCTGCTCGTTGTGAGGAGAGCGTTTTTTTCTAATACTCCGACTTGTATGGTTTGAAGAATTGTGCTGTTTGCAGGGTATCCGAGGCGTTGATGCCAGATGTCGTCGGGAGCGCGATGGCCGGGTGAACGCCGGTATAGGTCGGCGTTGGAGAAGTACGCGACGACCATAGCGGGACTGCAGCAGACTCCTTGGGTGATGGGCATGAGCTCATCTGCTTCGGTTGGTGGTCCTCAGATTGCTGGTGATGTCGCACCGCTGGGTCCTGCTGCTGCTACTGCAGGTGATGTCGGGGAAGGGATACTTGCTGGTACTTGCCGTTCTTGTCGAATAACTGCTAATGCTCGTGTTCTCTCTGCTGCAGGGATGGTGTTGGAGTACCTGAACCTGCCTGGACTAAAGTCGGGGTCAAGATCGGGCAGGTGCATCCAGGCGGCAAATGACACGATGGCGTCGCTGTCAGCAGTACCGCGGTCGGGGACGAAGTCCAGCACGAAGACGCCCGACTTCAAGAGAGCACGACCGATGAAGAGGCCGTCCTTTCCCGTGATAAAGGCGAAACTCGTTGGCGTCCGAGTCACATTCCAGGTGAATTCCTTTTGCCATTAACTGGCTGACACTTAATAAATTGTATCCCAAATTGTCGACGATGAGAACTTTGTTGAGTTGCAGTATGACGTTTGTCTCCATTGACTGAAGCTGAACGACTCCTTGTCTGTTTGTCTTCAGGTTCTCATTGTTGGCGACGGTGATGACGACGTCGCGGTTGAGGCGTCGCTCTCGTTGCACGAAGCGCCCCGAGGAACACATGTGTTGACCGCAGCTACTGTCCAAGAACCAGGTGTTTCGCCAGGTGGGTTCATGGTTGGCGACTGCAGCATACGTGGGGTTGACCTGAAGACCTTGTGAACGCGGTAGCGGTAGCTCTTCTTCGTCCGGAGCGTAAGTGGGTGGTGACCCGGGTGTGCAGCTGTCGATTCGTACCATACGGTTAATGATATTTGGTGCGCCTTGTGTAGGTGTAGAGGAACGACTTGGCGGATTTGCTTGAGTGGAGGCGGCTTGCGGGTCTGCTGGACGAGAGAATCGAGGTCGTGTGCAGTTGACCTTGGAGTGCCCGGATGTCTGATAGTTGTGGCAGAACGGCGGCACGATGGTGAGGCCTCTGGTGTCGTATCGATTCTGGTTTTTGTTGTTGCTTCTTTGAGTGTAGAAGACTAACGGTTGCTGCTTGCTTCGTGGTTGTCTTTCTTCAAACAGGTCCATCTCCTCTTGTTCAGCATGAAGCTCGGCGCAGAGCTGCATCTCGGAAGTTCGTCCGTGGGCGCGAAGAAGCGAGCGGGTGGTTCTCCATTGTGGTCCGAGCCCGGCGAGAACAAGTGTCACGTAGCTTTCTTCAGTGATTGTGCCTCCACACCGAAGCAGGCGGCCGCGAAGTGTCTGGCAGCAACTCATATACTGCATCGCCTTTTCCTCGGTCTTCATTTGTATTGTTGTCAACTGCTGCATGAGTCTGCTTTGTGTCACACTGTCGTTTGCTTGATAGAGACATTTCAGATGATGCCAGGTGAGCTCCGAAAGCAAGCCTCTGGATAGGATTAGAAGTACTCTTGTAAGGGTACTCGCTTGCTGCCACTTTTTCTGTAAGGGTATTTTTTAAAGCTATTTTGTAATATAAGGGTCCTAAATATTTGTACCTTTTCACATAAGGGTATAACTCCAGCGCAGCCTTACACTTTACTGTAGTTACAGGATCTCGCGTGATCAGACGACTGACGTGTTGCGGATATGTGACGATGTGCCTTGGTTGGCACTCGACGGGGTGCACCAAGATTTTCGTTTTTGTTTGTTAGCGCTGAAGTGGGGGGAATGTCGCACCTCGGTAATTTTGCTGTTAGTGCGCATTTCTACATTAGTGCGTTCATTACCAGGGAACCAAACTTCGCGAAGTACCAAATCGAACCGAACAGGAATTCGCGTTCTGACCCTCGGACCTCACAGTTTCGCGTTTCAGAGTCCATTCTGGGTTTGCTGGTACTGATTACTGTCTTGTAGAAATACGACCTCATTCCCTAGACCCTTCCTGGTCGCGACCTCATTTCCCGTTGGTGCCCCAGGGTGATTTTACACAACACTTTTCCGCATCAAGGTCCCTACACTCGACCAGTTTGAAAAAACAGGGTCCCGTATAGATCTAGTTTTTTTCATAAGGGTCAAAAACTAAACCACTTTCAAAAATAAGGGTCCAACAGCTACCCCACCCTTATTATAAGGGCCGTAAGGGTATTTTACCCTGATATCCTGAGGCCTGACTGAAAGTCCATCAAACTTCGACCGCCACGATCAATTGCATTCGACAATGTTCAGCCGTTAGATGATCGCGTATGATTAACGTACTCAATTCGCCCATAGCGCTGCAAGCGCGGGAGGTTTCTGCCACTGCCCCATTCACCTCGATCCCCCTCTCTCCCTCCGTTTCGCTTCCCCCCTCCCCTCCGTTTCGATACCCCCTTCCCCTCCGTTTCGATTCTCCCATTCCTCACTACTGTATTTCGACCACCCCCCCCTTTTCCCTCCCTGTTTCGCTTCCTCTCTCCCCTATGTTTCCATACTCCCCCTTCCCCTCCGTTTCGCTCTCCCCCTCCCCTTTGTTTGATTCCCTCCCGCTTTTCCCCCCATTTTTTATTTCCCCCTCGTATTGAAGGCAACCCAGAACGCGTTCGGTGAACCTTGGGATTTCTAGGGTTCCAGATTTCTGAACACTTACAAATCAAGGTAGGCATTTTTTGAAAACTGAGCCCTCAGGGTAAATTTGTGTTTTTAGTCGACAGCTCAGGGTGGGTTATTTTTAAACGTCAGGCCTGCGCTCCGCACTCTTATGGGCAAATAGGGCCTGTAACACTCAAATTCGTTTTGCATTTCACATAACACATGGGCGTTATATTTTTCCGGGCCACTGTTAAACACAGGCTAGAATAGCACACCTGAGGAGCTTTTGAAAAATGTTTCGTTTATGGGCAGACCCCTTGGTGCGTTTTCTATTTCCGAAATGGTATGGGACCCGAAATTGTCTGTATTGCGAAGTAACTTTGCTACGTTATTTGTAAGGAATTTTCCATTCCTTACCGAGCGGTACTGCTATCGCGTACGCTCGAACACACCTGAAGCCTCGGGACTATTCCAGACCTTCTGACAGAACCGCCTCGGCTTCTCCAGACCTTTCGGTTCGACCTTCGGGAGTTCTCCGGGCCTCGCTTCGTCACTTCGAGACCCTTCGATCTCTTTCCCGAACCTTCCCATCGCATGGTTAGACTAGCTCTGGTGTTCCTATATCTTGGCTTGCCATTCCTTGTATCGTCATTCATTGAGTGAACACTTCGTTATTCATTTCCGCACTACTCTGCTTGTTTATTCATAACACCTGGTATTCAGAGCCACTTTCCTCGCTCACCCGTTTTCGTGAGTTGATTTTTTTTGGGGGGGGGTAAGTCCCTCACGTAAGCTGCAAAGCGGTTGCTCGCGAATTTGATTAATTAATTTGCCCAACTACGATAGCGTTTGCGCTTACCTGAGTACAAGCACACGACGGAATTCCCCTTGCCCTGGCGGAGCATTCGCCAAATGGACCAAGCTCAGTTCAACGAGCTTCGGGAGCAGTTCAACGCCATGAACACGCGCATGGCTACAGTGCTGGAGGACAACGAGCAACTTCGTGCGGAAGTTGCTGAGTTACGCCAGGCGCGAGAGGATTCGCGTCAGAAAATTGCCGCCCAAGAGGAGGTCGCCGACACCGGACGTGTCGAAACCGTCTTGGACAAAATCGCACGTCAGGTGTCACAGGAGCGCAAGGACAGTGAAGCCGCCGCAGCAGCTGACGTGGCAGCACGAGCAGCAGCCGAAGCAGCAGCAGCAGCAGCAGCAGCAGCAGCAGCAGCAGCAGCGACAGCAGCAGCCGCTCGGTCACAAGCAGCCGCTACTGTAGCCGCACCGGCGTTTATGCCGATCGTGACAACCGCGACGATCAAACCGACAATGCCACCCCCGTTCAACCCCACAGATAAGAATACTACTGTTACGGGCTGGTTATTTTCGGCGGAACTTTATTTTAATGCTGCTGGGATCACTACTGACGATTTAAAAATTCGACTGGCTGTATCACTACTGCGGGGACGTGCGCTAGATTGGTGGCGAAATACTCTACAAGAGGGGGAGTTTTCGGCAGGCGACACACTGGGGTTTTTCGGAAACTTTGGGTCTGCTGCCCAAGGGTCAACCGCGATTTTTGGATCGACCAAGATTCGCACGTGGAAGGCGTGGGGTACAGCTCTGCGTGAACGATTCGAGCCAATATCCGCCTCGGACAACGCACGCACGAAGCTGGACAACTGGCGCCAGTGGAGTTCTGTCCAGGATTACGCGTCAGTCTTCATGGCGTTATGCGATCAAATCACCGACATGCATGACTCCGAGAAGAAAGCTCGATTCATTTCGGGTTTGAAGCAGGACATTAAATGCGAGGTCCGACTGCGACTACCAGCGACGTTTCACGAAGCCGTTCGGATCGCAGACAACTTCGACGCGCATCGGACGCATGCGAGAGCGGGTTCGCGGGAGGGAAATCGTTTTCGTGGCCAGAATCCACGGCCCACGATTTACGGCGTAGTGGCGAAGGAGCACATGGACGATTTTCGCAAGGGACAATGTTTCAACTGCCACCAGCCGGGTCACCAATCTCACGATTGCCCCCGAAAGAAGCAGATAAAGAAGAACGACGAGGACAGGTCGGGAAACGCCAAGCGTCAGTAGCGGTCGGGCCCCCTACTGACCCTGCCTCATCGCCCGAAAAACAGCATCCCCACCGAGTAGTGGTTCCGATACATGCTATCAACCGCTCCCGGCTGAAAAAGGAGGATGGCCTAGTGGACCACCCTGTACTGGCGGAAGGACGACTTCATGGGAGAAAAATAAAAATATTCATCGACGGAGGTGCGAGTCACAGCCTGATAAATCGAGAGACAGCACGACGACTACACCTGACGCTAGAGAGGTGTCTACCCGGAATCGACGCGCGATTGGTGGATGGCACCCCGCTGGCGATACGCGACAAAGTACCTGTCGTTCGAATGAAGTGTGGCGACGATTTTGGGTTCAGCGCGCCGATGCTGGCGACAACGCTCGACGGCTATGCCGTGCTATTGGGACGCGATTGGCTGCGACGATTCAACCCACAGATCGATTGGACAACAGGCGAGTGCACAGTGAAGTGCGACAAAGGTTGGCGAAAATTACCCACGTGGCCGGAAGCAGAGACAACATCGACACGAGTCAACGCGGTGTGCCTCAATCGAGCGGTCAAGAATGGAGCGGATTTATACGCCGTCCATCTAACCGAATCGACGGAGCAGAATGAGGCGACGGACATCAACAAACTCTGCGATTCGGTCCCGGACGACTTGGCGAAACTCATTCGGGAATATCCTGAGATTTTCCCGGACGACTTGCCCAGTGGATTGCCACCCGAACGACCCCAGGACCACAAGATCGAGCTGGAGCCCGGCGCGCAACCTACTGTACGCACACAATGGCGCCTGACTCAACCGGAGCTACAGGAACTACGAAACCAGTTGGACTACCTGTTGGCGAAAGGGTTCATTCGGCCGAGCACTTCACCGTTCGCAGCACCAATCCTGTTCACGCCAAAAAAGGACGGCAGCCTTCGCATGTGTACGGATTATCGTGCCCTTAATCGGGTAACGATAAAATCGCGCTACCCAATCCCACGAACGGACGAACTGATCGACAACCTTCGCGGAGCTTGCTACTTTTCGAAGATCGACCTTCGTGGCGGTTACCATCAAATTCGGGTGTTCGCTGACGACTGCCACAAGACCGCGTTTCGTACTCGCTACGGGAGTTACGAGTACACGGTGATGCCGTTTGGATTAACGAACGCCCCCTCGACGTTCCAACTCACCATGAATGGGGTGTTCCGCGATCTACTCGACAAATGCGTAATAATTTACCTGGACGACATCCTGATCTACAGCAAGACCCGGGAGCAACATTTAAAGGTTTTGGAAGCTGTTTTTCAACGGCTGCAGCAGCATCGACTCATCACCAAGGGCTCCAAGTGCGAGTTTTTAAAACAAGAACTGGAGTTCCTGGGGCACGTGATCTCCACGGAAGGAATTCGAATAGACCCGAAAAAACTCAGGACTATTCATGAGTGGCAACCGCCAACGAATCTGCAGCAGCTGCAATCATTTTTGGGTTTTGTGAACTACGTGCGACGGTTTATACCCAACATGGCGGGGTTAACTGGACCTCTAACCGACCTACTACAGAAGGGCACATTTTATGAGTGGGGGGAGAAGCAGCAAGCTGCGTTTGAGGCATTAAAACATCTTTTAATGTCGCCACCGGTACTTCGCATCGCTGACCCGGAACGGCCCTTCGAAGTCATCACCGACGCAAGTGACATCGCCATCGGAGCCGTGCTCATGCAAGATTTCGGCAATGGTCTTCAACCAATCGCGTACGAGTGTCGGAAAATGCAATCTGCTGAGCGCAACTACCCGGTACACGACAAAGAGATGTTGGCGATCGTCCACGCGTTCAAAATCTGAAGGTGCTACCTGACTGGAGCAGACGTGATGGTGCGAACCGATCACAAATCACTACAGTACCTGAGGGCGCAGCCGAATCTCAACCCGCGGCAGATACGCTGGCTGGACTATCTGGAATCGAACTTCAATTACAAGATCATGTATAAAAAGGGCGCCAACAATATTGCCGACGCCCTTTCCAAACCATCTGCCCAACTCGCAGCAGTACTAGTCGCCCAGAGCAACCCGCTACTGAGTGGACTATTTACCCACGGGTATTCGACTGACCCCCTTTTCGTAAATGACGGCCATCTCCCAATCACTACACGGAAAGGCGTCTATTACTTACGAAGCGGAACTGATCGAATTTGGGTCCCAAGTTATCGTCTACTTCGCGAATTACTAATTCAAGAACTCCACAATTCGAATTTATCGGGACATTTCGGGGTTGATAAACTCTGAAGGCGTTGCAGCGGTTTTATTACTGGCCAGATATAGTGACAGACGTACAGCGTTACGTGGTCGCGTGCCCGATCTGCCAGCGAATGAAATCATCACATCAGCGACCGACAGGAATGTTGCAGCCCCTCGAGCCACCTCAACGCCCATGGCAACACGTGACGATGGATTTCGTCACAGGTCTGCCGGCCGGACCCAGCGGAAACGACGCACTATTGGTTGTCGTCGACCGATTGACGAAAAATTATAATTTTTAACACACGTAGTGTTTTTAAAAAATTGTGTATTGTGAAAGCGAAGCTGATTGTACTGAAGCATTGGGCATCGTCGAAGCGCGCTACTCGCCCTTCTCCAACTACATATACGTCGGTTGGAGCTCATTTACCTCCACCCACGTCTCTCATTTTTCAAACGGCTCAGTCAACCTTCCCACCCACCCCCCCTCTAGACAACCGCCCATCTCCAATGGACAGCCGGTCACTTGAACGGGAGCACACAACTAGGATCATGATGTGTGTATGTTTAGATTCTTATAAGCTAGTAAGCGACTATTGTACCATGCCACTTGAAATGAGAACGATGCCTATTGCAAAGGACAAGAAAGCAAGCTTTCTCAATTGGCGCATTTCGCACCATGTCATACCACCATCACAGCCGAAGAAACCGCGCGACTGTTCATGTCGACCGTTGTTCGCCTACACGGGATACCAACAGAAATCATTAGTGATCAAGACCCGAAGTTCACGTCAAGTTTTTTGCATGACACGTGAGCTTGGTAATGGCACGCGCCTGCAATTCTCATCCGCTTATCATCCCCAATCGGATGGTCAGACAGAGAGGACAACCAAACGATGGAACAGCTGATTCAGACAAACTACCCCAACCGAAACAAATGGGAGAACGCGCTTCCCATGTTGGAATTTTCCTACAACAACGCGCCCTCAGCTACGACTAACCACTCCCCGTTTTACCTTTATTACGGGATGGTGCCCACAATACCTACCTCCACCAACATTGAGAGTCAAGTACCACGGTCGCAGTAGTTTGTCGAAGAATTACAGACTGCCCGAGACAAAGCTGCTGAACTTATTCGCAAGGCGAACGCTACTGCTCGACGGTATGCGGATTTACATCGACGGGATATTACGATGACGATAGGGCAACTAGTCCTTTTAGACACCAAGAATTTACGATTGCCACTACCGACGAAATTACGACCACGTTTCTGTGGCCCGTTCAAGATCGTGAAGATGGTGACGCCGGTGACCGCTCAACTGCGCCTACCTGATGACTGGCGTATTCACAACAAATTCCACGTGAGCTTGTTGCGACCCTTCGTCCCTGACACGTCGGACATCGCCCGGCAGCGATTGGTTCCGGATGTACGGCCACCAGCAGAGACAACCATCGAGCCTTCGAAGATCTTGAGCCATCGGATTCGTATTGACGGTCAAGGACGACACGTTGACTTTCTGATACGATGGACCAATCGTACCAGTGAGGACGACACGTGGGTGTCCTCGGACCAGATAGAATCACCCTCGATACTTGCGAATTATTTGGACCGCAAGCACGTGGCTGATATAGATCACCTTCGCTAAGGGGGGGGGTGGTGTAAGGAATTTTCCATTCCTTACCGAGCGGTACTGCTATCGCGTACGCTCGAACACACCTGAAGCCTCGGGACTGTTCCAGACCTTCTGACAGAACCGCCTCGGCTTCTCTAGACCTTTCGGTTCGACCTTCGGGAGTTCTCCGAGCCTCGCTTCGTCACTTCTAGACCCTTTGATCTCTTTCCCGAACCTTCCCATAGCATGGTTAGACTAGCTCTGGTGTTCCTATATCTTGGCTTGCCATTCCTTGTATCGTCATTCATTGAGTGAACACTTCGTTATTCATTTCCGCGCTACTCTGCTTGTTCATTCATAACATTATTGGTGCGCGACGATTGATTTGGCGTCAGATGCTCGGCGGATCAGGTTGCGACTGACCGCTCACACAGCTCAGTTTCTTCAAGAGCTCGATGGGTGTGCAATAGGTTTCTAACCCGAGGTTCAACTGGGTCGCATTTCGTGCAACCCATGTGGCTGTTCGGTACACAAATTGCTCAGTTCACCTTTCCCCTAGTCGCGAGTCGTGGTCGAGGGAGCGTCGTAATGTGAAGCCTAAACACGTACGCCGAATACTTCCGAGGTACAGTTTGTTTTTTTATTTCGTTTCACAAAGCTGGCGAAAAGTCAAATGAGTCGCGCGCGCGTTCCCACCTCGTCGCACACGCGTCAAATCGGCGCCACTGCGTTCCTATCACTGTTCAGCTGCCCAAAAACGCACCTCGCAAAATGGTAGTGGGAACCCGTTTTTGGGTTGCGGAGCAACCTATTGCAATCGATCGGGCTGGTTTTTTTTTATTATTTTTTTCAAGTTTGTGAAATAAAAATCAAATGTTTGTTGTGATGGAAATAAAACATTTTATGTATAATAAAGTCTCATCATGAAATGCTCCGCAACCCTAAGACGATCTCGTCGCCTCTTGTTTTTTTTTTTTTTTTTTTTTTTTTTTTTTTTTTTTTTTTTCAAAAGAACCATCAAGAACGGCGCTCTTGAAGCCCCCCCCTATGCTATTTTAGTCTGTGGTTTTAACACCCACTCATTTTTTTTTTAGTGAATTTTGATATCCACCATAGGGTGGTATATACGGGGGATTACGGTAATATCTATCAAACCTAGAATTGAATAATGTGAGAGAGAGAGAGTACACAAACATATACCTAAATGTTGTACTCTCTAGAAGGTGACCCTATACAGTCTATACAAACATGATAACTACACATGTTTGACACACCCCTTGGACTGCATAGGGGAATGTTCTAGACAAGTAGCTCAGGGTGGCACTACTAGTCCAGCCTCTGAGACAAGGGTCTAAAAGACCAGTCAGAAGGAGTACAGACAAGGCAAGAACGAGTACAGGGCGGCACTACTAGTCCAACCACTGTGAGAGGACACAAGTCCAGTCTGAGTGTATACATATATATATATATATATATACGACAGTACAAAGTCAAGGCCCGAGTAAGTGAGAGACTACAGGAACCAGACCAAGCTGTAAACAGTGCCGCTGATGATCTTTAGGCGCAAGCGCCTTCGTAAAGATATCAGCTGTGTTGGCACCGGAGGCCAAGTGTACTACGCGAGCCTGGCGCCGCTGCTGTAGCTCGCGCAGGAGGAAGTACCGCAGCTGGATGTGCTTCGCTCTGCCCTCGAGTCGAGGCTCCTGACACAGGAGAATCATGGCCCTATTGTCAGCGTACAGGACCGGGGCAGAGCTAGGCCGCTCACCTAAGTCAGTGAGCAAGAAGGTCAGCCAGCGGAGCTCCTGTGCCGCCATGGCACCGGCGTAGATCTCAGCCTCACAGCTGGACTGGGCAACCGACGAGGAGCGGGTAGCTCTCCACGAGACAGCACCTGAGCCAAGGCTAAAGCAGTAGCCCTGGGAAGACCTGAGCGTCTCGGCGTCGTCTGCCCAAGAAGCGTCTGTGTGTCCAGTAAGGACCACTGGCCTGCGTCCGCCTAGCACTAACCCCATGCCCGATGTACTTGCAAGATAACGCAAAACCCTCTTAGCGGCAGACCAGTGCTGAAGGGAACCGGGGAGACCAAGGACGAGATCGTGCTGGGACATGTGACGCAGACGCGGGACTGCAGGGTGACCAAGGCGGTGGTGCCAAAGGAGAGTCGGATGAGTGAGGGACCGACAGGAGCACGCAGCAGCAACTTAGGTGGACGCAGCTACCTGGGGGGAAGACCCAGCCGGGGACGTCGCGGTGTCAAGTGTGAACAGGCCGGACACCGGGTCCCGGGGGAAAGTGGTAAGGGGGGCACTAGTGGCGGCCTCGGTACAGACAGCATACCGCTCGTGACCAGGGAACGTAGTGGTGACGCCAAGGTCCTGGAGGCAGCCGACACCAACTAGGTTCCTGGAGAACGAGGGGATATGCAGACCGGTGAGCGAACCTGAAGGAACCGCCGGACAGGGAAGGGAGGTGGAACTGCGGGCAAAGACGGGACCACCGGAGGGGTCAGCAAGAGTAACTGCAGCAGGAACAGGCAGCGGCGTCAGCGTCGTGGAGTCGCGGAAGAAACACCGGGAGGCGCCAGAGTCCAAGGTGAAGGAAAGCGCAGCAGTCGCGCGGGGCGACAGTGAAGCGGTGGAAGCACCGAGGCTAAGCAAAGCAGGAGATCCTACGCCTGACGCAGCAGGGGAGTCTACGCTAGGCACAGCTACACTAGGCAACACGGGGTAATAAGAGGGAAGCACACTAGAGTCATCGGCATACATCACATGCAAGGCTGCTACAATGGCATCCATGTCCAAGTCAAAAATCCGAATGCTACGCCTAAGCAAGCTGTGCCAGTCCGGGAGGTCGGGCGCCGGGCCAAAGCGCTGGCGGAACAGGTCGTCCAGACGACGAAAACAGCGAGGAGTGGAATGACCGATCTTACCGCAAACGAAGCCGCGGCGAGGACCGGTCTGGATCTGGTACTGACAGGGCCCGCCTCCAGAACCACCACCCGGTGCACCACCACGCGCACGACCACCACCAGCTCCAGGCCACCCAGGCGGGAGAGCACTCGCCGGCCTCGTCTGCGGCGGCTGCTGCGGCTGCTGCGGAGGCTGCTGCTGCTGCGGCTGCTGCAACGGTGGAGGCAGCGGGGCAGCTGGACCGGGCAGGGTCCCCACGTCCGCACCGGCACCGGACGACCCGCCTCCACCACTACCCCCACCCGCACCCCCGCCACCTCCGCCGCTCCCAACCTTGGGGCGGCGGCCCTTCCCCGAGCGGGACTGCACTGCAGCAGCAGTCTCAGCCACAGCGACAGAGCCGTCGGAGAAGGTACACTGAGCGGGGGCACAACCCTGAAAGATAGGGACCGGTACTGTACCGCTCGCCTGGGCTATGGAGCGGTGACGAGTCTCTATGGCAGTCAGGGTGTCAACAAAGTCGGTGAGGGTGAGAGCAGCAGGGTGGATGCTAAGGAACTGGTCGCGGGCGGCGGCAAGGCGGTCAGGGAGGCGGGTGGCAAGGAGGTAGAGGGTAGAGGTCATGGGAGGCTGGTGGACTCTAAGCTGTGCATCAGTGCAGGCAGCGCGCCAGGCCTCATCTATCGAGCGCAGGTGGGCAGTGAGGTCAGAGATAGTGGGGAAGGACGCCAGGTCAGGAAAGAGCAGGGGGAGGATCAGGCGACCCACTGAGGCAGCAGGAGGGGTAGAATAGCGCTTGATGACAGCATCGAGGTAGGCCTGGGCGGTAGTAATGGTTCTAAAGCGAGGGCGCTCAAGGGGGGGGAGGGCATTGCTAATGGCGAGCTGAGCAAGGGCATCGCGGGAAAGCCAGACAGAGCGGGCAAGGGCAGCGGCGGCAGTGGACTCGCGCTCAGCGGGCGTGGGATCAGCAGGCAGCACAGCAGGGGGGTCAGGGCAGGGGAGCATACCGTCTAGGTGTGCAGAAAGCGGGTGGCCGTCCTGCCGCTGACCAGTGAGGTGGCGGCGAAGGTCAGCCAACCACGCCTCGAACTCCAGAGGCTGACCCTCAGCATCAAAACGAAGCTCAGCAGCCATGAGGGGCAGTGGAGGACAGTGGAGTGCGGTGTAGTGCTGTTCAGTGCGGTGTAGTGCTGTTCAGTGCGGTGCAGTGCGGTCAGTGCGGTTCAGTGAGGTGCAATGCGGTGCAAGGCGGGGCAGGAAAGTGCAGGAGGGTGCAAAGTGGTGCGGGGAACGGGGGACAGTACCAGGAAGTATGGAGGGCCGGGGCAGGCGCGACGGGGCCGGGCAGGCGCGACGGGGCCGGGCAGGCACGTCGAGGCCGGGCAGGCGCGACGGGGCCGGGCAGGCGCGACGGGGCCGGGCGGCTGCGACGGGGCCGGGCGGCTGCGACGGGGCCGGGCGGCAGCGACAAGGCCGGGCGGCAGCTACGAGGCCGGGCGGCTGCGACGGGGCCGGGCGGCTGCGACGGGGCCGGGCGGCAGCTACGAGGCCGGGCGGCAGCGACAGGGCCGGGCGGCAGCGACGGGGCCGGGCAGGACACAGCAGGGCCGGGCGGGGGCGACGGGGCCGGGCGGGCGCGACGGGGCCGGGCAGGTGCGACAGGGGCCGGGCAGCTGCGACAGGGGCAGGGCGGGCGCCACGGGGCCGAGAGGCCGCGACAAGGCCGAGCTGGGGCGACGGGGCCGAGCAGGGGCGACGGGGCCGAGCAGGGGCGACGGGGCCCAGGAGGGTGGATACGGGGCCCAGGGAGGAGCGCGGCAGGGCCCAGGAGGGGCGCAACAGGCCCAGGAGGGGCGCTACGGGCCCAGGAGGGGCGCAATGGGGGGGGGGCCCAGGAGGGGCGCGGCGGGGCCCAGGAGGGGCGCAATGGGGGGGGGGGGGCCCAGGAGGGGCGCTACGGGCCCAGGAGGGGCACTACGGGCCTAGGAGGGGCGCGACGGGGCCTGGGAGGGGCACGACGGGGCCCAGGAGGGGCACTACAGGGCCCAGGGAGGGCGCGACGGGTCCCAGTAGGGGCGCTACGGAGCCCAGGAGGGGCGCGACGGGGCCTGGGAGGGGCGTTACGAAGCCCAGGAGGGGCGCTACGAAGCCCAGGAGGGGCGCGACGAGGCCCAGGAGGGGCGCTACGGGGCGCTACGGGGCCTGTGAGGAGCGCGACGGGGCCCAGGAGGGGCGCTAAGGGGCGCGACGGGGCCCTGGAGGGGCGCTACGGGGCGCGACGGGGCCCTGGAGGGGCGCTACGGGGCCCAGGAGGGGCGCGAAGGGGCGCGACGGGGCCCTGGAGGGGCGCTACGGGGCCCAGGAGGGGCGCTAGGGGGCGCGACGGGGCCCTGGAGGGGCGCTATAGAGCCCTGGAGGGGCGCGACGGGGGCCTGGAGGGGCGTTACGAAGCCCTGGAAGGGGGGCGCGACGGGGCCTGGAGGGGCGCTACGAGGCCCTGGAAGGGGCGCGACGGGGCTAGGGGGAGGGGTCGCGACTGGGCTCAGGAGGGGCGAGGCGAGGCTAGGAGACGCGACGGGAGGAGCGGAAGCGGTAGGTGGGGGGGGGGGGGGGTCGAAACCTACTCGTGATACCATATCAAACCTAGAATTGAATAATGTGAGAGAGAGAGTACACAAACATATACCTAAATGTTGTACTCTCTAGAAGGTGACCCTATACAGTCTATACAAACATGATAACTACACATGTTTGACAATATCGCCTAAGGGGTTGTACTCTAGATGGTCATGCACCTATCTAGGCTATTGCAACATATACAAATATGTTTGACAGCTAGGAGCTAGCTAGGTTATCAGAAGAACTTAGGACACTAGCTACTTAAGATAGGATACTAGGAGGGTAGGAAAGCCGCCATCGAATGGCGTGAGGGAAGTGGATCTAGTAGGGGGAGAGAATATCGAGAAAGAAGAGAGTTGATTAGGAAGAGAGAGCAGTACAAGAAGGGGATTGTACCCTCTACAGAACGGTTCAGTAACAACCTACCAAGCCTATATTAAATTATAACTTATATAATTTTAACACACCCCCTAGGCTTGGTAGTCAAGCCCACGCACACCCCCACACCCACACCCACACCCACACCCCCTAGCCCAGCACCCCCATTCCCAGCAGGAGCCGCAACGACTCCGGAAGAGGGTAGGTCTCACGGCCCCTTGAGACGGCAATGGCGACAGCAGCGACAGTGACGACGGCGGCGGCGGCGGCGGTGTGCGGCGGTGTGCGGCGGCTCCAGGCCTGCGGCAACAGCGGCGGCGCCGGCGGCTCGAACGACAGAGGCTGGTGCGGCGGCCCCCGCCCTCTCGGCGGCATGTCCTGTCTCCTCGGCGGTGGAGAGGTCCCTCACATGGCAGTCATCGACTGCAGCAAGAAAGGGGGGGGATGCAGGGGAAGCAGGTGCAGGTGGGGGGGGAGGGGAGGGGGCGGGGCGAGGCGAGTCTTCAGCGACGCACCATAAGTGGCGCGGCGCTTACTGGCAGGAGGCTGGGCAGGGGGCGACGGGGCCGGGCAGGGGGCGACGGGGCCAGGCAGGGCGGCGACGGGGCCGGGCAGGTGCAACGGGGCCGGGCAGGGGGCGACGGGGCCAGGCAGGGCGCGACGAGGCCCAGGAGGGGCGCAGCCGCAGCGTCGCGCTGACGTCGTCCCGGTCGCGTGTCGAGACGGCCGCGGCAGGACGGCGCAGCCGGCGAAAAGACGACGACGCCACAGCGTGACGCCGCCGCGGTCGCCATGGCAGCGTCGATGCCGCAGCGGGACGTCGACGCTGCGACTGCAGAACGACGGCCCGACTCCACGGCAGCGCGTCGAGCCGGTCGCGGCACGACGCGGCCAGTGGCAGCGCGACGTCGCCACTGCAGCAAAACGCGGCCGCCATGGCCGCTCGAGCGAATGAGAGTGAGGAGTAAATGGCGGAAGCATGAGGAGGCGATCCAACAGGGAGGATCTCCTGCTCTGATACCATATCAGAAGAACTTAGGACACTAGCTACTTAAGATAGGATACTAGGAGGGTAGGAAAGCCGCCATCGAATGGAGTGAGGGAAGTGGATCTAGTAGGGGGAGAGAATATCGAGAAAGAAGAGAGTTGATTAGGAAGAGAGAGAAGTACAAGAAGGGGATTGTACCCTCTACAGAAAGGTTCAGTAACAACCTACCAAGCCTATATTAAATTATAACTTATATAATTTTAACATAGGTCGCCATGAGAAAAAGCGAGAGGTTTAGCTAGGGGAAGAGTTACGAGAGAAACTAGGAAGAGAAAGAGATACAAGAAGGGGGGGTTGTCCCCTCTACAATAGCACACTTACCAAGCCTAAACAAATATATACTTATATATATAATATATATAATTTGACATCCTTTGTGTGCTCAAGAGCTCCTGGATGGTACGAAGATGACATGCACTAGAACTACACTACACACATGCGGTGCTGTGTCTGCAGCACCGTGGCAGGTGAGTGTTGACATTTCTAACATCACCATCTGAAGAATCCCCCACAGCAGACGGTACGGAAGCCATTCCAAGAGCATGCACTGCCTTGATCACCACCACATGGTTCCTCCAGCCTTGGGTCCAGCAGAGCACATGAGCAGCTTCAGCTATCTTGATGCCTAACCACTATCCGTCCTCCAGACTCACCAAGCTTTCCATGCTACAACACCCCGGCAAGCAGGGTGCAAAAAGGTGATGCCTTCACCACCACATTCCCAACACCCCACCTCTTGACCACATTGGATAGGCTGCTCTGTGCTCCCCACCACCAACATCCCACTTTCCAGCATGAAGTGCTTGCTGACTCTGTCCAGCACTCCTAGCAGCTATCAAGGCCTCCAGTGAGGCCTTACTGCTACTGCTCTTGTACTCCTGGCCGGCTGCCTTCCTCTGCATCCCATGCTGCTCTTCCTCTCCTGCTGATGCCTCGCTGTGCTGCGTGCTGAGGCTGCAGGCTGGGCTCCCGCATCGACTTCTCCACTCCGTGGCTGCTGCTCCACTGCAGGAGTGACCCTCACGATTGCTCTTGGCTTGGGGATGAGGGACGGCAGCAGCCTTGCACTTGCTGCAGCCGCTTTTGCCGCTCTTGACTTGTTGCATAGAGCAGAATCAGTCGTCCTTGAAGTCATGTTCACAACAGGAACCTCCACTGTAGTCACGTTTGGCGAGGTGAAGTCACTGGTGCAGCTGACATCACTGCTGCTGGTATCACTGCTGCTGACATCAGTGCAGCTGGTATCACTGCTGCTGACATCAGTGCAGCTGACATCACTGCTGCTGACGACGCTGACCTCGTCTGACGTGTTGTCACAGCAATCAACGTCACTGACAACGCTAGATGTGTCACTCAACGGAATCACACTGCTGATACAGTTGCTGCCAGCAGCGCTGCTCACTTCAGCTTTCTCACTGCAGCTGACCTCGTTGTCATTGCTGTCGTTGATGACGTCGCTGGAGTCATTGCTGCTTGCTGTGCTGCTGAAAGTCAGGGAGCTCGTCTTCAAGGAGGGTGTCTCGTTGGAGGTGACGTTGCTGGAGGTGCTGCTGTGGTTGGGACTCGCTGAGTTGCGAGTTGACAAGCTCAGCCGCATAACCTGCTTCTGGATCACGCATCGGAGTTCCCACATGCGACGGGCTTCAGAAACCGAAGGGTAGACATAGGATGCCATGAAAACAGCTGAGGAAAGTTGAGACGAGCCGAGAACTGTGAGCGTAGAGTGACAGACAGTAGAAGCTCTGCGAACTGGAGTTTGCTGGAAAGTTGCTGAACTGAAATTTGGATAATGCGACTGCGGATTTGTACCAGAAAAGGACTGTGTCGGACAGAGGGAAGAGCAGGCAGCGGAGAGAGCGAGGGCTTCTCATAGGGGTTGCTGGAAGGGGGAACAAAGGCGACGGGCAGGATAGGTCTGAAGAACCTTTGCATGTGCGGCTCCAGAAGAGTCTGAAACATGCGCTTGAGCTGCCCGGCCTAAGCCATTCACGCTGAAAACTTCTGAATCCGTCGGGACGAATCCGTCGGGGGCCTTTGGGACAGGAGAGCGACGCCAGAACCCTGTCTTCCGCTGCCCCCCAAGAAATTGTGGTTTCTGCCCATCCAGAGACACCGTTCCTGCCCGGAGATTCTCACGTCTCTTCCCGATTTTGCTGCGTGTGACAGGAGCGACTCCATCAAGGGCCGAAGGGCGAATCCCAAGGGCAACAGGCATGCGAAATATATTCGGGGAGAGATGTGGAACTGCCAGCGAGAAACACGCGATGATCCAGATCTGGTTACCCGCGAGGGGCAGGAGGCGCCAGCGACGAAAATGGACTACGGAAGTGGTTACCCGACAATTTTCGCCTATAACGCCCACACTGGAGTCTGCGGCCAATCTCGATGGTCTGTCCACACCCGTGAAGCAAGGGACCCCTCGTGAGAACCTCCATGGCTGGTGCTCTCCTCCTGGCAAGAAATAATCGGTGGACTATTAGGAGAAATCGAGGAGAGGAAAAACTCGGTGGGGGGTAATCTGCATTCGATACGGCGTTTTGCGTGCTTTTTGTATAGCTGTGCCTCGCAACAAAATATAGGGTATGTAGGCAGTTGCTTTTTACAATTTTATCATTTTGCATGTCAAGCACGCTAATACTTCCTATTTATTGCCAACTTTCCTCAATCAGTTTGCGTCACTTACATAGGGAGAATTGGCTTCCTTGCCTAGGCTTTATCCCAATCATCTACCCCATTGACGAGCTTCTTCAACAATTCATCGAACCTGTCTTTACTTGCCTGAATCAAAGTGCTTAGACTAACTGCTCTCTGCTGCACCTGGCCAGGCTTGACATTCTCTCCCTGTTGCCCTTCAAATTTTAGTCCCTCCTCATAACCCTCGCTAACAACCAGATGGCCATGATCCGTCCTACTACCTATATCACCACCAAGGTCAGCTTTACCCATCTGAACCTGAGCGTTATCCCCTTCGTTGCGACCACGGTCGTTCTCTTCCCAGCTACCACTGCTGCTATCACCACCGTCAGCATTTCTCCATCTGCCCCCATCAACCATACCTCTTGGCAGGCACACAATCCCCTTGTCTGTCTCCACTATCCCTATCCCTGCTTCCTGCAGCCGCTGCACCCGGGGCCGTATCCTTTGCTCCAGGCTGTAGCACGCCACCAGAGGCACGGCCGCTACAGCGGCCAGTGACAGCCCCAGCTCTCTCTCAAAAAACTCCGCCTTGGGCTCAATGTTGCTCTTCCAGCTCAGATGCAGCAGCGCAGGGTACCGCACAAACAGATTTGCTAATTTCGGGGGTGGAAGGTGGGAAAGGAGAGCGCGCCAATGCTCAAAGTTAGACCGCATGGTTGTGGAATTTGTTGATAAAATGCTCGACCGCTTCCCCACCACCTTCTGAGCGTTCTCCGGCCCAACGATCTCGCACAAGGTGTGGAATGTGGAGGTCATCTTGCTGGCTGAGTGCGCTGGCAGCCGTCGGATCTGCCGAAAAACTTTCAGAGCGTCCTCTTCCGACCCTAGGATATCCCGGAACACGTCCAGCTTGGATTGGAGCTCTGTGATTGGCTGCGTCAGGATGTACGGCTGGCGCCGCACGATGCTGGTGACGTGGCCCTCACCGGCCACCTGAGCCAGGAAATCCAATCTCTCCTGAACCCTTTCAGCAGAAATCAGCAGCAGACGCGGGCAGGCTTTAATGATGTACGAGATATCATCAATTCCCAAGTCCAACAGCTTTTGGACACGTGGCTGCAGCTGAATGGCCGCATTGCAGGAGAAAGCGCGCGGAAACCGCCTCAGAACCGTCCCCAGACTCTCCCCGTCTTTCAGCCCGAGCCCCCTCAGAAAAGTCACAACCTCTTTTATTTTTTCCACGGGCTGCCCGAGCCACACGGAGTCGTAACGCGCGCTTTGCGCCAGGTCGCGCGGCTGCACGCCGCACGCCAGCAGCAGGCGCACGCCGGGGAGGACCTTCTCCGCCACGTCGATCCGCGCGAGCCCCGGGCGCCCGCGCATCAGGAGAAGCACCTGGCGGTCGTCCATCCGCCATCCGCGGAAGAGATCGAGCAGCAGCGGGGGAACCTCTTCGACCGAGTTAAACCGTAGCTGAGTTGAATCGTGGTGAGCTGATGGAGCTGATTGAGCTGATGGAGCTGATGGAGCTGATGGATGATTATCATCTGCTACCGATGCGCGATTCGTTTCGAGAGATGCGGGCATGACTGCGGCCGTAGTATCAACGGAAGGGACTTGACGATATGCGCTGATGTGTACGAGCCTTTGTCCGCTTGCAGGAAAACAACTTCTGCCGTCGACGGCTCTTACGCCTTCGAATTGCCACCGTGCTGCTACCGTCGCGGCCGTTCCAGAGTTGATCGCACCACCCCGCATTTGTGCAAAAGCGCGCGAGCAACTCAAGCCAAACTCGCCACTCGCAACAACCGGCCATTGCGATGGCGCGTTGCGATCTGAGGAGGAACGCGTCGCGTCATTCGGGCTATCCGCGTCATCAGTTGTAAGACAAGCCGATTCTACTATACAGGCCGCCGAGGGGTTGTGCACCGCGATTGTAGACATGGCAGCAGAGAGGCAGTGGAGAGTGGCTGGCGGCCGACGGAGGCGGAGCGAGACGAGACGATGCGCAGCGCGAGCTAAGCGCAGTGTGCCTGCACGACGCTCCATTGGCATCGGCTTGAGCGGAGAGGAGGAGATCAGCGCGGCTCATGGGACAAAAGCATTGTGACTGTCAGCCCTGCCGTGACATGCAGCAGAAGAAGTCCTCCTGCGTGCTTGCGAAGCCAGTGGAACATTCTTGAACTCGTGAGGGAGGAAAGGGGTAGGGCTTGCTGCTCGACGCTTCTCGTCGGTTCTGTTTGGTACAGGATGGCAATATAATATCCAAACGCAGGTCCTTTAGCTATAATCTACTATACTCATGTATGCACTTGTTGTCATGCCCATTCGTATGGATAAAATTTCCATAAGCAGCGACGTGCAAAAAAAAAATCAGTGGATCTGGAAAATGCAAGGCACAATAACTAGTAGTTGAGATTGGTAACCAATTTAGACTATCTCCGTGCTGGGTATTGAAGGGTGGATGTTTGACAGCCCACTTCACACGAAAACCTCCGTAACTATTATGCCCTTTCTCCCACGCACCTCTCAAATTCATCCCCCACTGATGTTTTTTGGCAGCCTGTCATTCTCGATTATGTCCTTGAAGAGCACCAAACCTCGAGTTCCTCAGGCGTGACGTGCTTCATGGTAGTCTGACCCTCGAGATTTGGCTGCAGCCCCTAGTCCGGACGTTACTAGAGACGAATATCTTCGGGTGACCACCTTGGTAATCCCTTGTCGTCGTTTTCGCTACGTGCCTATCGCGGGTAACCAGATCTGGGTCATCGCGTTTTTTTCGCGCTGGCGATTCCATGGCTCTCCCCGAGTATGTTTCGCATGCCTGCTTCCCTTGGGAATCGTCCTTCGATCCTAGAGAGAGTCTCTTCACGAACAGCAAGTCGCATTTTTTTCCGCGGGCTGGCGCGCTGTCAAAAGCCGGGCAGCAATCACAACTGCTTGAGGGCAGCGGAAGACAGGGTTCTGGCGTCGCAGTCCTGCCCCACAGGCCTCCGATGAATTCGTTTTCGTTCCGCCAGCAGATATACTACAGAGTCGGTGCGAAATGTTTTAAGCCGGGCAGCTTCCGACTCTTCTGGAGCCGCTCGGGCAAAGGTTTAAAAAGCCATTCCTGCCCGTCGGCTTTGTCCCCCCTTCCGACAACCCCTCTGAGGAGTCCTCGCTCTCTCCTCTGCCTGCTCTTCTCTCTCTCCGACAGAGTCCGAGTCTGGTACAAATCCGAAGTCCCATTATCCCATCTTCAGATTCCTGCAGCTTGTTCAGTCGAATCACTTTCCAGCAAACTCCTGTTCGCAGAACCTCTACTGTCTGTCACTCTACGCTCACAGCTTTCGGCTTTCAGCTTTCTCAGCTTTCCTTAGCTGTTTGCATGGCATCCTATGACTACCCTTCGGTTTCTGAAGCCCGTCGCATGTGGGAGCTCCGATGCGAGGTCCAGAAGCAGGTTGTGCAGCTGAGCTCGTCAACTCGGGGTTCAGCGAGACCCAACCACAGCAGCACCTGCAGCAACGTCACCTCCAACGAGACAGCCTCCTTGGAGGTGAGGTCTCGGACTTCGAGCAGCAATGACTCCAGCGGCGTCAACTGCAATGATGGCGTCACCGACGTCAGCTGCTACAGTGACTCTAACGACAGCAATGACAACGAGGTCAGCTGCAGTGAGAAAGCTGAAGTGAGCAGCGCTGCTGACAGCAACTATATCAGCAGTGTGATTCCGTTGAGTGACACATCCAGCGTTGTCAGTGACGTCAGTTGCTGTGACAACACGTCAGACGAGGTCAGCGTCGTCAACAGCAGTGATGCCGGCAGCAGTGGTGTCAGCAGCACCAGTGACGTCACCTCGCCAAACCTGACTACAGTGGAGGTTCCTGTTGTGAACGCGACTTCAAGGACGACTAAGTCTGCTGTAAGCAGCAAGTCAAGAGCGGCGAGAGCAGCAACAGCAAGTGCAAGGCTGCTGCCGTCCCTCATCCCCAAGCCAAGAGCAATCGTAAGGGTCGCTCCTGCAGTGGAGCAGCCATGTGACGGAATGCTGGATGCGGTATCCCAGCCTGCAGTCACTGAAAGTAGCAAAGCAAGGCTTCATCAGGAGAAGAAGAGCAATACGGGATGCAGAGGAAGGCAATCAGCCAGGACGACAAGAGGAGCAGCAGAAAGGCCTCACTGGAGGCCTTGATAACTGCCAGCGGTGGAGGCAGAAAGCACTTCATCATGAGCTGATGGTGGAGCACAGAGCAGCCAAGCCAAATGTGGTCAAGGGGTGTGTGTTAGGGGAATCTGATGATTACGGCAGCACCTTTTGTCAAACATGTGTATCTCTAATGTTTGTATAGACTGTATAGGGTCACCTCGTAGAGGGTACAACATGTTGGAAATATCTCAAGGACTTGCGTTTCTGAAGTGTAACACCACACTCGAGGAAGATCGTAACGAGTACGCGAGTCAACGGAGGTTGCACAAGGGGATGGACAAAGAACACGAAAGGACTCGAAGGGTTGCAACCGGAGCTTTGAGTTCGAGCTGCTGATGGAGGCTGCGCATCTCTTGGGATACTTCAACGGGTCCCTGCCATTCCCAAGCAACGGCACTGCAAAAGACCAAGAAATTTTTACGTATCAGTCGCTGCTGGCGTACACAGTCCTCCTGCGGAACCTGTCACCACAAGAACAGCAAAGCATCAGAACATATCGGAGCTATGGAAACTCCGCGGAACTCGCATGGCATCACCTCAAGTATCTCTATCAAGCAAACGACAGCGTGACACAGAGCAGACTCATGCAACAGCTGACAACAATACAGATGAAGACCGGGGAAAAAGCGATGCAGTATATGAGTCGATGTCAGACACTCCGCGACCGCCTGCTTCGGTGCGGAGGAACAATCACTGAAGAAAGCTTCGTGACGCTTGTCCTCGCCGGACTCGGGCCAGAATGGAGAACCACTCGCTCGCTCCTTCGCGCCCACGGACGAATCTCGGAGATGCACCTCTGCGCCGAGCTCCATGCTGAACAACAGGAGACGGACCTGTTTGAAGAAACACAACCAAGAAAGCAGCAACCGTTAGTCTTCTACACTCAACGAAGGAACGACAACAACTACAATCGACGCGGGAAGCAAGAACAACGCGACAACAGAGGACTCACCATTGTGCCGCCGTTCTGCCACAACTGCCAAACATCCGGACACTCCAAAGTCAACTGCACACGTCCCCGAGCTTATCGTCCAGTAGACCCACAAGTCGCTTCCACTCAAGAAAGCCCGCCGAGGCGCTCCTCCACATCTGCACAAGGAACACCGAACATCATCTACTGCATGGTACATATCGACAACTGCACACCCGGATCACCACCCACTTACGCACTAGACGAAGAAGAACTCCCGCCGCCGCGCTCACAAGGACTTCAGGTCAACCCGACATACGCTGCGGTCGCCAACGCCGAACCCACCGGGCGAAACACCTGGTTCTTGGACAGCTGCTGCGGTCAACACATGTGTTCTTCCGGGCGCTTCGTGCAACGAGAACGACGCCTCAACCGCGACGTCATCATCACCGTCGCCAACAACGAGAACCTGAAAACAAATAGACAAGGAGTGGTCCAGTTACAGTCCATGGAAACTAATGTCATCCTGCAACTCAACAAGGTTCTAATCGTCGACAACTTGGGATACAATCTGCTAAGCGTCAGCCAGCTAATGGCAAAAGGAATTCACCTGGAATGCGACTCGGACTCCAACGAGTTTCGCCTTTACCACGGGAAGGGCGGTATCTTCATCGGTCGCGCTCTACTGAAGTCCGGCGTCTTCGTGTTGGACTTCGTCCCGGACCGCGGTACCGCCGACAGTGATGGCATCGTGTCATTCGCCGCATGGACGCACCCACCGGATCTTGACCCCGACTTCAACCAAGATGGATACTGGTACTCCAACACCATACCTGCAGCAGAAAGAACACGGGCGTTAGCAGTCATGCGACAAGAAAGACAAGTACCGGCAAGCATCTCTTCATCGACATCACCTGAAATCACAGCAGCAGGACCCAGCCGAGTATCATCACCAGCAATCCGTGGACCGCCAACCGAAGCAGATCAACTCATGCCCACCACACGCGAAGCCTGCCGAAGTCCCGCCACGGTAGTCGCGTTCTTCACCACCGACATATACCAACGCTCGCCCGGCCATCGAGCCTCCGACGACATCTGGCACCAACGCCTTGGGCATCCTGCAAACAGCACGGTACTACAAACCATCCAAGCCGAAGTGTTAGAACGGAACGCTCTTCTTACAACAAGCGGCCAAGAACTTCGACGACCTCGCGCACGGTGCTTCACGTGCTTCGAAGCAGATCTTCCCCATCAACCCTTCCCATCACATCACAATCCAAGTGCACCTGCATATGCACCGATGGAAAAGGTTTACAGCGACATCTTGAACATGCCTCGAGACGACACGGAAGCCGACTTCAACTATGACATCACGTTTATCGATGCAGCAACAAGATATGTTTGGCACTACAACCTCAAGACGCGAGATCAAGCCTTCGAAGCCTTCACGACGTGGCTCCCAATCGCTGAACGAGAATCAGGAACTAAGCTCAAGAGTTTTCAGTCCGACGGCGCACTGGAATACCAGTCACAACGATTCAGGACCTACCTGGCGGAAAGAGGAATCAGACGCCTGGTGTCTCTACCCTACGCTCACCAGCAACAGGGGGTCGCAGAAAGAATGAACCGGACCTTGCAGACGACGATGCGGAAGCTGCTCCTGGGGATGAGACTGCCCAACGCACTGTGGCCAGACGCGATGACCCATGCAGTCCACCTGGACAATTTGCTATCCTCGTCATCGCTTCCCAACAACGCATCACCGCACCTGCTGTGGACACGAAAAAGGGGCAGCACAAAATTACATCGGGTTTTCGGTTGCATGGTACACTACAGACCCCACACAGCCAGAGCAAGACGCTTCACTCAACGAGCACGATGGGGACTACACCTCGGCATCGCAAAACATTTTCAAGCATGGAAAATCCTCGACATACAAGACAAAAATACCGTGGCATCACATGATGTGATCTTCTACGAACGACTGACGCTGCAGCATTACCTGGACAATGTCGCCAACACAGAAGACCCCACCGACGGTGTCGCAGGCCTTCGCTCCTTCGCTGACCGTGCTGCCGAAGCTGACGCATCAGAAGAAGACGTACCTGGAGCTTCGGAAGCTGCCGGACCACTCCCTTACTGCTCCGTGCCAGTCCCACTCGACGACGACAATCCTCTCGATAGCAACAACCTCGACACCCTTTACCACTTCGCTGACCAAGGTTACGTTACACCTCAACCGGTCGACACAAATGTCTCAGAACGCATCGGCCCAAACTTCTTACCTGATCCAGAAGATGGTGACGAAGCAGCCTATTCCAGGAATGAAAATTCCCCTCGACACACACCCACAGGACTGCAAATCCTCGGCTTATGGGTCTCCGTCCAGCATCCGCCGCCGCCATCTCCGCGCGAGCCCACGACTCTGTCACAGGCTCTGGGGGGGGAACATAAGGCGAAATGGAAGGAGGCGATGGAAAAGGAACTAAAAGCTCTGCAAGACCGAAATACATGGAAGCTGGTACCTGCAACAAACATCAACGGGAAGAACGTCCTCTCGGGAAAGTGGGTGTACCGCATCAAGACCAATGCGGACGGTTCCATCGAACGATTCAAGGCTCGATGGGTCGTACGAGGCTTCGATCAACGATACGGAACCAACTACACAGAAACATTCGCCCTAGTCTCCTGTCACACATCCTTGTGCATCCTACTCGCCGTCGCGACTACGAAGAAACTACCACTGCGCCAAATCGACGTCGCAAATGCTTTCCTGTACGCACCTGTGGACGCTGAGATCTTCGTCGAGCAACCCCACGGATTCATCGACGACCCCACAAAAGTATGCCAGCTGATAAAATCCCTTTACGGGATCAAGCAAGCCCCGCGGCTCTGGCAGCAACATCTTCACGGTCGCCTCGTAAAAATCGGATTCCTATAGCTGCCGCATGACCAAGGCATATACCGACTGCAGAAGGAAAGAGAGTATATCCTACTCATCGTTTGCGTCGACGACCTGCTCTACATCGGTTCCACTACCGACATCGCCACCTGGTTCGAAGGGGAGCTGAAAGGGGACTTGACACTCACGGTGTCCGACACAGTGACCCAGTACCTGGGACTGAATGTCGTCGAAGACAACTCGGCGTTCTACCTACACGCTGGAAAGTACGCAGGCGTTGTCACAAAGACGTTCGGACTAACACCAACTACAGTCGCGACTCCCTACCGCTACGGGAACAACAACGACACCTCCGCAAAACTCCCCGCGAAGCAAATCCGGGAGTATCAGCAGAAGCTCGGCTGCCTACTATTCGCAGCAGTAACCTGCCGACCTGACCTATCCTACAGTGCAAGCCAGCTAGCAACGCATCTGAAGCAGCCGGAACAAGAAGATCTCGAAGAACTAAACCGGGCACTACTCTACTTCGTCTCTACGCCGACGACCGGACTTACCTACAGCAAAGTAACAACATCATCCGTACAACTACTCGAATACGTCGACGCCGACCACGCAGGAGACAGGGAAAATCGACGATCGAGAACGGGCTACATCTACCGACTAGAACCTATCGGGACTATCTCCTGGCAGTCGAGCAAGCAGGAACTAATCGCACTATCTTCGGCTGAAGCAGAATATATCGCCCTCTGTACTGCGACCAAGGAAGGACTCTACCTGCGAGAGTTGCTCGAGGAAGCGAAGATTGCGACCCTGCCCGTCTTCTCACTCCTCTGCGACAACCAATCTGCAATCAAAATCGCGAACAAGGACGGCTTCGCCAACCGAACCAAGCACATTGCCCTGCGGTATTTTTTCGTCAAAGATGAAATCGCGAAGGGGAGACTTCAACTCAGTTACTGCCCTACAACAGAAATGGCCGCAGACTACCTGACGAAGAAACTGGCGAAGGCAAAGCTCGATTACTGCATGCTGCTGACCGGGCAGACAAACGTCACCGGATCTGAACATGTCAGCACTCCAGAAACGAAGGGGAGTGTTGGAAATATCTCAAGGACTTAAGCGTTTCTGAAGTGTAACACCACAGTCGAGGAAGATCGTAACGAGTACGCGAGTCAACGGAGGTTACACAAGGGGATGGACAAAGAACACGAAAGGACTCGAAGGGTTGCAACCGGAGGTTGCGACTTACCGTTACAACTGCAAGAATGGTAACCGAAGCGACAATCGAGTCGCTGTGCGAATCGATAACCACCATTCAACTGTATTCTACAACTGCTTTACTTTCCTGCTTTCTATATATTGCTGTATGCTTGTTCACTTTAATCAATCACTTGTTCTCACATACTAGTACAAGGGTTCAACTTCTCAACTTCCGCTCCACTACTCAAGTTTCCTTACAACTGAGACTTAGTCTCTGAAAGATCCTAAGGGCATTTCTCAGCCCAACACAACACTTAGGTATATCCTCTTGTACTCTCCCACTACTCAACCATTATTGAGTTCTAAGATGGTATCAGCAGTAGGTAGGTCCCAGCCGCCCGCCCACGCTTCCGCTCTAGGACCTAGCCGTGCCCTAGCCGCCCATCCTAGCCGCCCCACCTAGCTGCGCCCGTGCGCTCGTCCTAGCTGCCCCCCTGCGCCTGTCCTACCGGCCCCCCGCGCCCGTCCTAGCAGGCCCTGCGCCCGTCCTACCGGCCCCCGCGCCCGTCCTAACGGCCCCCGCGCCCGTCCTACTGGCCCCCGCGCTCGCCCTAGCAGGTCCCGCACCCGTCCTAGTGGGCCCCCGCGCCCGTCCTAGCCGACCCCGCGCCCGTCCTAACGGCCCCCGCGCCCGTCCTACTTGCCCCCGCGCTCGCCCTAGCAGACCCCGCGCCCGTTCTAGTGGGCCCCCCTTCCCGCGCCCGTCCTACTGGCCCCCGCGCCCGTCCTAGCCGACCCCGCGCCCGTCCTACCGGCCCCCGTGCCCGTCCTTACGGCCCCCGTGCCCGTCCTAGCTGGCCCCGCGCCAGTCCTACCGGCCCCTGCGCCCGTCCTTACAGCCCCCGCGCTCGTCCTAGCAGGCCCCACGCCCGTCCTAGCTGGCCCCGTGCCCGTCCTCACGGCCCCTGCGCTCGTCCTAGCCGACCCCGCGCCCGTCCTAGCGGCCCCTGCGCCCGTTCTACCAGCTCCCGCGCCCGTTCCAGCCGGCCCCGCGCCTACCCTAGGCCCGCCCTAGCCGGCCCCGCGCCCGTCCGACCTGGCCCCCGCGCCCGTCCTCGCCGGCCCGGCGCCCGCCGTTCCTAGCCCCCGTGCGCGTCCGGTCAACCCCTGCGCGCGCCCTGCCCGTCGACCTCCGGCCTCGTGCTCACCTGCCCGCCGGACTGCCGCCGCTCTGCGTTCGGCCCGCTCTTCGTGCCTGCTCCGGCCCTGCACCTTCCCTGGTACGGTTCTCCATCACCTTTCCCCGCACTGCACCGCACTGCACCGCCCTGCACCGCACTGTACCGCACTGCACCGCACTGTACCACCCTGCACCGCACTGCACCGCGCTGCACTGCACTGTACCGCGCCGCGCTGCCCCTCCTGGCCCCGCCCTGCACTGCTCCTGATGACGGCAGAGCTTCGCTTCGACGCTGAAGGCCAGCCTCTGGAGTTCGAGGCGTGGCTAGCCGACCTCCGCCGCCACCTCACTGGCCAACAGCAGGATGGCCACTCGCTTTCGGCACACCTTGACGGTAAGCACCCCTGCCCAGACCCCCCTGCTGTGCTGCCCGTTGACCCCACACCCGCTGAGCGCGAGTCTACTGCAGCCGCTGCCCTTGCTCGCTCTATCTGGCTTTCCCGAGACGTTGTCGCACAGCTTGCCATTAGCAATGCCCTCCCCCCGTCTGAGCGCCCTCGCTTTAGGTCCATCACTACCGCCCAGGCTTTCTTAGATGCTGTCATCAAGCGCTATTCCACCCCGCCTGCTGCCTCGGTGGGTCGCCTGATCCTCCCGATGCTCTTTCCCGACCTTGCGTCTTTCCCCCCTGTCGCTGACCTGGCTGCTCACCTGCGCACGATAGATGAGACCTGGCGCGCTGCCTGCACTGACGCACAGCTTAGAGCCCACCATCCGCCCATTACCTCTACCCTCTACCTGCTTGCCACCCGCCTCCCTGACCGCCTTGCCGCTGCCCGTGACCGCTTCCTTAGCATTCACCCCGCAGACCTCACCCTCACAGACTTTGTAAACACCCTGACTGTTATTGAGACCCGCCACCGCTCTATCGACCAGGCGAGCGGTACCGTGCCGGTCCCTATCTTTCAGGGTTGTGCCCCCGCCCAATGCACCTTCTCCGATGGTTCTGCCGCTGTGGCTGAGACTGCTGCTGCAGCGCAGTTCCGTTCGGGGAAGGGTCGCCGCCCCAAGGCTGGGCGCGGCGGAGGAGGCGGGGGTGCAGGTGGGGGTGGTGGTGGAGTCGGGTCGTCTGGTGCTGGAGCGGACGAGGGGACCCTGCCAGGTCCAGTTGAGCAGCCGCCTTAGCAGTCGCAGCAGCAGCAGCAGCAGCAGCAGCCGCAGTAGCCGCCGCAGACGAGGCAGGCGAGTGCCCTCCCGCTCGGGTGGCCTGGCGCTGGTGGTGGTCGTGCGCGTGGTGGTGTGCCGGGCGGTGGTTCGGGAGGCGTGCGCTGTCAGTACCAGATCCAGACCGGTCCTCGCCGCGACTTCATTTGCGGTAAGATCGGTCATCCTACTACTCGCTGTTTTCGTCGCCTGGACGACCTGTTTCGTCAGCACTTCGGCCCGTCGCCCGACCTCCCGGACTGACACATTGCTTAGTCGTAGGGTTCAGATTTTTTAAATGGACATGGATGCCATTGTTTCTGCCCTGCATGTGATCTATGCTGATGACTCTAGTGTGCTCCCCTCATATTACTCCTTGTCGCCTAGTGTAGGTGTGCCTAGCTTAGCCTCCCCTGCTGCGTCAGGCGTAGGAGCTCCTGCTTTGTTTAGCCTTGGTGCTTCCGCCGTCGCCCCGTCGCCAGACGCCACTGCTTCGCTTTCCTTCACCTTGGACTCTGGCGCTTCCCGGTGTTTCTTCCGCGACTCCACTACGCTGACACCGCTTCCTATTCCTGCTGCAGTTTCTCTTGCTGACCCCTCCGGCGGACCAGTAGTCGCCCGCAGTTCCACCACCCTTCCCTGTCCGGCGGTTCCTTTGGGCTCTCTCACAGGTCTGCATATCCCCTTGTTCTCCAGGAACCTAGTTGGTGTCGGCTGCCTCCAGGACCTTGGCGTCACCACTACGTTCCCTGGTCACGAGCGGTATGCTGTCTGTACCGAGGCCGCCACTGGTGCCCCCCTGTCCACGTTCCCCCGGGACCCGGTGTCCGACTTGTTCACTCTGGACACCATGACCCCCCCGGCTGGGGCGCCCCTTCAGGTGGCTGCGTCTACCCAGGTTGCTGCTGCCTGCTCCTGTCGGTCCCTCACGCACCCGACTCTCCTTTGGTACCACCGCCTAGGTCACCCTGCGCTCCCGCGTCTGCGTCACATGTCCCAGCACGGTCTCGTCCTTGGTCTCCTTGGTTCGTTCCCCGCTTTTCCCTCCTCCCCCGCCCCACCTTGCACGCCTTGCGTCGAGGGTCCGCTTTGCCGTGCCCCTCACTCCTCCTTGTTTCCCCCTACCGCCGCGCCGCTGCAGACCCTGCACATGGACGTCTGGGGCCCCGGCCCCGTCCATGGACCGCGTCGAGAGCGCTACATCCTCGTGCTTGTCGACCCCCTCACACGCTACACCACAGTCTTTCCCCTGGAGCGAAAGGCCGACGTGCCTGACGCTCTCATCCCCTGGCTTGTCTCTGCCCGTGTCCACCAAGGTCTCCCTGTCTTGCGTCTTCACTCCGACCGTGGTGGCGAGTTTGCCTTAGGTGTCCTTGGTCGCTTCTGTCGTGCGGAGGGCATCACCCAGACGTTCACCCTGTCGGACTCCCCACAGCAGAATGGGGTCGCTGAGCGACGCATCGGTTTGGTCATGGAGGTGGCTCGCACCTCCATGATCCATGCCGGTGCACCCCATTTTTTGTGGCCGTTCGCCGTGCGCTACGCTGCTCACCAGCTTAACCTGTGGCCGCACCCCCAGAAGCCGCAGGTTTCGCCGACCCGTCTTTGGACCGGGTCTCCTGGTGACGCGTCTGCGTTCCACGTCTGGGGCTGCCTTGCTCACGTTCGTGCCTCCAGCACAGACAAGCTCACTGCCCGCACCCTTCCTTGCGTCTTCCTAGGTTTTCCCCTTGACGCATCCGACTGGCACTTCTACCACCCGCCGTCTCACCGCTTCTTTCACTATCGTGACGTCACCTTTGACGAGTCCGTCTCCTTCTACCGTCGCTTCCCCCACCGCGGTCCCCCAGTTACTCCCCCCCTGTTCCTGGTCACTCCTTCCCCGGTGGTCCCTGCCCCCCCCCCCTCCCCCTCCCCGTCCTGCCCCATCTGGTGTGTCCTACGTCACCCCTCTCCCGTCGGTTGTCCTGGTTGAGGAGTCTTCTGACTCTGGTGGTCCTGCGGCGCAGTCCTCGCCATCACCCCCTCCCCAGGTGTCTCCTCCTCCACCGCCTCTGCAGCCGCCGTCGCCTCTGCTGTCACCACCGTCGTCACCGCTGCCGCCACCGCCGTCGCAGCAACCGTTCGTTGCCTCTGGGGGTGCTGGCGTTGGAGTGGGTGCTAGCCCCGGTGGCTCTGGGGGTGTTCCTTCTAGGGGTGCTGGAGTGGAGTGTGCCGGTGGTAGCCGAGGAGCAGCTTGCGGTCCCGGTGTTGGCGTTGTGCCGCCGCAGCAGCAGTCCCCACCGGTGTCAGCCCTTCGCCTGCTCGGCCTTCCGTCCCCTGACCCTGCGTCCGTTCCTCTCCTGCCATCTCCTCCTCTTCCCATTTACGGCCCTGTGTTCCCTCCGCCGGACTCGTCCCCGGCTCGTCTTCCCCCTCGCTCTCTGTGTCCCCTCCTCTGTCTCCTGACCCGACTCCTCCGTCTCACGTCTGGTCTCGCCGTCCCTCCCGTGCTCGTCCTGTCTCCCCTGTCTCGCGCTCTCACCCTATGTTGCTTTGTTCCCACGCGTCTCGTCCTCCCCTTCTCCCGTCGCCCCCTCCGTCCTCCCTTGTCGTTGCTCCCCCCCCTCTATCTGACTACATGCGTGCCGCTCGTCCTCTTGTTCCTCGGGTCCTTGCCTCTCTCATTACCGACCCGTCTGTTCCTGTTTCACGTCTTGACGCTCTTGTCGCTGCGGTCGCTGACTTCGCCTCTACCCGCCGCCTTGATTACGCCACCGCTCTGGTCTCCGACCCTGCCTGTCCTTCGTCTGTCGGGGGTGCTCCTGCCCTCGGAAGTGACGTCTTAGAGGACCGCCAGTACGAGCTTGCTTTCCTGTTGGAGGCTGCTCCCCATCTCTGTTCCATGCTGCTAGTCCCTGAGGGTGACCCAGACGCTTTCGACATCCCGACCCCTCGCACTTACGCTGAGGCGACCTCGGGACCTTGGGCCTTTCAGTGGAGAGCTGCCATGGAGCAGGAGATGGCATCTTGGAGATCCACCGGCACCTATGTCGACACAGTTCCCCCACCTGGGGTGAACGTAGTCGATGGCCGCTGGCTCTTCAAGGTGAAGCGCCCTCCTGGAGAGCCGCCTGTCTTCAAGGCGTGCTACGTGGCTAGAGGTTTCAGTCAGCGTGAGGGGGTGGACCTCTTCCAGACCTTCGCTCCGACCCCGAAGATGACTACTCTTCGGGTTCTGCTACACCTAGCAGCTCAGCGTGACTACGAGCTTCACTCCCTCGACTTCTCCACTGCCTTTCTTCAGGGCAGCCTACACGAGCAGGTCTACCTGCGTCACCCTCAGGGCTTTACTGGCACCTTCCCTCCTGGGACCCAGTGGCTCCTGCGGCGCCCCATCTACGGCCTGCGGCAGGCTCCCCGTGAGTGGCACGACACGCTGCGTGCTACCCTTGCTGACCTGCAGTTCTTTCCGTCCTCTGCACACCCCTCACTCTTCGTTCGTACTGGCCAGACTCTGTTCTACATCCTTGTGTACGTGGACGATCTGGTCTTTGCCACAGCAGACAAGGACGCACTGGCCTCCGTGAAGGCAGAGCTACTGAAGAGACACACTTGCACTAACCTTGGAGAACTGCGCCGTTACCTTGGCTTGCAGATCTCCAGGGACAGAGCAGCGCGCACCATCACCTTGACTCAGTCACACTTGGTGCGCCAGGTCCTTCAGAGGTCCAGCCTTCAGTTCTCCTCTGCACAGCCCACCCCTCTGCCTCTAGCCCACAGACTCTCCGCTCTAGTTCCTGAGGAGTCAGTAGAGCCCAGTGGTCCTTACGCTGAGCTGGTGGGTTGCCTCATGTACCTGATGACTTGCACTCGCCCAGATCTCGCATACCCTCTCAGCATCCTAGCTCGCTTTGTGGCCACAGGCAGACACCGACCGCAGCACTGGTCTGCCGCTAAGAGGGTTTTGCGTTATCTTGCAAGTACATCGGGCATGAAATAGTTCTAGGAGGACGCAGGCCAGTGGTCCTTACTAGACACACAGACGCTTCTTGGGCAGACGACGCCGAGACACTCAGGTCTTCCCAGGGCTACTGCTTCAGCCTTGGTTCAGGTGCCGTCTCGTGGAGAGCTACCCGCTCCTCGTCTGTTGCCCAGTCCAGCTGTGAGGCAGAGATCTACGCCGGTGCCATGGCAGCACAGGAGCTCCGCTGGCTGACTTTCTTGCTCACTAACTTAGGTGAGCGGCCTAGCTCTGCCCCGGTCCTGTACGCTGACAACAGGGCCATGATCCTCGTGTGTCAGGAGCCTCGACTCGAGGGCAGAGCGAAGCATATTCAGCTGCGGTACTTCCTCCTGCGCGAGCTACAGCAGCGCCGCCAGGCTCGCATAGTACACTTGGCCTCCAGTGCCAACACAGCTGATATCTTTACGAAGGCGCTTGCGCCTAAAGATCATCAGCGGCACTGTATACAGCTCAGTCTAGTTCCTGTAGCCTCTCACTTGCTAGGGCCTTGACTTTGTAGTGTCCTATATATCTATATGTACTCAGACTGGACTTGTGTCCTCTCCCAGTGGCTGGACTAGTAGTCCCACCCTGGTCTTGTTCGTGCCTTGCCTGTACTCCATTTGACTGGTCTTTAGACCCCTGTCTCAATGGCTGGACTAGTAGTGCCGCCCTGAGCTGCTTGTTCAGGACCTGCCCCTATGCAGTCTAGGGGGTGTGTCAAACATGTGTATCTCTAATGTTTGTATAGACTGTATAGGGTCACCTCTTAGAGGGTACAACACTTGGGTATATCCTCTTGTACTCTTTCACTACTCAACCATTATTGAGTTCTAAGACCTTTTGTGCTGTTATGTACAGCACCTTTTGTATTCATATAAGTAGCCATGTGTCAGAAATCAAGCAGTCAGTAGTCATGGTGCAGCATGTACGGTATTGCATAGCTTTGCGTTCCTGTACCTGGTACGGTACTTTCCAGCAACTTCAGGAAACACACCGAGAGGGACAGATTACTAGGTAGCAATTCAGAACAGAAGCACATGTTATCAGAAACAATGAATGATTAGCATGAGACAGTACATGGGAATATATGCAAGTGTGTTGTACTCTCTAAGGCACAAACCTATATTGTCAATGCTAGTATACTAAGATATTGTTGGAAATACCTCGAGGATTTTAGCGTTTCTGAAGTGTAACACTACACTCGAGGAAAGTCGTATCGAGTACGCGAGCTAACGGAGGTTACACGAGGAGGTTGGACGAAAGAATACGAAAGGATGAAGGGACTCGAAGGGTCGCAACCGGAGGTTGCGACTGACCGTTACGACTGCAAGGATGGTAACCGAACCGACAATCGAGTCGCTGTGCGACTCGATAACCGTTCCTTCATTTCCTATTTTCTATATATAGTTGTATGCTTGTTTCTTTTAATCAATCACTTCCTCTCACATACTAGTGCAAGGGTTCAACTACTCAACACTTCCGCTGCATTACTCAAGCATCTTGTACAAGTAGGACATAGTCTCTGAAAAGGTCCTAAGGCTATTTCTCAGCCCAATATGGTATAAGTCTTAGAATTAGGACACTAGCTTAGTTAGGAAGCTAGGAGACTAGGAGACCGCCATGGAATGGCGGGGGGAAAGTAGATGTAGGACGAGAGGAAAAGTATCGAGAAAGAAGGAGGTACGATTAGGAAGAGAGAGGGGTACAAGGAGGGGATTGTACCCTCTACAGATAGGTTCAGTAACAACTACCAAGCTTATCAATTATATATCACTTATATAATCATAACACACCCCCTAGGCTTGGTAGTCACACACCCACTCAACACCACACACCCCCGACACCCTTACACCCCCATGCTCGTAAGCAGCCGGGCATCTACCCCTCGTGCGTGACGTGGTGACATCCCCACCCGCCGAGAGGCAGCAAAGGCAACGGCCGCGGCGAAGGGCTCTCGGCGGTGTGTCACGGCCCGGCGACGACCGGGTAGGAGTCAGCAGCTGCAACAGGAGCAGGAGGAGATGCAGGGGGAAGGAAGAATGGGGGGGGCGGTGGCGAGTCTTCAGCGACGCGCCATTAATGGCGCGGCGCTTACTGGCGGGAGGACGGCGTCCTGAGTGACGCCCGTGGCTGGCGAGCGGGCGGCAGGTCCGGCGGCGCCACAGACGTCGCTCGGCCGGCCGCAGCTCGACGATGCCGTCAGCTGCCCTAGACGCCGCCACAACGCGATGTCAATGCTGCAGCGGTGAGGCGAACGGGCGACGGCTGCATCATGAGCCCGCGGCGGCATCTCATAACGGCTGTCGCAGCGGCACGAAGACGAGAAGCCGTCGTGGTGGCGCTACAGCAGAAGGCCGCCACGGCAGCAGGATAATAAGTGGCCGCCACAGCGGCAAGGGACTGAATGGCCGCGACGGCGGCACGTACGCGAACGGTGAAGGCATGCAGCGGAAGCACGGGGAGCGAGCCCAGAAACGGCCGGCTCTGATACCATCTTAGAATTAGGACACTAGCTTAGTTGGGAAGCTAGGAGACTAGGAGGCCGCCATGGAATGGCAGGGGGAAAGAAGATCTAGGATGAGAGGAAGAGTATCGAGAAAGAAGAAGGTACGACTAGGAAGAGAGGGGTACAAGGAGGGGATTGTACCCTCTACGGAAAGGTTCAGTAACAACTACCAAGCCTATCAATTATATATAACTTATATAATCTTAACAATGAGAGCTGGTCAGAGACCAAACTCCCATCAACAACATCGTATCTACAGTCAAGCACATCAAGAGCTTCATCGATTACAAGTCATGGACAACAAGGGCAAGAAGTCTTCTACGGGCTCACCCAGCGCCCAAGACACTCAACCCGGCAACTCTGGACTACACACTTCAGGACTACAAACCGAGACCGGCGCTGCTCAAGAAACAACAGGGAGGGTAGCAGAAACGGTGACCCCTTCACCCTCTTCAAGCGTGGACCCGAACCTTATGGAAAGGTTCTTCAGCTTCATGTCGCACTTCGACCAGCAGCAGCAGACAAGGACACCTGCGCATTCAATACAGAGCAACGGGGAAAATATGGGATTAGCACAAATGAGCCTCGACAACTCATCATTCGGGCGACACAACCAGGCGCCTACTTTTGCGCCTTATCACTCTTTACCAGGGACGTTCAAGTTCATGCCGCCCCATGCTCAACCGACAGCAGCTGCATCACAACAAACACCAAACGAGATATTAAGTCTCTAGGCGCAGTTTTCGCATGTGATCAAACTACAGACCTCTTCACCGTTCAACGGGTACGAATTTTTCACTTGGAGTTTTGAGTTCGAGCTGTTGATGGAGGCCGCGCACCTCTTGGGATACTTCAACGGGTCCCTGCCATTTCCAAGCAATGGCTCTACAAAGGAGCAGGAAATCTTCACTTATCAGTCGCTGCTGGCGTGCACAGTTCTTCTGCGAAATCTGTCACCACAAGAGCAACAGAGCATCAGAACATATCGGAGCTACAGAAACTCCGCGGAGCTCACCTGGCAGCATCTGAAGTGCCTCTATCAAGCAAACGTCAGAGTGACACAAAGCAGACTCATGCAACAGTTGACAACAATACAAATGAAGACCGGGGAAAAGGCGATGCAGTATATGAGTCGCTGCCAGACACTCCGCGACCGCCTGCTTCGGTGCGGAGGTACAATCACCGAAGAAAGCTTCGTGACACTTGTCCTCGCCGGGCTCGGGCCAGAATGGAGAACCACCTGCTCGCTTCTTCGCGCTCACGGACGAATTTCCGAGAAGCACCTCTGCGCCGAGCTTCATGCTGAACAAGAGGAGATGGACTTGTTTGAAGAAAGACAACCAGCAACCGTTAGTCTTCTACACTCCACAAAGCAACGACAACAACTACAACCGTCGTGACAAGCAGAACCGAAGGACACCAAAGGACTCACCAAAGGACACCAAAGGACTCACCATCGTGCCACTATTCTGCCACAACTGTCAGACATCCGAGCACTCCAACATCAACTGCACACGCCCTCGAGTTTATCGCCCAGCAGACCCGCAAGTCGCCTCCACTCAAGAGAATCCGCCAAGCCGCCCCTGTACACCTGCACAAGGCGCACCGAATATTATTAACTTCATGGTGCACATCGACAACTGCACACCCGGATCACCACCCACTTATGCTCCAGGCGAAGAAGAAATGCTGCCGCCACGCTCACAAGGTCTTCAAGTCAACCCCACGTATGCTGCAGTCGCCAACGCCGAACCCACTGGGCGAAACACCTGGTTCTTGGACAGTTGCTGCGGCCAACACATGTGTTCTCGGGCGCTTCGTGCAACGAGAGCGATGCCTCAACCGCGATGTCATCATCACCGTTGCCAACAACGAGAACCTGAAAACCAATAGACAAGGAATCATTCAGCTTCAGTCAATGGAGACAAACGTCATCCTGCAACTCAACAAAGTTCTCATCGTCGACAACTTGGGATACAATCTACTAAGCGTCAGCCAGTTAATGGCGAAGGGAATTCACCTGGAATGTGACTCGGACGCCAACGAGTTTCGTCTTTACCACGGGAAGGGCGGCCTCTTCATCGGTCGTGCTCTCTTGAAGTCGGGCGTCTTCGTGCTGGATTTCGTCCCCGACCGCGGTACTGCCCACAGCGATGGCATCGTGTTGTTTGCCGCGTGGACGCACCTGCTGGATCTTGACCCCGACTTTACACCAGACGGCTTTTGGTACTCCAACACCATCCCTGCAGCAGAGAGAACACGAGCATTAGCAGTCATCCGAAAAGAACAACAAGTACCAGCAAGCATCCCTCTCCCACCACCACCAGCAGTAGCAGCAGCAGGACCTAGCCGTGCGCCATCACCAGCAATCCGAGGACCGCCAACCGAAGCAGATCAGCTCATGCCCATCACCCGAGGAGTCTGCCGCAGTCCTGCTAAAGTCGTCGCGTTCTTCTCCAACGCCAACTTGTACCAGCGCTCACCCGGCCATCGCGCTCCCGACAACATCTGGCATCAATGTCTCGGACACCCTGCAAACAGCACGATCCTTCAAACAATACAAGCCGTAGTATTAGAAAAAGACGCTCTCACAACAAACGGCCAGGAGCTTCGACGACCTCGCGCACGATGCTTCACGTGCCCCGAAGCTGATCTTCCCCATCAACCTTTCCCGTCGCACCACAATCCAAGCGCACCTGCATACGCACCGATGGAAAAAGTTTACAGCGATATTTTGAACATGCCTCGAGACGACAGTGAAGCCGAGTACAAATACGTCATCACGTTCATCGACGCGGCAACGCAATACGTCTGGCACTTCAACCTCAAAACTCGTGACCAAGCGTTCGACGCTTTCACGACATGGCTCCCGATTAGTGAACGAGAATCGGGTTCCCAACTCAAGAGTTTCCAGTCAGACGGGGCAATGGAGTATCAGTCACAAAGGTTCAGGAGCTACTTGGCAGAATGAGGAATCCGACCGAAACACGTGGAAGCTGGTACCTGCAACAAAAACCAACGGGAAGAATGTGCTCTTGGGGAAATGGGTGTACCGCATCAAGACTAATGCGGATGGCTCCATCGAACGCTTCAAGGCTCGCTGGGTCTTACGAGGATTCGACCAGCGATACGGAACCGACTACAGGGAGACATTCACCCCTGTCTCCCGACATACCTCCCTGCGTATTCTGCTTGCCGTCGCGGCCACAAAAAAACTACCACTGCGCCAGATCGATGTCGCCAACGCCTTCATATACGCACCCGTGGACGCCGAGATCTTCGTCGAGCAGCCCCACGGCTTCATCAACGATTCCACCAAAGTATGCCAGCTGGTAAAATCCCTCTATGGAATCAAACAAGCCCCCCGGCTCTGGCAGCAGCACCTTCATGGCCACCTCGTCAGGATCGGCTTCCTGCAGCTGCCGCACGACCAAGGGATGTGCTGACTATAGAAAGGGGGGGATTTCGTCCTACTCGTCATCTACGTTGATGACCTGCTCTACGTCGGCTCCACTACCGACGTCGTCACCTGGTTCGAAGGGGAGCTGAAAAACGACTTAACACTCACAGTGTCAGACACCGTGACCCAGTACCTGGGTCTGAACATCGTCGAAGACATTTCAGCGCTCAACCTACACGTTGGAAAGTATGCAGGTGTTGTCGCGAAGAAATTCAGACTAATGCCGGTCGCAGTCGCGACTCCCTGTCGCTACGGGAACGACAGCAGCGACACCTCCGCAAAGCTCCACGCGAAGCAAATTCAGGAACATCAACAGAAGCTCGGCTGCCTCTTGTTCGCAGCAGTAACCTGCCGACCGGATCTGTCCTACAGCGCTAGCCAACTGGCAACACACCTGAAGCAGCCGGAGCAAGAACATCTCGAGGAGCTAAATCGGGCATTGCTCTACTTCGTCTCTACGCCGACGACCGAACTTACCTACAGCAAAGTAACGCCATCGTTTGTACAACTACTCAGCTATGTCGACGCCGACCACGCGGGAGATAGGGAGAATTGTCGCTCCAGAACGGGCTACATCTACCGACTAGAGCCTATCGGGACTATCTCCTGGCAATTGAGCAAGCAGGGATTAATCGCGCTATCTTCGGCTGAAGCGGAATATATCGCTCTCTGCACTGCGACCAAAGAAGAACTTTACCTGCGGGAGCTGCTCGAGGAAGCGAAAATTGCGACCATGCCCGCCTTCTCATTACACTACGACAATCAATTTGCGATCAAAATCGCAAACAAAGACGGGTTCGCCAATCGAACCAAGCACATCGCCCTGCGATATTTCTTTGTCAAGGATGAGATCGCGAAGGGGAGACTTCCACTCAGTTACTGCCTTACGACAGAAATGGCTGCAGATTACCTGACGAAGAAACAGGTGAAGGCAAAATTCAATTACTGCATGCTGCTGACTGGGCAGAAAAACGTCACCGAATCCGGACACGTCAGCACTCTAGAAACGAAGGGGAGTGTTGGAAATACCTCGCGGACTTGAGCGTTTCTGAAGTGTAACACTACACTTGAGGAAAGTCGTATCGAGTACGCGAGCTAACAGAGGTTACACGAGAGGTTGGACGAAAGAATACGAAGGACGAAGGGACTCGAAGGGTCGCGACTGACCGTTACGATTGCAAGGGTGGTAACCGAACCGACATTCGAGTCGCTGTGCGACTCGATAACCGTTCCTTCAACTGTATTCTACAACTGCTTTATTTCGTATTTTCTATATATTGCTATATGCTTGTTTCTTTAAATCAATCACTTGCTCTCACATACTAGTGCAAGGGTTCAACTACTCAACACTTCCGCTGCACTACTCAAGCATCTTGTACAAGTGGGACTTAGTCTCTGAAAAGGTCCTAAGGCTATTTCTCAGCCCAATAGATATGTTTGACACACCCCCTATAGGGGCAGTGCCTGGCAGTAGAACAAGCAGCTCAGGGTGGCACTACTAGTCCAGCCTCTGAGGCAAGGGTCTAAAGACTAGTCAAAAGGAGTACAGACAAAGAGAAGAGCAAGACCAGGGCGGCACTACTAGTCCAGCCACTGGGAGAGGCCAAAAGGCTAGCCAGGGTAAAACATATATGAAGGACTGTACACAATCAATGCCCTAGCAGGTGAGAGGCAACACGAATAAGACTAAGCTGTACACAGTGCCGCTGATGATCTTTAGGCGCAAGCGCCTTCGTAAAGGTATCAGCTCTGTTGGTACCGGAGACCAAGTCTACTACGTGGGCCTGGCGACGCTGCTGTAGCTCGTGCAGGAGGAAGTACTGCAGCTGGATGTGCTTCGCTCTGCCCTCCGGTCGAGGCTCCTGACACAGGAGGATCATAGCCCTGTTGTCAGCGTACAGGACTGGGGCAGAGCTAGGCCACTCACCCAAGTCAGTGAGCAAGAAAGTCAGCCAGCGGAGCTCCTGTGCCGCCATGGCACCAGCGTAGATCTCGGCCTCACAGCTGGACTGGGCAACAGACGAGGAGCGAGTAGCTCTCCACGAGACGGCACCTGAACCAAGGCTAAAGCAGTAGCCCTGTGAGGACCTGAGGGTCTCGGCGTCGTCTGCCCAAGAAGCGTCTGTGTGCCCAGTAAGGACAACTGGTCTGCGTCCTCCTAGCACTAACCCCATGCCCGATGTACTTGCGAGATAACGCAAAACCCTCTTAGCGGCCGACCAGTGCTGAGATCGGTGTTTGCCTGTCGCAAAAAAGCGGGCCAGGATGCTGAGAGGGCATGCGAGACCGGGACGAGTGCAAGTCATGAGGAACATGAGGCAACCCACCAGCTCTGCGTAAGGACTACTGGGCTCTGCTGACTCCTCAGAAACTAGAGCAGAGAGCCTATGATCTACTGGAAGACGTGTGGGCAGTGCAGAGGAGAATTGAAGACCGAAAATCTGAAGGACCTGGCGCACCAAGTGTGACTGGGTGAGGGTGATGGTGCGCACTGCTCTATCCCTCGAGATCTACAAGCCAAGGTAGCAAGTGTGTCTCTTTAGCAGCTCGGCCTTCACCAAGGCCAGTGCGTCCCTGTCTGCGGTGCCAAAGACCAGATCGTCCACGTAAACAAGGATGTAGAACGGAGTCTGGCCAGAACGATCGAAGAGCGAGGGGTCTGCAGAGGACAAAAAGAACTGCAGGTCTGCAAGGGTAGCACACAGCGTGTCGTGCCACTCCCGGGGCGCCTGCCGCAAGCCGTAGACTAGGCGTCGCAGGAGCCACTGGGTCCCAGGAGGGAAGGTACCAAAGAAGCCCTGAGGGTGGCGCAGGTAGACCTGCTCGTGTAGACTGCCCTGAAGAAACGCAATGGAGAAGTCGAGGGAGTGTACCGCGTAGTCACGCTGTACTGCTACGTGTAGCAGTGCCCGAAGAGACGTCATCTTCGGGGTCAGGGCGAAGGTCTGAAAGAAGTCCACCCCCTCACACTAACTAAAGCCGCTAGCCACGTAGCACGCCTTGAACACAGGCGGCTCTCCAGGAGGGCGCTTGACCTTGAAGAGCCAGCGGCCATCGACTACGTTCACCCCAGGTGGGGGAACTGCGTCGATGTAGGTGCCGGTGGATCTCAAGGATGCCATCTCTTGCTCCATGGCAGCTATCCACTGAGAGGCCCAAGGTCCCGAAACCACCTCAGCGTAAGTGCAAGGGGTCGGGATGTCGAAAGTGTCTAGGTCACCCTCAGGGACTAGCAGCATGGAATACAGATGGGGAGCAGCCTCGGATAGGAAAGCAAGCTCGTACTGGCGGTCCTCTAGAACGTCATTGCCGAGGGCAGGAGCACCCACGACAGACGGAGGAGAGACAGATAGAGCACCCCCGACAGACGGTCTCAGCCACAGCAGCGGAACCGTCTGAGAAGGTGCACTGAACGGGGGCATAATCCTGAAAGATCGGGACCGGCACAGTACCGCTGGTCTGGGCGATAGAGCACTGGCGCGTCTCTATGGCAGACAGGGTGTCGACAAAGTCGGTGAGGGTGAGGTCATCGGGGTGGATTCTAAGAAAGCGATCGCAGGCAGTGGCGAGACGGTCAGGGAGGCGGGTGGCAAGCAGGTAGAGGGTAGAGCAGAGGGGCGACTGAAAGGCTCTAAGCTTGTTCTCAGTGCAGGCAGAGCGCGAGGTCGCGTCTATCGTGCGCACGTGAGCGGCCAGGTCAGCGACAGTGGGGAAAGACGCAAGGTCAGGGAAGAGCATCGGTAGGATCAGGCGACCTACAGAGGCAGCGGGCGGGGTGGAATAGTGCTGGAAAACAGCATCTAGGAACTCCTGCGCAGTCGTGACCGACGTAAAGCGAGGGCGCTCAGACAGGGGGAGGGCATGACTGATCGCAAGCTGCGCAACGGCGTCACGCGACAACCAGACTGAGCGGACAAGGGCAGCAGCTGCAGCGGACTCACGATCAGCGGACGAGGGTTCAGCGGGTAGGGCAGCAGGGGGGTCAGGGCAGGGAAGTGACCGTCAAGGTGGACCGCCAGGGAGTGGCCATCCTGCCGCTGACCAGTGAGATGACGGCGGAGGTCGACCAGCCACGTGTCAAACTCGAGTGGCTGACCCTCTGCGTCGAAGTGGAGCACGGAGTCCGCCATCAGGAGCGATGTAGCACCAGTGCAGGGCAGTGCAGAGCGGTGCAGAGCAGTGCAGTGCGGTGCAGATCGGTGCAGTGCAGTGCAGAGCGGTGTAGTGCGGTGCAGTGCGATGCTGTACGGTGCAGTGCGGTGCTGTGCGGTGCAGTGCGCTGTTGTGCGGTGCAGAGGGGTGAGGGGCGGTGCAGTGCGGTGCTGTGTGGCGCGGGGCTGTGCAGGACGGGCCAGCCACGGGACGGGGGGCGGGTCGGCTACAAAGCGGGCGCTGGGGCTGGCGGCGGGCCAGCTGACGAGGAGCTGGCGCGGGGCCGGTCAGGAACGGGCGCGGGGCCGACGCGGGGCGGCTGGAACGGGCGCGAGGGCCGGCTGGAACGGGCGGGAAGGGCCGGCTGGAACGGGCGTGAGGGCCAGCTGGAACGGGCACGAAGGGCCGGCTGGAACGGGCGCGAGGGCCGGCTAGGAACGGGCGCGGGGCCGACTAGGGGCGGGCGCGGGGGCCGGCTAGGAACGAGCGCAAGGGTCGGCGGGAACGGGCGCAAGGGCCGGCTAGGAACGGGCGCGCGGGCCGGCGGGAACGGGCGCGCAGGGCCAGCTAGGAACGGGCGCGGGGCCGACTAGGGGCAGGCACGGGGGAGGGGGGGGGGCGACTAGGAACGGGCGCGGGGCCGACTAGGGGCGGGCGCGGGGGCTGGCTAGGAACGGGCGCGAGGGCCGGTGGGAACGGACGCAAGGGTCGGCTAGGAACGGGCGCGCGGGCCAGCTAGGAACGGGCGCGTGGGCCGGCGGGAACGGGCGCAAGGGCCGGCTAGGAACGGGCGAATGGGCCAGCGGGAACGGGCGCGAGGGCCGGCTAGGAACGGGGGCGCGGGGCCAGTTAGGAACGGGCACGTGGCCGACTAGGGGCGGGCGCAGGGGCCGGCTAGGAACAGGCGCGGGGGCCGGCTAGGAACGGGCACGGGCTAGCTAGGGGGGACGGGGCGGCTAGGACCTAGGGCGGAAGCGCGGGCGGGTGATAGGACCTACCTACTCATCATACCATATCAGAAACAATGAATGATTAGCATGAGATAGTACAAGGGAAGATATGCAAGTGTGTTGTACTCTCTAAGGCACAAACCTATATTGTCTATGCTAACATACTAAGATATGATAATTTTTTTAATAATATAAAAAAATGCAGATTGTGATTCGACTAGAAGAGGGGTTTGCTGTAAAGGAGACAAACTCCTTCATCTATCGGTAGGTCCTTCAGACCTGCCGCCTAGTCTCATTTGCATTTTTCTGTTCCAACCTGTATACCACCAGCACACTCTAAACCTCTCTTATGCTTAGATCTGGGCATAGGAGTCTCCTGCTGCAAGACGTTCTTTCTGTTAGATATTCTACAATGGCCAGCAGACTTATTTCCGCTGCAAGTGGTAGGCCTCCCGCTCCTCGCGTGAATACTAGGAGTGGTGGAAGGCGTGGGTCTCCTGTACGTGAGGGGGACCGAAGCTCTTCCTCTCAGCATAGAGAACGATCTCGTTCTCCTCGTCCTGGAGGAGGTAACAGCGTCATTACCGCTTTGGATTTGCTGAGTGGCGCGCGTCAAGACTCTGTTCAGCCCGTCGAAAACGTGGCGGGGGATGCGGATCGTAACACGTCACGCAATCGCGACTTCCCCCCCGGATTTCAAGGCGAGCGGCGTAACGAGCAGAACCGTGTCCACACAAACCCGCCTGCCGAAATTGCCCCGTCACGCCCCCCACCTATCGAACGCAATCATGACGGTCTTGCGCTCGAGGACCACAATCATGATCATGATCCTGCGCACGCAGGGCGTCATCATGAGCGCGATCTCAACGCCCCAGCGCCCCAGATTCGACAGGATTGCCAGGATCGGGATTGGGATCGTGCAGATCGCCGCACGGATTTTCCCCCTGCCGCAGTGAATCCGCGCGGAAATCCGCAGATCTCGGCCCCTGGAGCAGCAGAAATTGCCGAAATGATTGCGCGCCTGGATCCTGCAGCCCAGCACAATCTCCAACGAATCTTCACAGGAGCTGCTGCCGGCGAACGCGTTACAGCGCGCTCCACTGCATCCACGGCGCCTCATTGTGCAGATAATAATTCTGCTCGCTACACCGACAACAATTTTAACGCCGGCACCAACAATGAGGCCATCCACCACATTCTTGGTCTTCTCACGCCGCTCCAGCGTGGCAATGGCGCCGATCCCGCACCGCCACCGGAAACAGCGCGCGTCGTAGCAGCGGCAGCCCCACGCTCTCGCCTCCCGGCGCCCGCCCCCGAGCTCGTCGGCGACGAAATGGACGAGGAAGCACCCCATGCCACACTCGACGAAGAGCTCGGAACCATTTTGGCCTATGGCGATGTCGCAACTAAGATTACCCCCATGCAAGGCCGCCTCCGTGACCACGCTGCATGGTGGTCCGCCTGGTGCGTTAGCCGCTTGATTCTATGGGTGATTACATCTGGCTATCACCTACCATGGGTTGCCTCTGAGCCCCCTCCGTCTCGTACTAAAAATCATGCCGGTGCCTTGCAATTCACCTCTTTCGCAGTAGGTGCAGTGACCGAGCTTCTCGCCACCAGCGCAGCTCGGGTCGTACCTCCTTCCGCAACCCTTACATGTGTTAGCCCGTTAAACGTGATTGTCCAACCCTCTAAACAGAGGCTGATACTGGACTTGCGGCATGTCAACTTATTCCTCTCGGTACCTCGTTTTCGATACCAAGGACTTACTCGCGTTCCTGATTTGGTGCAAGAAGGCGATTGGCTATTCACGATCGATCTCAAATCCGGATACCACCACGTCGACATTCACCCCACCTTTTGGCGGTTTCTCGGATTCTCTCTGCAAGGGCAGGACTATCAATTCCTCTCCCTGCCTTTCGGGTTGGCTACAGCGCCATTTGTGTTTACCCAGTTAATTAAGCCATTCTCCAAACGATGGCGTAGCCGTGGCATCCGCCTTATTCCATACGTCGATGATATCATATTCATCAGTGCCACTCGAACGGAGGCACTTCACAACCGCTCCATCATCATCGCCGACCTCGCAGCAGCGGGCTTTGTTGTGAATTTAAAAAAATCACAACTCGCGCTGGCACAATCGTTGAAGTTCTTAGGCCTCTTGCTGGACATGGGCACCACCGCATTCTCTGTCGATGCGGATCGGCGCAACCGGCTTTTTGCTGAGCTGGATGAATTATGCACACTTGGCGCCAGCGGGCGTCGCATCCCTGTTCGCCGCACTGCCCGGATCACCGGCATGTTGGCCTCATGTCCTTGGCACTTGGCACTGTCGCGCGCGCCTTCTCCCACCACCTTCTCGCGCTGATCGTTAAATGCCACTCATGGGGGGCGCCATTCTCCTAACCCCCGAGACTGTTGAAGAGCTGGTTTTTTTCTTATACAGTTCGACGTTTTCAATGGCGCCCGCTTCCACAACCCGCATTTGTACGACCTTGTCATGTACGTGGATGCTAGCGACCATGCATGGGGGGTTTGTTACTCGGCGCCGGATGGTCGTGTCGGCTCACTCTCTTCCCCGCTGCCTCTAGCCCTCTTGGGCTCGTCCAGTACCCTTCGCGAGCTGGCCGGAATCTTTTGGTCCCTTTCGGCCTTTTCTGTCGAAATCCGGCGTTTGCACATCTTGCTCCGCAGTGACATGAGGCAGCCTACTATATCCTCCAAAAGGGAGGCTCTCGCCGTCCCGAGCTTACCTTTGTATGTCAAGCGATTATTCAATTGTGCGTGCGCCATATGATCCATCTTACGGTCCAATGGATTCCCCGCGCGTTGAATACCGAGGCCGATGCTCTGTCCAAGGTTGAGCTCCACGACAAAAACTCCTTGACACGACCTTGGTTCCTGCTGCTCGAGAGGCATTGGGGGCCTCATACAATCGACTTGTTCGCATCCCCTGCCAATGCGCAGCTCGCTCGTTTCTCCTCCCTTGAGTTCTCCCACTCTGCGGTTGCGCAAGACGCCTTTTCTATTAACTGAGGACATGAGAATTGCTTCGCCTTTTGTCCTCCCGCCCTCCTCCCGGCTGTCCTCGCTCATGCCCGTCGCTCGCGCACTTCTCTCACTCTTGTAATCCCATATTGGCCCAGTGCCTTTTGGTGGCCTTTGCTAAGCCTGGACGGCTCCACTTGGGGCCCGGAGGTCGTTATGGCCCTTCGCCGTACCCTTGGTGCTAGTTGTTTACGCGTTGGCAATGACCGTTATGCCTTTAGCGGTGCCCGTCTTCCGAACTCTCCGATGTATGCGCTTCGTTTTGCATTCAACTAATGTATAATCTTATTTCACTGCACAGGCTCATATATTGGTCGATTGTTGTCGGATCTTCTCACACTCACCGTCGATCTTCGGGCAAAGTCTACCCTTCGCACTTACAAGCCATATTGGCGACAGTTACGAGCCTTCTGTTTGGCACACTCACTTCCCTTCCTTCCCGCCATCGACCTGACAGCGGCCCACTTTCTGCTGCACTCAGTCCGTCGCGGCGCTACCGTCTCAGCCGTGCGCACTGCATGTTCCGCCATATCCTGCGCCCATTGGCTGGTCGGCCACCCCTCCCTGATTCGCGACCCCTTTTCTTCGCAAGTCAAGGATTATGCCATGCGTCATTGTGGCAAGCCGTCTCAAGCCAAGGAGCCCATTCCTCCAGCCAAGATTTACGATATCTGTGACATTTACTTCTCATCGCATGATCCAGCCACATTCCAGCGGGGCCTTATTCCCCTCCTCATGTTCGCAGCCTTCCTTAATTTCTCTGATCTCATCTCCCTCCAGTGGCACCAGATCAAGTTCGATCGGGACTGTATGTGGTTGTTCATCCCCCGTTCGAAGACCGACCAAGCTGGCACCGGTGTTTGGGTCCTAGTGGCTGCTTCTTCTGCCCGCCATTGTCCAGTGTCACATGTCCAACAATTCCTCTTCCTGGATGGCTATTCTCTGCGGACCCTTGGCCACCTTATTCGTGTATTTCAGCCGGGTGCCCGAGCTTCCCCCTCAGATCGTCCTCCCTCGTACGCCGCCATTCGGGGTTGGTGTCGTGATGCTTTCTCCTGTGTCGGCCTCAACTCGGCCCTCCTGGGCACCCATTCTTTCCGCAAGGCGGCTGCGACGGTCGCCGTTGATGTTGGAGTCCCCGACCGGCTTTTCAAGGCCCTCGGTCGTTGGCGAAGTGATACAGCCAAGGAGCTTTACATTACTCAGCTTGACCGCGAGCTAGTGGCCGCTTCTCGCACGCTACAGGATCCTACTCGTTCGAGCACGACCGATCGGTACCTGGCTACCCTCGAGCGTCACTGCCGACGACCCCCCACTTGATGTCTCATTTGACCTATGACGACTGCACTACACACTCCTCTGAGGTCATGTCACAATATGAGATTTTTTTCAAATAAAAATTTTACAGAGTGAGATTCGACTAGAAGAGGAGTTTGCTGTAAAGGAGACTATTGGGCTGAGAAATAGCCTTAGGACCTTTTCAGAGACTAAGCCCCACTTGTACAAAACGCTTGAGTAGTGCAGCGGAAGTGTTGAGTAGTTGAACCCTTGCACTAGTATGTGAGAGCAAGTGATTGATTAAAAGAAACAAGCATACAAAAATGTATAGGAAATAAGGAATGAAGCAGTTGTAGAATACAGTTGAAGGAACAGTTATCGAGTCGCACAGCGACTCGATTGTCGGTTCGGTTACCACCTTTGCAGTCACAACGGTCAATCGCAACCTCCGGTTGTGACCCTTCGAGCCCCTTCGCCCTTTCGTATTCTTTCGCCCAACCTCCTCGTGTTACCTCCGTAGACTCGCGTACCCTATACGGCTTTCCTCAAGTGTAGTGTTATACTTCAGAAGCGCTTAAGTCTTCGAGGTATTTCCAACACTCCCCTTCATTTCTGGAGTGCTGACGTGTCCAGATTTGGTGACGTTTATCTGCCCGGTCAGCAGCATGCAGTAATCGAACTTTGCTTTCGCCAGTTTCTTCGTCAGGTAATCTGCAGCCATTTCTGTCGTGGGGTAGTAACTCAGTTGAAGTCTCCCCTTCAAGATCTCATCCTTGACGAAGAAATACCGCAAGGCGATGTGCTTGGTTCGATTGGCGAACTCGTTTTTGTTCGCGATTTTGATCGCGGATTGATTGTCGCAGAATAACGAGAAGGCGGGCATGGTCGCAATTTTCGCTTCCTCAAACAGCTCCCGCAGGTAAAGTCCCTCTTTAGTCGCAGTGCAGAGAGCGATGTATTCCGCTTCAGTCGAAGATAGTGCGATTAGTTCCTGCTTGCTCGACTGCCAGGAAATAGTCCCAATAGGCTTTAGTCGGTAGATGTAGCCCATTCTGGAACGCCGGTTCCCCTTGTCTCCCGCGTGGTCAGCGTCGACATAGCCGAGTAGTTGTACGGACGACGGTGTCACTTTGCTCTAGGTGAGTCTGATCGTTGGCGTCGAGACAAAGTAGAGAAGTGCCCGATTCAGCTCCTCGAGGTGCTCTTGCTCCGGTTGCTTCAGGTGTGTCGCCAGCTGACTAGCGCTGTAGGACAGGTCCGGCAGGCAGGTTACGGCTGCGAACAAGAGACAACCGAGCTTTTGTTGGTATTCCTGGATCTGCTTAGTGGGGAGCTTTGCGGAGGTGTCGCTGTTGTCGTTCCTGTAGCGATAGGGAGTCGCGACTGCGGCCGGCGTTAGTCCGAATTTCCACGCGACAACGCCTGCGTACTTTCCGGCGTGTAGGTAGAACGCCGAATCGTCTTCGACGACGTTCAGGCCTAGGTGACGGTGACTGACACCGTGAGTGTTAAATCACTCTTCAGCTCCCCTTCGAACGAGGTGACGACGTTGGTAGTGGAGCCGATGTAGAGCAGGTCATCGACGTAGACGATGAGTAAAACAAAATCGCCCCCCTTCTGCAGTCGGTACATCCCTTGGTCGTGCGGCAGTTGCAAGAAGCCGATCCTGACTATACGGCCGTGAAGGTGCTGCTTCCAAAGCCACGGGGCTTGTTTGATTCCGTAGAGAGATTTTATCAGCTGACACACATTTGTAGGATCGTTGACGTAGCCGTCGGGCTGCTCGACGAAGATCTCAGCGTCCACAGGTGCGTACAAGAAGGCGTTGGCGACGTCGATCTGCCGTAGTGGTACCTTTTTCGTGGCCGCGACGGCAAGCAGAATATGCAGGGAGGTATGTCGGGAGACTGGGGCGAATGTCTCAGTGTAGTCGGTTCCATATCACTGATCGAATCCCCGTACGACCCAGCGAGCCTTGAAGCGGTCGATGGAGCCATCTGCATTAGTCTTGATTCGGTACACCCACTTCCCCGAGAGCACGTTCTTCCCGTTGGTCTTTGTTGTAGGTACTAGTTTCCACGTGTTTCGGTCTTGCAGGGCCTTTAGTTCTTTTTCCATTGCTTCCTTCCATTTCGCCTTGTGTTCCCCTCCCAGAGCCTGCGACAAAGTCGTTGGCTCGCGCGACGACGGCAGCTGCGGGTTCTGGACGGCGAGCCATAGTCCAAGTATCTGCAGGCCCGTGGGTGTATGTCGAGGGGAATTTTCATTCCCGGGATAAGCTGCTTCGTCACCATCTTCGGGGTCAGGTAAGAATTCGGTCCGATGCGTTCAGAGACATTTGTGTCAACCGTTTGAGGTGTAGTGTAGCCTTGGTCAACGAAGTGGTAGTAGGTGTCGAGGTTGTTACTATCGAGAGGGTTGTCGTCGTCGAGTGGAACGGGCACGGAGCAGTAAGGGAGTGGTCCGGCAGCTTTTGAGGCGTCAGGTATGTCTTCTTCTGCTGCGCCAGCTTTGACGGCATGGTCGGCAAAGGACCGATGGCCCTCGAAGCCGCCGGTGGGGTCTGAGGTGTTGGCGACGTAATGCTCCAGCTTCAGTCTCTCATAGAAAATCACATCACGTGAGGCCACGGTGGTTTTGTCCTGGATGTCGAGAAGTTTCCATGCGTGAAAATGTTTTGCGAGGTGTAGTCCCCACCGTGCTCATTGAGAAAGTGGTCCTGCTCGAGATGTGTGGGGTCTGTGCTGTACCATGTTGCCGAAAACTTGAAGTAATTTTGTGCTGCCCAGTTTTCCTGTCCACAGCAGGTGCGGTGATGCGCTGTTGGGAAGTGATGACGAGGAGAGCAAGTTGTGGAGATGGACTGCATGCGTCATCGCGTCAGGCCAAAGTGTGTTGGGCAGTCCCATCCCCAGGAGTAGCTTCCGCATCGTCGTCTGCAAGGTGCGATTCATCCCTCTACGACCCCCTGTTGCTTGTGAGCGTAGGGCAGGGACACCAGGCGCTTGATGCCTCTTTCCGCCAAGTAGTTCCTGAACCTTTGTGACTGATACTCGAGTGCCCCGTCTGACTGGAAACTCTTGAGTTGGGAGCCCGATTCTCGTTCAGCGATGGGGAGCCACGTCGTGAAAGCGTTGATCACTTGGTCATGGGTCCTTGAGTTTGAAGTTCCAGACGTATCGTGTTGCTGCGTTGATGAATGTGATAACGTAGTTGAAATCTGCTTCACTGTCGTCTCGAGGCATATTTAAAATATCGCAGTAAACCTTTTCCATCGGTGCGTATGCAGGTGCGCTTGGATTGTGGTGCGACGGGAAAGGTTGATGGGGAAAATAAGCTTTGGGGCACGTGAAGCATCGTGCGCGGGGTCGTCGAAGCTCCTGGCCGCTCGTTGTGAGGAGAGCGTTTTTTTCTAATACTCCGTCTTGTATGGTTTGAAGAATCGTACTGTTTGCAGGGTGTCCGAGGCGTTGATGCCAGATGTCGTCGGGAGCGCGATGGCCGGGTGAACGCCGGTACAGGTCGGCGTTGGAGAAGAACGCGACGAATGTAGTGGGACTGCGGCAGACTCCTCGGGTGATGGGCATGAGCTGATCTGCTTCGGTTGGTGGTCCTCGGATTGCTGGTGATGGCGCTCGGTTGGGTCCTGCTGCTGCTACTACAAGTGATGTCGGGGAAGGGATACTTGTTGGTACTTGTCGTTCTTGTCGAATGACTAGTATGCTCGTGTTCTCTCTGCTGCAGGGATGGTGTTGGAGTACCAGAACCTGCCTGGACTGGAGTCGGGATCAAGATCGGGCGGGTTTGAGAAAGTTCAGGTGGCAAACGACATGATGGCGTCGCTGTCAGCAGTACCGCGGTCGGGGACGAAGTCCACGCCCGACTTCAGGAGAGCGCGACCGACGAAGAGGCCGTCCTTCCCCTGATAAAGGCGAAACTCGTTGGCACTCCAGGTGGATCCCTTTTGCCATTAACTAGCTGACGCTTAATAAATTGTATCCCAAATTGTCGACGATGAGAACTTTGTTGAGTTGCAGTATGACGTTTGTCTCCGTTGACTGAAGCTGAACGACTCCTTGTCTGTTTGTCTTCAGGTTCTCATTGTTGGCGACGGTGATGACGACTTCGTGGTTGAGGCGTCGCTCTGGTTGCACGAAGCGCCCCGAGGAACACAAATGTTGACCGCAGCTGCTGTCCAGGAACCAGGTGTTTCGCCCGGTGGGTTCATTGTTGGCAACTGCAGCATACGTTGGGTTGACCTGAAGGCCTTGAGGGCGCGGTGGCGGCAGCTCTCCTTCGTCTAGAGCGTAAGTGGGTGGTGACCCGGGTGTGCAGCTGTCGATTCGTACCATGCAGTTAATGATATTTGGTCCGCCTTGTGTAGGTGTAGAGGAACGACTTGGCGGATTTGCTTGAGTGGAGGCGGCTTGCGGGTCTGCTGGACGAGAGAATCGAGGTCGTGTGCGTTGACCTTAAAGTGCCGGATGTCTGACAGTTGTGGCAGAACGGCGGCACGATGGTGAGGCCTCTGGTGTCGTGTCGATTCTGGTTTTTGTTGTTTCTTCTTTGAGTGTAGAAGACTAACGGCTGCTGGTTGCTTTGTGGTTGTCTTTCTTCAAACAGGTCCATCTTCTGTTGTTCAGCATGAAGCTCGCCGCAAAGGTGCATCTCAGAAAATTTTCCGTGGGCGCGAAGAAGCGAGCGGGTGGTTCTCCATTGTGGTCCGAGCCCGGCGAGAACAAGTGTCACGAAGCTTTCTTCGGTGATTGTGCCTCCGCACCGAAGCAGGCGGTCGCGAAGTGTTTGGCAGCGATGCATGTACTGCATCGCCTTTTCCTCGGTCTTCATTTGTATTGTTGTCAACTGCTGCATGAGTCTGCTTTGTGTCACACTGTCATTTGCTTGATAGAGACATTTTAGATGATGCCAGGCGAGCTCCGCGGAGTTTCCGTAGCTCCGATACATTATGATGCTCTGTTGCTCTTGTGGTGACAGGTTTCACAGGAGAACTGTGTATGCCAGTAGCGACTGATAGGTGAAGATTTTCTGCTCCTCTGCAATGGCATTGCTTGGAAATGGCTGGGACCTATTGAAGTATCCCAAGAGGTGCGCGGCCTCCATCAGCAGCTCGAACTCAAAGCTCCAGGTAAAGAAGTCGTTCGACTTGAACGGTGAAGATGTCTGCATTTTGATCACATGTGAAAACTGCGCCTAGAGACTTTATATTTCGTTTGGAGTGTGTTGTGATGCAGCTGCTGTCGGTTCAGCACGGGGCAGCATGAACTGGAACGTCCCAGGTGACGAGTGATAAGGATCAGAAAGAGAGAATGAATTGAATAGGAAGATATAGGGCAATATAGACTAGAGTGATGTACCCTCTAAGGCACAAACCTGTATAGTCTAGAGTAACAACATAAGTTATGTTTGAAACACCCCCTAGACTATATAGGGGCAGTGCCTAACAAGGAAAGAAGCAGCTCAGGGCGGCACTACTAGTCCAGCTTCTGAGACAAGGGTGTAAAGACCAGTCAAAAGGAGTACAGGCAAGGTAAGAGCAAGACCAGGGTGGCACTACTAGTCCAGCCACTGGGAGAGGCCACAAGGCCACTCACGGTAAAATATATATAAAGGAATGGACAAAGTCAAGGCCCTAGCAAGTGCGAGGCTACAGGAACGAGACCTAGCTGTACACAGTGCTGCTGATGATCATTAGGCGCAAGCGCCTTCGTAAAGATATCAGCTGTGTTGGCACCGAAGGCCAAGTGTACTACGCCAGCCTGGCGGCGCTGCTGCAGCTCACACAGGAGGAAGTACCGCAGCTGGATGTGCTTCGCTCTGCCCTCAAGTTGAGGCTCCTGACACAGGAGGATCATGGCCCTGTTGTCAGCGTACAGGACCGGGGTAGAGCTAGGCTGCTCACCTAAGTCAGTCAGCAAGAAGGTCAGCTAGCGGAGCTCCTGTGCCGCCATGGCACCGGCGTAGATCTCGGCATCACAGCTGGACTGGGCAACAGACGAGGAGGGGGTAGCTCTCTACGAGACGGCACCTGAACAAAGGCTAAAGCAGTAGCCTTGCAAGGACCTGAGGGTCTACAGAGTCGTCTGCCCAAGAAGCGTCTGTGTGTCCAGTAAGGACGACTGGCCTGCGTCTTCCTAGCACAAACCCCATGCCCGATGTACTTGCAAGATAATGCAAAACCCTCTTAGCGGCAGACTAGTGCTGAGGTCGGTGTCTGCCAATAGCCACGAAGCGAGCCATGATGCCGAGAGGGTATGCGAGATCTGGGCGAGTGCAAGTCCTCAGGTACATGAGGCAACCCACCAGCTCTGCGTAAGGACCACTGGCCTCTACTGCCTCCTCAGGAACTGGAGCAGAGAGTCTGTGGTCTAGGGGCAGAGGAGTGGGCTGTGTGGAGGAGAACTGACGGCCAAACCTCTGAAGGACCTGGCGCACCAAGTGTGACTGAGTCAAAGTGATGGTGCGCGCTGCTCTGTCCCTGGAGATCTGCAAGCCAAGGTAGTGGCGCAATTCTCCAAGGTCAGTGTAGGTGTGTCTCTTCAGTAGCTCTTCCTTCACTGAGGCCAGTGCGTCCCTGTCTGCAGTGGCGAAGACCAGTTTGTCTTCGTAAACAAGGATGTAGAATGGAGTCTGGCCAGCACGAACGAAGAGCGAGGGGTCGGCAGAGGACAGGAAGAACTGCAGGTCAGCAAGGGTAGCACGCAACGTGTCGTGCCACTCTCGGGGAGCCTGTCGCAGGCCGTAGACGGGGCGCCCTAGGAGCCACTGGGTCCCAGGAGGGAAGGTACCAATGAACCCTTGAGGGCGGCGCAAGTAGACCTGCTCGTGTAGACTGCCCTGAAGAAACACAGTGGAGAAGTCGAGGGAGTGATGCTAGTAGTCACGCTGAGCTGCTATGTGTAGTAGCACCCGAAGAGTAGTCATCTTCGGGGTCGGAGCAAAGGTCTGAAAGAAGTCCACCCCCTCACGCTGACTAAAGCCTCTAGCCACGTAGCGCGCCTTGCACACAGGCGGCTCTCCAGGAGGGCGCTTCACCTTGAAGAGCCAGCGGCCATCGACTACGTTCACCCCAGGTGGGGGAACTGCGTCGATGTAGGTGCCGGTGGATCTCCAAGATGCCATCTCTTGCTCCATGGCAGCTATCCTCTGAGAGGCCCAAGGTCTCGAAACCGCCTCAGCGTAACTGCGAGGGGTCGGGATGTCGAAAGCGTCTGGGTCACCCTCAGGGACTAGCAGCATGGAACAGAGATGGGGAGCAGCCTTGGACAGGAAAGCAAGCTCGTACTGGCGGTCCTCCAGGGCGTCACTGCCAAGGGTAGGAGCACCCCCGACAGACGGAGGATAGGCAGGGTCAGAGACCAGAGAGGTAGCGTAGCCAGGGCGGCGGGTAGAGGCGAAGTCAGCGACTGCAGCGACAAGAGCGTCAAGACGCGAAATCGGAACAGACGAGTCGATAACGAGAGAGGCAAGGACCCGGGGAACAAGAGGACAAGGGGCACGAAGGTAGTCAGACAGAGGAGGAGGCGCAACGACAAGGGAGGAAGGAGGAGGCGACGGTAGGAGGGGAGGACGAGACACGTGGGAACGAAGGAGCATAGGGTGGGAGCGTGAGACAGGGGAGACAGGGCGAGCACGAGAGGGACGGCGAGACCGGACGTGCGACGGAGGCGTCGGGTCAGGAGACAAAGTAGGAGACACAAGAGGGGAACGAATGGGGAGACGAGCCGGGGACGAGACCGGGGGAGGGAGCACAAGGCCGTAGACCGGAAGAGGAGGGGACGGCAGGAGAGGAACAGACGCGGGGTCAGGAGACGGAAGGCCGAGCAGTCGAAGGGCTGACACTGCTGCGGCACAACACCAACTCCATGGCCGAAAGCAGCTCCACGGCTACCGCTGGAACACTCCACTCCTGCACCCCCAGAAGGAACACCCCCAGAGCCAGAAACCCCTCCAGCATCGGTACCACTCCCAACTCCAGCACCACCAGAGGCGATGAACGGCTGCTGCGGCAGGGACGGCGGCTGCGACGGCGATGACCGCTGCGGCAGCGGCGACGACTGCGGCTGCGGCAGCGACGACTGCTGCTGCGGCGGCGACAACGGCTGCGGAGGTGGCGGAGGAGGAGACATCGGGGGGGGGGGGGGGGAGGGGGCAGGTTGCAAGGACTGGGCTGCAGGACCACCAGAGTCAGCAGACTCCTCAACCGGGACAGCCGACGGGAGGGGAGTGATGTGAGACACACCGAACGGGGCAGGACGCGTGGGGGGCGGGGCTGATGCTACCAGGGATGGGGGAACCAGGAACAGGGGGGGGGTAACCGGGGGACCATGGTGGGGAAAGCGCTGGTAGAAGGAGACAGACTCGTCAAAGGTAACATCATGCGAGTGAAAGAAACAGTGGGACGGCGGGTGGTAGAAGTGCCAGTCGGACGAGTCAAGGGGGAAACCAAGGAAGACACAGGGGACTGTGTGGGCAGTAAGCTTGTCCGTGCCAGAGGCACGAACGTGAGCAGGGCAGCCCCCGACGTGGAACAGACGCGTCACCAGGGGACCCGGTCCACAGAAGGGTCGGCGAAACCTGCGGCCGCTGAGGGTGCGGACACAGGTTAAGCTGGTGAGCAGCGTAGCGAACTGCGGATGGCCACAGAAAATTGGGTGCACCGGCGTGGATCATGGAGGTACGAGCCACCTCCATGACCAAACCGATGCGTCGCTCAGCGACCCCATTCTGCTGTGGTGAGTCCGGCAGGGTGAACGTCTGGGTGATGCCCTCCGCACGACAGAAGCGACCAAGGACATCGGAGGCAAAGTCGCCACCACGGTCGGAGTGAAGACGCAAGACAGGGAGACCTCAGTGGACACGCGTAGAGACTAGCCAGAGGATAGGAACGGCAGACACGTCGGCCTTCTGCTCCAAGGGAAAAACCGTGGTGTAGCGCGTGTAGTCGTCGACAAGCACGAGGAAGTAGCGCTCGCAACGTGGTCCATGGACGGGGGCGGGGCCCCAGACGTCCATGTGTAAGGTCTGTAGCGGTGCGGTGGTGGGGGGGAAAGAGGAGGAGTTAGGAGCATGGCAGAGCTGGCCCTCGATGCAGGGCGTGCACGGTGGCGCTGTGGAGGGGGGCAACTTGGGGAACGACCCTGGGAGACCTAGGACAAGAGCGTGCTGTGACATGTGACGCAGACGCGGGAGCGCAGGGTGACCTAAACGGTGGTGCCACAGGAGGGTCGGGTGAGCAAGCGACCGACACGAGCAGACCGCTGCAACCTGGGACCACACAGGTACCTGGGGAGGCGTCCGATCCGGGGGGGGGGTGCGGTGTCCAGTGTGAAAAGGCCAGACACCGGGTCCCAGGGGAACGTAGCGAGGGGAGCACCAGTGGCGGCCTCAGTACAGACAGCAAACCGCTTGTGACCAGGGAACGTAGTAGTGACGCCCAGGTCCTGGAGGCAGCCAACACCAACTAGGTTCCTGGAAAACGAGGGGACGTGCAAGTCTGTAAGCGAGCCTGAAGGAGCCGCCGGGCAGGGAAGGGTGGTAGAACTACGAGCGACTACCGGACCGGAGGAGGGGTCAGCAAGGGAAGCCGCAGCAGGAGCAGCAAGCGGGGACAGCGTAGTGGAGACGCGGAAGAAACACTGGGAAGCGCCAGAGTCCAGGGTGAAGGTGAGCGCAGCAGCGGCGGCCGGGGTCGAAGCAGCGACGAACGAACCTAGGCTAAACAAGGCAGCGGATCCTACGCTTGACGAAGCAGGGGGGACAAGACTTGGCACACCTACACTAGGCAACACAGGGTAGTAAGAACCAGTCACACTAGAGTCATCAGCATACAGCACATACAGGGCAGAGCTAAGCTCATCCATGTCCATATCAAAAATCGGAATGCTACGACGAAGCAAGCTGTACCAGTCGGGGAGGTCGGGCGACGGGCCGAAGCCAAGACGAAACAGGTCGTCAAGGCGACGGAAGCAGCGAACAGGGGAGTGACCGGTCTTACCGCAAACGGAGCCGCGGCGAGGACCGGTCAGGAGCTGGTACCGGCAACGCCCGTCACCCGATCTGCCACCCGGGGGCACACCACGCGCACGTCCACCACCACGTCCACCACCGCCTCCACCAGCGCCAGGCCACTCGGGCGGGAGACCACTCGCCCGCCTCTGCTGCTGTGGCTGCTGCGACTGCTGCGGCTGCTGCGACTGCTGCGGCTGGAGCTGGAGCTGCGGCTGCAGGTGGTGCTGGTCCGGCTGCGGTGGCTTCGGCTGCTGGGACGGCTGCTCGGTTGCACCAGGGACAGTCCCCTCGTCTGCGCCACCACCAGGCGCCTCGACTCCACTACCAACTCCACCTGCACCCCCGCCCCCTCCGCCGCGCCCAGCCTTGGGGCGGCGACCCTTCCCCGGACGGAACTGCGCTGCAGCGGCAGTCTCAGCCACAGCAGCAGAACCGTCGAAGAGGGTGCACTGGGCAGGGGCACAACCCTGAAAGATGGGGACCGGCACCGTACCGCTAGTCTGGGCGATAGAGCGGTAACGGGTCTCTATGGCAGACAGGGTGTTGAAAAAGTCGGTAAGGGTGAGGTCACCGGGGTGGATGCTAAGGAAGCGGTCGCAGGCAGTGGCAAGACGGTCAGGGAGGTGGGTGGCTAGCGTGTAGAGGGCAGAGCAGATGTGAGAGTACGACCTCGTTACACCAATTTCCCATTTTCATATTTCCTTTCCATTTCATTCCTCATTTTATCCTGATTCATTCGGTCTTCATCTCATCTGATTTGGTTTCCTATTCCTCCTTTTCCATTATCCTTTCCATTATCCTCTTATTATAATTATATTACCGACCAGGCTCTGGATGTACGGGCGCGCTATATCTAGCGTAATTCTGCCGTAATCCCTTAAAGCCAATAGCCTCGCGTGGCTATACGAAGGGTGATTTTATTTCTAGACGGGTCTATTCCCTTTGGATAGGATAAACCTGGTTACCTCATGTACTATAGAAGTATAAAAGCATCTTGTACTGATTTATAGTGCAATTTTGAGCAAACCTTTCCTCGGGAAATTCGATCCTGTGACAGCAGAGGGGCAGCTGATGGGCTCTAAGCTGGGTCTCAGTGCAGGCAGAGCGCCATGTCGCGTCTATCGTGCGCAGGTGGGCGGCAAGGTCAGCGACAGTGGGGAAAGACGCAAGGTCAGGGAAAAGCATCGGCAGGATCAGGCGGCCTACAAAGGCAGCAGGCGAGGTGGAATAGCGCTCGACAACAGCATCTACGAACTCCTGCGCAGTCTTGACAGACTTAAATCGAGAGCGCTCAGATAGTGGGAGGGCATGGCTGATAGCAAGCTGCGCAACAGCGTCACGCGACAGCTAGATAGAGCGAGCAAGGGCAGCTGCTGCAGCGGACTCATGCTCATCAGACGAGGGGTCAGCGGGCAGCGCAGCAGGGGGGTCAGGGCAGGGGAGCGTACTGTCAAGGTGGACAGACAGCGAGTGGCCATCCTGCCGCTGACCAGTGAGATGGTGGCGGAGGTCGACCAGCCACGCGTCAAACTCAAGCGGCTGATGCTCTGTGTTGAAGCGAAGCTCAGCCACCATCAGGAACGATGCAGAGCGGTGAAGGGCAGGGCAGTGCAGTGAAATGCGATTCTGTGCGGTGCAGTGCGGTGCAGCGCGGTGCGGTGCGGTGCTGTGCGGTGCTGGGCAGTGTAGTGCGGTGCAAAGCGGTGGAGAGCGGCTCCGGGCGGTGCAGGGCAGTGCAGATCGGAGAAGGACGGGCCGAGCACGAGTCGGAGACGGGCCGGCGGCGAAGCGAACCCTGGGCCGGCTAGGAGCGAGCTCGAACGGCCACGGGGGGGGGGGCGGCTAGGAGGGACGCGACGGCCAAGGGGCCGGCTAGGAGCAGGTGCGAACGGCCAGGGGGCCGGCTAGGAGCGGGTGCGAACAGCCAGGGGGGCCGGCTAGGAGGGGCGCGACTGCCAGGGGGCCAGCTAGGAGTGGGCGCGAACGGCCAGAGGGCCGGCTAGGAGGGGCGCGACGGCCAGGCGGCCGGCTAGGAGGGGCGCGACGGCCAGGAGGCCGGCTAGGAGCGGGCGCGAACGGCCAGGGGGCCGGCTAGGAGGGGCGCGACGGCCAGGAGGCCGGTTAGGAGCGGGCGCGAACGGCCAGGGGGCCGACTAGGAGCTGGCGCCACGGTCAGGGGGCCGGGTAGGAGGGGTGCGACGGCCAGGGGGCCGGGTAGGAGCGGGCGCGACGGCCAGGGGGCCGGCTAGGAGCGGGCGCGACTGGCCAGGGGGCCGACTAGGAGCGGCGCGACGGCCAGGGGGCCGGCTAGGAGCGGGCACGACTGCCAGGGGGCCTGCTAGGAGCGGGCGCGACGGCCAGGGGGCCGGCTAGGAGCGGGCGCGAGTGGCCAGGGGGCCGACTAGGAGCAGGCGCAATGGTCAGAGGGCCGGCTAGGAGGGGCGCGACGGCCAGGGGGGGCCGGCTAGGAGCCGGCGCGACAGCCAGAGGGCCTGCTAGGAGCGGGCGCGACGGCCAGGGGGGGGGGGGGGGGGGGGGGCGGCTAGGAGCGGGCGTGAGCGGCCAGGGGGCCGACTAGGAGCAGGCGCGATGGTCAGGGGGCCGGTTAGGAGGGGCGCGATGGCCAGGGGGCCGGCTAGGAGCGGGCGGGTGGGCTAGCTAGGAGCGGGCACTAGGGCGGCTAGGGCCTAGGGCGGAAGCGCAGGTGGGCGGGATGGACCTTACCTACTCATGATACCATATCAGAAAGAGAGAATGAATTGAATAGGAAGATACAGGGCAATATAGACTAGAGTGTTGTACCCTCTAAGGCACAAACTTGTATAGTCTACAGTAACAACATAAGTTATGTTTGACAATAAGGCGCAAAGGTAGGCGCCAGGCTGTGCCGCCCGAATGATAGGTTGTCGAGGCTCATCGGTGCTAACCCCGTATTTCCTCCGTTACTCTGTGTTGAATGCGCAGGTGTCCCTGTCTGCTGCTGCTGCTCGAAGTACGACATGAAGCTGAAGAACCTTTCCATAAGGTTCGGATCCACACCTGAAGAGGTTGAAGGGGTCACCATTCCTGGTACTCTTCCTGTTGTTTCTTGAGCAGCGCCGGTCTCCGTTTGTAGTCATGAGGTGTGAAGTCCAGAAGTGCCGGGTTGAGTGGTTTGGGCGCTGGGTGAGCCTGTAGAAGACTTTTTTCCCTTGTTGTCCATGTCTTGTAATCGATGAGGCTTTTGATGTGTTGACTGTAGATAGGATGTTGTCGATGGGAGTTTGATCTCTGACCAGCTCTCATACCATATTGGGCTGAGAAATAGCCTTAGGACCTTTTCAGAGACTAAGTTCCACTTGTACAAGATGCTTAAGTAGTGCAGCGGAAGTGTTGAGTAGTTGAACCCTTGCACTAGTATGTGAGAGCAAGTGATTGTTTAAAAGAAACAAGCATACAGGAATATATAGGAAATAAGGAATGACGCAGTTGTAGAATATAGTTGAAGGAACAGTTATCGAGTCGCACAGCGACTCGATTGTCGGTTCGGCTGTCAAACATGTATGTGTTATGTATATAGACTGTATAGGTTCATCTCTTAGAGGGTACAACACTTAGATATATTCTCTTGTACTCTCACTTCTCAATCATTCATTCATTCTGATATGGTATCATAGTAGGTTAGGTCCCCCCCTCGCCCGCCCACGCTTCCGCCCCTAGGCCCTCGTCTCCATCGTGCCCCACTCCTAGCCGGCCCCCTGGCCATCGCGCCCGTCCCTACCCAGCCCCCTGGCCGTCGCGCCCGCCCCTAGCTGGCCCCTGGCCGTACGCGCTCGTCCCTAGCTGGCCCCTTGGTCGTCGCGCCCGTCCCTAGCCGCCCCCCTGGCCGTACGCGCTCGTCCCTAGCTGGCCCCATGGCCGTCGCGCCCGTTCCTAGCCGGCCCCCTGGCCATACGCGCCCATCCCTAGCTGGCCCCCTGGCCGTCGCGCACATCCCTACCTGGCCCCCTTGCCGTCGCGCCCGCCACTAGCCGGCCCCTGGCCGTATGCGCCCGCCCCTAGCTGGCCCCCTGGCCGTTCGCGTCCGCCCCTAGCCGGCCCCCTGGCCGTTCGCGCCCGCCCCTAGCTGGCCCCCTGGCCGTCGCGCCTGCCCCTAGCCGGTCCCTTGGCCGTCGCGCCCGTCCCTAGCTGGCCCCCTGGCCCTCGCGCCCGCCCCTAGCCGGCCCCCTAGTCGTTCGCTCCTGCCCCTAGCTGGCCCCCTGGTCGACGCGGGAAACGCGGGGAGAGAACATGGGAGACCAAGGACAAGACCGTGCTGGGACATGTCACGCAGACGCGGGAGCGCAGGGTGACCTAGGCGGTGGTGCCAAAGGAGGGTCGGGTGAGTGAGGGACCGACAGGAGCAGGCGGCAGCAACCTGGGTGAGCGCTCCAGCCGGGGGGGTCACGGTGTCCAGAGTGAACAGGCCGGACACCGGGTCCCGGGGGAACGTGGACAGGGGGGCACCGGTGGCGGCCTCGGTACAGACAGCATACCGCTCGTGACCAGGGAACGTAGTGGTGACGCCAAGGTCCTGGAGGCAGCCGAAACCAACTAGGTTCCTGGAGAACGAGGGGATATGCAGACCTGTGAGAGTGCCCGAAGGAACCGCCGGACAGGGAAGGGTGGTGGAACTGCGGGCGACTACCAGACCGCCAGAGGGGTCAGCAAGAGAAACGGCAGCAGGAACAGGAAGCGGCGTCAGGGTGGTGGAGTCGCGGAAGAAACACCGAGAAGCGCCAGAGTCCAAGGTGAAGGAAAGTGAAGCAGAGGCGGCTGGCGACGGAACGACGGCGGAAGCACCAAGACTACACAAAGCAGAGGATCCTACGCCTGACGCAGCAGGCGAGGCTACGCTAGGTACACCTACACTAGGCAACAGTGAGTAGTAAGCTGGAAGCACACTAGAGTCATCAGCATACATCACATGCAGAGCAGAAACAATGGCATCCATGTCCATATCAAAGATCTGAATCTTACGACTAAGCAAACTGTGCCAGTCCGGGAGGTCTGGCGACGGGCCGAAGCGCTGACGAAAGAGGTCGTCCAGGCGACGAAAACAGCGGGGAGTGGAGTGACCGATCTTACCGCAAACGAAGCCGCGGCGAGGACCGGTCTGGATCTAGTACTGACAACGCCCGCCGCCAGAGCCACCACTCGGCACACCACCACGCGCCCGGCCACCGCCAGCGCCGGGCCACCCGGGCGGGAGGACACTCGTCTGCCGCGTCTGCGACGGCTGCTGTGGCTGCTGCGAAGGCTACGACTTCGGCGGCTGCTGCGGCTGCTGCAACTGCAAGGGCGGCGGCTCAGCTGGACTGGGCAGGGTCCCCTCGTCCGCTCCAGCACCAGACGACCCGACCCCACCACTACCCCCTCCCGCACCCCCGCCTCCGCCTCCGCCACGCCCAACCTTGGGGCGGCGGCCCTTCTCCGAACGAAACTGCGCTGAAGCAGCAGTCTCAGCCACTGCGGCAGAGCCGTCGGAGAAGGTACACTGAGCGGGGGCACAACCCTGAAAGATAGGGACCGGCACGACACCGCTCGCCTGGGCGATGGAGCGGTGACGGGTCTCTATCACAGTCAGGGTGTCTACAAAGTCAGTGAGGGTGAGGTCTGCCGGGTGAATGCTAAGGAAGCGGTCGCGGGCGACAGCAAGGCGGCCAGGGAGGCGGGTGGCAAGCAGGTAGAGGGTAGAGGTAATGGGCGGCTGGTGGGCTCTAAGCTGTGCGTCAGTGCAGGCAGCGCGCCAGGTCTCATCTATCGAGCGCAGGTGGGCAGCGAGGTCAGAGACAGTAGGGAAGGATGCAAGGTCAGGAAAGAGCATCGGGAGGATCAGGCGACCCACCGAGGCAGCCGGAGGGGTGGAATAGCGCTGGATGACAGCATCTAAGTATGCCTGAGCAGTGGTGAGGGACCTAAAGCGAGGGCGCTCGGACGGGGAAAGGGCGTTGCTAATGGCAAGCTGGGCGACAGCATCGCGAGAAAGCCAGACAGAGCGCGCACGGGCAGTGGCAGCAGTAGACTCGCGCTCAGTGGGGGTGGAGTTAGCGGGCAAAATAGCAGGGGGGTCTGGGCAGGGGAGCGTACCGTCAAGGTGTGCGGAAAGCGGTTCACCATCGTACCGCTGGCCAGTGAGTTGGCGGCGGAGGTCGGCAAGCCACGCCTCGAACTCCAGAGGCTGGCCTTCAGCGTCGAAGCGAAGCTCCGCCGCCATCAGGAATAGTACAGTGCGGTGCAGGGCGCAAGGTGGAGTGCGGTGCAGTGCGGTACAGTGCGGTGCAATGCTGTGCAGTGCGGTGCCAGGCAGTACAGTGTGGTGCGGGGCGGTGCAGTGCGGGGCAATACGGTGCAGGGCAGTGCAGGGTGGGGGGGGGGGGGGGGGGGGGAGAACCGTACCAGTGAGGAGGACCGGGGCCGGGGCAGGGACGAGCGCAGGGGCCGGGCCGGTGCAACGGGGCCGGGCGGGTGCGACGGGGCCGGGCGGGCGCGACGGGGCCGGGCGGGTGCGTCGGGGCCGGGCTGGTGCGTCGGGGCCGGGCTGGTGCGACGGGGCCGGGCGGTGCGACGGGGGCCGGGCCGGTGCGACGGGGCCGGGCGAGCGCGACGACGGGGCCCAAGGAGGGGCGCACCGGGGCTGGGCGGGCGCGACGGGGCCGGACGGGGCCAAGGAGGGGCGCACCGGGGTGTCAAACGTGTTTATTGATCATGTTTGTATAGACTGTATAGGGTAACCTCCTAGAGGGTACAACATTTAGGTATATGTGCATGTACTCTCTAACTCTATCATCAATTCAATTCTAGTTTTGAGATGGTATCACGCGTAGGTTTCGACCCCCCCCCCCCCCCCCCCCCACCTACCGCTTCCGCTCCTCCCGTCGCGTCTCCTAGCCTAGCCTCGCCCCTCCTGAGCCCAGTCGCGACCCCCCCCCCTAGCCCCGTTGTGCTCCTCTCAGGCCTCGTCGCGCCCCTTCCAGGGCCTCGTAGCGCCCCTCCAGGCCCCGTCGCGCCCCCTTCCAGGGCTTCGTAACGCCCCTCCAGGCCCCCGTCGCGCCTTTCCTGGGCTCTGTAGCGCCCCTCCAGGGCCCCGTCGCGCCCCTCCTGGGCCCCGTAGCGCCCCTCCAGGGCCCCGTCGCGCCCCTTAGCGCCCCTCCTGGGCCCTGTCGTGCTCCTCTCAGGCCCCGTCGCGCTCCTTCCAGGCCCCGTCGCGCTCCTCCCAGGCCCCGTCGCGCCCCTTCCACGGCCTCGTAGCGCCCCTCCAGGCCCCGTCGCGCCCCCTTCCAGGGCTTCGTAGCGCCCCTTCTGGGCTTTGTCGCGCCCCTCCTGGGCTTGGTAGCGCCCCTCCCAGGCCCCCGTCGCGCCCCTCCCTCAGCCCCGTCGCGCCCCTCCTGGGCCCCTTAGCGCCCCTCCTGGGCCCTGCCGCGCTCCTCCCTGGGCCCCGTAGCGCCCCTCCTGGGCCCCGTCGCGCCCCTCCTGGGCCCCGTCGCGCCCCTCCAGGGCCCTGTAGTGCCCCTCCTGGGCCCCGTCGAGCCCCTCCTGGGCCCCATCACACCTGCTCGGCCCCATCGCCCCAGCTCGGCCCCGTCGCAGCCGCTCGGCCCCGTGGCGCCCGCCCGGCCCCTGTCGCAGCCGCCCGGCCCCTGTCGCACCCGCCCGGCCCCGTCACGCCCGCCCGGCCCCGTCGCCCTCGCCCGGCCCTGCTGTGTCCTGCCCGGCCCCATCGCTGCCGCCCGGCCCCGTCGCAGCCGCCCGGCCCCGTCGCAGCCGCCCGGCCCCGTCGCAGCCGCCCGGCCCCGTCGCGTTTGCCTGGCCCCTCGTCGCGCCTGCCCGGCCCCGTCGCGCCTGCCCGGCCCCGTCGCGCCTGCCCGGCCCCGTCGCGCCTGCCCGGCCCCGTCGCGCCTGCCCTGCCTCGTCGCGCCTGCCCGGTCCCGTCGCGCCTGCCCCGGCCCTACATACTCCCTGGTACTGTCCCCCGTTCCCCGCACCGCTTTGCACCCTCCTGCACTTCCCTGCCCCGCCTTGCACCGCATTGCACCTCACTGGACCGCACTGCACCGCACTGGACCGCACTGCACCGCACTGCACCGCACTGCATCGCACTGCACCGCACTGCACCGCACTGCACCGCCCTGCACCGCACTGCACAGCACTACACCGTACTCCACTGTCCTACACTGCCCCTGATGGCTGCTGAGCTTCGTTTTGATGCTGAGGGTCAGCCTCTGGAGTTCGAGGCGTGGTTGGCTGACCTTCGCCGCCACCTCACTGGTCAGCGGCAGGACGGCCACCCGCTTTCTGACCACCAAGACGGTATGCTCCCCTGCCCTGACCCCCCTGCTGTGCTGCCTGCTGATCCCACGCCCGCTGAGCGCGAGTCCACTGCCGCCGCTGCCCTTGCCCGCTCTGTCTGGCTTTCCCGCGATGCCCTTGCTCAGCTCGCCATTAGCAATGCCCTCCCCCCCCCTGAGCGCCCTCGCTTTAGAACCATTACTACCGCCCAGGCCTACCTCGATGCTGTCATCATGCGCTATTCTACCCCTCCTGCTGCCTCTGTGGGTCGCTTGATCCTCCCCCTGCTCTTTCCTGACCTTGCGTCTTTCCCCACTGTCTCTGACCTCGTTGCCCACCTGCGCTCGATAGATGAGACCTGGCGCGCTGCCTGCACTGATGCACAGCTTAGAGTCCACCAGCCTCCCATGACCTCTACCCTCTACCTCCTTGCCACCCGCCTCCCTGACCGCCTTGCCGCCGCCCGCGACCAGTTCCTTAGCATCCACCCCGCTGCGCTCACCCTCACCGACTTTGTTGACACCCTGACTGTCATAGAGACTCGTCACCGCTCCATCGCCCAGGCGAGCGGTACAGTACCGGTCCCTATCTTTCAGGGTTGTGCCCCCGCTCAGTGTACCTTCTCCGACGGCTCTGTCGCTGTGGCTGAGACTGCTGCTGCAGTGCAGTCCCGCTCGGGGAAGGGCCGCCGCCCCAAGGTTGGGAGCGGCGGAGGCGGCGGGGGTGCGGGTGGGGGTGGTGGTGGAGTCGGGTCGTCCGGTGCCGGTGCGGACGTGGGGACCCTGCCCGGTCCAGCTGCCCCGCTGCCTCCACAGTTGCAGCAGCAGCAGCAGCAGCAGTCGCCGCAGCCGCAGCCTCCGCAGCAGCCGCAGCAGCAGCCGCAGACGAGGCAGGCGAGTGCTCTCCCGCCTGGGTGGCCTGGAGCTGGTGGTGGTTGTGCGCGTGGTGGTGCACCGGGTGGTGATTCTGGAGGCGGGCCCTGTCAGTACCAGATCCAGACCGGTCCTCGCCGCGGCTTCGTTTGCGGTAAGATCGGTCATTCCACTCCTCGCTGTTTTCGTCGTCTGGACGACCTGTTCCGTCAGCGCTTTGGCCCGGCGCCCGACCTCCCGGACTGGCACAGCTTGCTTAAACGTAGCATTCGGATTTTTGACTTGGACATGGATGCAATTGTAGCAGCCTTGCATGTGATGTATGCTGATGACTCTAGTGTGCTTCCCTCTTATTACCCCGTGTTGCCTAGTGTAGCTGTGCCTAGCGTAGACTCCCCTGCTGCGTCAGGCGTAGGATCTCCTGCTTTGCTTAGCCTCGGTGCTTCCACCGCTTCACTGCCGCCCCGCGCGACTGCTGCGCTTTCCTTCACCTTGGACTCTGGCGCCTCCCGGTGTTTCTTCCGCGACTCCACGACACTGACGCCGCTGCCTGTTCCCCCTGCAGTTACTCTTGCTGACCCCTCCGGTGGTCCCGTCGTTGCCCGCAGTTCCACCTCCCTTCCCTGTCCGGCGATTCCTTCAGGTTCGCTCACCGGTCTGCATATCCCCTCGTTCTCCAGGAACCTAGTTGGTGTCGGCTGCCTCCAGGACCTTGGCGTCACCACTACGTTCCCTGGTCACGAGCGGTATGCTGTCTGTACCGAGGCCGCCACTAGTGCCCCCCTTACCACTTTCCCCCGGGACCCGGTGTCCGGCCTTTTCACACTTGACACCGCGACTTCCCCGGCTGGGTCTTCCCCCCAGGTAGCTGCGTCCACCCAGGTTGCTGCTGCGTGCTCCTGTCGGTCCCTCACTCACCTGACTCTCCTTTGGCACCACCGCCTTGGTCACCCTGCACTCCCGCGTCTGCGTCACATGTCCCAGCACGATCTCGTCCTTGGTCTCCCCGGTTCGTTCCCCGAGTTTCCCTCCTCCCCCGCCCCCCCGTGCACGCCTTGTGTCGAGGGCCGGCTCCGCCGTGCCCCTCACTCCTCCTCTTTTCCCCCTACCACCGCACCACTGCAGACTCTGCACATGGACGTCTGGGGCCCAGCCCCGGTCCATGGGCCGCGTCGCGAGCGCTTCTTCCTAGTGCTTGTCGACGACTTCACGCGCTACACCACCGTCTTTCCCCTGGAGCGCAAGGCCGACGTGCCTGACGCTCTCATCCCCTGGCTTGTCTCTGCTCGTGTCCACCGCGGTCTCCCTGCCTTGCGCCTCCACTCCGACCGGGGTGGCGAGTTTGCCTCTGGTGTCCTTGGTCGCTTCTGTCGTGCGGAGGGCATCACCCAGACGTTTACCCTGCCGGACTCCCCGCAGCAGAATGGGGTCGCAGAGCGACGCATCGGTTTGGTCATGGAGGTGGCTCGCACCTCCATGATCCACGCCGGTGCACCCCATTTTCTGTGGCCGTTCGCCGTGCGCTACGCCGCTCACCAGCTTAACCTGTGGCCGCACCCCCAGCGGCCGCAGGTTTCGCCGACCCTTCAGTGGACCGGGTCCCCTGGTGACGCGTCTGCGTTCCACGTCTGGGGCTGCCTTGCTCACGTTCGTGCCTCTGGCACGGACAAGCTCACTGCCCGCACCCTCCCCTGCGTCTTCCTTGGTTTTCCCCTTGACGCGTCCGACTGGCACTTCTACCACCCGCCGTCTCACCGCTTCTTTCACTCTCGCGACGTCACCTTTGACGAGTCCGTCTCCTTCTACCGCCGCTTTCCCCACCGTGGTCCCCCGGTTACTCCCCCCCTGTTCCTGGTTCCTCCCTCCCTGGTGGTCCCTGCCCCTCCCCCCCCCCCGGCCCCCCCGTCCGGCCCCCTCTGGTGTGTCTCACGTCACCCCCCTCCCGTCGGTCGTCCCGGTCGACGAGTCTTCTGACTCTGGTAGTCCTCCGGCGCAGTCCTCGCCGTCTGTCCCTCCCCCGGTGTCTCCTCCTCCACCGCCTCCGCAGCCGCCGTCGCCGCAGCTGCTGCAGCCGTCGTCTCCACCGCCGCCGCCGTTGCAGCCGTCGTCTCCGCCGCCGCCGCCGTCGCAGCCGTCGCTGCAGCCGCCGCCGCCGCCGCCGCTGTCGTCGCTGCCGCCGTTTGTGGACTCTGGGGGTGCTGGCGTTGAGGTGGGTACTAGTCCCGGGGCTCCTGTCGTGGCTTGTCCCGGCGGGCCTGGGGGTGGTACCGGTGCTGGCGGGGTTTCAGGCTCTGGGGGTGTCCCTTCTGGGGGTGCAGGTGTGGAGGGTTCGGGAGGTAGCCGTCGAGCAGCTTGTGGCCCTGGTGTTGGTGTTGTGTCGCCGCAGCAGCAGTCCCCGCCGGTGTCCGCCCTCCGTCTGCTCGGCCTTCCGTCCCCTGACCCTGCGCCTGTTCCTCTCCGGCCGTCTCCCCCTCTTCCCGTCTACGGCCCCGTGTTCCCTCCGCCGGACTCGTCCCCGGCTCGTTTTCCCCCTCGTTCCCCACCCGTGTCCCCTCCTCTGTCTCCTGACCCGACGCCGCCCTCTCACGTCTGGTCTCGCCGCCCCTCCCGTGCTCGTCCTGTCTCCCCCGTCCCGCGCTCTCACCCTATGTTGCTCCGTTCCCACGCGTCTCGTCCTCCCCTCCTCCCGCTCCTCCTCCGTCTTCTCTTGTCGTTGCGTCTCCTCCTCTGTCTGACTACTTTCGTGCCGCTCGTCCTCTTGTTCCTCGGGTCCTTGCCTCTCTCGTTACCGACCCGTCTGTTCCAGTGTCGAGTCTTGACGCCCTCGTCGCTGCGGTCGCTGACTTTGCCTCTACCCGCCGCCTTGACTACGCTATCGCTCTGGTCTCTGACCCTGCCTGTCCTCCGTCTGTCGGGGGTGCTCCTGCCCTCGGCAGTGACGTCCTGGAGGACCGCCAGTTTGAGCTTGCTTTCCTGTCCGAGGCTGCTCCCCATCTCTGTTCCATGCTGCTAGTCCCTGAGGGTGACCCAGACGCTTTAGACATCCCGACCCCTCGTACTTACGCTGAGGCGGTTTCGGGGCCCTGGGCCTCTCAGTGGATAGCTGCCATGGAACAGGAGATGGCATCTTGGAGATCCACCGGCACCTTCGTCGACGCAGTTCCCCCACCTGGGGTGAACGTGGTCGATGGCCGTTGGCTCTTCAAGGTGAAGCGCCCTCCTGGAGAGCCGCCTGTGTTCAAGGCGCGCTACGTGGCTAGAGGCTTCAGTCAGCGCGAGGGGGTGGACTTCGTTCAGACTTTCGCTCCTACGCCGAAGATGACTACTCTTCGGGTTCTGTTACACGTAGCGGCTCAGCGTGACTACGAGCTTCACTCCCTCCACTTCTCCACTGCCTTCCTTCAGGGCAGCCTTCCCGAGCAGGTCTACCTGCGTCGTCCTCAGGGCTTTACTGGCACTTTCCCCCCTGGGACCCAGTGGCTTCTGCGGCGCCCAGTCTACGGCCTGCGCCAGGCGCCTCGTGAGTGGCACGACACGCTGCGTGCTACCCTTGCTGACCTGCAGTTCTTTCCGTCCTCTGCAGACCCCTCGCTCTTCGTTCGTGCTGGCCCGACTCCGTTCTACATCCTTGTCTACGTAGACGACCTGGTCTTTGCCACAGCTGACAGAGACGCACTGGCCTCCGTGAAGGCAGAGCTGCTGAAGAGACACACCTGCACTGACCTTGGAGAGCTGCGCCGTTACCTTGGTTTGCAGATCTCCAGGGACAGAGCCGCGCGCACCATCACCCTGACTCAGTCACACTTGGTGCGCTAGGTCCTTCAGAGGTTCGGCCTTCAGTTCTCCTCCGCACAGCCCACCCCTCTTCCTCTGGACCACAGACTCTCCGCTCCAGTTCCTGAGGAGTCGGTAGATCCCAGTGGTCCTTACGCTGAGCTAGTGGGTTGCCTCATGTACTGATGACTTGCACTCGCCCAGATCTCGCATACCCTCTCAGCATCCTGGCTCGTTTCGTGGCCACAGGCAGACACCGACCTCAGCACTGGTCTGCCGCTAAGAGGGTTTTGCGTTATCTTGCAAGTACATCGGGCATGGGGTTAGTGCTAGGCGGACGCAGGCCAGTGGTCCTTACTGGACACACAGACGCTTCTTGGGCAGACGACGCCGAGACGCTCAGGTCTTCCCAGGGCTACTGCTTTAGCCTTGGCTCAGGTGCTGTCTCGTGGAGAGCTACCCGCTCCTCGTCTGTTGCCCAGTCCAGCTGTGAGGCTGAGATCTACGCCGGGACCATGGCGGCACAGGAGCTCCGCTGGCTGACCTTCTTGCTCACTGACTTAGGTGAGCGGCCTAGCTCTGCCCCGGTCTTGTACGCTGACAACAGGGCCATGATCCTCCTGTGTCAGGAGCCTCGACTCGAGGGTAGAGCGAAGCACATCCAGCTGCGGTACTTCCTCCTGCGCGAGCTACAGCAGCGTCGCCAGGCTCGCGTAGTACACTTGGCCTCCGGTGCCAACACAGCTGATATCTTTACGAAGGCGCTTGCGCCTAAAGATCATCAGCGGCACTGTGTACAGCTTGGTCTGGTTCCTGTAGTCGCTCACTTACTCGGGCCTTGACTTTGTACTGTCCTATATATATGTGTACACTCAGACTAGACTTGTGTCCTCTCACAGTGGTTGGACTAGTAGTGCCGCCCTGTACTTGTTCTTGTCTTGTCTGTACTCCTTCTGACTGGTCTTTTAGACCCTTGTCTCAGAGGCTGGACTAGTAGTGCCGCCCTGAGCTGCTTATCTAGGACATTCCCCTATGCAGTCCAGGGGGTGTATCAAACGTGTTTATTGATCATGTTGTATAGACTGTATAGGGTAACCTCCTAGAGGGTACAACATTTAGGTATATGTGCATGTACTCTCTAACTCTATCATCAATTCAATTCTAGTTTTGAGACGGGGCTGGGCGGGCGCGACGGGGCCGGACGGGTGCGACGGGGCCGGGAGGCTGCGACGGGGCCGGGCAGGGGGCGACGGGGCCTAGGAGGGGCGCGACGGGGCCTAGGAGGGGCGCTTCGGGGCCCAGGAGGGGCGCGACGGGGCCCAGGAGGGGCGCTTCGGGGCCCAGGAGGGGCGCGACGGGGCCCAGGAGGGGCGCTACGGGGCCCAGGAAGGGCGCGACGGGGCCCAGGAGGGGCGCTACGGGGCCCAGGAAGGGCGCGACGGGGCTAGGGGGGGGGCACGGCGGGGCCGAGCTAGGGGGGCGAGCGGAAGCGGTAGGTGGGGGGGGGATCCTAACCTACGCGTGATACCGTATCAGAATTAGAGAAGTGAATGATGGTAGAGTGAGAGTACACACAGATATACCTAAGTGTTGTACCCTCTAAGAGGTGACCCTATACAGTCTATACAAACATGACAAATACACATGTTTGACAGTGTACTCTCACTCTACCTATCATTCACTTCACTGATTCTGATATCGCGGACCCGATACGGCTTTCCTCGAGTGTAGTGTTATACTTCAGAAACGCTTAAGGCTTCGAGGTATTTCCAACAGAGACAGACTCCATCTATCGGCAGGTCTTTCATGTTAACGTAGAAACGAATGATTACTAGAGGTGGAAACCTAGAACAAATACTAGTTGGTTGTACTCACTAGAAGCATACCTCAGTCTAGCTTATAACTTCTACATAGATAATATGTATAAGTTGACACACCCCCTAGGCTAGACAAGGGGTGAAACTAAACAAGAAGCAAACTGCTCAGGGCGGCACTACTAGTCCAACCACTGAGGCAGGGGTCTGGAGACCAGTCAGCAAGAATACAACCAAAACTAAAGCAAGCCAGGGTGGCACTACTAGTCCAGCCACTGGAGGTAAGGCCACAAGGCCAGTCTGACAAGCATATATAATAGAGAGTACACAATCAGGATCCTAACAGGGGAGCAGCTACAAGAACAAGACCAAGCTGTACACAGTGCCGCTGATGATCTTTAGGCGCAAGTGCCTTAGTAAAGATATCAGCTGTGTTGGCACCTGAGGCCAAGTGAACTACGCGGGCCTGGCGGCGCTGCTGTAGCTCGCGCAGGAGGAAGTACCGCAGCTGGATATGCTTCGCTCTGCCCTCAAGCCGAGGCTCCTGACACAGGAGTATCATGGCCCTGTTGTCAGCGTACAGGACCGGGGCAGAGCTAGGCCGCTCACCTAAGTCTGTGAGCAAGAAGGTCAGCCAGCGGAGCTCCTGTGCCGCCATGGCACCAGCGTAGATCTCAGCCTCACAGCTAGACTGAGCCACAGACGACGAGCGAGTGGATCTCCAAGAGATAGCACCGGAACCAAGGCTGAAACAGTAGCCCTGCGACGACCTGAGCGTCTCAGCGTCGTCTGCCCAAGAAGCGTCTGTGTGCCCAGTAAGGACCACTGGCATGCGTCCTCCTAGCACTAACCCCATGCCTGATGTACTAGCAAGATAACGCAAAACCCTCTTAGCGGCAGACCAGTGCTGAGGTCGGTGTCTGGCTGTAGCCACAAAGCGAGCCAGGATGCTGAGAGGGTATGCGAGATCTGGGCGAGTGCAAGTCATCAGGTACATAAGGCAACCCACCAGCTCTGCGTAGGGGCCACTGGGCTCTACTGGCTCCTCAGGAACGGGAGCAGAGAGCCCATGGTCTACGGGTAGAGGTGTGGGCTGTGCGGAGGAGAACTGAAGACCGAACCTCTGAAGGACCTGACGCACCAAGTGTGACTGGGTCAGAGTGATGGTGCGTGCTGCTCTGTCCCTAGAGATCTGCAGGCCAAGATAGCGACGCAGCTCTCCAAGGTCAGTGCAGGTGTGTCTCTTCAGCAGCTCAGCCTTCACAGAGGCCAGTGCGTCCCTGTCAGGAGTAGCGAAGACCAGGTCGTCTACGTAGACAAGGATGTAGAACGGAGTCTGGCCGGAACGCACAAACAGTGAAGGGTCAGCAGAGGACGGAAAGAACTGCAGGTCTGCTAACGTGGCACGTAGCGTGTCGTGCCACTCGCGGGGAGCCTGACGCAGGCCGTAGACCGGGCGCCTGAGAAGCCACTGGGTCCCAGGAGGGAAGGTACCAGTGAAGCCCTGTGGTCGGCGCAGGTAGACCTGCTCGTGTAGGCTGCCCTGAAGAAAGGCAGTAGAGAAGTCGAGGGAGTGAAGATCGTAGTCACGCTGTGCTGCTACGTGTAGCAGCGCCCGAAGAGTGGTCATCTTCGGGGTCGGGGCGAAGGTCTGGAAGAAGTCAACCCCCTCGTGCTGACTGAAACCTCTGGCCACGTAGCGCGCCTTGAAGACAGGCGGCTCTCCAGGGGGGCGCTTCACCTTGAAGAGCCACCGACCATCGACTACGTTCACCCCAGGCGGGGGAACTGCGTCGACGTAAGTGCCGGTGGATCTCCAAGATGCCATCTCCTGCTCCATGGCAGCTATCCACTGAGAGGCCCAAGGTCCCGAGGTGGCCTCAGCGTAGGTGCGAGGGGTCGGGATGTCGAAGGCGTCTGGGTCACCCTCAGGGACTAACAGCATGGAGCAGAGATGGGGAGCAGCCTCGGAAAGGAAAGCCAGCTCGTACTGCCTGTCCTCTAGGACGTCACTGCCAAGGGCAGGAGCATCCCCGACGGACAGAGGACGGGCAGGGTCAGAGACCAGAGCGGTAGCGTAGTCAAGGCGGCGGGTAGAAGCGAAGTCAGCGACAGCAGCGACAAGCGCGTCAAGGCGCGAGACAGGAACAGCAGGGTCCGTAACAAGAGAGGCAAGGACCCGAGGGACAAGGGGACGAGCAGCACGGAGGTAGTCAGAGAACGGAGGAGGTGCAACAGCAAGGGACGAGGGAGGAGGGGACGGGAGGAGGGGAGGACGAGACGAGTGGGAACGGAGCAACATAGGGTGGGTGGGCAGGACAGGAGAGACGGGACGAGCACGGGAGGGACGGCGAGCCCAAACGTGAGACGGAGGGGTAGGGTCAGGGGACAGCGGAGGAGACACAGGAGGGGAACGAGGAGGAAGACGGGCCGGAGACGAGTCTGGCGGCGGGAACACAGGACTGTAGACAGGAAGGTCAGGAGGCGGTGGGGGAGACACCGGCGCGCGGTCCGGGGAGGGAAGGCCGAGCAGGCGGAGAGCGGAAACCGGCGGCGACGGCTGCTGCGGCGGCGACGACGGCTGGGCCGGAACTCTCGGACCAGCAGAAACAGAACGACCGTCGGCAGAACACTCAACAGCAGCACCCCCAGAACCAACACCCCCAGAGCGAGAACCCCCTCCAACACCAGCGGCACCCCCAGAAGCCGCAGGACGAACACCCTCCTCCACACCAGCACCCCCAGGGGCCGAGAGCAGCGGCGGCAGTGGCGGCAACGGCTGCGGCGGCGGCGACAGCGGCGAAGGCTGCGGCAGCGACAGCGGCGGCGGCGGCGACGACAGCGGCGACGGCTGCGGCGGCGATGGCGACAGCGGCGGCAGCGGGGTCGGCGACTGCGACAGTGGGGGCAGAGGCACCGGGGAAGGGGGACGCGGCAAGGACGGACTGGGGGTACCACCAGAGTCAGCAGACTCCTCAACGGGGACAACCGACGGGAGGGGAGTGACGTGGGAGACACCAGACGGGGCAGGACGAGGCGGGAGAGGGGCAGGGGCTACCGGGGGAGAGGGAGCAAGGAAAAGGGGGGGGGCAACTGGGAGACCTCGGTGAGGGAAACGGCGGTAGAAGGAGACGGACTCGTCAAAGGTGACGTCACGAGAGTGGAGGAAGCGGTGAGACGGCGGGTGGTAGAAAAGCCAGTCAGACGAGTCCAGGGGGAAACCGAGGAAGACACAGGGGACAGTGCGGGCAGTGAGCTTGTCCGTGCCAGAGGCACGAACGTGAGCAAGGCAGCCCCAGACGTGGAACGCAGACGCGTCACCGGGGGACCCGGTCCAAAGGAGGGTCGGCGAAACCTGCGGCCGCTGGGAGCGTGGCCACAGGTTAAGCTGGTGAGCCGCGTAGCGAACAGCGAACGGCCACAGAAAATGGGGGGCATCGGCATGGATCATAGAGGTACGAGCCACCTCCATGACCAAGCCGATGCGGCGCTCAGCAACCCCATTCTGCTGTGGCGAGTCCGGCAACGTGTACGACTGGGTGATGCCCTCCGCACGACAGAACTGTCCAAGCCGACCAGAGGCGAACTCGCCGCCACGGTCGGAGTGGAGACACAACACGGGGAGACCGCGGTGGAGACGCGCAGCCACAACCCACGGGAGAAGAACGTCGGGCACGTCGGCCTTCCGCTCCAGGGGAAACACCGTGGTGTAGCGCGTGTAGTCGTCGACGAGCACAAGGAAGTAGCGCTCACCGCGCGGTCCGGGGACGGGGGCAGGGCCCCAAACGTCCAAGTGCAGGGTCTGAAGGGGGGCAGTAGCAGGACGCAGCGAGGAGGAGTGAGGAGCACGGCGGAGCCGACCCTCGACGCAAGGCGTGCACGGTGGCGCAGTCGAGGGAGGAAGGGTAGGGAGCGACGCGGGGAGACCTAAGACAAGACCGTGCTGGGACATGTGACGCAGACGCGGGAGAGCAGGGTGACCTAAGCGGTGGTGCCAGAGAAGGGAGGGGTGAGTGAGGGACCGACACGAGCAAGCTGCAGCGACCTGGGAGGACGCACCAACCGGGGGGGAAGCGGTGTGTAGGGTAAACAGACCGGACACCGGTTCCCGGGGGAACGTCGCAAGGGGGGAACCTGAGACAGCCTCAGAACAGACAGCGAACCGCTCGTGCCCGGGGAACGTGGTGGTGACGCCGAGGTCCTGGAGACAGCCGACACCAACCAGGTTCCTGGAGAACGAGGGAACGTGGAGGCCAGTAAGGGAGCCCGAGGGAACTGCCGGACAGGGAAGGGACGTAGAACTGCGCGCGACGACCGGACCCGCAGAGGGGTCAGCGAGAGAGACAACAGCAGGTGCAGCAAGCGGCGTGAGCGTGGAACGGTCGCGGAAGAAGCAGGCAGAAGCACCAGAGTCGAGAGTGAAGGACAGCGACGCAGTGGCGGAGGCCGGGGACGGAGCCGGTGCAGCGACTAGACTAGGCAACCTAGGCAGTCCTACGCCTGTCGCAGCAGGGGAAGCTAAGCTACACAAGGGTGAAACACCTAAACTAGAGTACACAGGGTAGTAAGATCCAGCAACACTAGAAGCGCCAGCATACAAAGCATGCAAAGCAGCACCTATCTGATCCATGTCTAACTCAAAGATCGGCACGCCCTGGCGGAGCAGGCTGTGCCAGTCAGGGAGGTCCGGGGCCGGGCCAAAGCGACGACGAAAAAGATCGTCGAGGCGGCGGAAACAGCGGGCGGTCGGGTGCGGGCGGCGGCACAGAGTGCCGCGGAGAGGCCCGGTCTGAAGCTGGTACTGGCAGGTCACAGCACTGGAGCCGCTGGTAGACGCCAAGCTGCGCGGGCCGCCACCACGGCCACCGCCTCCGGAGGTGCCGGGCCAACCAGGCGGGAGACGAGCCCACGGCTGCGGCGGGTGCTGCTGGGACGGCGGCTGCGGCTGGGGCTGGTCCTGCTGCTGCTGGGGCTGCTGCTCCTGCCCACCGGTGGTAGTCCCCTCAGGCGGACTACCGTCACCACCACCACGACCACTACCACCTGCGTCGCCACCCCTACCTCCCTGGCGGCCACGGCCACCGCGACGCGAGCGCTGCTGCGGGTGGACAGCAGCAGCCGTCTCGGTAAGAGGGGTCGCCGTGGCGACCGCAGCCGAAACGTCAGTGAACGTGCACTGGGATGGGGCACAGCCGTGAAAGATAGAGACTGCCGGCGCACCGCTCGACTGAGCGATAGTGCGCTGGCGAGTCTCGATCTCAGTGAGGGTGTCGACAAAGGCGGTCAGGGTGAGGTCACTCGGGTGCTGGCTAAGAAAGTGGTCGCGAGCACTAGCGAGGCGGTCTGGCAGGCGCATAGCGATAAAATAGAGCGTCATGCAGAAAGGAGGGGGGAGCGCAGTGAGCTGGGCACCAGTGCTGGCAGTGCGATAGCGAGTCTCTAGGGCACGCAAATGAGTGGCAAAATCTGCGACAGTAGGGAAGGCAGCCAGGTCTGGGAACAGCATCGGAAAGAGCAAGCGGCCAGCAGAAGCGGAGGCAGGGGTGGAATAGCGAGCAATAACGGCGTCTAAATAAGCTTTGGCCGTTTCAACAGTAGCAAAACGCGAGCGCTCAGATACAGGGAGGGCGTGACTAATAGCAACCTGAGCTACTGCATCGCGTGAGTCCCAGACCGCACAGGCCAGCGCAGCAGTAGAGAAAGCCTCACGGTCATCAGAGGAGGGGTCAGCAGGGAGGGGAGTAGGTGCAGGGGGACGGGGGAGCAAGCCATCAGCATGGACAACCAGAGAGTGGCCATCATGGCGCTGACCTGTAAGCTGGCGGCGGAGATCGGAGAGCCAGGCGGCGAAGTCAACCGCGTGGCCCTCAGCGTCCAGGCGGGGCACAAAGTCAGCCATCGTGCAGGGTCAGCGGCACAGCTCCTCAGCGACACAGCGGCACAGCAGCACAGCTCCTCAGCGGCACAGGAGCACAGCGGCGCGGGGACACGGCGGCATCACTCTCCAGTAGGGCAGCAGCTAGGCGTCCCAGCGCAGGCGAGCAGAAGACACAGGGCCCGAGAGGACACGGCAGGCCGAGCAGGGGAGGCGGGCAGGTGCTCTGGGGCCGGGCTGGTGCTGGGAGGGGCCAGGCTGGTGCTGCTGGGGCCGGTCGGGCACGAGGAGGGGCCGGGCAGCGCTGAGGAGAGGCCGGGCGGCGCTAGGAAGGGGCCGGGCGGCACTAGGAGGAGGCCGGGCGGCACTAGGAGGAGGCCGAGCGGCGAGCGCTAACAGCAGGCGCGACAGGGGCCAGCGGGCGCGACGGGGCCTAAGGGGCGCGACGGGGCCCAGCGGGCACGACGGGGCCCAGGGGGGGGCGCGACGGGGCCGAGGAGGCGCGACGGGGACCAGCGGGCACGACGGGGCCCAGGGGGGCCGCGACGGGGCCTAACGGGCGCGACGGGGCCCAGGGGGGGCGCGATGGGGCCTAGCAGGCGCGACGGGGCCTAGGAAGCGCGAAGGGGGCCCAGCGGGCGCGACGGGGCCTAGGAGGGGCGCGACGGGGCCGAACGGGCGCGACGGGGCCCAGAGGGGGGGGACGCGACGGGGCTTAGGAGGCGCGACGATGCCTAGGAGGCACGACGGGGCTCAGCGGGCTCGACGGGGCCCATGGGGGGCGCGACGGGGCCTAGGAGGCGCAACGGGGCCCAGCGGGGGCGCGTTAGGGCCTAGGGGTCGCGACGGGGCCCAGCGGGCGCGACGGGGCCCAGGGGGAGCGCGACGGGGCCTAGGAGGCGCGACGGGGCCCAGCGGGCACGACGGGGCCCAGGGGGGGCGCGACGGGGCCTAACGAGCGCGACGGGGCCCAGGGGGGGCGCGACGGGGCCTAGGGGGCGCGACGGGGCCTAGGAGGCGCGACGGGCGGAAGCGGTAGGCGGGGGGATCCTAACCTAAGCGTGATACCATGTTAACGTAGAAACGAATGATTACTAGAGGTGGAAACCTAGAACAAATACTAGTTGGTTGTACTCACTAGAAGCATACCTCAGTCTAGCCTATAACTTCTACATAGATAATATGTATAAGTTGACATTTCAGACCTGCCACCTAGTCTCATTTGCATTTTTCTGTTCCAACCTGCCCCCCCTTTCCTCCCTCGCTTCGATGGCTAGCATGGACTGCTCACCTTTGTTCCCATGCCATGTATTTGCCCTATCGAGTGTGCTCTATTATGGAGCTATGATATGCTATGTCGACTGCACTGCACTCCTCTGAGGTCGTGTCACAATATGTTTGACACATGTCAAGTTGCTCTTCGACGCCTTCAACCTCCTCCCATCCTGGACCATCCAGAAGAAGGATTAACCTGGCCGTCGTTTGATTACCAGGTAGCACCTGATACGATCATATGCTGCAGCATCAAGTGGGGAAGCCTTTCGTCGAAATTATTGGTTACCAGCTACGAAGACAGGCTCTTCTTGTTGGTACATAACGTGCCCAGACAGTACTGTACTTTTTTAGTTGCTGTTTCTCCTGTACTGTTATTTTTTTATAACAGCACCAGATATCAAGCCAAAACTAGCATACAGCCTGCTTATGTTTCAGCCGATATTTGCCTTAGCCAGCGACTTGCACGTGATGACACCGCTTGCCACCCGCATGGGTTTGTCCAGTAGCGTAGCAACACACTCCTCTGTCGTCTTCAGCTGTGATTGCACCGCCTCCCACACCTTCTTCTTTTGCAACTGCATGGGAAGCACGTCAAAGAGGGGAGGCACGTCAAAGAGGGGAGGCACGTCAAAGAGGGGAGGCACGTCAAAGAGGGGAGGCACGTCAAAGAGGGGAGGCACGTCAAAGAGGGGAGGCACGTCAAAGAGGGGAGGCACGTCAAAGAGGGGAGGCACGTCAAAGAGGGGAGGCATGTCAAAGAGGGGAGGCACGTCAAAGAGGGGAGGCGTGTCAAAGAGGGGAGGCGTGTCAAAGAGGGAAGGCATGGCAAAGAGGAAAGGCATGGCAAAGAGGGAAGGCATGGCAAAGAGGGAAGGCATGGCAAAGAGGGAAGGCATGGCAAAGAGGGAAGGCATGTCAAAGAGGGAAGGCATGGCAAAGAGGGAAGGCATGGCAAAGAGGGAAGGCATGTCAAAGAGGGAAGGCATGGCAAAGAGGGAAGGCATGGCAAAGAGGGAAGGCATGTCAAAGAGGGAAGGCATGGCAAAGAGGGAAGGCATGTCAAAGAGGGAAGGCATGTCAAAGAGGGAAGGCATGGCAAAGAGGGAAGGCATGGCAAAGAGGGAAGGCATGGCAAAGAGGGAAGGCATGGCAAAGAAGGAAGGCATGTCAAAGAGGGAAGGCATGTCAAATAGGGAAGGCATGTCAAATAGGGAAGGCATGTCAAATAGGGAAGGCATGTCAATGACAATGAGTGATCAGAGTGGCTGGTTGGGGGAAGACGGTGGGGGAGGGGGGGGGGTGTGCTGGTAGGTGGCTTTGGAGTCTGCTATTGAGTCACCTCACAAGAGGGAAGGTATGGGAATGATAATGTAGTGATGACAGAGTGGTTTCTGGGGGGTGGTGGTGAGGAAGGAAGGGCAGGGAAGGGGGATGACAATGGTGCCGAGTGGTGGTAACAAAACATGCCATCACCAAAGGGGTGGCAATTTTTTGAGCCAGAGCGTGGCTTTTCCGTCAGTAGAAGGCCACTGTTTGTCACTACTCAACATTCTCTCTCGCAAGCAACCTTCATGCACTATCATAAGCAATTCCTTCCATTCACCACAAGCACACCACCCTTCCCTCTCCCCCACCCCTGCACCCACCTGGTTCGGAGTGGCAGCAGCTGCTTGTGTGGCCCCGTCAGCCTCAGCGCCGAACCAGACGCGCTCGCCCGGCACAGATTCAGCAGGCGGCGAGAGGAGCTCCACGTTCTCGTGGCTTTCATCCGAAGCTGCCAGAAGCATGCCGTTGGACTTGACGCCCCGCATGTTGCGCGGCTTGAGATTCGCAAGGACCACCACCAGACGATCCTGTAAGCGGGGGGATGGGGATGCTGATCAGATGGGCGGACAGCAGCATGCCGTTGGACTTGACGCCCCGCATGTTGCGCGGCTTGAGATTCGCAAGGACCACCACCAGACGATCCTGTTTGGGTGGTAGGAGGGGCATGGGGGGAGGGCAAAGGTTTGTTTACACCCCTGATGTTGCGTGGCAAAGGTTTGCACGCACACTTCGAGACGGTCCTGGTGTGGTACTGAACCCACCTGCTTGCAGTCCTGGCACTCACTGCCTTGAGGTGTGTATCCGTCTGATAACCCCTTTCCCTTACTGTTGATTTGCTTATGAACTAATCCTTACTAATCCGCTATTTCCTCTTTATTCGTTCACCTGCTGATTCCTCCTTATCTCCTGTGAGCACAATCAGGCTGTTCGCTATTCCTTATTTCCTCATGCTTTATCCTCACCTGCATGTCCTCCTCACCTGCATGTCCTCCTCAGCAACGTATTTCACGAGGCCGCTGCAAATAGTGCGCGGGCCGCCCTCCTCCCCCACATCCACCTCCTCCACGTACAGGCTGTCCGCCTCGGGGTGCTTCCATGCCTTGATAATGCGCCCAACTCTCAGCTCCAAGCCCTCGGCTAGGCTGCACACATCTGGAAAGGGCGAAACGGGAGAGCAGAAAGGAGGACGAGAGGGATGTCCATTATACCAGCAGGCCGCCCTCCTCCTCCCCCACGTCCACCTCCTCCACGTACAGGCTGTCCGCCTCGGGGTGCTTCCATGCCTTGATAATGCGCCCAACTCTCAGCTCCAAGCCCTCGGCTAGGCTGCACACATCTGGAAAGGGCGAAACGGGAGAGCAGAAAGGAGGACGAGAGGGATGTCCATTATACCAGCAGGTCGCCCTCCTCCTCCCCCACGTCCACCTCCTCCACGTACAGGCTGTCCGCCTCGGGGTGCTTCCACGCCTTGATAATGCGCCCCAAGCGCAGCTCCAGTCTTTCAGCTAGGCTGCACACATCTGCGCACGGGAAAGGGGAGAAGAGAGAGGTCACCATACAGGCCGTCCACCTCGGAATGCTTCCACGCGCGCAGTACGCGTCCAAAGCGCACACCCAAGGTACCCAGGAGTAACCGCCCTAAGGCAGCAAATGTCATTTTGCGAACACTGATGATTAACCCACCAGGGGTGGTAGCAGCAGGAGCGGCGTCCGGCGCTGCGGCTACAGATACGGAGCCATCAGCCGATCCCTCGGCAGCAGCGCTAGCTGACACGACATGCGAGGCCCGTCTGCCGCCGTCCTGCCTCAACTGGCGCGTAGCGCGTGGAAGCAGGCTGGCGGACGCGGAAGCGGACTGGACAGAGGCGGAGGCAGCGATGCGCGGGAGGCGCGCGGCCAGAGCGGCGCGCAGGGAGGCGCTGGTGACTGCGGCGGCCATTTTGCGAGTTTTTTTTAACGGGCGGCGCGGACTGATCGAACTGCTAGATGAACTTGGTGCTTAGCTTGGCTGAGGTAATCTGAAAGTCTCAGGTAATTTGGGTTGGGAGGCCGTGTGTTGGAATAGCCTTCAAGGTGTTTCAGAGCGTTGCAGTGCTCTACGAGCAGTGCAATCGAGGTGTAATGTAGGAGCATCCAATCGGGGCCACATCGGCGTGCCACGTTGCAGCAGACTTGGATGTTCTGGCACCTCAGAGGACCACGTGTACCCGAAGCATAATAGAACTCCTCTATATTGGAGGGAGCGATACATCACAACCAACCAGTTTCCTCTATGAACAGAATTAAATTTATCTCATTCTGCATCTCATAACCAGGGGTGACGTTATCAGACTATTTACTCTGGTTAGTCTGAAATCTCAGACCGGTGTAATGTGCAAACCTGAATTTCCAGATAACTCATTTTCCCAGTCCTGATTGATTCAGAGTAAGTTTTTGGGGATCCTGAACAATTCAGACATGACGCTAAGCCAGTACAGAGTTTCCAGAGTGCAGCGCATACGGACCCTGAAACCGACATCGTTGGAGTCCGCAGGTTCCCACGAAATTTCTCGCGCCATCAGTGCTTCCCGCCCGCGTCATGTGCAGAATCCACACTAAGCAGGAAATCCCGCCAAGTCCAACGTGTACTCTGCCCACAGTGGGCACTTTCTCACGCAGCGCGGCATAATGCTTCCACGCCAAACCTCTAAGGACCGCAGATTCTGCTCTGACGCTCTCTGTGCATGCGTGAAACTCGGGCCCCAAACCCTATCTGCCAGCCTTCCATAGGTTTGGCAACTACTCGATTGCCTGCAAATGCAGCCAACACGTCGATGGCTGCATGGTGTTGGGTTGTGCAAGGACATGCTCGAAGACCGCGTAGCGCCTTTCAAGAAAGGTGCGACACGGGTTTGATGTCTCCCTTCTTCTCCCATCGTTCCTTCCTCATCTGTCTGAAACGCACTGCTTCATGTTTTTCTCAAACTTAGGACACTTGCTTGGCTAGGAAGCTAGGGTACTAGGAAAGGCCGCCATGGAATGGCGGGAGGAAAGTAGATCTAGGAATGAGAGGAGCAAAGTTGAGAAAGAAGAGCGTTCGATTAGGAAGAGAGAGAGGTACAAGGAGGGGATTGTACCCTCTACAGAAAGGTTCAGTAACAACTACCAAGCCTATCAATTATATATAACTTATATAATCTTAATACACCCCCTAGGCTTGGTAGTCACACACCCACCCAACACACCTCTCCACCCCGCACACCCTCAAGCTCGTGCTTAGCCGGGTATCTGACCCTCGTGCTAAGCGTTGACACCCCCGGGCGAGAGGCAGCCTACGGCGTCTGGGCGGCTCAGCGACAAGCAGCGGCGGAGCTCTGGCTCAAGGCGACTGTGTTGCTGACGGCAGGCAGCGACTGCCGCGGCTGAGGGCTCTCGGCGGTGTGACAACGTCCGGGCAGAAGACAGCAGCTGCGACAGGAAGAAGGGAAGATGCAGGGGGAAGGGACGAGTCTTCAGCGACGCGCCATAAATGGCACGGCGCTTACTGGCGGGAGGACGGCGTCCTGAGTGACGCCCGTGACTGGCAAGCGGGCAGCAGGTCCGGCGGCGCCACAGACGTCGCTTGGCCGGCCGCAGCCCGACGATGCCGTCGGCTGCCCTAGACGCCGGCACAGCGCGACGTCAATGCCGCAGCGGCAAGGCAGACGGGCGACGGCTTCACCATGAGCCCGTGGCGGCATCTCGTAACGGCCGTCACAGCGGCGCGAAGACGAGAAGCCGTCACGATGGCGCGTCAGTAGAAGGCCGCCACGGCAGCAGGATAATGAAGGGCCGCGACAGCGGCTCATACGCGAACGGTGAAAGAGCGCAGCGGAAACGTCGGGAGCAGGCCCAGAAACGGCCTGCTCTGATACCATCTCAAACTTAGGACACTAGCTTGGCTAGGAAGCTAGGATACTAGGAAAGGCCGCCATGGAATGGCGGGAGGAAAGTAGATATAGGAATGAGAGGAGCAAAGTCGAGAAAGAAGAGCGTTCGATTAGGAAGAGAGAGAGGTACAAGGAGGGGATTGTACCCTCTACAGAAAGGTTTAGTAACAACTACCAAGCCTATCAATTATATATAACTTATATAATCTTAACAGTTTTATAGGAGGAGTCCTTTCCAGGCCTGTCGTTATCAGGGTATTTTACTCCGATTCTCTGATTTCACAGGGTATTTTTTTTGCCAACCCTTAATTTTCAGGGTTGGGTTTTTTTTAACCCTAACCTCTTTAGGGTTGTATGTCTGTGAACACTTAGAATTTCAGGGTTTGCGTTATCCCAGAACTTAGTTTTCAGAGAGTAACGCGTACGAACCCTGAATGCGACACCCATGCGGACCCTGAGTTTCGGCGAAATGGCCCCCTTACGCGTGACGGGTCCCAGTCCATTGAATACGCCCAGCATGCGTTACGTGGAGAATCTGCACTTGGCAACATTCCCGCCGTGTACATGCTGTATGTTGCCATTTCAGCAACATTTGCAACCGTTAAGTGTGGGATGGTGCACTCCGTCATGCCCCAACCTGGCATTCATGACTCAGCACACAGCAGACGAGGACAGAATATGCTGAGCGCTGCAATGTCAGCCTCTGTATGACATTGCAGCACCAATCATCTCTATGCAGACGATGCCAGCGCAGGTGCGTCCCGCCGTTGACGGTATCGCCATGGCGATGCGGGATCTTGGATGGGTTATGCACCGTTCATGAAAATCGAAATCTGGGGTTTCTTGGTCCCCTTCCCATCTTCTTCACCAGCTTCTCCTCCAACCCAGTTTCCTCCTTTTCTTCACATCGCAGATACGAGATGCTCCATTCTTGTTTCTCGTCCACTTTCGTCGCGCCAATTTCTCATCTCGCGTCTCTCCTCGCTGTTCTTCTGGCTCACTTGCGAGCAACTGGCATCGACCTCTCCCGAATCACCGGCATGAGCACCGACGGCGCCTCTGTCATGGTCGGCCGAGACAATAGTCTCGTCGCCCGACTTCGCGAGCACATCCCCCATCTCGTCTCGTCCCACTGCATCGCGCACAGGTTTAACCGCTTGTCATTTCAGTCGCTTAGGGTTCCTACAACTGCTTGACTAAAATTCCTTTGTATGCACCATGCAGGGAAGCCTTGGCGGTGAAGGACGCGGCCACTGCTTCTCCAGACTTCGACATGGTCGACCTTGTGATTCGGACTCTGGCCGATCTTCTAGGATGTTCATGTGTCTGGAGTCGACACTTCAAGTACCTGCAGTGGGCAATACACAACACCAACCGTGAAGTGCAAGGAATTCACACCGTGCACTGGCTTTCAAGGGGTGAGGCTGTGCGGCGCCTCTGTAAGGTCCTTGGCACCTGTCACAGGATCGAATGTGTCGAGGAAAGATTGCACTATCGATCAGTACAAGGCGATTTTATACCTCCAGAGTACATCAGGTAACCAGGTTTATCCTATCCAAAGGGAATAGACCCTTCTAGAAATAGAATTACTCTGCGTATAGCCACGCGAGGCTATTGATTTTAAGGGATTATGACAGGATTACGCTAGATAGAGCGCCCCAGTACATCCCAAGCCTGGTCGGTGATATAATTATGATAACAGGATAAACCAAAGGATAATGGGGAATGAGGAATAGGAAACCAATTGAGATGAGATAAAGACCAAGTAAAAAAGGAGAAAAAGGAGGAATGAAATGGAAATGAAACATGGAAAGTAAAGTGGTATAACGGGGTCGGACTCTCACAGTTCCCCCCCTCAAAGCTGGGTGGTAGAAGTAATACCCTGCTTGATAAGGTAGTCATGCAGAGGACGACGTGCGTTACCCATGGTGGTCTCAGGGGCCCAGCTGTCCTCAGAAGGATCATAACCCGTCCAACGAATAAGAAATTCCAAGGTGCCATTCCGACGACGGCGGTGTGCAAGCACGGACTCGACCTCGTACTCTATTTCATTCTGGACGAGGACGGGCGGTGGCGGCGGTGGTTGGCGTCTGACGAAGATCGCGTTCGGATCCCGATAGGGCTTCAGAAGTTGGACATGGAAGGCGTTGTGAATCTTCCAGGTAGCTGGTAGGCGTAAGCGGAAGGTAACAGGAGTGACCTGTGCTTCAACGAGAAAAGGCGCACAGAAGCGAGGTCAAGGTTGCGGGTGTCAAGGAGCACCTGGTCTCCCACGGTGATGGTGTGGTCGCTGCGGTGGCGATCGGCCTGGCGCTTCTGTTGCTGCTGAATGTCGAGGAGGCGCTTGTGGGTCCGATCCCAAAGTTGATGCATGGTCGTGATGAAATCGTGTGCAGGTTGGACTGTCGCTGATGCTGTTGGTTTCTGTGGTGTGAGTGGGTGGCGTCCGTAGTAGAGGAAGAACGGCGTCTGACCAGTAGCGGCATGTGTAGCGTTGTTGTAAGCGAACTCGAGAACGGGCAGGTGCAAGTCCCATTTGGAGATCTCGTCCTTGCAGGCTGCTCGGAGAAGTTGCTCAACAATCTGGTTGAGGCGCTCGGTCTGTCCATCTGTCTGCAGATGGTAGGCGGATGACATGGCGAGTTTGGTCCCGAGCAGAGACATTAGTTCCTTCCAGAACTTGCTGGTGAACTTGGGGTCTCGGTCGGAGATGAGAGTGGTTGGAATGCCATGTCGTGAGATGATGTACCGTATGAAGAGTTGTGATGTCTCCTCGGTGCGTGCTGTCGTGTGTGTCGGGATGAAGTGTCCCATTTTGGAGAATTTGTCGATGACGACAAGGATTGCGTCATGACCACTGGTGGTAGGTGGTAACCCGGTGATGAAATCTAGGCTAACCACTTGCAATGGTTGTTCTGGTACAGGAAGAGGTTGTAGCAGTCCCGCCTTCTTCTGCTTGCTGCTCTTCATCTGTTGACATGTATCACACGAGGTGACGAATTTCTGAACATCTTCCGCCAAGTGGGGCCAGTAGTAGTGCTTCGCGATACTGATCAGCATCTTGTTGCTACCGAAGTGTCCAGCGTATAGAACGTCGTGGTATTCTTTGAGTAGTAACTTGCGCAAAGGAGGGTAATTGGGTACCTAGATTTTTGTTGATCCTTTTCGGTACGCGATGTCACTGTCCCACTGTAGTAGGTGTCGCTTTTCTGCCAAGGGAATTTCGGGGTCGATGGAGTACCCGTGGGTGAAGAGTCCCTTGAGTAGTGGATTCATCCCCTCAACTTGGATAGCGGCAACATGTGCAGGCCGGCTAAGGGCGTCCGCTTTGTTTTTCTGGCCGGGCTTGTACACGATGTCATAGTGGAAGTGTGTCTCAAGGAAGTCGATCCACCGGACCTGTCGCCTGGAGAGATTCGGTTGTGTCTTCAAATATTTCAGGCTGCAGTGGTCGGTGTAGACGGTTGTTCTTCATCCTTCGAGATAACATCTCCACGCTTTGAAGGCGATGACAATAGCCAGGGCCTCTTTGTCGTGTATCGGGTAGTTTAGTTCTGCCCCGTGCAGTTTCTTACTAAGGTAGGCGATTGGTTGCAGTCCATTCCCCTGGTCTTGCATCAAGACTGCTCCCACTCCCTAGTCGCTGGCGTCTGCTTCGATTACGTAGTCGCGTTCGGGATCTGGCAAGATGAGTACTGGTGCGGACGTGAGTGTTGTTTCAGCTGTTCCACGGCTTCCTGGTGCTTCGTCTCCCATTTGTAGGGCGTGTTCTTCTTCAGCAGATTCGTAAGTGGTGCTGCGATTTTTGCGTACTGTGGCACGAACCTGTTGTAATAATAAGCGAAGCCTAGGAACTGCTGTAACTCCTTCACGTTCTCGGGTGTCTTCCACGTACGTATGGCTTCGATTTTCTTGGGGTCGACGTGAACTCCTTGAGCGCTCACCATGTGTCCTAGGAACTGGACTTTCTCAAGGGCGAATTCGCTCTTGGACAATTTGACGTAGAATCGTTCTCGTCGAAGAATTTCGAAGGCGTGTCGCAGGTGTTCGACGTGCTGCTTCATGTCGCGCGAGTAGATGAGGATGTCATCCAGGTACACCACCACACACTCGTCCAAAAGTGGTCGTAGGATGTGGTTCATTTCGGCTTGGAATGTTGCCGGTGCGTTGGTGAGTCCGAACGGCATGACCAGATACTCGTACGATCCATACCGAGTTCAGAAAGCAGTTTTGTGGATAGAGTTGTCCGCCATCCGTATCTGCCAGTATGTGGACCGCAGATCTAGTATGGAAAATACCGTAGCTCCCTGAAGCTGGTCAAGCAGGTCATCGATCCGTGGTATCGGATATTTATTTTTGATGGTCTGCTTGTTAAGAGCTCGGTAGTCGGTGCACTTGCGCAGGCTTCCGTCCGGTTTCGATGTGAAGAGCACTGGGGCACCGTATGGCGAAGTTAAGGGTCGGATGAGTCCTTTGGCTAGGAGATACTCGATCTGTTTTTTCATGTCGGTCAGCTCCATAAGGCTGAGCCGATATGGTGCTCGGAAGGTCGGCTTCGAACCCGGTTCCTCCAAGACCTCGTGTTGATGCGTTCGGTATGGCGGTAGCTCGTTCGGTAGATCGTCAGGAAGAATGTCTTGGAACTCCTTCAACAAGTCCTTGATCTTTCCTGGAGGTTCTGAGGTCTTCTCCTCGTTGTTTTCCACCTCTGATGCTATCGCCAAAAACCCGGTGTCAGTTCGCTTCACGTCCTTCTCGAATCATGCGAGTGTCTCCATTGGGATATCTCCTGTATCGTCCCAGTTGGGTAGCTGGACCCTCCTCCCATTGCTGTAGATGCTTGCGGTGCAGTTCACCCAGTTGATCTCGGGGTTGAATCTTTTCAGGAAGTCTCTCCCGAAGATCAAGTCAAGCCCTTTGATGTTGGTGATGGGGAGTGCAGGTCTCCAGCGCAGTGTTCCAATTTGTAGGTGTAGCACTACTTCGCCGTGTACTGGTAACTTGCTGCCGTCCACCATCATTGCAGAGAATATTGAAGGCTTGTACCCTTCCCGAAGTCGGCCGATTACTGCTTTGTCGCAGACGGTGTGCGATGCTCCGCTGTCCACGAGTGCTTGGAGGCGTCGTCCTTTGCAGATGACCTCGAGAACGAGGGGCGGGCGTTGCTCGGAGTACCCAAAGATAGTTTCATTAATAGTGTCATAGGGTACATCCTAATATTCCGTACACAACTTTTCGTTGCTATTTGCTCCTGAGCTAGCAGTTGGCCAAGACTGCTTGGAGAACGGCTCTTCTTCAAGGCTCGGAGTTTCCTTGACGATTGTGCGCGTCGTTGATGCCAAGGTTGCTGAACTGGATGCATTCGGAGGAGGAGTTCGGGGTGTTTGCAGCTTTTTGTAGACCCCCAGCTTCCTCTTGAGCTGCTTCAGCTCCACCGACGTCTTCCCTGGGGAAGGGGTAGTCGTTGTGGGCTGGTGTCGGGAGAGGACGTTGACTCCGTGGAAAGGTCGACTTCTTTCCACACTCCTTAATTTTTTTCCCAAGTTGTCTGGTACCGGTATAATCTCCACAGTTTTCTGTTTCTTTTGGAGTCCTTCCCGAATTTGCTCCAAGGCTCTAGCCCCTTGAGAATCATAAGTTTTCATTAGAGCATCTTTATAGGATAGCTTCAACGAATCCTTATAATTTCTTGGGTCTTCTAGGAGATTCCCCGTCTCGGCAGAGTCTTTTTTCGCGGAGTCGGATTTTTTCTCGGCCATTTTCTCTGGCGAAGACTGGTCGTGGGGTGGAGATTTTCCCCCATCATTTCCTCCTTTTCGCGTCGAATCAGCTTTATCGAAGTTGATTTTCCCGGAATCCCGCGGCCGCTTCCGGATCTTTTCTTTTTCGCCAGCTAGATCCGCAATCACTGGCGAGTCCCGTTTTTTGTCTTCTGATTGGCCGAAGGATTTCCGCCACTGTTGCGTGCCCGATACTCTGCACATGCGGCTTTCATTTTGTTGCAGTCGAAGATTCGATGGCCCGGCACCCCGCAAAAATCACACGTGTAGTTGGTGTTTTTCGGACGTGGCCGCCCGTCGAACCTGTCGATTTCCATTGGGTCGGCAAACGTGGTGTGAGCCGAGCGGTCGCCCTGTCACGTACTGCCGACGTGCGTCCGTCGTGTCCCGGCGTTGACCATGTCGAAGCGCTCCGCTGCCGAAACGACGTCACTGTAGTTCGCGTAGTTTGACGCTGCTACCTGTCGTTTGACTTCGGTCTTCAGCCCGGCGAGGTACGATTGTAATTTTTCCCCTTCGGTCAGGCCGGGAATTCGGTTATAAAATTCCTCCATCTGCTGCGTGTACTGTGCTACACTCCCGAACTGTCGATGGCGATGGATTTTTTCCCGGGCAAGGAAACCGGAATTTATCGGTTCGAAGCGTTTCAGCAGGTCGGTGCGGAACTGCTGCCACGTGGCTTCACCGTGGATGAAGGTGCTGTTGCCGCCAATCCACTCGAGTGCCAACCCTCGCATCAGCGTCGTCGCAAGCGTACACGTTGACCGTCCCAGACTGGTGAGCTCCATCCGACGGCTGGGAAGTAGATCTCCGTCCCGGCGATCCATCTGCGGGCGTCGGAGTTTGGATCGCTCGGGTTGAACGGCTCAGGTGGGCGCGGTTTCGGAGCCTCGAGAAACTGCTGCGACTGCCGGTTCGTCGCCGTTGTCGAGTCGTGCTGCGCTCCGGCGAGTCGAGTTACTCGCTCGAACTTGTTTCGCCACGCTTCGCGATCTGCTTGCATCTCCTCTTGAAGGGCTGCGATGCGTGCGAAGAGCTGCTGGGTAACTTCGGCGTTGTCGAAGGTTGTCTGTTCAAAACACGCGCGGGGGGGAGGGGTAATTCACAAAACGCGGAGCTGGTGCTTACCAGAATCGGCGTCGAATTCGTCGCCCACGGCGGTTTTTTGAGGTAGGTTTTCCCGCAGCTGCCGCTTTGTTGAGCGCGGCCGAGTGAAAAAGCTCACATTACCAAGTGTCACAGGATCGAATGTGTCGAGGAAAGATTGCACTATCGATCAGTACAAGATGCTTTTATACTTCCAGAGTACATCAGGTAACCAGGTTTATCCTATCCAAAGGGAATAGACCCTTCTAGAAATAGAATCACTCTGCATATAGCCACGCGAGGCTATTGGTTTTAAAGGATTACGGCAGGATTGCGCTAGATAGAGCGCCCCAGTACATCCCAAGCCTGGTCGGTGATATAATTATGATAACAGGATAAACCAAAGGATAATGGGAAATGAGGAATAGGAAACCAATTGAGATAAGATAAAGACCAAGTGAATAAGGAGAAAAAGGAGGAATGAAATGGAAATGAAATATGGAAAGTGAAGTGGTATAACGGGGTCGGACTCTCACAGCGCCGCTATCATTCTGTTTCATGAGTACGGGCATGAGCTGTATGTAGTCGTCATGTATGAATGAGCTCAACCTCAAATTCCAGAAGAGGGAGGTGAGCTTCTACCACTGTGCATGTTGTACTTTTTGTCCCATGCATGCACGTTTGGAATCACCCTCTGACTCCACTCCCTTGTCTGTCACTTCCACCAGGTCGATGTCATCGAAGTGACGAAGGACATCGACGAGGCGACAGGGGACCTCCGCCACCGCTACCTGGAGTGCGGAGAGGTGTTCGGTGGGGGGGTCGAAGGCACATGGCTTTCGGCTTTCTTGGTCGTCTACGGGCGCGGAGGGAGCAAACACGTAAAGGTGCGGGGCATCGACAAGGACGGCAGCCCAGTCACGCACACCTACACCATGCACGAGAAGCAGATCGACGGGCATGCTTTCCGCAGCAAGTACCCCGATTGCAAGTGGCTCTGCACGCAGTTCGCAAAGGACACGATAAGCTTCCTGAAGACGAGGATGCTGGACCTGAGCAATCTTGCCCCGACGAAGCTCTCCCGCGTGTCGAAGTGGCCCCGGATGAAGGAGCAGAGAGAGAAGAAGCTGAAGGATTACCTACATGGCTGCAGTGCCTTTTTCGACAACAGGCTGACAGGCTTTTCCTTGCAAGCTGCGCAGAAGGAGCTGGTTACGTGGGCGCCACTTATGCTGAGCCACCATGCCGACGAGGGATTCCATCAAGGCCTGTCGAACTACCTCGGCTTGACGGAGTCGACCTTGTGAGAGACTGCTGTTCGAAGGACGTTTGTTGCATGTTTTCTTGCCGGTTCTAATCTTCCCATTGGAATTTGTTGTTAATCGCTTCTTGACTAGTTGCACTAATGCACCGGTCTTGTTCTTTGCACTCTGTTCCCCCAACCCTTTTGGCAGGCGATGGCCCAACCTCATGCCCTTGTGGCAGGCATGCGCTGTCCTGCCGCTTAGCACAGTGGAGTGTGAACGAGGCTCTCGCGGCAGAACGTCATCAAGTCATGGGTGCGGGGCGCATTGTGCAATGTGCGCCTCAGCGAGTTGATGGTCATTTTCCTGCTGCAGTATGAGATTGACTGGGACGAGGCCCTTGAGTGTTGGCGCGAAAAGCTGAGGCGCCCTGCTAAGTCTGTTCTGTTTGCCTCAGCGGAGAGGAAGCGTAAGGCCAAGGCGATTGAGGGGGCAGAAGGGAGGGTGGAGGAGGAGGCAATCCCCGACTACATGGGGGATTGGGCAGAGGATGAGGGAGAGGAGGGGGTAGAGGGGGGAGAGGCTCCTCCTGAAGTGGAAGACAACCCGTTTCTGTCCGATGACGAGGCAGAGGACGAAGTGAACATGGATGGCCCATAATTTTAGTTAAGGGTAGCTAGTGGCATGGAATCTTGTAAAAGTCTAGACTAAATAGAGGACTTAACTGAATTTGTAGACTGGCGTAGTGGTGCTTTTGCTAAACTACTAGCTGTATAATCCTAACGTTCTCTTAACTGATTTTTTGCAAGTGCAAAGCAACCCTGTTTGTGGCTAGCCAACCCTTGAGGTTTCAGGGTTGCATGTTCCAGAACACTGAGAAATCAAGGAAGCCAAAATTTCAGTACAAGGCCCTCAGGGTGAAATTTTTTTCCCATTCGACAGCTCAGGGTGGTTTTTTTTTAAACGTCAGCCCTGGTCCTTTCATCTCCTCATTCTTTGTCTCACACGCGTAGCTATAGTTGCATCGCTTAGTTTCCCCCCGTTGTTTCACCTCTCGCCATGCCTGACACGGGTGGCGCCGACGATGCTCCTGTCGATGGTGATGAGCCGTACACTCAGAAGGAGCCTGCCGTAGCGCCAAGGAGAGGCTTAGATTTCTTGCGGCCCGTCGCCGCACCTGTTCCTCCCCCATCGGTCGTCCCAACCGCAGTCGACGAACCACCGCGCGTCGAGCCACCGTTGCCATGTAGTCCTGCCTCTGTTCCCTACGTTCTCCCACTAGCTGTAGCATCTTCTAGTAGAGGGCTTGTAAAAGATCCTGTCGACTGCGCCACCGCATCAACCGTTCCATACAGCGTTCCGTGCGCGTCTACTGTGTCTTCGGCGAAGAGCGCACGATGAAGTACACGCAACAGCGGATTAACCTTGGTGGCCAGATTCGCCCCCCTTCACCACCGCGCTCACCTCCCCCTATCACCCGCCCTGATGAACCACCGCCATCGAAGTTAAGTACAAAGGAGATAATCGAGCAGACGTACCTGATCGCTGAAGCTAAGTACAAGAATGATTGGCTTCGCTACTTCCCGTGGCTGATACTTACCCGTACTAAGGATGGGTACCCCGACCTTAAGTGGACTGTTTGTCAAGCTTTCTGGAAGGAGACGACGAAGTAATCGAGCTCAGGCGAAGGCGGACGAGATCTCCAGACCCAGACAATGCGCATCACGAACACTCTACGGTCCATGAAGACGCGGTTCGCCGATAGTTGGAGATACAAGAAGACATCGACGACAAGCAACAGAAGATAACGAATTTTGTCACCGAAGATGTCGAGGGTCGTCGCGTCATCCGTCTCTTGAGGTGCGTCGAATTTCTTTGCAAGAGCGATGCTCCTATCGCCATGTTTCCACGGCTGCTCCGTTTCATGGCAGAGCAAGACACGCCTGACATTCCTCTTCAGTCGTACGGAGTGTATCTGACCAGATGAGGTTACGATGTTATCGCTCAGCGTCTGTTGAATTTCTGTTGTTTCCCATATGTTGACGTCAGATAATGAAACGTATTCTAACGAGTGACTGTCCGTCATCTTGCCTCTGCAGGTACGGGTTCCAACAGATGGTCAACTTCCTATCAACACATTTGCTGGCAACTCAGATGGAGCACGTCAAGAGCTCACCCTACCTCGGCATCTCATGCGATGAGAGCACCGACCGCACATGAGAAAAGCACCTGATTGTCTACATCACCTTCATGCGTCTGCGTCGAGTCGTTACGGAATTCCTCGCTCTGCTAACCGTGGACAAGTGCGATGCGGCTTCTCTGATGTCCATTCTCCTACTACACTTGGAGTCGTCCAGCATCGATCTTCAACGCATCGTCGGCATTAGCACCGACGGAGCGTCAGTGATGGTTAGTCGTGACAACGGCCTTGTCGTGCGCCTGCGTGACATCATCTCGCACCTCGTTTCCTCCCACTGCATCGCCCACAGGCTTGTGGTACTATTGTGCACAACTTTGTTCTCGAGATTTGTGTCTGTGCGCTAACCAACCTCCTTGTGTATACATGCAGGGAAGCCCTAGCTGTGAAGGATGCTGCCGCCTCATGTCCAGACCTCGACATGGTTGATAAGGCTACTCGCACCCTTGCGGACCTTCTCGGTTGGTCGACCATCTGGAGCGGACGCTTCAAGTACCTCCATCGCACGATTCACAGCACGAACTTGGAGGTGTAAGGCATCCATCAAGTTCGATGGCTGTCTAGGGGTGAGGCCATCCGACGCCTGTGTAAGATGTTGGGTGCTGCGATTGTGCTGCTGTATGAGTATGAACATCCCCTGTATGAAGTTGTGAACTCGTATAAGTTCCATTTCTGCCTCTTTTACCTGGCCGACATGCTCGCAGTCATAAACGACCTCAACCTCAAGTTCCAGAAACGTGAGGTGAGTTGTTCAAGACTGCGATGGTGGTGTTCTGCTCCTCTATTTGTATTAATATCTCCTCTAGTTCTCTGTCACCGTATGTCCCCCACCCCAAACCGCAGGTCGACATGACCGAAGTGTCAACGGACATCGACGAGATGCTCGGGGATCTACGACACCGTTATGTCGAGTGTGGGGAGGTTTTCAAAGCCGGCGCCAAAAACACTTGGCTGTCGGCGTTCCTAACAGTGTACGGGCGCGGGGGGTCTAAGCGTGTGAAGGTGCGTGGCGTCGACAAGGAGGGGAACCCGGTCACCCACACGTACAAGATGCACGAGCGGCATCTCGACAAGCACCAGTATGGGAGCAGCTACTCGGAATGCGTCCTGCTATGCCAGAAACACGCGAAGGAGACCATGAGCAACGTACAACATCGTATGCATGATCTGCGGAAGATGTCGCCGACGAAGCTGTGGGTGGCGGCGAAGTGGCCGAGACAGCGTGCGCCACGCGATAAGAAAACCGGAGATTATCTGCTCGGCTGCAGTGGCATTTTCGACCACAGGCTGCCCCGATTCGACCTGAAGGCTGCGGAAATGGAGAACCATCACGAGGTGGAGGGCTTCCATCAGAGCCTGACAAACTACCTCACGAAGACACACTCGAGCAGGTAAGTCCATGGTTCTCGTGTTTACGCTTCACTGCCTTCCGCTCTACTTGTGTTTGCTGAGCTATGCTGCCTTCCACTCCAGTTGTGATTCTGAGCTTTGCTCTCTTTGTTAACCACCTTGTAAACCCTGTACGTAATCCGCCTAAACACATCGCAATCCCTTTTGTGCCTTTTCGTGCGCCGATGTTTTCATCCCGTGACAGGCGCTGGCCGAATCTGATGCGCCTATGGCAGGCTTGCGCCGTGCTGCCTCTGTCAACAGTCGAGTGCGAGAGGGGCTTCTCAAGGCAGAACGTTTTTAATTCCTGGGTCCGTGGCACCCTTTGCAACGCACGCCTGCCCAAGCTCATGGCCATCTCACTTTTGCAGTATGACATCGACTAGAGTAAAGCCCTCACGACCTGGCGTCTGAAGCTGAGACGGCCTGCACGAACTGTTGTCTTCGCATCTGCGGAACGCAAACGCAAGGGGAAGGAGCTGGAGGTTGAGGGGGAGGCGGCCGAGACGACTGGGGAAGAGAAGGGGGAGGGGTAGGTGCCAAAGTATGAGGGGGAGGGGTGGGCCGATGCGGAGGATGATGCTCCAAGGATGGTCGACAATCCATTCTTGTCTGACGACGAGGGAGCTGATGATGATATTGACGTAGATGCGCCTGAATTCTACGTGGCTCTTAGTGAGTGGTTCCTTGGTGTTTTTGTAGTAGTAGAAGTAGTTTAGGCTCATGCCAAGAGTAGCACAATAATCGTTTACATGAGGTTAGTTAAGAACATGAGACTCTGATGGTAACTTCTGGACCCTGAGAAAAATAGACTAGTTACTTTGTGGACTCTGTCATTTCAGAGTGCCAAAATTTTGGCTGAAGGCCCTTCAGAGAGATTTTTTTTTAAGGAGGTTAGCTCAGAGTGCCTTTTTTTGAAACGTCAGCTCTGCTCATAACGTTGATTGCTTGTGATTGAATTCATTACTGTAAGACCCCGGCAAAAACTGAATTCTCCAGCTGTATGTAAGGACATTCCCTTTTCCTTACTGGGCTCAACTACAGCGCGTACGCCCTCGACTCTCGGAAGTCCAGGCTCGGCCAACTTCCTTGGTCTCGAACCACTTTGTGAACCCAAACCTAGACGAGCGGCGCTTCCGTAGCTTTCGCCAACCGGACTGCCCCAACCTGTTTTTGTGGTTCTCGGCTAGCTCTGCTCATGCCTATAAATGACTAGGCCCTCATTTGTATCGACACTCGTGAATCACGACTCCTTTATTACACTACCTGTTATTACTCTGATTAATTCATAACAGCTGGTATCAGAGCCCCGTTCCTGCCCGCTTAGTCTTCCGTAGAGTAGTCTGTTTATATCGGAAGAGGACCGAAAGAATAGAGGGTTGGCCTGCGGTTGATATGTGAGCTCGTTAAAGCTCCTCCAACTAGAAGCATGTGCACCCTCAAATCTGTCAGGCAAAATTTCCAGCATGCCTACCACGCCGGAAACCTCTGCCCATTGTAGTGATAGGAAAGTGAATCAGGAGGAGTTTGACGAGTTGCAGGCCAGGGCGGCTATAGTGAAGACACTGCAAGCCCAGCTTTAACAACTCGCCGACTAGTTTGAGACACTGGGGAGTGAAGTGCAGATGCTGCGCAACGGAAACTCGTCGCTTCATCAGGCATGGGGTGAAATGTATCAAGGGTAGCCTGTTATTCGAGATGAAGATGCTGCGAGCTAAGCGAGGGCGTCGATGACACCTGAAGCATTTGAAGTAGTCCAAAGCGAGCCACAGGCGGCCATTAAAATCAAACCTCCGATGCCACCGCCGTTCAACCTGTTCGACAGAACGATTACACTGAGTGGTGTTAAATTATATATTTTGTTATAAAATTGGTAGGCTTGGTAGGTGTTATTGCAACCAACTGTAGAGGGTACAACCCCCCTCCTTGTATGCCTCTCTCTTCTAGTCTCCCCCTTTTTTCTCTCGTCAACTTCCTCTCCTAACTTTCTCCTAGCTCCTAAACCCTCATGCCATTCCATGGCTTCCTATCGTTCCTAGCTACCTAGCTCTCGTGACATGGTAACAGAGCCGGTTGCCCTTCTCGGGCCTGCTCCCCTCGCTTCTGCCGCGCACTTATCCTCTCCCTGTCACGCTGCCATGGCGGCCGCGTCGTGCCGCATCGGCCGTCTCGTCGCGCCGGTCCCGTCACGCCGTGCTGGCCCCGTCCCTCCGCGCTGGCTCCGTCACGCCGCGCTGGCCCCATCACGCCTTGCTGGCCCCGTCACGCCGCGCTGGCCCCGTTACGCCGTGCTGGCCCTGTCACTCTGCGCCAGCCCCGTCACTCTGCGCCGGCCCCATCACGCCGTCGTGCCGCAACGGCCGTCTCGTCGCACTGGCCCCGTCATGCCGTGCTGGCCCCGTCCCTCCGTGCTGGCCCTATCACTCTGCGCCGGCACCGTCACTCTGCGCCGGCCCCGTCACGCCGCCGTGCCTCAGTGCCGCCGTGTCGCCATCCTGCCATGCCGCCGTGTCACGGTGCTGCCGCGCCGCCGTACCGCTGGGTCGCCGTGCCGCCGTGGCGTCGTGCTGGCGTGGCGACTTCGCCACGCCAGTGCATGGACGGCTGCGGACAGCGCCTTGTCCTAGGCACCAGCCGTGACGCCCTCACACCAGTAAGCATCGCACCAGCCATGGCGCCTCGCTGAAGATTCGCCCCCCCCCCCCCCCCCCCCCCCTCCCCCCCCCTCTCCTTCCCCTGCATCCCCTCTTCCTTGCCACAACCGACGTCTGCCTCGTGAGGGCCTTCTCCACAGCCGATGAGATTGGCCATGCCGCCGAGAGGGTGGGGGCTGCTGCACTCGCCTCTGACGTTGAAGCCGCTGCCACCGCCGCTGTTGCCGCTGGCCTGTTGCCGCCGCACGCCGCCGCCGCCGTCGCTCTCGTCACTGCTGCGACTGCCGCCATTGCCATGTCCCGGGCCGTGGGTGTTGCCCGATTCCGGAGTCATCGCGGCTGCTGCTAGGCATGGGAGGGCTAGGTTAGGGGGTGTGGGTATGTGTGGGCTTGTTACTACCAAGCCTAGGGGGTGTGTTAAATTATATATTTTGTTATATAATTGGTAGGCTTGGTAGGTGTTATTGCAACCAACTGTAGAGGGTACAACCCCCCTCCTTGTATGCCTCTCTCTTTTAGTCTCCCCCTTTTTTTCTCTCATCAACTTCCTCTCCTAACTTTCTCCTCGCTCCTAAACCCTTACGCCATTCCATGGCTTCCTACCGTACCTAGCTACCTAGCTCTCGTGACAAGTGGTTGGTTATTCGCAATGGAAATCTTCTTCACACCAGCAAGTATTAATGGCAATGCGTCACGTGTCAACTTGGTTGTGTCGCTGCTGAGGGGATCGGCACTCGACTGGTGGCGCATGCATCTGGATGAGGGAGGAGCCCCAGTAGGGAATCAACGGGCGGCAGATGGGGAGCACGGTTCATCAACGGTTAATGCACAACCGATATTTGGGTCGGCCACGATCTGCACGTGGAAAATGTGGGGCGAAGCATTGAAGAGCCGATTCGAGCACATATCCATACTCGAAAACGCTCACACAAGGCTTCGGATGTGGAGACAGTTGGGCTCTGTCCAAGAATACACGGCTTCGTTCTTGGCGCTATACCATCAAATCGGAGGGCTTAGCGAAGACGAGCAAATCGATCGCTACGTGGGTGGTCTCAAGCCAGAGATCCAGAAAGAGATCATCCTGCGAGCCCCGGCGACATTCAACGAGATTGTCCGAATCGCGGATGCAGTGGACGCAAGGCGTGGACTCGCGAGGGCGGGTTTCCGGGAGGGAAATCGCTTTCGAGGCCAGCCCCAATTCACATCAATCAACGGCATGGACGTGTTTGCAGCCCGGGTATTTTCGGGAACCTGCTTCCTCTTCAACCAGCCGGGCCACATGATGAAGGACTGCGCGAAGTTGAAGAAGAACTTAGCTAACGACGGGAAGTAGTCGGGAAATGGAGATCATCAGTAGCCAATGTGCCATCTACTGAATCGACTGCGTCGCCCAAATGCCAACACCCCCACTGGATTATAGTGCTGATTGGGCTATCGACCATTCCTGGCTAAGGAGGTTGAACCGGTTGATCGCCCTGTGCTGGTTGAAGGAAGAGTTGGCGACACCCGCATCAAAATATTTGTTGATGGTGGGGCGAGCCACAGCATAATGGATGTGACGAAAGCGAAAACATTGCGATTGCAGCTGGAGCGATGCATGCGCGAAATCGACGCGAGGTTGGCTGACGGCAACCCACTTGCAATTTGGGAGCGCGTGCCTCACGTGCGAGTCACCTGTGTTGAAAATTTCAGTTTCACGACGAAGCTGCTGGCGACAACTTTGGACGGGAACGACATGCTCTTGGGGTGCGATTGGATGCAAGAATACAATCCGAGCATCGACTATCGGACGGGCGATTGTCGCATCAAGTGGAGAGGCGAGTGGCGACGACTACCCAAGTGGAGCAGTCAAGACTCATCAACATCCACGGTCAGCGCGGTGACTATAAAGCTCGCGATGATTGGAGGAGTGCAACTGTATGCCGTCCGATGGATCGCATCAATGACTGCCGACATGCCAACGGACATTGACAAACTATTTGCAGCTGTCCCTGATGATTTGGCAATGTAATTTGGAAGCACGCCGACATTTTTCCAGACGACCTACCAGCGGGTTTGCCACCTCAGCGACCGCATGACCACAAAATCAAGCTCGAGCCCGGGGCGCAACCTACTGTTCGGACCCATTGGCGGCTGACTGAGCCGGAGATGGATGAACTTCGACGCGAACTGGACTGCCTGCTCGAGAAAGGTTTTGTTCGCCCCAGCACATTACCGTTTGCAACTCCGATCCTGTTCACCCCGAAAAAAAACTGGCGGTCCCCGTATGCGTATCGACTACCGCACTTTGAATCGAATTATCATCAAATCTCGCTACCCCATTCCACGTGCCGACGACCTCATCTACCAGCTTCGCGGGGCTAGCTTTTTCTCAAAGATTGATCTGCGAGGCGGTTACCACCAAATTCGCGTGATCGAAGCTGACTGCTGATGTGAGCGTACGACCACGTTACACCAATTTCCCCTTTTCAGATTTCCTTTCGATTTCCTTCCTTTTTTTTTTATCCTGATTCATTTGTTCTTCATTTCATCTCTTTTGGTTTCCTATTCCTCATTTTCCATTATCCTTTGGTTGATCATGTTATTATAATTATATCAGCGATCAAGCTCGGGATGTACTGGCGCGCTATATCTAGCGTAGTCCTCCCGTAATCCAATAGCCGCGCGTGGCTATACGCAGGTTGATTCTATTTCTAGCAGGGCCGATTCCTTTTTCGATATAATAAACCTGGTTACCTGACGTACCATGGAAGCACCTTGTACTCATGGATAGTGCAACATTGAGCAAACCTCATTCGATCCTGTGACACTTAGTAATCAAGACCAAAGGTTTCAGCTCAACGCTTTACTGCTGGGCCCCCAGGAGCACGCCGAGGATGGAGTCGAAACTTAAGTTCCTGTAAGTACAATGCACTTTCATTCAAGTTTCGACTAACCTCGCGCAGTTGCATCTGGGGTCCCCTACAAAGGCGAGTTGCCTCGCTGACCGTTCGATGGACTGCATCGACGGAGCCGATTTTTTCGTGGGGGCAAACGACCTCGACCTCGCAAACGCATCAGCTCTGGCGTAACACTTCCTGCGATATTCCAAGAAGTTCGCAGCTCGCCAGGACTCTTGAAGTTTCGCCAAAGTGTGCGGAGCTACGACCGACGACATCCGTCCGATGGAGATTCGACGCTTCAGATTGACCGAGGCAAAAACGAAATCCTCCTGAGCGAGTACGAGTTTTAGCGTGAATGGGAACGGGACCTCGCAAGCCACGAAATTCATCGGAGCGTCAGATCGTTCGACATTCGAAATCGACGACCGCGAATTGCGGCAGGAAACGAGTCGAAACGGACACGAAAAGCTGCTAAACTCGACTCCGTAATATTTTTAGATCGCTTGGAGTTTGGACCATTTGATCGGCTTATGCTTCATCGGACGCGATGGAGCATGTATTCTAAACAAAGGGAGAATGACGCGCAGAATAGAATTGTAACCGCCTTTGACACCTCTCGTATCATCTTGACAACCAAATTCGGTTCCTCCATTTGGTGACGAACGTGGTGCGCAAATCATCTGCAGAGTCAGAAATCTGCCAAGAATTACCTGTCTGGTAATAGCCGCAAGCAGAAAATTGACAGGAGAATGTGGATCGTCGGATCGGTGCAGAATCAACGGCACGAATGCAGCGGAAACTACACTATGGAAAAGCATCGTCATGGAGACAACATTCGTGACCAACGACTCCACAATCGACGCATCTTCTAACTAGTGTCGACAACGATTTACTTATTTTGATGAGTCATCTTCGTTAAAAATGGTTCAACACCAACACAACGGATCTTCACCCAGGAAAAACAATGAAGTTGCGTGAAGATATTTTCTCCATCCTCAAAACACTTCTTTACATAAATTGATCCACACGCTAGGTATAGGATTGCAAAGAAGTAGCCGTTTTCTCTTGCAATGTTCCCAAGTTCAAGTTGCTGCGAAGGAGCAGATTTTGCACGCAACGACGACACAGTAAACGCGTCTCGTCAAGGCCAGCAAGCCAATACTTCGTAACAGGAGCTGATTAATTCGTCTTCATCAAGAATCTCAGCCATCCGAAGTGATTGATTGGAGCAGTCGCAATATCAACCTCACGAGGCGACACACCAATCATGCGTCGCGATTCCAGGTGTAAATGGGTTGCATGGAAAATTTTCCGTGCATGTCACGATGCTTGATAGATTGAGTAATTAACCTCACATCCGGCAAGTACTCGCTCACTAGCGACCCTACGTCACATGCATTGGAGGCGATTCTACCAGAAGTCGAAGCGCTACAAGCATCAGCGTAACTTCGACGATGCAGGAGAATGTCACGCAACTCGAGGTGTCAACAAATGAGGGAGATGCGGACTACTACAACACGATCACGCGCTCTACCGACTGTACATCAGAGGCACGGATGAGCATACAAGGAATTGCTACCCATGGATACATTGGGGGGAGAAGCAAATTTATCTTCATACCATCAAATGAAAGATTAACGGCAGCAATGGAGCAACACATGTGTACAAATGTGCTCGTGTTCCTGGTAGTTACGCCTATTACACCCATCAGGAACACTCTAATAGGAAGAGGGAGTTGATGGATTCTCCTTCAACCATTACGAGTTGAGAGAATTCTCTGCAGCAGCTGCCGCGGTCGCCATGGTTGCTACCGTCGCCCCTGCCACAGCAGAAGACTCGTCACAGCAGTAACAACCAAATCCTGATGGATAATTCTCCGTTCAATGGACATCACGCTGAAATATATTCCAGTAGATCGTAACGTCTCGGCCAATCACAATACTATGATTTCCAGCTAGTGGGAAGGAGATACCAATATGCACTGGAATAGCTATGGCAATGCCATATACCCTCAAGAGCATAAGATATTTGCTCTTATGAGGATGGGAGGACTGCGGTAGTCTCCCGGTATAAAAGTCCTCATGGTCGTTGATCGTTATATCAGTCATAAAACCTGCATCGCAACTAATCCATCACCAGCACCACTTCCACGGAAGCAGATATGCGTGAAATGGAGCGCTGATGCCACTATGGATAGTGGACTCTGCGTATCTCCGACAACACCCCTATTTGCCGAAATGGAGCAGACTTCAACACTGATGCTGAGTAGCTGAGACATCTTCCACATCAAGGACAGAATGAGACAACACATGATGGCACGAGAATACCTATCCCAATATGTGCGCCCACACACCGATGCCTACTGATGGCCTCCGTGCTAAATTGGAAGTGCATAAGGTCATACTGGATTGGCTGTCAGCAATGCTCATTTGGAAATGGGAGAGGATTATTTGGGAATAACCCTAACGTTCCGAGATGTCCTAACCCATCACCGTGTGATATCTACACAGCTGAGATTCCTTGCTTGAGCAACCACCAAAGGAAACTACTCCAGAGCCGATTCTAGAAGTTACCAGCTCCGCGTTTATGGTAGCAACCCCTCGCATGGTTCTGAGCAGCACTTCGCATGCGCTGTTGTACTCAAGGCAGTGTGACTAGCAGACCGCGTGGTGGGCCGAGTCATTACTAGTGATTTTGCTCTCCATCCTGCAACACTACGATGTCGCGTGGGTATGACTCGCAACAATACTAAGGCATGGACGAGCATTCGACAGAAGCTGCATGTGTCGAATACAACGCTGCTACATAAGCAATACTATGACACGACTGCCATGTCACCAACACTTCATCATCTTCATACGTCAAAGAGATGCGAGTAACGACAGGGTGTGCTACCAGGGACTGAACGTAAAGTGTGCCATTTACAGTACGCAATGAAATGGAGGCACATCTACTGTTCAGCAACATCTTACGGTACAACATCTCGATCACGATCAACGTCATCCGCGTACCACCTACAGGCTGACAGATATACAACGTGGCTCAGACGGATTGTTGAACAACTTCTGCACAACGTTGTTGATATGGGAGTGTGTCTACATCAACGCCACCTTGATACCAACATGACGATTACCATGTTTCCTTCGCTACTGACACAACCCGCTCATACCACAGCAACTGACAAATCCATTTCAATCACCGTTGTCCATCAACTCTAACACCGGACACGCCAGTTGGACATCCAACAACAGCAGAAGCACTGGGCCACTCTTCACTACAGTTATCCACATTGTAATCTTGACATCATCCATCTTCCATCCAAGATTCAACCTTGCTACAAGTCTATCCTTGTTGAAGCAGAGGACACTTCAGTCACTTTCCGCTTCCGCCTATTGGCCACTTGGAAGATCCTTCCATACCAGCTTCTTAAACCCTATCAAGACCAAACACGCTCTATACCAAATGCCAACCACCGTCGCCACCCGAGTTCATCCACGACATGGGACAACTACGTACTCGGACAACGTCGTCGTTAGAATGGAGGTTCTTCTTTGCTGGAAGGGTTCTGATCCTTCTGAGGCTGCGTCTCTGAATTCGACATGGGTAACGCCCATCGTCCTCTTCGCGAATACCTTGTCAAGCATGGTGTTACTTCTACCACCCAGCTTTGAGGGGGGGAAGTGTGAGAGTACGACCCCGTTACACCAATTTCCCCTTTTCATATTTCCTTTCGATTTCATTCCTTTTTTTTTCTATCCTGATTCATTTTGTCTTTATCTCATCTCTTTTGGTTTCCTATTCCTCATTTTCCATTATCATTTGGTTTATCATGTTATTATAATTATATCAGCGACCAGACTCGGGATGTATTGGCGCGCTATACACTGAGGGAAAAAACCGTCCGGATGTTTGGCAATAAGTTGGGTTTTTAGGCTTTGAGACTACTGTATGGTAAACCTGCAAGATGCACGGTGGTACATGTTGGGAGAGGCACAAAGTGGATGCGTTCACTGCACTAAGAACTAGAATAGTACATTGGATCTAACTCATACTCCAAAAGATATACAACGAGTACATCCGGACAGTTTTTTCCCAGGACAAAGAGCAAACTTCCGAACAACGTTTCTAGTACCTAGTCCACCTACTCTTGGCGTTGATCACCATCCACACCCTCCTAGGCATGTTATCTATGTGGTTAGTGCAGACCTTTGCATGAAGCTTCTTGCACTCTTCCTTGACCCACCATTTTGCATAAGGGGGTGAGCACAAGGAAAATTGCGAAGTATTTGAGCGTATGCATAAGTATTGTGCACGAATTCAGATTGAATGTAATCTCTGAGACTAGCCAAGCCGAGGGGTGTCCAAAGATGCCATTACTTGAATGGTCCCGGCTTATCATGAGTTGTTTTCGTCGAATCAGAGTAGGGTGAAATCACGAATAGAGTGGCAAAATCTAGCATACCCGCCACGAAACTTAGGGTAACAGAGCACGGTCGATTGAGCATCCTTTCATTGTTAGAATCATGTTAAAATCCGCGAGTCTAGTGACAGTGCATCAGTTGAAGAAGTCTCGACTGTTTGGGAAGAATATCAGGGTTGAGGTCTGGTGAGGAAGAGGGGCACTCCAGAGCTACATATCCATGCTCTCCGAGCCATTCCAAGCCTAGGCAGGGAAAATGACATGGAATGCCTTGGAGAGCATAAGTATGTTGCGCTGGAGTGACCCTTTTTCTCACCAGACCTCAATCCAGATATTCTTCCCAAACAGTCGAGGTTTCTTCGACTGCTGCCCCGTCACTAGACCCGCGGATTTTAACATGGTTCACACAGTGAAAGGATGTTCAGTCGACCGTGCTCTGTTACCCTAAGATTCGTGGCGGGAATGCTAGATTTTGCCACTCTATTCGTGATTTTACCCTAGAACGATACGACGAAGACGACCCATGATAAGCCGGGACCATTTAACTAATGGCATCTTTGGCCACCCCTCGGCTTGGCTAGTCTCTGAGATAACATTCATTCAGAATTTGTGTACAATACTTATGCATACGCTCAAATACTTTGCAATTTTCCTTGTGCTCACCCCCTTATGCAAAATGGTGGGTCCAGGAAGAGTGCGAGAAGCTTCATGCAAAGGTCTGCACTAACCCCATAGATAACATGCCTAGGAGGGTGCGGATGGTGATCAACGCCAAGAGTAGGTGGACTAGGTACTAGAAACGTTGTTCGGAAGTTTGCTCTTTGTCCTGGGAAAAAACTGTCCGGATGTACTCGTTGTATATCTTTTGGAATATGAGTTGGATCCAATGTACTATTCTAGTTCTTAGTGCTGTGAACGCATCCACTTTGTGCCTCTCCCAACGCGTACCACCATGCATCTTGCAAATTTACCATACAGTAGTCTTAAAGCCTAAAAACCCAACTTCGTGCCAAACATCCGGACGGTTTTTTCCCTCAGTGTAAATGCGTCATCGTGTACCTCGACGACATCCTGATTTACAGCTCTACCCGAGAGGAGCACTTGAAGGATTTGGAGGCATTTTTCTCTCTCTTGCAGCAGCACCGCCTCATCACCAAGGGCTCTAAGTGGGATTTTCTAAAACACGAACTTGAGTTTTTGGATCACGTAATCTCCGTTGACGGCGTTAAGATTGAGCCCAAGAAGAATGCTACCATCCAAGAATGGAAGTCGCCGGCTAATCTCCGTGAACTTCAAAGTTTCCTAGGGTGTGTCAATTAGATCCGACGGTTCATTCCGAACATGGCGGGGGTAACTTCCCCTCTCACGGATCTCCTAAAGAAGGGCACATTTTTCTAGTGGGGGGGAGAGCAGCAGGCTGCGTTTGAAAAGCTCAAAATTTTTCCTGACTACACCTCCGGTCTTCGGATTGCGGATCCTCACCGTCCGTCCGAGCTCATCACCGACGCTAGCAATCTGACCATTGGCGCAGTACTATTAAAAGACTTCGGCGAAGGCCTCCAACCCATTGCCTACGAGTCACGAAAGTTGAACCAGGCCGAGCGAAATTATCCTCTCCACGACAAGTAGTTACTCACCATCGTTCACGCTTTCAAAGTCTGGCACTGCTATCTGACGGGCGCTGACGTGATAGTCCGAACAGACCACATGTCTCTATAGTTCATCCGTGCCCAACCGACTCTGAATCCCCGACAGATTCGTTGGCTCGACTACCTCGTGCCCAACTTCCACAACAGAGTCACCTACAAACGAGGCGTTAGCAACATCGTCGACGCACAGACCCGCCCCTTGGTCCACACCGCTGCCGCCCTTATTACCCAAGCTAATCTGCTGCTAACTGACCTGTTCACCCACGGATACAACACTGACACATTCTTTACCACAAACAGTCATCCCCAACTGACGGTCAAGCAAGGGGCCTATTATCTAAAATCCGGTACCAATCGGATTTGGGTTCCCGCCTACCGGGAACTACTGATCCAGGAGGCACATGACTCGAATTCCTCGGGTCACTACAGCATCGACAAAACCGCAAAATTACTGTGCCGTTATTATTACTGGCCCGACCTACCGACAGACGTGCAGTCGTTCGACACCTCCTGCGCCACGTGTCAACGCTAAAAGTCTTCATGGCTTCGATCAGCTGGATTGCTGCAGCCGCTCGAGCCACCCAGCCGATCCTAGCAATAAGTGATGATGGACTTCGTCACTGGCCTGCCAGCTGTTAGGATTAAGGATGGAGTCTAGGTGAACTTAGGAGCTAGAATTACTCAAAATATAAATCCGAAAATTCTGGACAGAAACTTCATCTTCACAAGAAACAACGTCGACAAAAAACTAGCCGTTGGAATGTCTCGAAACTCCGATATGTTGTAGCTCTTAATCTCAGCGACCGTTCCCAATTTGAATCACGTTGATTGATGAAGTATTCGCGATGCTATGGCTTTCGTCGCACTGGGGGGTAAGCTGTAGGAGGAGAACTTAACTCAATCTCAAAAGTTCAATCAAAGTTCAAGAATCTCACAAGGAATTAGAGGAGCAAGAGAAAGGTCGGGATAGAAGAGAGGGATGAGAGGGAAGGTCCCAAGAGAGTCCCCAACCAAGGAAACCCCACAAGCACAAAGATTCCCTCCCTATAGGAACCCCAACTTTGACATTTGTCCCTTCCCAACCAATCCATCCAAGTTGGCCACCCTTGCCAACCTAGCTTGGTAGTTCCCAACCAATTTGCAGCTGTTACAGTAGAGTGACAAATTTCCCCAACCCCAAAGGTCCCAATTCCATATAGAGTCACCCCACAACTTCACTTTGTAACCGCCGCAATTGTAACGCAAGCTCATGAACTTTGAATCTTCATAGCTTTCGCGTTCTTGCTCCGATTGAAGCGATTCTTGTTGCATCGGAAAGATCTTCTCAAGATCTATCATCACAAATACCTGCTCAAACAAAAATAACACAAAACACATTCCCAAACTCCAGAACACACACCACACAACTTCTTTCACACAGAGTCAAACCATACATGCGAATTGAAACAAGGGATGGGAGGCAGACAGAATGTGATAGCATATGATGACATCACACAACAATCTCCCCCTCTGGCTGCCAACCATCATCCACCATACCAACATTTCAAGCATGCATACTCAATGCACACTCATCCCAGCAAGCTTCATGCCCTTCCAATGATCCGCCTCCGTCAGACGCTTAGTAAAAATATCTGCTGCCTGCTGATGGGTCTTCACTATCTCCAGCCGCACCTCCTTATCAAGGAGTCTCCTCACCCAGTGCCACTTAGGCCTTATGTGTTTTGTCAGCCCATGCAGACAAGCATTCTTGGCTAGCTTCACTGTAGACTTATTGTCACAGAAGATCACCGTCAGCTACTCCTGACCAACTCCCAACTCCTCTAACAAGCGCCTCAGCCACACCACTTCCTTGACCCCATGGTGCAAGGCCATGTACTCTGTCTCACATGAGGACAATCCCACCTCATTCTGCTTCTTGTTGCGCCAGCTCACAGCACCACCTCCTAGCAAGCACACATAACCCCCAATGCTGGTGCCATCCGCTTTCACTGAGTTGAAGCTAGCGTCAGTACCTTGGGCTGAGGAATTGTAGCCCAATAGCACAATGCAATCTCATCTTCCTCAATCTGCTCAACCACACTCCCAGCCTGCACCACATTCGGCTTGCCTCTTCCCCCATAGGTCAGCCTCACCGGAGGGCGCACATCCCTCCTAGGTCGCTCAGGCGGGTGTGGAACTCGAGGTGGAGACTCATGCTGCTGCTGCTGCTCCACTTCAGCTGCTCCCCCTTCCTCAGACACCCCAGACATCTCCTCCTCAGACACTGCAACCTCCACCTGTCTTGAAGGCCGCTGCACCTCATCTGCCTCCACAATTAGCGGTGTAGATGGAAGCTTTTGTTGCTGCTGCTTCCATTCCTTGTAGTACAGGGACTCAAGAAACTTCACATCCCTTGACACTGTCAGCTTCTGGGTGGTCAAGTCCCATAGCAGCCACCCCTTATGATCCTTTGCAATCCCCAAGTGCACACCCCATCTTCCAGAAGCTTCCAACTTCCCCCTTTTCTCCTGAGGCACATGAAACACCACCATGCACCCAAATGCCCTCAGCATGTTCACAGCTGGAGCACTCCCATACCACTTGACATATGGGATCCACTCCTTATCCCCAACTGTAGCCAGCACCCTGTTCTTCACAAGGGTGACCTGCCTCAGTGCAGACACCCAAAACGGATCAGGCAGCCCTGCACGCCCAAGGAGAGTGCGTGCCCCCTCCTGCAGGGTCCTGTTGAACCTCTCTGCCACGCCATTCTGCTGCGGGTTGTAGGGCACTGTCAGTTGATGTTGGATCCCCTTCCTCTTCAACTCCCCCTCAAAATCAGCTCCAATGAACTCCCCACCATTGTCACTGCGGATCACCTTCACCTTGTGTCCGCATTCTCTCTGAGCTCTAGGCATCCACTCCTTAAGGACAGCCGCTGCCACCTCCCCCTTGCTCTTCAAAAATAAACCCACACTGCCCGAGTGTGGTCATCCACAATCGTCAAGAAATAGCGACTGCCTGAGAGGGAAGGGGCTCTTGTGGGCCCCACCACATCCATGTGCACAAGTGCAAGTGGGGTCTTGGCTGGTCCTGTAGTGCTGTTGAAGGGGAACTTGGAGAACTTGGTCTCCAAGCATGTAGGGCAGCTCCCAATCTCCTTCACTTCCCCCTTGACCTCCAATCCTTTCAGGCTCCCATTCTTCACCAACTTCTGCAGCATAGGGAAGTTCACATGACACAGCCTCTCATGCCATGTCTCCCAATCAGCCTCACCACTCCTGGATGAAGCTTTAGCCCATGCCGCGCTTGCATCCACACCAGCAAGCATCTCGCCATGTGTCTGCTGTTGCTGCACTTTCTTGACTGCTTCCAGAACCCCATCAGTTGGTGCAGTTGCATCTCCTCCTGCTGTTGCCTTTGCCGCTGCTGCCGTTGCTGCTGTTGGAGTCTTCCCATTCCAAGGGATGATGGGCAGCTGCCACAGGTCCTTGATGCAGCTGGTCTCCTCTTCCAAACTCCACAGCACCTTCTTCCCAAGCTTAGCACGGCAGCTGGTTGGTCCAAAGGTCACTTCGGCCATGCTCTTCTGCAGTCACCGCACAGAGAGAAGGTTAGCAGACAAACCTTCAACCAGCAGAACATTCCCAAGCCCCACAAGTTCCCCATTAGCTCCCTTAACCTTGGCATTCCCAACACCAATGACAGGGAGCAAAGCACCGGACGCTGCTGCCACATACTTAATCTTCCCAGGGGGTTTTACCTCATCAAGCAAATCTGCCCGTGGGGTCATGTGACTGGTGCAGCCTGAATCAATCACCCATTGCGTGAGAGGGTGCATCACAACCTTTCCCACAGATCCCACATCACCCTCATGCCCATGCACATCCTCAACCATGAGAAACATCCCATGATAGGTATTACCTTGTGCACCTTCACCTTGTGCACCTGAGCCTTGCACAGCGCCACCTTGTGCGCGTTCACCACTAGGCGATTTCATGCCTGGAGGTGCCCATCCCTCCGGCCTGCTGAAGCACTTGAACCAAGGATGCCCAACCTTCTTGCAGTACCAGCAGGTGCCCTCCATTCTGGTACTCCCCCTGCCACAAGAGCTCCCATGCCCCTCATTATAATCACCTCGGCCTCTACCTCTGCCAAAGCTCCTCCCACGGCCTCGGCCTCTCCAACCCCCTCTTCCTCTGCCGCGCCCTGCAGCTCCATACCCCTCAGCAGTCTTAGTGGAAGCACCACCTCCCACATGGCGTCTGCGGAAGTCCTCCTGCAGAATCTGCTGCCTTAGCCACTCAGGTGTCCATTGATCTTGCTGAGAGTTGAGGGTGGGGATGAGGTTGTCCCAAGAGTTGTCCAACACCGAGATGATCTTGGTGCGCTGCTGCAGCTGAGAAACACTGCTGGCCGCTGCTGCCATCCTTGCATAGGTGTCCTTGATCTTGTCAAGGACCGGCTTCACATCGTCCCCTGGTCGCATGAAGATGGCAGCAAGTTCCTTCTCGAGCATGATCACCATCGGGAGAGTGTTGGGCTGAATCACATCGCGTAGTAGTTTCCACGCCCTTGGACCCGAATCATCCGCTTCCACAAGATCCTTGATGTGCTCGAACATCTTCTTGTTGACCGATTGAAAGATGAGGTCGAAAAGCACTGCGCTTTTCTCAATCCACTGTTCACGTGCTTCGCCTTCTTCCGGCATCTTCTCCCCAACAGCAATCTTCAGTAGCTTGTAGCGTTTGAAGGCACTCCTCATCCGCCCGCTCCATTCCTCATAGTTGGAGCCATCCAAAGCTTCAACTTTTGATGGCGGCGGCTCAGTTGTCTTCTCAAGTACAGCTCCTCTTCCATTAGCGTCTCCTCCTCTCTCATTCATCTTCTCCTTGAGAAATGACGAATTTCAGCTCCCCTTTGCTGTCCACACTCAGCTCCCTCGATATTTTCACAAGTGTTGGCGCCCACGAAATTTCGGCAGAATTTCCCCTTAGCGGAAGTCACATCCAACCTTTAGAACACCACTTAGGCACACCCACACGCCATGGTGGGTCTAGAAGGGTCTTCACACTTCTGTATACTCCTCTCAATGTCCTTAATATCGCTCTGATACCACTTGTTAGGATTAAGGACGGAGTCTAGGTGAACTTAGGAGCTAGAATTACTCAAAATATAAATCCGAAATTCTGGACAGAAAAGTCGTCTTCACACGAAACGACGTCGACGAAAAACTAGCCGTTGGAATGTCTCGAAACTCCGATATGTTGTAGCTCTTAATCTCAGCGACCGTTCCCAATTTGAATCACATTGATTGATGAAGTATTCGCGATGCTATGGCTTTCGACGCGCTGGGGGGTAAGCTGTAGGAGGAGAACTTAACTCAATCTCAAAAGTTCAATCAAAGTTCAAGAATCTCACAAGGAATTAGAGGAGCAAGAGAAAGGTTGGGATAGAAGAGAGGGATGAGAGGGAAGGTCCCAAGAGAGTCCCCAACCAAGGAAACCCCACAAGCACAAAGATTCCCTCCCTATAGGAACCCCAACTTTGACATTTGTCCCTTCCCAACCAATCCATCCAAGTTGGCCACCCTTGCCAACCTAGCTTGGTAGTTCCCAACCAATTTGCAGCTGTTACAGTAGAGTGACAAATTTCCCCAACCCCAAAGGTCCCAATTCCATATAGAGTCACCCCACAACTTCACTTTGTAACCGCCGCAATTGTAACGCAAGCTCATGAACTTTGAATCTTCATAGCTTTCGCGTTCTTGCTCCGATTGAAGCGATTCTTGTTGCATCGGAAAGATCTTCTCAAGATCTATCATCACAAATACCTGCTCAAACAAAAATAACACAAAACACATTCCCAAACTCCAGAACACACACCACACAACTTCTTTCACACACAGTCAAACCATACATGCGAATTGAAACAAGGGATGGGAGGCAGACAGAATGTGATAGCATATGATGACATCACACAACACCAGCTGGTCCAAGCGGCAATGACGCGATCCTCGTCGTCGTTGACCGGTTGACCAAAATGGCCCATTCCGCCACTTGCAAAATGACAATTACTGCCGAACAGACAGCAAAACTGTTCCTCACTAACATCGTGCGGCTATACGGCATCCCCTCGGCAATCATCAGCGATCGTGACCCACGGTTCACGTCCAACTTCTGGACAAAAACCTGGCAGCACTACGGCACATGTCTGCATCTGTACACGGCGTACCATTTGCAATCGGACGGTCAAACTGAGTGCACCAACCAGACGATGGAGCAGCTGATTCGAACGACATGCACAGACCCGGCCCAATGAGAAGACGCCATTCCTTAGATCGAGTTTTGCGTACAACAATGCCCCATCGGCCACGACTACTCATTCCCCGTTCTCCCTTAATTACATGATAGATCCGACAACCCCTCTATTGTTACCGATAGAAAATCCGACACCAAGATCTCAACAGTTCATCGAAAGCCTCCGACAGTCTCAACAAAAAGCCGCCGATGCCATCCTAAAAGCCAATTAGAGGGCTAAGCAGCAAGCTGACCGATGACGCCAAAACTTAACACCTGCCCCTGGGCAATCGGTCCTGCTCGACATCAGAATTTTGGGAATTCCCCTCCCAAATAAATTACGACCAAGATTTTGCGGGCCATTCCACAATCATTCGCATGGTGACACCCGTAACCGCCCAGTTGCAACTGCCGACCGACTAGCAAATTCAAGATTCGTTCCACGTCAGTCTCCTGCGACCGTTCGTCCCGAGTGCAACCAATCTCGACCATCAACACATTAATCCTCGCCGACGGTCAACCCAGTACCCGAGCCGACGACAGAGCCGTCCAAGATTCTCGCTCATCGCGTACGGGGACATCGAGATACAACAGCCGTTGATTTCCTTGTACGATGGGTCGATCGCACAAGTGATGACGATCTCTGGGTTCCCGCAGCTACGCTCGGCGAACACAGAGTTGTCTGGGACTATTTACACCGACGACGTGTCCCGGATGTGGGTAGTCTCTGTTAAACAAGCTAGGTACCTAGGAACGGTAGGAAGCCATGGAATGGCGTGAGGGTTTAGCTAGGAACTAGGAGAGAAAGTTGACGAGAGAAAAGAGAGGCGAGAATAGAAGAGAGAGGGATACAAGGAGGGGTGTTGTACCCTCTACTGTAAGTTTCAGTAACGCCTACCAAGCCTACAATTATATAACATATATAATTAAACACACCCCCTAGGCTTGGTAGTAGAAGAACCCACACACACCCACACCCACTAACCTAGCACCCCCATTCCCAACAGCAGCCACGACAACTCTAGCAGGGCCAACCCCACGGGCCGTGAGATGGCGACGGCGGCAGTGACGATATCGGCGGCAGCATGCGGCGGCAACAGGCCAGCGGCGACAGCGGTAGCGGCGGCAGCTTTGACGACAGCGGCGGCGGCAGCGGCCCCCGCCTTTTTGGCAGCGCGGCCAAGCTCCGCGATAGTGGGACGGCCGGCGGGAGTCAGGCGTCGGCTGTGGCGAGGAGGAGGGGACGCAGGGGAAGGAGGAGGGGGGGGGGGGGCGCGTGGTCCAGCATCACGCCCGTGGCTGGCGTGCGGGCTGCAGGTCTAGCGGCGCCACTGGCATTGCGCGGCCAGCTGTAGCTCGACGACGCTGCCACTGCAGCATTACGACGCCGCCACAGCGCGGCGTCGATGCCGCGGTGGCGCGTCGGAGCTGCGATGGCAGCACCTAGAAGCCGCCATGGCAGCTCGGAAAGGCCGCCACGGCGGCACAAAAATGGCAACCAAAAAGAAACGAGCATGCGGCGGAAGCGTGGAGAGCAAGGCCGGGAAGGGCAACCTGCTCTGAAACCATGTTAAACAAGCTAGGTAGCTAGGAACGGTAGGAAGCCATGGAATGATGTGAGGGTTTAGTTTAGTTAGGAACTAGGAGAGAAAGTTGACGAGAGAAAAGAAAGGTGAGAATAGAAGAGAGAGGGATACAAGGAGGGGTGTTGTACCCTCTACAGTAAGTTTCAGTAATGCCTACCAAGCCTACAATTATATAACATATATAATTTAACAGTCTCGTCCCGGAAAGGGGGGTGGTATAAGGAAAACCCCTTTTCCTTATCGACTACAGCGCGTACGCCCTCGAATCTCGGAAGTCCAGGCTTGGCCAACTTCTTCGGTCCTGTACCATTTAGCGAACCCAAACCTAGACGCGCGGCGCTTCCGTAGCTTTCGCCAACCGGACCGCCCCGACTTGTTTGCATGGTTGTCGGCCAGCTCTGTTCGTGCCTATAAATGCCTAGGCCCTCATTTGTATCGACACTCTTGAATCACGACTCCTTTATTACACTACCTGTTATTTCTCTGATAAATTCATAACACTGTAAGACCCCAGTTACTATGTCATATACGACGATGAAAACAGTGTAAGGTGAGTGCAACGCCTTCATGTAAGGAATTAACATTCCTTACTGTGCTAAACTACAACGCGTACACCCGAAGACCTCGAACTCGAAGGTTCGGCCATTATTGTCGGCCCAAACTTCCCCGAGTCGCGTTCCGACACCCTCGACACCCAACCAAACCATTCACGTCCCGAGGTCCTCGCCCTAGCTTGTCCTAGCACGTCCGTGCCCTATTTTAGCCATTTCGCTCGTCACTTCTGGACACATGATTTTCTGAGGTTCTATTCCCATTATTGAGTGGTTGTTCCATTCCCACTCATAACATCTGGTATTCATAGCACTTTTTTAGGCTAGTCGCTTCCGCCTGCCCTATATTTTTTTTCGGGGAGGGGGGGGGGGGAAGGAGGGATGGCTGGAGGGCATGGGGCTGCATTACGGTTGTCCAGGAGCTAGATATGATTAGCTCCTTCAACTACGATAGCGTGTGCGCCTCTACGCCGCTCGATCTCTTCCTTTGGACGGCCTGGATTGGTCGTGCCCCGCCCTCCCCCCGGGAACAGACAGATCTGTCTGTCGCGAGTTTTTGCCACGTAATTTTAGTGGCGTTCATTTCAATTGTCTAGAGCAGCAACTGGCGTCGTCGTTACGTGGCGAAGGAATTTTCAAGACGTCACGCGCGGACTTCGTCAGTGGCTCACGAAAATTGCGAGGCTCGCCTCGTGGGAAAACGACAGCTGTGGACCTCGCCAGGTGCACGAGGAATGTGCGTCAGGAATTATGCTGACGAGGAGAGACGACACGTGCCAGCTACCCGAATTATGCGGGAGTGGTGTGTTGTCCTGTCCGGACTGGAGCGGATTGCTGCCAGGTGGGCGCGTCATCATAATTTCCGGCAGGAGCGACGCAGTGTGGGACGGCGTGTGCCATTAACTTCCGAAAAGTTTGGACTCAGCCACCATTCTGCAGTAATCGGCGGCAGCTGTTCCTGGCACCCGATAAAATCGGCACCGACAATTGCGGATGTTGTGGACGATCTTCAAGCCAAGCCGATTTCCCACAAAACGACACTGGCGCCTGCGTTTTTCTAGGGAAACAGCCTTGGAGACAGGCCAGCGCCCCAGGAAACAACGTCTCTGGTGCATCGTTTAGTGCCCGCAATTTTCGGGGGTTTCTACCGGTAAAACGTACGGAGATGCGACAGACCGGGTTGAACAAGAGAGGAACTTCGACTCTTCAGGAAGACCAGGGCAGCGTAGCGGAAATCTCAAGCTGAGTGCCCCCGTGTTGGGCTAAGCGGCGGTAGCAAAATGGCCACCTACCGGCCGAGACTTTCCAACGGCTCACATCTTCCACACCAGGTTCCAAGTTCGGGTTTAATACTACTCTGACGGTCCTGGACGAATAACGTGGACAGATCTGCGGTTAACCTGTGCTGGTTAAAATGCGGGAGTACAACGGGTTCGACAGTATGAAAAAAAAAAGGAGTTGTGCGCCCGGCGCACGTGCATTTCTGTTACGACCGACAAAAACGGGGCGTTGGGTGAACGACGACCAGCCGAGATTGTCGAGGAGCTGAAAGTTCGAAGCTGTTACTATTCCAGCTGGAGGAGAAAGCCGCTGTTGCCGAAATTTTGGAGTGCGGTGGAGCTTCTCGGAGTTGTTCCTGGTTAACGGGACTACTTCGCGAGGTGTGAATGTCTAGGACCCTACTGCCACTGGACGGGCGCTAAGATGGGTGAACGTCAATGTGCCATTAAACGTCAAGGCACTTGGTGGGAAATTCTTCACTGGTCGGGACAGATTTTAAGGGATTCCGCTACTCCTGCCGCAGCCGCGAGATGGGTGAAGCGTCTTCACGGTCAGCCGGTCAGGGGTGCCTGGCATACTCCGTAGTTGGGCAACAGCTGTAAGCAGATCGACGGTGTACAGCGCGCGTTAGATCGTGATCGACGTTGTTGGAGGCGCCAGGGGCATGCTGTGCAGTTTACCTGAAGAACTGGGTCGCACTTCATGTCAACAGCTGGGTTCGGACGGCGACGTTGGAAATCATTTGACACATTCTGGGCATCGTCTCCGATGTTTACGGGTTTTTTGAAGCAGTGTTGCAGCTGGTTTCAGGGCAGCGGTCCTTGGGTTTCCGATTAAACCGCGTAGAGCAGCTGTGTGTTAACCGCTGGTGTGGTACCCGATATCTTCCGGGGTACGAACGACATCGCCCGACATTCTCGGACTGTTTCGATTTCATGGAGGGAAACGAGAGTGGAAGCTATTCGGCCCTTGCCGAAATTTTCGGCGTGTACGGACAACAAAGTTGATGCAGCTGGCATCCTTTGACACTTGGGTCGGTTCAAAGTGTCAAACATATATTATTATGTTCTTGTAGACTGTATGGGTTTGTGCCTTGGAGGGTATAGCTTGCTAGGTTATATTCCTCTGTACTCATCCATTCTAGTCATTCTAGCATTCGAACATGGTATCATGAGTAGGTTAGGTCCAGCTCTCCCACCAGCGCTTCCGCCCTAGGCCCTAGCCGTTTCTAGCCGGCCGCGCGCCCATTCCCAGCCGGCCTCCGCGCCCGCCCCTAGTCGGCCTCGCGCCCGTTCCTCGCCGGTCCCCCGCGCCCGTTCCTAGCCGGCCCCCGCGCCCGTTCCTAGTTGGCCCCGCGCTCGTTCCTAGCCGGCCCCGCGCCCGTTCCCAGCCCGCCCCCGCGCCCGTTCCTAGTCGGCCCCCGTGCCCGTTCCTAGCCGGCCCCGCGCCCGTTCCTAGCCGGACCCTGCGCCCGTTCCTAGCCGGCCCCGCGCCCGTTCCTAGCCGCCCCCCGCGCCCGTTCCTAGTTGCCCCCCCCCCCCCCCCCGGCGCCCGTCCCACGCCGGCCCTGTGCCCGCCCCTAGTCGGCCCCGCGCCCGTTCCTAGCCAGTCCCGCGCCCGCTCCTAGCCGGCACCCGTGCCCGTTCATAGTCGGCCCCCGCGCCCGTTCCACGCCGGCCCCGCGCCCGTTCCTAGCCGGCCCCGCGCCTGCCCCTAGTTGGCCCTGCGCCTGTTCCTAGCCGGCCCCGCGCCCGCCCTTGGTTGGCCCCGCGCCCGTTCCTAGCCGGCCCCACGCCCGTCCCTCGCCGGATCCGCGCCTGTCCCTCACCGGCCCGCGCCAATTTCGTCACCGTCCCGCCTCCGTCCCGTGCCCGGCCCGTTCTGAACGCCCTGCACCGCACTTCACCACGCTACACCACCCCGCACCGCACAGCACCACACTGCACTGCTCTACACCGCACGGCACCACTCTGCACCGCACAGCACCGCTCTGCATCGTTCCTGATGGCGACTCTGTACTCCGCTTTGACGCAGAGGGTCAGCCGCTCGAGTTTGACACGTGGCTTGTCGACCTCCGCCGTCATCTCACTGGTCAGCGGCAGGATGGCCACTCTCTGGCGGTCCACCTTGACGGTACGCTTCCCTGCCCTGACCCCCCAGCTGCGCTGCCTGCTGACCCCTCGTCTGCTGACCGCGAGTTTGCTGCCGCTACTGCCCTTGCCCGCTCAGTCTGGTTGTCGCGTGACGCTGTCGTGCAGCTCACGATTAGTCATGCCCTCCCCCTGTCTGAGCGCCCCCTCTTTAGGTCGGTCACGACTGCGCAGGAGTTCCTAGACGCTGTTGTCACGCGCTATTCCACCCCGCCCGCTGCCTCCGTAGGTCGTCTGATCCTGCCGCTGCTCTTTCCTGACCTTGCGTCTTTCCCCACTGTCGCTGACCTTGCCGCTCACCTGTGCACACTACACGCGGTCTGGCGCGCTGCCTGTACTGAGACCCAGCTTCGTGCCTTTCAGCCGTCCCTTTGCTCTACCCTCTACGTGCTTGCCACCCGCCTCTTTGACCGTCTTGCTGCCGCGATCACTTTCTTAGCGTCAACCCCGGTGACCTCACCCTCACTGACTTTGTCGACACCCTGTCGGCCTTAAAGACCCGCCAGCGCTCTATCGCCCAGGCTAGCGGCACTATGCTGGTCCCTATCTTTCAGAGTTGTGCCCCCGCTCAGTGCACCTTCTCTGATGGTTCTGCTGCTTTGGCTGAGACCGCAGCTGCAGCGCAGTTCCGTCCGGGGAAGGGTCGCCACCCCAAGGCTGGGCGCGTCGGTGGTAGCGGCGGTGCAGGAGGAGGTGGTGGTGGAGTCGGGTCGCTCGGTGGTAGTGCTGACGAGGGGACCGGGACTGGATCAGCCGAGCAGCCGTCCCAGCAGCAGCAGGCGTCGCAGCCGGAATAGAAGCAGCAGCAACAACAGCCACTGCACCAGCAGCAGCACCAGCCGCAGCAGCAGCAGCAGCTGTGGCAGCAGCGCCTGGAGGGTGGTCTCCTGCCCGGGTGGCCTGGCGCTAGTGGTGGTGGTGGACGTGGTGGTCGTGAGCGTGGTGTGCCCCCGGGCGGTAGTTCGGGTGACGGGCGCTGTCAGTACCAGCTCCAAACCGGTCCTTGCTGCGGCTCAGTTTGCGGTAAGATCAGTCACACCCCCGTCAGCTGCTTTCGTCGCCTAGACGACTTGTTTCGTCTGCACTTCGGCCCGTCGCCCAACCTCCTCGACTGGCACAGCTTGCTTCGCCGTAGTGTTCCGATCTTTGACATGGATGAGATTAGCTCTGCTTGTATGTGCTGTCTGTTGATGACTCTAGTGTGACTTGTTCTTATTACCCCTTGTTTCCTAGTGTAGGTGTGTCTAGTCTAGACTCCCCTGCTGCGTCAGGTGTAGGACCCACTACCTTTTTTAGCCTTGGTTCTTCCCTCGCTGCTCCGACTTCGGCCGCCACTGCTGGCTCTCCATTACCCTGGACTCTGGCGCGTCCTGGTGTTTCTTCCGCGACTCCACTATGCTGATGCCGCTTGCCGCTCCTGCCGCAGTCTCCCTTGCCGAACCTTCCTCCGGTCCGATAGTCGCCCGTAGTTCCACCACCCTTCCTTGTCCAGCGGCTCCTTCGGGCTCTCTTACAGGCCTGCACATCCCCTCGTTTTCCAGGAACCTAGTTGGTGTTGGCTGCCTCCATGACCTTGGCGTCACCACTACGTTCCCTGGTCACGAGCGCTTTGCTGTCTGTACCGAGGCCGCAACTGGTGCTCCCCTCACCATGTTCCCCCGGGACCCTTTGTCTGGCCTGTTCACACTGGACACCGCCCCCCCCCCCCGCCCCATTGGGACGCCTCCCCAGTTGGCTGCGTCTACTCAGGTTGCTGCAGCCTGCTCGTGTCGGTCGCTTACTCATCCGACACTCCTGTGGCGCCACCGTCTCGGTCACCCTGCGCTCCCGCGTCTGCATTCCATGTCTCAGCACGGTCTTGTCCTAGATCTCCCAGGGTCGTTCCCCGAGTTGCCCCCCTCCATAGCGCCACCGTGCATGCCCTGCATCGAGGGCCGGCTCCACCGTGGCTCTCACTCCTCCTCGTTCCCCCCCACCACCGCACCGCTACAGACCCTGCACATGGACATCTGGGGCCCCGCCCCTGTCCATGGGCGGCGTCGAGAGCGCTACTTCCTAGTGCTTGTCGAGGACTACACGCGCTACACCACGGTGTTTCCCCTGGAGCGGAAGGCCGACGTGTTTGACGTCCTTATTCCGTGGCTTGTCTCTGCGGTCTCCCTATCTTGCGTCTCCACTCCGACGATGGTGGCGAGTTTGCCTCTGGCGTCCTTGGTCATTTCTGTCATGCGGAGGGCATTACCCAGACGTTCACCCTGCCAGACTCCCCGCAGAAGAATGGGGTCGCTGAGCGACGCATCGGTTTGGTCATGGAGGTGGCTCGAACCTCCATGATCCATGCCGGTGCACCCCATTTTCTGTGGCCGTTCGCCGTTCGCTACGCCGCTCACCAACTTAACCTATGGCCGCACCCCCAGCAGCCGCAGGTTTTGCCGACCCTTCTTTGGACCGGGTCTCCTGGTGACGCGTCTGCGTTCCACGTCTGGGGCTGCCTTGCTCACGTTCGTGCCTCTAGCACGGACAAGCTCACTGCCCGCACCGTCCTCTTTGTCTTCCTTGGTTTCCCCATCGACTCGTCTGACTTGCACTTCTATCACCCGCCGTCTCACCGTTTCTTTCACTCCCGCGACGTCCCCTTTGACGAGTTCGTCTCCTTCTACCACCGCTTTCCCCACCGTGGTCCCCCAGTTACTGCCCCCCAGTTCCTGGTTCCCCCTTCCCTGGTCACCCCTGCCCCTCCCCCTCCCCAACCTGCCCCGTCTGGTGTGTCTTATGTTACCCCCCTCCCGTCGGTTGTCCCGCTCGAGGAGTCTGCTAACTCTGGTGGCCCTGCGGCGCAGACCTCGCCACCTGCCCCTCCCCCGGTGTCTCCTCCTCCGTCGCCTCAGCAGCCGTTGTCGCCGCCGCCGTAGCAGCAGCAGCAGCTGTTGCCGCAGCCGCCGCAGCAGCCATTCGTCGACTCTGGGGGTGCTGGCGTTGAGGTAGGTACTAGTCCTGGGGTTCCTGTCGTGGCTTGTTCTGGCGGGCCTAGGGGTGGTACCGGTGCTGAAGGGGTTTCGGGTTTTGGGGGTGTTCGTTCTGGGGGTGTTCCTTCCAAGGTTGCTGGAGTGGAGTGTTCCGGAGGTACCCGTGGAGCAGCTTGCGGTCCCGGTGTCGGTATCGTATCGCCGCAGCAGCAGTCCCCGCCAGTGTTAGCTCTTAGCCTGCTTGGCCTTCCGTCCCCTGACCACGCATCTGTGCCTCTCCTGCCGTCTCCTCCTCCTCCTCCTCCTCCTCCTCCTCCTATCTACAGCCCTGTGTTCCCTCCCCCGGACTCGTCTCCGGCTCCTCTTCCCCCTCATTCCCCCCTTGTGTCTCCTCCTCTGTCCCCTGACCCGACGCCTCCATCTCACGTCTGGTCTCGCCGTCCCTCCCGTGCTCGCCCTGTCTCCCCTTTCCCGCACTCTCACCCTATGTTGCTTCGTTCCTACGTGTCTCGTCCTCCCCTCCGGCCGTCACCTCCTCCGTCCTCCCTTGTTGTCGCGCCTCCCCTTCTGTCTGACTTCCTGCGTGCCGCCCGTCCCCTTGTTCCTCGGGTCCTTGCCTCTCTTATTACCGACCCGTCTGTTCCGGTCTCGTGTCTTGACGCTCTTGTCGCTGCGGTCGCTGACTTTGCCTCCACCCGCCGCCTTGACTACGCCACTGCTCTGGTCTCCGACCCTGCCCGTCCTCCGTGCGTCGGGGGTGCTCCTGCCCTCGGCAGTGACGTCCTGGAGGACCGCCAGTACGAGCTTGCTTTCCTGTCCGAGGCTGCTCCCCATCTCTGTTCCATGCTGCTAGTCCCTGAGGGTGACCCAGACGCTTTCGACATCCCGACCCCACGCACTTATGCTGAGGTGACCTCGGGACCTTGGGCCTCCCAGTGGATAGCTGCCATGGAGCAGGAGATGGCATCTTGGAGATCCACCGGCACCTACGTCGACGCAGTTCCCCCACCTGGGGTGAACGTAGTCGATGGCCGCTGGCTCTTCAAGGTGAAGCGCCCCCCTGGAGAGCCGCCTGTGTTCAAGGCGCGTTACGTGGCTAGAGGCTTCAGTCAGCGTGAGGGGGTGGACTTCTTTCAGACCTGCGTGAGCTACTTCAGCGCCGCCAGGCTCACGTAGTACACTTGGCCTCCGGTGCCAACACAGCTGATATCTTTATGAAGGCGCTTGCGCCTAAAGATCATCAGCGGCACTGTGTATAGCTAGGTCTTGTTCCTGTAGCCTCTCACTTGCTAGGGCCTTGACTATGTACAGACCTTTATATATATTTTACCCTGACTGGCCTTGTGGCCTCTGAACGCGCCTCTAACCTAGCAAGCTGTACCCTAGCAAGTAGTGCCGCCCTGGTCTTGCTCTTGCCTTGGTCTGTACCCGTTTGACTAGTCTTTAGACCCTTGCCTCAGGGGTTGGACTAGTAGTGCCACCCTGAGCTGTTTGTTCTCTCGTCAGGCACTGCCCTTATGCAGTCTAGGGGTGTGTCAAACATATATTATTATGCTCTTCTAGACTGTATAGGTTTGTGCCTTAGAGGGTACAGCTTGCTAGGTTATATTCCCCTGAACTCACCCATTCTAGTCATTCTAGCATTCGAACACAAATTGAACGAAGCGCGGCGGAGAGGGCAGCCAAGGGGGGGCTGGAAAATGATTTCATCGGGGCAGCGGAAGCTGGAATTCCGGCGTCGCTCTCTTGCTCGAGAATTCCGTGAGCTTCGTTCCGCCAGCAAATTCGCTTCAAGTTCCCGAGGAAAAGTTTATGTTTACGGGCAGCAAGGTTTTAGCTATCGGTGCCACTCAGGTGAGAGGCGAAAGTTCCAGGGGAAGTGTTTCGTCACTTTGCGCCTCCTTCCGACAACCAACCCCCTCTGCCTCCTCCCCCCTGCCTCCCATCTCCTCTGCCTCCTCGTCCCCCCTGCTCCTCGCCTACAAATCCGTCCTCCAGACAACGCATTTTCAGAGTTCAGAGGTTTGCTCAGCTCAGCATCTTGCTACCAGCTCCGGTTCCCACAGCTCCCTACTGTTGCTCCCGCTCCAGCTCTGTTCTAGAAGCTCTCGAGTTTCCGTGATTCGTTCTCGCTTCACCCGCACCACCTGTGGATGGCAGTCACCCTCGCGAGCACCACCGCATCTGCAGAGTATCACTCGTTCGCTGAACTCTGTCGCCTCTGGGAAGCCCGTTGTGCTGTAAAGCAGACGCCGGTTCGCCAGCCGCTGCTGACCTGCTCAACTCCGTCCGCGACTGCAGAGGACGAGCTCTCGCAGAACGAGAGGGACCAGATCGAGCAGATCACCGCCTCCCATCCCAAAATTTGAAAACCAGGGACTTTCCTACGCGACTACCTTTTCGGGAAACAATACCCTGCCACAAAGTGAGTAGGCACTTGAAACACCGTATGTACTCCCTCAGCAAGGCGAGGGAGTACCAAGAATGTATTCACCAGCGAAATAGGGCATATGCATATACCCACACCCTCGTGACAACCTTGTTGCAGCCTCGAGAGAGGCTCGGCACCGTGTATCACCACCGTTGCCTTGGACGCTGTGGGCACGACGCAGCGTGAATGTAAACAAGGAGCGGAACAGTGCACAAGCGACAATCAACAAGCCCGCCGCTGCGGGCTGAACGTACATGGCGGGGCCAGGGATGTGGCGTGAAAATCATGCCACGGCCTGGTCTGGCGACGAATCAAACAGCAGCAAATCACAAAACGCGTTACTGTATTACAAATTCGGGCCTGGCGCAAACGATCCACGATGCAATGACATTGCATGTACACCTGGCTTTATGAAAACCAGACCACTAGCCCATTACGGTGCATGTGTTACAAACGACAACGACAAGGGACTTCACGAGTGAATGTAGGTGCGCCAAGCGAAGGGGGGTAACTAGCACGTAAAAGCATTTACTGACCAATGGTCCGCATGCATTTGAGCAACAGGCCAGAGTGCTACAGTTTAGGAACCGGCGTGGTGTAGCACGCATCCTTCAATGTCCATTGGAGGCAACACTCCAACAACAGCTACATAGCGATGCTGCGACCTGTAAAACAAATACTTGTTCAGCAACCACACCTCCGGGCGCTCGAAGGGCTCCACCACCTGCACCACGCGCTTGATTGCGGACACAGGCACCACACGAAACCCAGAGGCAAGGTCATAGATGGGCAGGCAAGGGCAGGTACGGGCAGGCACAGGCAGGGACGGGCGGGCAAGAACAAGACGGGCAGGCAAGGGCAGGAACGGGCAGGCAAGGGCCACTACGGGCGGGCAGGGGCAGAGACGGGCAGGCAAGGGCAGGTACGGGCAGGCCCCGGCAGGGACAGGCGGGCAAGAGCACAGACGGGCAGGCAAGGGCAGGTACGGGCAGGCCCCGCCAGGGACGGGCGGGCAAGAGCACAGACGGGCAGGCAAGGGCAGGGACGGGCGGGCAAGGGCAGAGACGGGCAGGCAAGGGTGGACAAGGGAGAGAGACGGGCAGACAAGGGCAGGGACGGGCGGGCAAGGGCAGGGACGGGCAGGCAAGGGCAGGGACAGGCAGGCAAGGGCGTCGGCGGGCAGGCAAGGGCAACGGCGGGCGGGCAAGGGCAGAGACGGGCAGGCCCGGGCAGGGACGGGCAGGCAAGAGCACAGACGGGCAGGCAAGGGCAGGGAAGGGCGGGCAAGGGCAGAGACGGGCAGGCAAGGGCGGACAAGGGGAGAGACGGGCAGGCAAGGGCAGGGACGGGCGGGCAAGGGAACAGACGGGCAGAGAAGGGCGGACAAGGGCAGAGACGGGCAGGAGGGGGCAGGGACGGGCGGGTAAGGGCAGGGACGGGCAGGCAAGGGCAGGGACGGGCGGGCAAGGGCAGAGAGGGGTAGACAAAGGCAGGGACGGGCGGACAAGGGAAGAGATGGTTCATAGCAGTGGCATGGTGGAGGATTAGGGAACGCCTTTTCTTCCCCTTGGTATGAGCGCCTTGTGCAGTGTTGTGTTAAATGGAGTCCAAATGGTGGGTCGTTTGTATGTCTTATCCCGTCCCCCATCCGCCCCCCATATGTTTTACTGCGGTGTATTGCCTTGCTTTTGCAGGCTGAGTACCCCGTGCGCCACTGGAAGAGGGGCGCAGCTGGCTTGCAGAAGAACGAGGTACCTAACGAGAAAAACGTGGCGAGGGAGAGGAGGATTGTGCGGAACTGGATGCGGCTGGCGATCTGAGGTGGGGGGGTGCTGCAGATGGGCCGAAGTGGCAAGAGGAGGTGCAAGCATATACATTTAGCGAAGGGAACAAGTACAAGATCTTTATCAAGTTTCCACCACCTGCAGAGGTGCCGAACATGCCGGAGGAGTACATTGGGGAGGAGGTAGAGCCCCCTCTGCCTGACCAGCGCCGCGCCGCCACCCCTGCTACTTTCTGTGACGATGGTGAAGGGGGGGAAATGTAGCCGCCGCTAGTCGTTTTATTTGTAGGGGGGAAGGCCGTGCTAGCCTCGTGTTGTAGGTTCGTGTTCAGGACGTGTCCCGCAATCGTGGGGACCGATGTTACGGTGGCTGGTTCCTTTTTTCGTGGTGTTTGGTATTTTGCATATTAGCTGTGGTTGGATGTCCTGTACGACGTGTGTTATAAAAATCTGAATTAAAAAAAAATGGTGTACCACGCTATTGGCGCATTCCGCACCGCCCTAATGCAGATCAGGGCTAACGCAGCCCCGACGGCGTGGGAGCATTATTCTGAGACTCCACGTGGCTGTAGACTTTGGCTGGTGCTTTGAAGGGGTCCGCGCTAAACTGGCACGTAGGCCTTTGTGTTGATGTGGCTATACCGTGGCGAGAATGTGCGGGCAGGTTGTGGGGAGGGTCTAGCCAGGGTGTGCATAAACCATGTGGGGCAAGGGTGTGGACCCGCTGTATGAACTAATATTGGTAATCTGTGGGTGGTTACACCCTGCCCACAATGTTGCGATGGTCTCCCCAGGCTGTGGGGAGAACGTGTTTCGACTTGGCTTTTTTGGGACGCCAGCAACGACACTGACGCTCCGTGCTTGGAGAGCACCGCTCTGATCGCTGCCAGCAGCTCGAGCAGCTGATTGATCGATGTCAGCTGCTACGATGGTCATGAGGTCAGCAGCGCTGTTGACAGCCTTGTCTACAGCAGCGAGCTCATTCTTTTCGCCAAGACGAGAGACTTCAGCTGGACTGATGGCAGCTCCATGACACCAGCAGCCTGCCTTTTGATAACACCAGCTGCAGCAGAAACGACCTGATTCCTTTCAGCACAATGACGTCGGACTTGATCTGCAGCAGTGACAGCTCCCTCGAGACGAGCTACCTGACTGTCACCAACACCAACTGCAGCAGCAGCGACCTGATTCCTTTCCACGATGTGACAACTTACGTGAGCTGCAGCAATGACAATGCCAACGAGGCCAGTTGCCTGCTTGCTTATAGTCATCGACTAACAAGACCCTCCCCTTTTCAGTGTAGCCGGCTTAAAACCCTCTTCGTATTTTTTTTCCCCGTGATTTCCGCAGCAAATGTAAAGTACGGCAGGAAGCGAGCAAGAAGAAAATAGAAAGGGGGCAGCAGGGAAACAGTAGCGCGAAATGGGAACCAGAAAACACTGTCAAAGGTGAGGAGCGAGGGCTTGAACGCTCCGAGAAGCGTGGGGTGGGGTGGAAATTCGCCAAGAGGCAAATTTCCTGTCTAATCGAGACGAAGTCAACACTTTCCACACAATCTTGAATCTGGAGACAAAATCCAGACCGTCGATCGATACTGTGACGAACCGGATCACTATCAATCTGTTTCCCAAGGGTTTTCCGGCCATATCAATGTCAAACATATCTAAGTATGTTAGTATAGACAACATTGGTTTGTGCTGTAGAGGGTACAACACTCTAGGCTATATATCCATGCACTCTCTCTTTCTAGCCATTCATTCAGTTGTAAGATGCTCACTTGGACAAATCAGAATCCAACATGTCGCGACAGCTTGATTTTTGCGCACAAAAGAGCGAGATTGGGCGTGAGTACTCGACAATGAGTCAGGAATGTAAACGAGTAACAAAACTACACGAAGAAATTTGAATTCTATATGTGTATGAGAAAACACCTGGGTAATCTATTTTCAGGTTTCCTTACAAGACTCACCCCCCTTTTTAGGTAGTACACGAAAAAAGACCCTAGGGTCATAGATCCAGGCGTTTACGGTATATATAAAGGTCTGTACGGGCCCTAGCAAGTGAGAGGCTACAGGAACAAGACCAAGCTGTACACAATGCCGCTGATGATCTTTAGGCGCAAGCGCCTTTGAAAAGATATCAGCTGTGTTGGCACCGGAGGCCAAGTGTACTACGCGAGCCTGGCGGCGCTGCAGTAGCTCACGCAGGAGGAAGTACCGCAGCTAGATGTGCTTCGCTTTGCCCTCGAGTCGAGGCTCCTGACATAGGAGAATCATGGCCTTGTTGTCAGCGTACAGGACTGGGGCAGAGCTAGGCCGCTCACCTAAGTTAGTGAGCAAGAAGGTTAGCCAGCGGAGCTCCTGTGCCGCCATGGCACCGGCTTAGATCTCAGCCTCGCAGCTGGACTGGGCAACAGACGAGGAGCGGGTAGCTCTCCACGAAACAGCATCTGAACCAAGGCTAAAACAGTAGCTCTGAGAGGACCTGAGAGTCTCTGCGTCGTCTGCCCAAGAAACATCTGTGTGCCCAGTAAGGACCACTGGCCTGCGACCTCCCAGCACTAACCCCATGCCCGATGTACTTGCAAGATAATGCAAAACCCTCTTAGCGGCAGACTAGTGCTGTGGTCAGTGTCTGCCTATGGCCACAAAGCGAGCCAGGATGCTGAGAGGGTATGCGAGATCTGGGCGAGTGCAAGTCATCAGATACATGAGGCAACATACCAGCTCTGCGTACGGACCACTTGGCTCTGCTGACTCCTCAGAAACAGGAGCTGGGAGCATGTGGTCCACAGACAGAGGTGTGGGCTGTGCAGAGGAAAACTGAAGATCAAACCGCTGAAGGACCTGGCGCACCAAGTGTGACTGTGAGAGTGTGATGGTGCACGCTGTTCTGTTCCTAAAGATCTGCAGGGCAAGGTAGTGGCTTAGTTCTCCTAGGTCTGTACAGGTGTGTCTCTTCAGCAGCCCTGCCTTCACGAAGGCCAGTGCGTCCCTGTCTGCAGTAGCGAAAACCAGGTCGTCTACGTAAACAAGGATGTAGAACGGGGTCTGACCAGCACGAACGAAGAGCGAGGGGTCGGCAGAGGACGGGAAGAACTGCAGGTCAGTTAGGGTAGCACACAGCGTGGCGTGCCACTCACGGGGCGCTAGTCGCAGGCCGTAGACAGGGCGCTGCAGGAGCCACTGGGTCCCAGGAGGGAAGGTACCAGTAAAGCCCTGAGGGCGGCAGAGGTAGACCTGCTCGTGTAGGCTGCCCTGAAGAAAAGCAGTGGAGAAGTCGAGGGAGTGTAACTCGTAGTCGCGCTGTGCTGCTACGTGTAGTAGAGCTAGTCATCTTCGGGGTCGGCACGAAGGTCTGGAAGAAGTCCACCCCCTCATGCTGACTGAAGCCTCTAGCCACGTAGCGCACCTTGAACACAGGCGACTCTCCAGGGGGGCGCCTCACCTTGAAGAGCCAGCGGTCATCGCCTTCGTTCACCCTAGGTGGGGGAACTGCATCGACGTAGGTGCCGGTGGATCTCTAAGATGCCATCTCCTGCTCCATGGCAGCTATCCACTGAGAGGCCTAGGGTCCCGAGGTCGCCTCAGCGTAAGTGCGAGGGGTCGGGATGTCAAAGGCGTCTGGGTCACCCTCAGGGACTAGCAGCATGGAGCAGAGATGGGGAGCAGCCTCAGACAGGAAAGCAAGCTCGTACTGCCGGTCCTCCAAGACGTCATCGCCGAGGGCAGGAGCACCCCCGACAGACGGAGGACAGGCAGGGTCAGAGACCAGAGCGGTGGCGTAGTCAAGGCGACAGATCCCCCACCTACCGCTTCCGCCCGTACCCTAGCTAGGCCCCGCCGCGCCCCCCTGGGACCCGTCGCGCCTCCTAGCCCCGTCGCGCCCCTCCTGGACCCCGTCGTGCCTCCTAGCCTCGTCGCGCCCCCCCCCCTCTGGGCCCCGTTGCGCCTCCTAGCCCCGTCGCGCCCCTCCTGGGCCCCGTCGCGCCTCCCAGCCCCGTCGCGCCCCCCCCATCGCGCCTCCTAGCCCCGTCGCGCCCCTCCTGGGCCCCGTCGCGCCCTGCCTGGCCCTGTCGCGCCCTGCCTGGCCCCGTCGCGCCCGCTAGGCCCCGTCGCGCCCTGCCTGGCCTAGTCGCGCCCGCCTGGCCCCGTCGCGGCGAGTCTGGCCCCGTCGTGCCTGCCTGGCCCCTCCGCGCCTGCCTGGCCCTGCCGTGCCTGCCTGGCCCCGCCGCGCCTTCCTGGCCCCGCCGCGCCTGACTGGCCCCACCGCGCCTACCTGGCCCCGCCGCACCTGCCTGGCCCCTCCGCGCCTGCCTGGCCCCGCCGCACCTGCCTGGCCCCTCCGCGCCTGCCTGGCCCCGCCGCGCCTGCCTGGCCCCGCCGCGCCTGCCTGGCCCCGCCGTGCCTGCCTGGCCTCGCCGCGCCTGCCTGGCCCCACAGTGCTTGCCTGGCCCCGACGCACCTGCCTGGCCCCTCCGCGCCTGCCTGGCCCCACCGCGCCTGCCTGGCCCCGCCGCACCTCCCTGGCCCCGCCGCGCCTGCTTGGCCCCGCCGCGCCTGCCTGGCCCCGCCGCTCCTGCCTGGCCCCGCCGCGCCTGCTTGGCCCCACCGCTCCTGCCTGGCCCCGACGCACCTGCCTGGCCCCTCCGCGCCTGCCTGGCCCCGCCGTGCCTGCCTGGCCCCGCCGCGCCTCCCTGGCCCCGCCGCGCCTGCTTGGCCCCGCCGCGCCTGCCTGGCCCCGCCGCGCCTGCCTGGCCCCGCCGCGCCTGCTTGGCCCCTTAGCGCCTGCCTGGCCCCGCCGCGTCTGCCTGGCCTCTCCCACTGCCCGCCCGGCCCCTCTTCGTGCCTGCTCGGCTTGCCGTACCACCTCGGGCTCCGTCTACTCTGCTCGCCAGTGCTGGGGCGGCTCGCGGCCGCCGTGCTGGAGAGTGCTGCCACCGTGTCCCTGCGTCGCTGTGTTCCTGCAGAGCTGTGGAGCTGTGGAGCTGTGCCGCTGACCCTGCACGATGGCTGACTTCGTGCTCCGACTGGACGCCGAGGGCCATGCGGTTGAGTTCGTCGCCTGGCTCTCCGATCTCCGCCGCCACCTTACAGTTCAGCGCCAGGATGGCCACTCTTTGGTTGTCCATGTCGATGGCTTGCTCCCCCGCCCCCCCGCATCTGCTCCCCTCCCTGCTGACCCTCCTCTGATGACCGTGAGACCTTCTCTACTGCTACGCTTGCCTGTGCGGTCTGGGACTCCCGCGATGCCGTAGCTCAGGTTGCTAGTAGCCACGCCCTCCCTGTGTCTGAGCGCTCGCGTTTTGCTACTGTTGAGACGGCCAAAGCTTACTTAGACGCCGTTATTGCTCACTATTCCACACCCGCGTCTGCTTCTGCTGGCCGCTTGCTTTTCCCGATGCTGTTTCCCGACCTTGAAGCCTTCCCTACCGTCGCAGACTTTGCCACTCACCTGCGTGCCCTAGAGACCCGCTATCGCACTGCTAGCACTGCTGCCCAGCTCACTGCGCTCCCCCCCCCTTTCTGCATGACACTCTATTTTATCGCTATGCGCCTGCCAGACCGCCTCGCTAGTGCTCGCGATCACTTTCTTAGCCAGCACCCGGGTGACCTCACCCTCACCGCCTCTGTCGACACCCTCACCGAGATCGAGACTCGCCAGCGCACTATCGCTCAGTCGAGCGGTGCGCCGGCAGTCTCTATCTTTCACGGTTGTGCCCCCTCCCAGTGCACGTTCACTGACGTTTCGGCTGCGGTCGCCACGGCGGCCCCTCTCACCAAGACGGCTGCTGCGGTCCACCCGCAGCAGCGCTCGCGCCGCGGTGGCCGTGGTCGCCAGGGAGGTAGGGGTGGTGGCGCAGGTGGTGGTGGTAGTGGTCGTGACGGTAGTCCGCCTGAGGGGACTACCACCGGTGGGCAGGAGCAGCAGCCCCAGCCGCAGCAGGAGCAGCCCCAGCAGCAGCCGCCGTCCCAGCCGCAGTCGCCGCAGCCCTGGGCCCGTCTCCTGCCTGGTTGGCCCGGCACCTCCGGAGGTAGTGGCCGTGGTGGCGGCCCGCGTAGCTCGGTGTCTACCGGCGGCTCCGGTGCTGTCACTTGCCAGTACCAACTTCAGACCGGGCCTCTTCGCGGCACTCTGTGCCGCCGCTCGCACCCGACCGCCCGCTGTTTCCGCTACCTCGACGATCTCTTTCGTCGTCGCTTTGGCCCGGCCCCGGACCTCCCCGACTGGCACAGCCTGCTCCGCCAGGGCGTGCCGATCTTTGAGTTAGACATGGATCAGATAGGTGCTGATTTGCATGCCTTGTATTCAGACGCTTCTAGTGTTGCTGGATCTTATTACCCTGTGTACTCTAGGTTAGGTGTTGCACCGTTGTGTAGCTTAGCCTCCCCTGCTGCGTCAGGCGTAGGACTGCCTAGTTTGCCTAGCCTAGTCTCTGCACTGGCTCCGTTCCCGGCCTCCGCCACTGCTTCGCTGTCCTTCACTCTCGACTCCGGTGCTTCTGCCTGCTTCTTCCGTGACCGTTCTGCGCTCACGCCGCTTGCTACGCCTGCTGTTGTCTCTCTCGCTGACCCCTCTGCGGGTCCTGTCATCGCTCGCAGTTCTACGTCCCTTCCCCGTCCAGCAGTTCCCTCGGGCTCCCTTACAGGCCTCCCATTCCCTCGTTCTCGAGGAACCAGGTTAGTGTCGGCTGTCTCCAGGACCTCGGTGTCACCACCACGTTCCCTGGGCACGAGCGGTTCGCTGTCTGTTCTGAGGCTGTCTCAGGTTCCCCCCTTGCGACGTTCCCCCGGGACCCAGTGTCCGGTTTGTTTACCCTCGACACCGCTTCCCCCCCGGTTGGTGTGTCCTCCCAGGTCGCTGCAGCTTGCTCGTGTCGGTCCCTCACTCATCCGTCCCTTCTCTGGCACCGCCGCCTAGGTCACCCTGCTCTCCCACGTCTGCGTCACATGTCCCAGCACGGTCTTGTCTTAGGCCTCCCCGCGTCTCTCCCTCCCCTTCATCCCTCGACTGCGCCACCGTGCACGCCCTGCGTCGAGGGCCGGCTCCGCCGTGCTCCTCACTCCTCCTCGATGCGCCCTGCTACTGCCCCCCTTCAGACCCTGCACCTGGACGTTTGGGGCCCTGCCCACGTCGCCGGGCCGCGAGGTGAGCGCTACTTCCTTGTGCTCGTCGATGACTACACGCACTACACCACGGTGTTTCCCCTGGAGCGGAAGGCCGACGTGCCCGACGTTCATCTATCGTGGGTTGTGGCTGCGCGTCTTCACCGCGGTCTCCCCGTGTTGTGTCTCCACTTTTACTGTGGCGGCGAGTTCGCCTCTGGTCGGCTTGGACAATACTGTCGTGCGGAGGGCATCACCCAGTCGTACACCTTGCCGGACTCACCACAGCAGAATGGGGTTGCTGAACGCCGCATCTGCTTGGTCATGGAGTTCGCCCGTACCTCCATGATTCATGCCGATGCCCCCCATTTTCTGTGGCCGTTCACTGTTCGCTACGCTGCTCACTAGCTTAACTTGTGGCCACGCTCCCAGCGGCCGCAGGTTTCGCCGACCCTCCTTTGGACCGGGTCCCCCGGTGACGCGTCTGCGTTCCACGTCTGGGGCTGCCTTGCTCACGTTCGTGCCTCTGGCACGGACAAGCTCACAGACCGCACTGTCCCCGGTGTCTTCCTCGATTTCCCCCTGGACTCGTCTGACTGGCTTTTCTACCACCCGCCGTCTCACCGTTTCCTCCACTCTCGTGACGTCACCTTTGACGAGTCTGTCTCCTTCTTCCGCCGCTTCCCTCACCGAGGTCTCCCGGTTGCCGCGACCCTGTTCCTTGCTCCCTCTCCCCCGGTAGCCCCTGCTCCTCTCACGCCTCGCCCTGCCCCGTCTGGTGTCTCTCACGTCACTCCCCTCCCGTCGGTTGTCCTCGTTGAGGAGTCCGCTGACTCTGGTGATACCCCCGGCCCATCCTTGCCGCGTCCCCCTTCCCCGGTGTCTTCGCCTCCTCCGCCGCAGCCGCCGCCGCCGTCGCCGCCGCTGCCGACACCGCTGCCATCGCGGCCGCTCTTTGTCCCTGGGGGTGCTGGTGTGGAGGAGGGTGTTTGTCCTGCGGCTCCTGGGGGTGCCGCTGGTGTTGGAGGGGGTTCTCGCTCTGGGGGTGCTGCTGTTGAGGGTTCCGCCGACGGTCGTCCTGCCTCTGCCGGTCCGAGGGTTCCGGCCCAGCCGTCGCAGCAGCCACAGCAGTCGTCGCCGCCGGTCTCCGCTCTCCGCCTGCTCGGCCTTCCCTCCCCGGACCGCTCGCCGGTGTCTCCCCCACCGCCTGCTGACCGTCCTGTCTACGGTCCAGTGTTCCCCCTGCCGGAATCGTCTCTGGCCCGTCTTCCTCCTCGTTCCCCTCCTGTGTCCCCTCCGCTGTCACCTGACCCTACACCTCCGTCCCACGTTTGGTCTCGCCGTCCCTCCCGTGCTCGTCCCGTCTCTCCTGTCCTGTGCTCCCACCCTATGTTGCTCCGTTCCCGCTCGTCTCGTCCTCCCCTCCTCCCGTCCCCTCCTTCCTCGTCCCTTGCTGTTGTACCTCCTCCGTTCTCTGACTACCTTCGTGCCGCTCGTCCCCTTGTCCCTCGGGTCCTTGCCTCTCTTGTTACCGACCCTTCTGTTCCTGTCTCGCGCCTTGACGCGCTTGTCGCTGCTGTCGCTGACTTCGCCTCTATCCGCCGCCTTGACTACGCTACCGCTTTGGCCTCTGATCCTGCCCGTCCTCCGTCCGTCGGGGGTGCTCCTGCCCTTAGCAGTGACGTCCTAGAGGACAGGCAGTACGAGCTTGCTTTCCTTTCCGAGGCTGCTCCCCATCTCTGCTCCATGCTGTTAGTCCCTGAGGGTGACCCCGACGCCTTCGACATCCCGACCCCTCGCACCTATGCTGAGGCCACCTCGAGACCTTGGGCCTCTCAGTGGAAAGCTGCCATGGAGCAGGAGATGGCTTCTTGGAGGTCCACCGGCACTTACGTCGACGCAGTTCCCCCGCCTGGGGTTAACGTGGTCGATGGTCGGTGGCTCTTCAAGGTGAAGCGCCCCCCTAGAGAGCCGCATGTGTTCAAGGCGCGCTACGTGGCTAGAGGTTTCAGTCAGCGCGAGGGAGTTGACTTCTTCCAGACCTTCGCCCCGACCCCGAAGATGACCACTCTTCGGGCGCTGCTACACGTAGCAGCACAGCGCGACTACGAGCTTCACTCCCTCGACTTCTCTACTGCCTTTCTTCAGGGCAGCCTACACGAGCAGGTCTACCTGCGCCGACCACATGGCTTCACTGGTACCTTCCCCCTTGGGACCCAGTGGCTTCTCAGGCGCCCGGTCTACGGCCTGCGTCAGGCTCCCCGCGAGTGGCATGGCACGCTGCGTGCCACGTTAGCAGACCTGCAGTTCTTTCTGTCCTCTGCTGACCCTTCACTGTTTGTGCGTTCCGGCCAGATTCCGCTCTACATCCTTGTCTACGTAGACGACCTGGTCTTCGCTACTGCTGACAGGTACGCACTAGCCTCTGTGAAGGCTGAGCTCCTGAAGAGACACACCTGCACTGACCTTGGAGAGCTGCGTCTTTATCTTGGCCTGCAGATCTCTGGGGACAGAGCAGCACGCACCATCACTCTGACACAGTCACACTTGGTGCGTCAGGTCCTTCAGAGGTTCGGTCTTCAGTTCTCCTCTGCACAGCCCACACCTCTACATGTAGACCATGGGCTCTCCGCTCCCGTTCCTGAGGAGCCAGTAGAGCCCAGTGGCCCCTACGCAGAGCTGGTGGGTTGCCTCATGTACTTGATAACTTGCACTCGCCCAGATCTCGCATACCCTCTCAGCATCCTGGCTTGCTTTGTGGCTACAGGCAGACACCGACCTCAGCACTGGTCTGCCGCTAAGAGGGTTTTGCGTTATCTTGCTAGTACATCGGGCATGGGGTTATTGCTGGGAGGAAGCAGGCCAGTGGTCCTTACCGGGCACACAGACGCTTCTTCGGCAGACGACTCTGAGACGCTCAGATCGTCGCAGGGCTACTGTTTTAGCCTTGGTTCGGGTGGTATCTCTTGGAGATCCACTCGCTCGTCGTCTTTGGCTCAGTCCAGCTGTGAGGCCGAGATCTACGCTGGTGCCATGGTGGCACAGGAGCTCCGCTGGCTGACCTTCTTGCTCACAGACTTAGGTGAGCGGCCTAGCTCTGCCCCAGTCCTGTACGCTGACAACAGGGCCATGATACTCCTGTGTCAGGAGCCTCGGCTTGAGGGCAGAGCGAAGCATATCCAGCTGCGGTACTTCCTCCTGCGCGAGCTACAGCAGCGTCGCCAGGCCCGCGTAGTTCACTTGGCCTCAGGTGCCAACACAGCTGATATCTTTACTAAGGTGCTTGCGCCTAAAGATCATCAGCGGCACTGTGTACAGCTGGGTCTTGTTCCTGTAGCTACTCACCTGTTAGGATCCTGATTGTGTACTCTCTATTATATATACCTGTCAGACTGGCCTTGTGGCCTCACCTCCAGTGGTCGGACTAGTAGTGGCGCCCTGGCTTGCTTTAGTCTTGTTTGTACTCTTGCTGACTGGTCTTCAGACCCCTGCCTCAGTGGTTGGACTAGTAGTGCCACCCTGAGCAGTTTGCTTCTTGCTTAGCTTCAACCCTTGTCTAGCCTAGGGGGTGTGTCAACTTATACATATTAGCTATGTAGAAGTTATAGGCTAGACTGGGGTATGCTTCTTGTGAGTACAACCAACTAGTATTTGTTCTAGGTTTCTTCTTCTAGTTCCATTATTCAGTTCTTACTTTGACACCCTTTTGTTGAAGGCAACCCTGAACGCGTTCGGTGAACCCTGGGATTTTCAGGGTTCCAGATGTATGAACACTTACAAATCAGGGTAGGCATTTTTTGAAAACTGAGCCCTTTGGGTATTTTTTTTTGTTTTTTTTAGTGGACAGCTCAGGGGGGTTTTTTTTTGAAATGTCAGGCCTGGTGTCAAACATATATGTATATGTTATTACAGGCTAGATAGGTGCGTACTCTTAGAGAGTACAACCCCACAGCACAAAACCATCTTGTATCTGTCATTCTAGTTCACCTTGGTACTCTGAGACACCGTGCTGTAATTGCCGATTTACAGGATCGCTGTTCCTTACCAGGATAGCACGATTCGCAAGCGTGTGGCATGGTTCGCATGATTCCTTTCGACGAAACAGAATGGCACGCGGCATGCATGCGATGCGCCAAGTGCTGTTCGCGGATTTGATTGAGTCGACCCACCAATTACAAGGCACATGAGCGACCAAGCCGGCTTCTGGTTCTGGTACTGGACTCGGTCAGACAGTTCATTCAGTGTTCAGGAACCCATTTTCCGTTGGTGGTACTGAACACCACTCGTAGGAATACGCCCTAAGTACAGCAGTATGCAGTCGCAAACAACACACATCCCACGGTTTACAAGAAACTTTTGCATGTCTGCTCTGCGGCTGGCAGGCATCCATCCAGCACGTGCATTACTGACATTGGACACACTACTGCGTACGGACTTATCATACCAGTGCACCAGTTACACATTTCAGCATGCCGCCCAGTACATCATCCCTGCCCCTGGTGCATGTCACGACATCGCATCCTAGATGTACGATAGTCCCATGATGCCATCAGGCTGCTGCAGCAGTACAGAAATCCCTGGCGGAAAAGTCCAGTCCACGCCTAATGAATGCAGTAGTTTAGCTGTATCAGAGGCGGTCTGTCTCGGTGGCTAGTCGCCTAGCCTTGCCCTCCAGAATCTTGACTGCCTCAGTGAAGAGCACACTGGGAGGCAGCGCCCCCGTGCTCTCCACTGAAACTGCAGGGGGCGCAGGAGGGACAACGGACGGGGAGTGGTCGAGAACAGTCAGGAACAGTAGGAAGAGGGAAAGTGATAGGAAGAGGGAGAATGATAGGAAGAGGGAGAATGACAGGAAGAGGGAGAATGATAGGAAGAGGGAGAATGATAGGAAGAGGGAGAATGATAGGAAGAGGGAGAATGATAGGAAGAGGGAGAATGATAGGAAGGAGGGGAGTCAGCCAGTGTTTTTTCACAAGAGCTGCAGGGTGTGGAGGGGACATGAGAGAAGTTCGAATTGTCCAGAGCGAGGGACGGCAGCGTCCTTGTGCTCTCCACTGCAACTGCAGGATAAGTGTGAGGAGGATAGGGGTGGGTGCATGGTGGTGATGCAAGGGTGCATGGTGGTGATGCAAGGGTGCATGGTGGTGATGCATGGGTGCATGGTGGTGATGCATCGGTGCAGGGTGGTGATGCATGGGTGCATGGTGGTGATGCATGGGTGCATGGTGATGATGCATGGGTGCGAAAAAGCCACATAGGATGGGAGGCTGGAGATGCAGACTTGGAGCGCAGACGACCTAAGGAGCTGAAGTTGGCACTTGACTGATGCTATGATGCCATGAGGACTTGACAGAATGGATCGAACTGGCTCTTGGCGAGAGCAGTGTAGCGTTACAGATGGCCCTTAGAGATGGTTGGTCTTACAGATGAAGTGGTCTCGTTTCCGCCTGAGCTGAATGTAGTCGCCCCACCCCTCCTCCCTGATGCACTCCCGACACACCGTGCAGTTGCGCGCCCGAGGGGCACTCGCCCTCTGTATGCCTGGAGGAAGGTAAACAGGGCGGAACAACGGAAACAGGGCGGAACAAGGGAAACAGGGCGGAACAAGGGAAACAGGGCGGAACAAGGGAAACAGGGCGGAACAAGGGAAACAGGGCGGAACAAGGGAAACAGGGCGGAACAAGGGAAACAGGGCGGAACAAGGGAAACAGGGCGGAACAAGGGAAACAGGGCGGAACAAGGGAAACAGGGCGGAACAAGGGAAACAGGGCGGAACAAGGGAAACAGGGCGGAACAAGGGAAACAGGGCGGAACAAGGGAAACAGGGCGGAACAAGGGAAACAGGGCGGAACAAGGGAAACAGGGCGGAACAAGGGAAACAGGGCGGAACAAGGGAAACAGGGCGGAACAAGGGAAACAGGGCGGAACAAGGGAAACAGGGCGGAACAAGGGAAACAGGGCGGAACAAGGGAAACAGGGCGGAACAAGGGAAACAGGGCGGAACAAGGGAAACAGGGCGGAACAAGGGAAACAGGGCGGAACAAGGGAAACAGGGCGGAACAAGGGAAACAGGGCGGAACAAGGGAAACAGGGCGGAACAAGGGAAACAGGGCGGAACAAGGGAAACAGGGCGGAACAAGGGAAACAGGGCGGAACAAGGGAAACAGGGCGGAACAAGGGAAACAGGGCGGAACACGGGAAACAGGGCGGAACAAGGGAAACAGGGCCGAACAAGGGAAAGAATGTGGAGGGGGTGCAAGGGGCGAAGACATTGATCTTGCTCATAGGACTGTTGACCATGGACCACAGACCATGCATCTTGCACCTTGACCATGCATCTTGCAAATTGACCATGCATCTTGCAACATTGACCATGCATCATGCAACATTGACCATGCACCTTGCAACATTGACCATGCAACTTGCAACATTGACCATGCACCTTGCAACATTGACCATGCATCATGCAACATTGACCATGCACCTTGCAACATTGACCACGCACCTTGCAACATTGACCATGCACCTTGCAACATTGACCATGCATCTTGCAACATTGACCATGCACCTTGCACCATTGACCATGCATCTTGCAACATTGACCATGCATCATGCAACATTGACCATGCACCTTGCAACATTGACCATGCACCTTGCAACATTGACCATGCATCTTGAAACATTGACCATGCACCTTGCAACATTGACCATGCACCTTGCAACATTGACCTTGCATCTTGCAACATTGACCATGCACCTTGCAACATTGACCATGCACCTTGCAACATTGACCATGCATCTTGCAACATTGACCATGCACCTTGCAACATTGACCATGCACCTTGCAACATTGACCATGCACCTTGCAACATTGACCATGCATCTTGAAACATTGACCATGCATCTTGCAACATTGACCATGCACCTTGCAACATTGACCTTGCATCTTGCAACATTGACCATGCATCTTGCAACATTGACCATGCACCTTGCAACATTGACCATGCATCTTGCAACACCATGCACCTTGCAACATTGACCATGCACCTTGCAACCTTGACCATGCATCATGCAACATTGACCATGCACCTTGCAACGTTGACCATGCACCTTGCAACATTGACCATGCACCTTGCAACATTGACCATGCATCTTGCAACATTGACCATGCATCTTGCAACATTGACCATGCGCCTAGCAACATTGACCATGCATCTTGCAACATTGACCATGCATCTTGCAACATTGACCATGCACCTTGCAACATTGACCATGCATCTTGCAACACCATGCACCTTGCAACATTGACCATGCATCTTGCAACATTGACCATGCATCTTGCAACATTGACCATGCACCTTGCAACATTGACCATGCACCTTGCAACATTGACCATGTATCTTGCAGCTCACCATCCCCCATGTCCTCGATGTCAAACACGTTCATGGGGCACTTCGCCACGAGCTGCTCCGCCATCTGCCCCTCCACTGGCTTGCGGAACACAACCTGTCATGAAGGAAGGAGAGGGGAAGGGGGGGGGAGGAGGGGCAGTGTGACAGTGTGAGAAAAGAATGCAAGGGGGTATCACCTGCCGTCTGCCCCTCCACTGACCTGCGGAACACCACCTGCGAGATTCTGTGGGAGTGAGAATGAGAGTGAGAGTGCGAGTGAGCATGTGAGGGGGAAATACATGCCATCTGGCCTCCACTGACTCGAGGAACACCACCTGGGATGGGGGGGGACGGGGGGGGGAGTATGGGTTGGCGGGAGTGAGCGTGAGAATGTGATGGGGACAATACAGGGGCAGCCATCTGCCATCTGCCCCTCCACTGGCTTGCGGAACACCACCTGCCGTCAGGGAGAGGGGGGGATCCAGGTGAGAGGGGGAGGGGGGTGTGAGGAGGGGCAGAGTAAGTGTGCAAAACGGTATTCCCAGCCACTTGCCCCTCTAGTGGCCTGCGGGGGGAACACCACCTGCCAGAGGGGAGGCAGGTAAATTTTTCAGGCGCCTCAAAAAGGGGAGGCAGGCAGGCAGACTGCGTGTGAAAGGGCATTTTACCATGTTACCCTGCCAGGCTGCCATCGACTCCATCAAGCACCCACCCATAGCAACGCATTTCAGCGCAGCAGCACGTGGTATAAGTGAATTGAGACAGTACAGCTCGATTCAGTGCGGTACAATATGGTAGAGCTTACTTTCGGCAGCATGCGCACGGTAGGAGCGGTGCAATGCGGTGACTTACTTCTGGCAGAGTACAGTGCGGTGCAGTGCAGTGAAGCTCACCTCTGGCAGCATGCGGTAGGATGCGGTGGCAACAGGCGACCACTTGGCGTGTGTCCTCCCGATGCCCTTCACTGCATGCACCTCCAGCTCTATTGCCTGGCGGGTGGGCGGGTGGGTGGGCAGGTGGGTGGGTGGGTGGGTGGGTGGGTGGGTGGGTGCACACATGGCATGTAAGAAACAGCGGTGAACCATGTGCAACAAGCACAGGTGAATGATTCACATCCACAACATGCGTCCTCACAACATGCGTCCTCCCAACATGTGTCCTCCCAACATGTGTCCTCCCAACATGCGTCCTCCCAACATGCGTCCTCCCAACATGCGTCCTCCCAACATGCGTCCTCCCAACATGCGTCCTCCCAACATGGCGCACACACAGGAAGCGATCGGTGCACAAATAGAAATAGCGGTGAATAATTTACAATGCCCTCCATGGCGAGCAGGACACGGGTACACCCCTGTCGTAGACAACGCAACACAGCAGTGGCAACCCACCACACAACACATGTTCGAATCAGAAGACAAGGGTACAACCCTGTCTGAAACACAGCAGTACCACACATGTCCGAATTGGAGCCTAGCGAGAGCGATATCGGTGTGGGAGGGGGCAGGAAGGCGCACTGCTCCCATAGGCAGTACCCACCACTCAAGCACCTCTCATGCGTTTTGCCCGCAAAGAAGCAACCGCACCTGTCCGGGTCGCAGTCTCGCGAGCGTGATGTCAGGGTAGGTGGGGGCGGGCGGGCGCGTGGAGAAGTCATGCAGCTCGCTCTGCGGCCGCCCAAACGACGTGAACTTGGTGGGGCGGTCGGGGGGGTACGTGCTGCCGTTGGGCTGCCACACGAGATGCTTCGAGAGCACCGTGCCTGGTGTGGGGGGGAGAAGGGATGAAAGACAGGCGGAAAAAACGCGTGGAAAGAGAGTGGTAAGAAGCGACTTTGGGGGGTCCTCGGGGAGTAGGTGGTGCCGTCAGGCTGCCATTGGCACCTCGTGCCATTGGGCTGCCACAATAAGTGCTTCGATTCAAAAGCATTGTGTGTGGAAAATCGAAGGAAGGGAGAAGGGAGGTAAGGTGGCAAAGGGGCAGCGAGATGGCACTCACGGCAGCACCAGAGGTATGTGGGGAGCGGTATGTGAGGAGCGGCATGTGAGGAGCGGCATGGGAGGAGCGGCATGGGAGAAGTGAGAACGCACCGTGCTTGGAGCCGTCAGCAGGAGGGTTGCGCGTGCACTTGTAGTCGAGCTTGAACACAAGGGTGTTGTTCTCGCTTGCCATGCCGTCCTCTGCCATCATGATGTGATGTAATGGCATGTATGGCAGAGTGTGAACAAGGGTGAGTGAACAGGAGAGTTGCTGTTGCGCTTGGAGGCAATGTTGGTGTTGCGCTTGG